>CM062293.1:400772883-401477698 GCA_031216915.1 Pictodentalium vernedei
TAGTTATTTTCCATTATCCCAAATTTATTACCTTTATTTTGACAAGAATTAAGTATTTAATTTTTGATGTCTTGTTTGACAGAGGTTGGGAGATCTGTCAAACAAGACAATGAATTCAATACTAAAAAATCTTCACTTTTCGGAGACAGATTGCTATAAGTAAAAAAAGAATGGGGAATTTGTGGCTTTCCTTAAAAATTAACTGTTTTGGTGCCATAGTTATTCTGATCAGCTCAGAAGAGAGTCTAAATTATTTCCTGAATTTCAATGTATCTATGTTGCTCACTTCAGAAGACTTCCACCCCATGCTTTTATTTCTGGGTCCCTGTTTATTTGTTTCTTTATTGGTGTTTAAGGTCACATATTTCTGCACATTGGCTAATCATGACCACGATAGTTTTACAGGTGGAGGAAACCAGAGTACCCGGAAAGAACCACCAGGCAATTGTGAGCAACTGTCAGCTCCCCAACATACTAACTCCACACACGTAGGGTTAGCATTGGTTGAAGACAAGTGTACCATCAACGTGCAGTATGCCTTAGAACACAATGCCACCATGCCCCCCCGTGAGCAATGGGGGTAAAGTATCTTGTCCAAGGACACAGTGGAGATGCCACAGGTGAGATTTGAACTGTGGACCTCTCTGCTTGCAGCCTGCACCGCTACCTACTGGGCCATTGTGTCCCCATTTTTGGGTCTTATTTTTATCAGTGAAGTGTTGATGTTTAAGATCACATATTTCTACTCAATGGCATAATGGCTGACCATGACTAAAATATGATATGAAGTCAAGTTTAGCCAATCACTAATACCCATGCTGTTCATTTTAAAGGACTTCCACCCCAAGCAGTGGTTACTGGGTCCTATGTTGCCAGTAAACCAGAGCTTGTTTCCCACAATAAACAAGCACTGCCTCACTTCCTGGAGTTCTTACAGGGATTTTTATCATAAAATTAAAAGTGTTCATTGCAATAAACAATCACTGCTTCACTTCCTGGAGAGCATGACACTAAAACAGAAAGTTTCCAATGTTTGGTGTAAATGGCAATATTTCTATGGTTTTGAATATCATCAAAATGATGATTCCATTTTCAAAATATTATACAGAAAGCTAAACAATTAAAAGAGTTTACCCAAAACATGCAAAGCAGTAAAATACAAAATAATATTACGAAATAATAAAATGAAGGAGCCTCACTGTGGTTGTGAATAATCCACCTTTGACTGCTGTCGTTAATGAACTAACGGTTTAAACCATGAGATAATCTCATGATGGTTGTCAACAAATGCCACAAAGTTTCCAGATCCAGAGCTTAATTTTTTATTAAATAGTGGACAACATTCTTGCCAACATTTTTTACAACCTAATTAATAATTATGGATTTCTCTTTGGTTTTGAAATTATGTACCTTTGTCCCAAAATATACAGTTCACCTTTAGCCTTACAAAATAACCAGATTCAATGCTTCAACTGGTTGAGTGCCAGAAGCCACAATCAGAACTTTGGAAATAATTAGGGTACCAGAGCAGAAGCCAACATTTTCCTTGTTCGTGTTTCATATTCTGCCAAATGCAAAAATAATATTTTGTTTATTTAAATGTTTTATTACAAATTATTGGAGAGTGCCTGTGGGCACTCTCCAATAATTTGTGATAAAACAAATAAATTTTGAATAACAAATTCAGACCTCCCAAAATAATCTAACCCTCAACCAATTAAAAAAGGGGAATATAAAAATATCAATAAATTTCGAACCACACACAATGGAATTATTATCATGAATAAGGTTTATTTGGTAAAAGATTGAAATGGCCAAAGAAGCTCATCGTCAACTATGGGGGTCAGATTCTGAATGAACAACTTTCGTATTCAGATCGAGATCGAACCAATGTTTATTCGCTTCTCTTCTATTGAATAGAGGTTTTGTGACTCTGTGCCCATAATTAGTTGTGTGTGTGAAAACGTACTGTCCCAAATCAGTTGGGAAATGGTATATACTTGTCTGCCATGAGATAAACATGCCCTTGTATCAATTGGCTGTTTGTGTGATGGGTGCTGCATTTTGGTTCAGTCAGTGACAATTTGTGATATTCAAATCGGTAAGTAGGTTACATACTAAACTTCATTTTCCTCCATGGCATTGATGCATGAGCTTAGCTATTTAACTTAACCATCCTCTTGTGTAAACATATTTACGAGCTAGGGTGACAAACCAAATAAGCTCCAAGTTTAACGTCGAATCCCTCCTTCAAAATATATTTCCTTTATTATGCTGTATATTATTGTATCATATTAAGTTAAGTGCAAGTATTCCATTTTGTGTTGACAAAACTTAATTTGTTCCAATAAATATTGTTTAAATTAAAGAAGCTCCTCCAAATCTAAATCCTTTAACAACATCGTTCATCATTAACTCTAACCCACTGCAGCCTAAAACTCATGTGATGAAAGATCGATCGATCACTTCCATCTTACAATTTTAGCAAGAAACACGCCTCAAAAATCTGAGTCAGGACATGTTAAAATTACTGTATTTTTTTAGATGCATTTTATGAGTAACATTTTGGATATGACGGGGATTGCCTCTCCTTTTTTCAGAAAGCTGAATATGTTAACTTACAGTAAGGGCGTTGTAGACTGGTCACTTTCCATGGGGTAGGCAGTGTGTTCCCAAATGCAATAATATTAGATTGCACACACTAATTACGGGAATAATCAACAAAAATTTAATTAATGAAGCACCGGGTACAACCCGGTGCTTCATTAATTAAAATTTTACTGATGGTGATTATTATTACCTGGTAAATGCATGCATGGACATCACTTCGATTACAACCAATACACAGAGACTTTACTGTAAGCATCCACTGGCAACAAAATTAACTTACAACATCTTACAGAAGTCTGTAAA
The DNA here is from genome assembly GCA_031216915.1 of Pictodentalium vernedei. NCBI lineage: Eukaryota > Metazoa > Mollusca > Scaphopoda > Dentaliida > Dentaliidae > Pictodentalium > Pictodentalium vernedei. The sequence goes on from CM062293.1 coordinate 400,775,797, forward strand.
GTGTTGAAATTTTATCAATTTTATTAACTTGGGTAAAATATCAGACATAAACCATTTAATTCTTATTTTTTTAAAGTTTGCATTGGTCATAAAAAGAGCATGTGGCTGCCAAAAGGAATATGCGAGAGGGCCTGAGAAACAGATTTTTTAGGCTTAACATTGATTTTAGCATTATTTATGACAATACTTCCGAGAAATAAAAACTCAAACACTGATTATCTGGAATGCCGAATCCATAAAAAAATACTTAACTTTCCAGAACAGTCATTTGAATGGTGGAATGGCAAAAGAATTCAGAAGTTATTACAAACTTTTTGTTGGAAAAGCTCTGGCTCTGGAAGGATACAACCTGGAATCTTGCAACATGCATTGCCAACAAAACTAAAATCAAACTTAATATCTGATTGAACAGACAGACTCTCGTTGTCATGCACTAAAAATTCTAAATCTACCTCAATACCAGATTGAACAGTCAGAGTCATGAGTTGTCATGCATTCAAAATTCTATCATTGCAGATGATGAGGAATAAAGTCAGCTTCAGCCAATAACTTAATCTTTTGTAAGCTGTGCAGAAAAGGTCTGCCACAAAATTTTGCTGTGAACAAAACTATACTTCTGGTTGTAAATAACCATTCTACTGCCAAGAAACTCTTCAAATTTATGATTCTAGTATTATGATACCTTTCTATCTATAATTTTACAAAACAGTATTTTTCATATTACTCCAATAAGATGCAGGAGGTTTGATATTTTAAATTATCAGAGAGATTTTTTCATTTTTATATACAGTACAGTGGAACCCTGTTAACTGAATAGTCACTTTGCAAATGAAAATTATTCCATTAACCCTTTACCCAACGCAGACGATATCAAAATTTATTATTTTGAATATCCTTTTTTTAAATTTTTCTAAAAATTTCAACAAAACCATATCATGTGACCCCTCATTGGAACGAGCTCGACGAGCTCGTTCCAAAGAGGGGTCACATGATATGGTTTTGTTGAAATTTTTTGAAAATTCTTATTTTTTCAGCTGCTGAATTTGCATATTATGCGGGCGGATGTGGCCGATTCGCTGGGTAAAGGGTTAACAGGATTATCCAATTGACAGCAACTGTGTCACTTTTCTGTGTTCCAGAGATAAGCTTAGCATTTATTCTATTATATCTTGTTTGACAGAGCTCCCTGAGCTCTGTCAAACAAGATATAATAGATTAATAAACTCTGTCAAACAAGATATAATAGATTAAATGCCTGTATTGGATGTTCTGAGGCCAAATAGGTCTATAAACAAAGAAAAACTGGGGCGAGTCAGGGTAATTTCTAGACGGTTTACACAAGATTTTTTATTCAATCAACAGGAGTTTACTCTATAACCAATATTCAATTAACAGGTCAAATTTGTACTGGAGGTATGGTAAATGGTTTTGTGTTGGAAAATTATATTCAGTTAGCAGGGTTATTCAGTTAAGAGATATTGAATTAAGTGGGCTCCACTGTACTATGATTACAAAATTTTGTCTTGCCTGATTTGTCTCTCTAAATTAGAATCTCACGTGTCAGTAAAAGAAATGCAAGAACACTGAATCTCACATTCTATTTTTGTTCTGTTTTTTTTTTTCTTACTATTTATTTATTGATGTTTTAAGGTTACATATTTATGCACAATGGCTAATCATGACCGTGACAGTTTTACGGGTGTAGGAAGCCAGAATACCCGGAGAGCAACGACGAGCAGCTGCCAGCTCCCAAACATCGTAACTCCGCACTGCAGCACAGGCAGGGTTAGACTGGTTGAAGACATGCGTACCATCAACGTGTTGTATGCCTTAGTACACGGCGTCATCGTGCCCCCATGCAGGCAATGGAGATGAAGTGTCTTGCCCAAGGATACAACGCGGTTGCCGCAGGTGGGATTGGAACCGAGGACCTCTCGGCTTGCAGCCTGCACCTCTACCTACTGAGCCACTGCACTCCCTTTTTTACTTACTGTACTGTGATCACAAAAGCGGGCAGAAAATTCTGATCGGATTGTGACTGGGTAAAAATTCTCTGATTGCTTACCTCTCAGCAACACAAGAGAATCTCATCTGTTGAAAAAACAAATTTATTTAGACTCCCACAAAGTAGATCTTGTTTCTCTGGCCATTTTTTTGTAAAATTGCATGTGGTGAGCGGATTTTTATTTTATTTTTTGTTTTTGTAATTATTTCATTACCATCAAAAATTCATATTCTTCATTTGTTTTATGCCTCATAATCTGCACAAGAGAATGGGTGGTGGTGTATTTTGTCCCTTGACTGAAAAAAGGCTTTGCAATGCTAAACCATTGCAAAGCCTTGTTGTACTCAAGGGCCAAATTTATTAATTTTATTGAGTAAAATGTCAGATATAAACAATTTAATTTTAATTTTTTTTTAAGTTTGCATTGGTTATAAAACAAGAGCAGGCGGCAGCCAAATGACCATGTGGGAGGACCTGAGCAACAGATTTTTAACTTTTTAGGCCATATATATTGATATTTAGAGTTGAATACTTTTGCACAATGTCTAATCATGACCGCTACATGGAGATAAAGTAAAGTCCAATCTATCATTTATACCCAGATTGCATATTTTAGAGGTCTTCCTCCCTAGGCATTGGTGAACAGGTCCTATTTTACCGTTAAAACAGAGCTTGTTTACCACAGTAAAAAAGCACTGATTACTTCCCAGGTTTCCATGGGAGACAAAACACCAGATACAAGGTCAATGAATCAGAGGTGTTATTTTCATTTGCTTTTTGTTGACGTGGTCCAAATTTTACAGTATTTTATTTACTAAATGTTGACCCACTGGTGTAGGTATGTCAAAATCCAAATCCAAAAAGGCCACTTTTGTGATTGCATTCCTGCATTTCTTTTGATCTTGCAAAATTTTATTAATGAATTCTCAACCATAGTGTAAGTGTATCAAGACTAATGTGGTCAAGAAAGAGAATGCTGTTGTTGTCATCTTTTATGATTGCCAACAAAAATGACTGAAACAGTGATTATGGTCAAAAGACTGAAATCACATTCAACAACCTAGAATGTATATTAAAATTCACTACAACAGGTAACACTATGAAAATAAAAAAAACCCCACAAAACTAAAGCAAGCTAGAAAGAGGTATTTCTCACAAGACTCTAAACAGAATATTTTTCAATTGAAGAAGACTTGAATTAAACAACCTGCAGTTTGTCGATATTTAATTATTTATTTACTGGTGTTTTAGGTCATATATTTCTGCACAATGGCTAATCATGACGACAACATGGAGAAAAATCATTTATACCCATGGTGTCCACTTTAGAGGACTTCTACCCAAGGCATTGGTAACTGGGTTCTATTTTACAAGTAAAACAGAGCTTGTTTACCACACAATTTCTGGAGTTCCCACAGGGGTAGTATGTCAACAGTAAAACAGACACACAGCGGTGTTTACAACCAGTTAGGAATTCAAATTGTATGAAAAAAATCAATTGCAAGCAAAGATTCAGCCAATGTACACGAGGGTTCAGCCTGGACATTTAACTGGTAGAGTGCTAAATTATTTTTGGTCCTTAAAATTTCTTTGAGCATCTTTGCCTTGTTTCAATTTATGGGAGAGTGCCATTTGGCACTCTCCCATAAATTGTAACAAGGCAAATCCTTGCAGATAAAATAATATCACTTCAAAGATAATCTGAAGCACATCCACAGAATATGAAGCCTTTAAATTGTGGTACCGGTACTTCAGAATAAAGCCCGAATATGGGCTTCCAGCACTCTACCAGTTAATGGCTAAAATAATGCTGGTCTTTTATGCAGTACATAACTGTGTTGTGATTGCATGCTAGAACATTTGCTCTGAAGCCATAATAGGAGTTAAATGAGGCCACAGTTAGCAAAGTAGATGATGGTACTTTTCCCCATCTGAGAACCTAAAAACCTTCATGCAAGTGATAGGTGCTGTATGGAGGCCAAACAAAAACATAATTCACTAATGTGAAACAGGCAGCTTGAGTGGCTGCTAGTGAAATAAAGTTTGTTCCTAATCATTACGACAGTTAATAAACTTAGAGTCTTGTGTGGAAAGTTTCATACCTCCTGAATAAAAACAAAAATAAAAACAAACTGAAACTGCATATGAGCCTGCAAAAGAATTATACTACTTTCTGAATGAATTTGGTTATATCTTTTTCAACAATTTCTTCATGACTTTTTGTCAATAAAAATTCTTAAATCCCAGTACAAACATTATTTTCGTATTTAACAGCTTTTTTTCTTTTTTTGATCAGTAGGATAATTTTTATCAAATTCATAACTTTTTCCAAAATGAAATGCTTTCAGAAAAAAGAAGTTTACAGCCTCATTTCATGGGTGGGTGATGAAATAAAACATTTACCATCATATCTGAAAGAAAAACCCAACAAGACAAAAATCTAAAGGTCTTAACTTCTATGCCTGGTGACAATTTTATCCCATGTATCAATTTTCAATCCAATGAATGTGTTGTTTCAAGACCCAAGAAATACATTGTTTTATGGGAGTCCATCACCACTTACTTTTCAAATACAAAGCAAATTCTTATTAAACCAGCTAAAAATACAATTTTTAAATTTTATTTCAAAATAAATATTCATGTAAAGAAAATACAGAACCATTGATATACTATTTATTTATTGGGGCTTAACAACACTTTTGACAACCAAGGTCACCTCGTGTCAAACAATTTTATGGATGGCGGAAGCCAGAGTATCTGGAGAGAGCCCCTGGGCAATGGCGAGCAACTGTCAGACTCCCCAACATGCTAGCTCCACACAAGGAGGGTTAGCATTGGTTGAAGGCAAGTGCACTATCGACGTGCTGTATGCCTTAGTACACATGCCACCTTGGCCCCATGTGGGCAATGGGGGGTGGGGTGCCTTGCCCAAGGACACAGCCTGGTTGCAGAGGGTGGGATTTCGAACCAAGAGCCTCTCGGCTTGCAGCCTGCTCCTCTACCTACTGAGCCACCATGCCCCCTCTAAGCTTGCAGTCCACACCTCTACCTACTGACCCACTGCGCCCGCCTCTCGGCTCGCAGCCTGCATGCCCCCCCCCCCCTCAGTTTGCAGCTTGCACCTCTCTACCTACTGATTCACCATGCCCCATTGACAGAAAGCAATCTTTGATGCTTGGTTCTGTCCTATAAATTTCTCGGGTATCAGGAATGATATTCAGAAAAGACAACTGGAAAATTCCCAGTATCGTGACTGACTTTAAAAAACGAGAACCAGAAAATTCCAGTCCCCAGGATTAAACCATAATACCAATGTAAGCCTGGTCTTAACCTCCTGCACACTGATGTTGAAATATCTGAAGTTCAAGGTGCAAATTTTTCCCATAATGCAACTAGAAATTTACCCAATTCAATCTTGTTTGACAGAGCTCACTGAGCTCTGTCAAACAAGATTGAATTGGTTAAATTCCCAGTTGCATTATGGGAAAAATGGCTGCTTGAAATTTGGATATTTTGACATCAGAGTGAAGAGAGTTAAAGCAACCTAATTAAATTTACTGCAGATCAGGGCTTCACTGATCTGTAACATCTTCACAATATGATTACTAAAAAAATTCACGGGTTAAAATTGCCATCAGAGAAAAGAAGTAGAAGCTAAATCATATTAACTCTAACAGTCGAAGCTTTAAAGCAGAAAGGTTTTCTTTTTTAAATCAAACAAAAGATAACATTATCACTCTACAAAACCATAAGAAACCTTTTACACAACCAACTGTAATATTGTCAGGAGATACAATACTACTGTATTCTATAATGCATCAGACTACCAAGCTCAAATCAACAATTTGAGAACTGGAAAGATTACAAAAATACCAATATTAAAAACAAAATATGAAAACTCATTCATGCCAAGCTATATATTCCGATAAATATTGTGTAGACATGCCATAAATATTCCACATTAAGCACCATAAGCAGTGAAAAGCAAATGAAGAGCAAAATAAAATAGCCAGACATTACAGTTTCTTAGTTTCTAAATGAAGTAAACAGCATCAAGATCAACCCTTTACCCAATACGCAACATATCAAAATTTTTTATTTTAATTATTTTTGCCAATTAAACAAAAATCAACAAAACCACATCATGTGATCGCCTTATTGGAATGAGCTCATTCCAATGCCGTCACATGATAGGGTTTTGTTGAAATGTTTTGAAAAATCGTTTCTTTTCAACTGTTCATTTTTGTAAATTACGTGGGTGAATACAGCCAATTCTTTAGGTAAAGGGTTAAATCATTGCACACTGATGTCGAAAAATATCAAAAGTTAAAGTTGCAAATTTCTCCCATAAAAGGAACTAGGAATTCAGCAAATTCAATCTTTGTTTGACATTGCTTGCTCTGTCAAACAAGATTGAATATGTTACATTCCCAGTTGCATTATGGGAGAATTTCCAACTTGAAATTTCAGTATTTTGACATCAGTCCAGAGGGATAAGACTCCGTTTGAAATCTGTATATTCCTGCATGCCTGGAAATAAGCAATCTGTCATTCGCAGAATGAGGTCCCCCAAGGGTGAATTTGCTGATGCTGTCATACACTGGACCACTTTATCCTCTGGATATCTCTGTTTGGGCTTGAGAACCTTGCTTCAGATTGAGGTTCACAGAAGGTAAATTTAGTGATGCTGCCCTGTTGTGCCCTACAGCATCACCAATTCACCCTCTGGGTACCCCCATCCTGAAGATGACAGTCTGCAAATTTCCAGGCTTGTATTCCTGTAAAAAATAAAACTGTTAATGCATTCCTAAAATGTAAAATGACGTTCTTGTATCCTTCTCTCTCGTCAAATATAATTCCACCAATTTGGAGTACAAGAATCTTCCACAGACACTGATTTTTTTCCCTTAAGACTTGATTGAAAATGATACCATGAAAAAGAATGACTCAACCGCAGAAGAAATTATTCAACCTCCTTCAATGATGGCATCATTTATAATACCATGCTTCAAAGGAATTGGCAGTGGATTTTTAATTCAACAAAAACTTCAATCATTTTATTTTATTATTTATTGGTGTTTAAGGTCACTCTCAACATCTATGGCTATATCATGAACTGAACAAAGGTATGAAATCAAGTTTTTCTATCGTTTATACCAATGCTGCCTACTTCAGAGGACTTCCATCCCATGCATTGGTTACCAGGTACTATTTTACCAGTAAACAAGTACTGCTTCACTTCCTGGGATTTCCTCAAGAATCCTTTTAACAGAGCAATACATATTTTCTTAGTTTTCATTAGTCTCAAGTCAATTTTTTTTTTATAAAAAAGTGTTTTTTAACTGTTAGTTGGAGAAAGCCCATAAGCCCACTTCAATCAATTGCAAGAAAAAATACTTTGGCAATATACAGTCACTTCCAATACTTCTTGGGGAAGAAACAAAATTGGGATGATGATCTTCATGTATAGCATAGAAAGAATTTGGCCAAATCGTTACGTGAATTTTTATTAACTGGTTGAGTGCTAGAAGCCACTATCAGGGCTTTCTAAAAATGAGAGTTCCAAGTCAAAATCCAGCATTTCCTTTCTCATGTTCTGTATTCAGTCAAACGAAAATAATATTTTATTTTGTGTAATTTTGTTTTATTACAAATTATTGGAGAGTGCCTGTGGGCACTCTCCAATAATTTGTAATAAAACTATTTTTGATGAACAAATTCAGACCACTAAAAATAATCTAGCCCTCAACCCGTTAATAAAATGGTAAATTCTCTCTTCAAAGTTTTCATATTTAACAATTTATGTAAAGTTATTATTTAGTTATTTATTTATTATGGTTTAACAACACTTTAACAGCCAAGGTCATATCGTGTTGGTGACAGTTTTATGGGTGCACTGCAGCACAGGAAGGGTTAGACTGGTTGAAGACATGCGCATCATCGACGTGCAGTACGCCTTACGTGCCATCATCGTGCACCCCCACCCCACTCCCCCCCACCCCCATGTGGACAATCAGGGTTAAGTGCCTTGTCCAAGGACACAACACGGGAGTCCAAATTGATTGCTTTGATGGTCACCCATCCAAGGACTTACCAGACTCAACATTGCTTAACCTCGATGATCTGACGAGAACCGGCTACCGCAACACTACCACACCCCCATTTATGTAAAGTAATGGCTCATGATTTCATGAAAAAATCACCATTCAAATTTGATTATTTTTCAACTTTTATAGCCAAAACATAGCTCATGATACATCAGTGGAATGAACCTGAGCTTGTTCCAATGAGGTGTCGTAAGCTATGTTTTGATGGAAGAAATGAAAAATATCAACTACTGCAGGTCATTCAAAAAAATCTTTTGGCAATGCTGTTTCTTACCATGCCCACCCTAGCTGATGATCAAGAAATTTTCTTTCTACAGCCTATTAAAAATACATAAAGGTGTATAGATACAGTTGAATGAAATGCTCCTGAAACATGTTCTACCCAAAACTCTCTACAATATTTGCAACAATTACTGAAATATGAAAATACGAGTCTGTATCTTCCTGAAAGTGTAAATATATCAGAAAAATATTCATATAAAACACTGAAAATTTATGAACAATAAAATAAAATTGAAATATGACTTAAAAAAATTTAAAAAGTATTTCACAAAACACAAACAACTACTGAACTAAAAAACTGAAAAACGGCATTCCAAAATGAACAATCCACAAACATTACAAAAATAAAATCTCAAAAAAGTAACCTTTAAAAATTAAATTGTACATGCAATGCTCTCATTTTGAAACACATACACACAAAACACCATAGCTACATATAATTCCTTACAGAGCAAAAGTTAGATTTGAAAACAAAATACTTCTTACACACTAAATATTTCCATTTCAGTAGGCAGTTTTGAACACAAAACCCCCATACAAAAGTTGACCATACCACGCTGATGTGAACAAATAATTGTAGAGAATAAAGAACAGTATTCCAACATAATGTTTGATCTGTTGTTCTGACTTACAGAACACATAAACCTACATCAGCTTATTTTACTGAGAAGTCAATTTACTAGAAAAAGAATAAAAAAAAAACAAAACAAAAAGAAAAAAAAAATTAAAAAATGACTTTTATATCAGAAAATTTCAAAGATTAAAAATCAGCAAATTTTATATGCCCAACAACTCGGCTGCATCTACTCATAATTTACCAGTTGAGCAGTTGAAACAAAAATTCAACAAAACCTTATCTTGTTGAGCTCGTTCCAATGAGTTGGAATATATGGTTTTGTTGAATTTTTTTGAAAAAATATAAAAAAATAATATTTAAAATAAAGAATTTAGATATTGTGTGCATTACGTAAATGTGACTGACATATTAGATTTCTTTGCCTCAAAAGCATAGCTTATGATCCCCTCAATGGAATGAGACATACTCAATCCAATGAAGGTTGTAAGCTATATTTTTGGAGGCTGAAAATGAAAAAATCATATAGTGTGTATTGTAACTTTTGTAACAGTATTATCAGATGTTGTTGTTACATGAAGGTTTACATTTCTCAACTGAAATTTTACTCTTAAATGTCTGAGATGAATTTTTACGATAATTGTTACCTTATACAGTACGTGGAGAGTGGATTGTAACTAAATCACCCGCGGAGTGGAGTTATCACCCAAACTATAACTTTCAAATTTTGCATATATCGACTAAAACACAAGCAATGTTTCAGCCAATGGACCTCCAGGTTTAACCCGGAGGTCCATTGCTGAAACTTTGCTTGTACTTGTTATGCTTTGCAACAAATTTGCAATTATTGCTTGGGTGGAATATCCACACTGCGGGTGATTTAGTGATAATACACTCTCCACGTACTGTATATACAGTGGAACCCTGTTAACCCTTTACCTAACATGAAAAGCAGACAAAACTTGCAAAAAAAAATTCTACAATAACTAATTTTTTTCATTTTTTGTCTCCAAAACATAGGTTATGACCCCTCATTGGAAAAAGCTCGTTCCAATGAGGGGTCATAACCTATGTTTTGGAGACAAAAAATCATGAAAATTAATTAGCGATTTTTGAGAATAGCGCTGGCCGGTTTTGGCTGTTACATTGGGTAAAGGGTTAACTGAATAGCCACTTTGTCAAAGAAAATTATTGAGTTAACAGGAGTATTCAATTAATAGGAATTGTGTCACTTTCCTGTATTCTAGAGATAAACTTAGCATTTAGTCTATTATATCTTGTTTGACAGAGCTGCATGAGCTCTGTCAAACAAGATATAATAGATTAAATGCCTGTATTGGATGTACTGAGGTCAAATAGGTCCATAAACAAAGGAAAAATGTGGTCAGTCGGGGTAATTTCTCGACAGGTTACAAGATTTTTTATTCAATTAACAGGGGTTTACTCTATGACCTATATTCAATTAACAGGTTAAATTTGTACTGGGGGTATGGTAAATGGTTTTGTGTTGGGAAATTTTATTCAATTAACAGGGTTATTCAGTTAAGAGATATCCAATTAAGTGGGCCCCACTGTATATACACTGCCGCAGATGACCTAATAGTGTTTCATCATTGTAAGCAACCTGCACAGGCATCCAACAATGATATGAAAACACTGCCAAGATAAATGCAGTCTAATGGTTGAGTTCTCAAGGAAGAAGACCTTTGGGGGCAACATTTTCAGTGCAATATAAAAGTGGCGATTTGTGGCAGTACAGGGACCATAAAGTTAACTCTTAACCTGCTGAGGATTTTCAAGATATTTTTCATAAAATCTAGTCATGGCTGCGATAAAACAGCCATGACTAGATTTGATGAGAAATTAATCTAATTCTAACACAAGAAATCATTTGTGAAAAAATCCATTCAATTTACTGGGGGAAAATATGATTAAATGTGACCAAATTATACTTATTTTCAATGACAAGAAAAACCCTGTGCTGGGCAGGAATATCCGCCAGCATTAGGCATAGTTAAACAATAGAACAAGATAATATGATGATACAAAACAAAAAAATGGATAGTCTGAATACAAACAGAAACACTAAAATACAATCACAGATGCATGCCAGAAATTTAACTCTTTACCTCATATGACAAATCAAGAACAATATTATTTTCTTGAAGAACCAAAATTTATTGTCTGGTGCTTACAAAACATTGCTTATGACACCACACTGGAATGAGCTTGATGTGCTCATTCCAATGTGTTGTCATAAACTATGTTTTAAAAGCAAAACCATGAGAAAAAAAAAAGATGAAATAGCAATTTTTGTAGATGGATTTGGAGGACGATATGTTAGATAAAGGGTTAAAACAAAACATACAGTTCAAGCAGTTATCAGAAAATTACAAAATTACTTTGATATAAAATCTCATTTTTCTACAACTAACTATGAAAGGATGCAGTTTGTAGGATAACAGAGTCTTACTGGTTGCTTTTTGGTGGTAGGTGGTATCAGGGTCTGTCATTCTGCAAAAGTGTAGCTCATAGTTTCTAAAGAGCTCTTCAATGGAGATAGGCCTGACATAAACCTGATGTGGATGACTGAGATATGACTACGAATTGATGGGGAACATGTTGGCTCAGTATTTATGGCACTGGACTTCAAAATGAAAGGTTTATGGTTCAATCCCTGCCAGGGGGTAACTGTGTTGCGTCCTTGGGCAAGTCACTTAATCCCGATTGCCCATGTGGGGGGGGGGGGGGGGGAGCACAGCTGCTGATGTGGAGTTTGTATGTTTAGGAGTTGCTTGCCATTGCTTGGTGGTTCTACCAGGGTCTGCCATTCTTGCAAAAGCTTAGCTCATAGTTTCCAAAGAAGAGCTCTTCAATGGAGATAGGTTTAATATAAACCAGATATGGATGACTGAGATATGATGGTCATCTTCAGTGGTTACGTTTTGACCACAACACAAAGTCAGTGTGAGCCAATTGCTTAACAGTATTTTTAGTTCTAAACCTCAAGTGTTAGATGGCAGGTTCTATTATGACAGAAAATTAGAACTTCTGTGCCACAGTAAACAAGCACTGCTTCACTCTCTAGAATTTCTGTGAGTGTGAGGAGACAAAGTGTTGTTTTTTATTCATTTATTTATTAGTTTTTAAGATCATCTCCAGTATCTATGGCAATATCAAGACTGCACACATAAGTATGAATTTATTTATTGGTGTTTACGGTCACATACTCCTGCACAATGGCTAATCATGACAGGCACACATAAGTATAAAGTCAAGTTTAACCAATTGTTATGTTTTATGTTGCCCACATCACATCCTTGGCATTGGTTACAGGGTCCTACTGTACCAAGAAAAAAAAACTTGCTGCTGCAGTAAAAAATGGCTGTTCCACATCCTGCATTTTCTCACCAGGAGAATGGTTATTGCAAAACTAAACATTTGCAAAATAAGAACAGCACTCACATTCCATAAAATGAAGAGAACTTTTCATGCACATTACAACCATTATCCAGCCAATGAGAACAATTCTTGGCAAATTACTTAACCCACTGAACACTGATGTTGAAAAATCGAAATTTCAAGCAGCAAATCTTTCCCATAATACATCTAGGAATTTAACCAATTCTATCGTGTTTGACAGAGCTCACTGAGCTCTGTCAAACAAGATTGAGTTGGTTAAATTCCTGGATGCATTATGGGAAAATTTTTACAGGTTGAAATTTTGATATTTCAACTTCTGTATGCAGAGGGTAAATAACAATCACAATGAAAACCTAGTCCAATTTTGCTCTGTTGATAAAATTTCACTGACTTTAAAAATTAATTAAAACTAGCTTTCTCAGATGCAAATTACTTTAATAAAGGCCAATCGACTCAATTCAGATTTGTTAATGAATGGACAAAAAACATCTCTCTGCCAATTACACCATCTTGGATTTGTTTTCTATTCAGCATAAATTTAAAATTAGATTTTGATTTAACATACTGAGGGTATATACATTTTTTGAATGGATACCCTGGGATAGCAGAATAATCTTTTAAGTAGGTACATGGAACAAAACATTTTCACAGGTAGCTTTATCCTGAGTGAAATTTTGAGTTGCCGCATCCCCACGAATGAGGTAATTCAGGTATCCACTCACAAGACTTTGATACCATCTACACATTAAATCATAATCTAGAGCAAAATATGGGCTGAAAATAATATCTTCAAATCTGAACTTTTTGAGGAGAAAAACGGAAAGAAAAATACTGTATGATGTGATGATCTCACATGTCAGAGACAACCTGATAAAATAGGCCAAAATTGAAATCCTACTTTTTTTGTGGCAAAATATATCAAAATAGAAGTTTTTGCATAAAAATAATAAAGTTCCTCTTCAAATGATGTTGCTGCATTGTTATTTTTCAAATTTACATAAAAATGTTTTAAAATACCATTTTCATATAAATTATAGAAAGAAATACCTTTCAAATGTTAATATATGAGATGGAATTGGATAAGTTGGTGAACAATTAGATCCCATTCATGAAAGGAGAAAATGCTTAGCCTTTGAAGTTTATAAATCAGGTTATCATATGGATTTATATACAAATACAAGTGACTTATTTATTTATGTATTTAGTTAGTTATTGGTGTTTAAGGTCACATATTTCTGCACAATGGCTAATCGTGACCACAACCTTGAGATAAAGTCAAGTTCAGTCAATCGTTTATACCCATGTTGCCCATTTTAGAGGACTTGCACCCCCAAGCACTGGTGACTGGGTCCTATTTTACCAGTAAAACAAAGCTTGTTTACCACAGTAAACAAGCACAGCTTCACTCCTCAGGGTTCCCACTGGGGTAAAGTGACTTCTGAGATACGAAAGTAACCCATTTTGACAGAAATTATCCAATGGAATTATAAACAGTTTGGCAGGATAATGGATAAAATATAATTTATCTGAAAGAAAAGGATTACCTATTATATGCAGTAATATATTATATCCAATGCAAAATTTTAAAATTACCATGGTTTCCAACACTCTTTACAATGTCATTTTCAAAATAAATTTTTGGGATCAACTTCAAATGCAACTTTACAGCATAGTATGGTTTGAAAAACCAACTTTCATTTAATCCTTTGGGGGCCTGGAGAATTTTTATACATTTTTGTTTTACTTTGACAATTCACATCCTATGACTTTGCAGTTGTTTCTTGGCAAGTCTTGGCTGCCTATGTGGGCAGCCAAGACTTGCTCAGAAACAACTGCCATGGCATGTCAAATGTAACTTGAAAGCAAACACAAAAACTGCATGCTGGGATGCCTGTTCTATTAAAGTAAAATTTGATTAAAATCAGAATTAGGCCTTTAAATGTTAATAAAAACATATCCCGATTTTGTCTTTTTCAAACAACTCTCAAGCCAATTAATGCCATGCAAAATAGAAACCAAATTAAAATGTCATTAATTTGTAAATAATGCATTGGTTTTGAATTAAACTGAAATAATTCTCAAGAGACTGAAATAGCAGACCACATTCACAAACTGGAACTTAATGTCTCGTTAACAGAGCTAATTGAGTGTTATTAATTCTCTGGACACTGATGTTGAATTAACTGAATTTTAAGTGGCAACTTCTTCCCAAACTCAGTCCTCACAATAACATGCGACAGATTGTTTAGGTTACATGGGGGTTACATGAACACAAAAACAGCAAACGCAGTACAGGTTATGATAAAACAACACAGCATTAAATTCCTAATCCTGCATGTTTTGCCAGTCAAATATGACAACCTTTCGGAACAAACGCGACTCACAGGTTGCGCATTGCATCCACATATGACCAGAGAGGCACATTGTTTACATTTTAACAGAAGAATTTCCATCAAAATAAATACCAACAACTGATGCATAATCTCACCAAGGCAAGATGGTACATTACTTGTTGCTATTTATTTGGGCAAAAATTCTGTCAACACATAAACAACATGACCTGCATTGAAAAAAACAGAGTAAGCAGAAATGCATTACAGCACTTTTTTCCTACAGTTTATCACCATGTTACATAGCATAACCAATCAACAGGTTACAAAGTAAGTTCTTTATTTCCAGGCCTGCAACCTGCAATTAGGAATTTATCCAATTCAATCTTGTTTGACAGAGCTCTAGCAAAAAAAAAGACTGAATTGATTAAATTCCCAGTTGCATTATTCGAAAAAAAATTTCCACTTGAAATATTTGTTTGACTTCGGTGTTCATAGATTTTAACAAGATGTAATTGGTTAAGTTCTTATCCTCAAATACCTAATACTGTATTTTAAGACTTTTTATATTGCTATTTTATTTATTTATCTGGGTTTTAACAACACCTTCAACAGTAATGGTCATTTTCAGCCAAACAGTTTTACACGTGAAGGAAGTTAGAATCACTGAGCAGTATCATACTTTCCAATTTACCAGCCAATTAAAGGAGCTCGATTCGCATTGACTGATGGCATGAATACCACTGACATATCACATGTATTAGCATACTGTGAGGTTTTATTTACGCATTTATTTACTTGTGTTCAAGGTCACATATTTCTGCACAATAGTTAATCACGACTGTAACATGGAGAAAGTCAAGTTCAGTCAACAGTTTATACCCATTTTAGAGGACTTCCACCCACATTGAGTCTTATTTTACCAGTAATGTATTTATTTATTTACTGGGGTTTAAGGTCACATATTTCAGCACAATGGTTAATCGTGACTGAAATGCAAATATAAAGTCAAGCCCAGTTAATCGTTTATACCCATGTATATATGTTGCCCATTATAGAGAACTTCCATCTCAGACATTGATTACTGGGTCCTATTTTACCTTTAAAACAGAGCTTGTGTACCACAGTAAACAAGCACTGCTTCACTTCCTGGGGTTTGTTTGTTTGTTGGTGGTTAACGTCACATATTTATGCACAATGGCTAATCGTGACACAACATGGTGATGAAGTCAAGGTTAGTCAATCGTTGATCAACATGTTGCCCATTTTAGAGGACTTTCACCCCAAGCATTGGTGACTGGGTCCTATTTTACTAGTAAAGCGGAACTGGTTTACCGCAGTAAACAAGTGCTGCTTACTTCCCGGGGTTCCCACGGGAAACTTCCTGGGGTTTCCATGGGGAAAGCATTTCATTAATGTCATAATGTCACACAGATGTGTAACATACAATCACATGCATTCTGACATGACGTTCTTTTGCGTAATCCAGATTCAAAGCATGGTGCATTTAGCACAATTCCTAATGTCTGTATTGTGATGCAGTATGTTGCATATGGCCAACTATCGTGACATAAAAGTGGAGAATGCAGAGGATGTCAGAGCAATTCTTTAATAGAAAATATTTTATTATCCATTTAACAAGATTTTACTCTGAAACTCATTTGCAATTGAGAGGGCAAATTTATTCTGAAAGTACGATGAATGGTTTGGTATTTGGAAGCAATATACAATTACATGTAGTAGGTTACTGAATTAAATGGTTGAGTGCTGGAAGCCTATATTTGGGATTTATTCTGAAGTGTTGGTACCAGGTCTGAAACTAAGCCATCTGACATCTGCAGAAAGAGAGCCCTAGAGGGCGAATTTGATGATGTGAATTTGATGATGTTATCCCATATAGTGGTCCAATTTATTCTCTGGGTATCTCTTTCTGTTTAGTTTTGAGACCCTGATTCAGAGTGAGGTTCACAGAGGGTAAATTCTGTGATGCTACCCTGCTGTGCAGGGTAGCATCACTAAATTCACCCTCTGGGCACCTCATTTTGCAGATGACAGTCTGCATGTTTTCTGATTTGGTTGGTACCACAACTTAGAGGCTTCATATTCTGTGGATGTTGTTCATATCACCTTTGAAGTTTTGGCTCTCTCCCATAAATTATAATAAGGCAAAGATATGTGTACACAATTTGGTGACTAAAAATAATTCAGCAGTCTATCAGTAAAGAAATATCTAAAGAAGTGGGTTTCACTGAATCATTTTATTCCACTTTTTTGTCTATTTTTTCAGGCACAGTTAACTACATCTTTGCAAATCATAAGTGGATGACATGATTATCTTCAGTGAAGATAAATTAATGTATTTTCTCCAGTGAAGATATGATTTTTATCTAACTCATGTTTTATAGACTTTTGTTGGAAAGCATGCAATAAATAATCAGTATCACATTATCAAAGAATGAGTATTAAAATCTGCTATTTCAAACTCTTGTTAGTTTTTAAAACTATCATCTACAAGAACAGAAAGCTTTCCAAGTTCCAAATCCAAGATTCTACATCAGTTCTAAAAACTTATAACATAAGTTTATGGTATGTACAAATATCAACTGTGGCCTTCATTTATAAATTATAAACATATAGAGAGTGAATATAATGGGACTATTGCTTATTCCCGACACAATTCAAATACAGCAGAATTGGTGAAAGCTCTTCCTGTAACACTTATAACTCTTTACCTACCAGAATCAGAAGGCAACTGACCAAAAAATTCTTGAATAACTAAATATTTTCATTGTTTGCCTCTAAAACATAGCATTTGAGCCCCAATGGAATGAGCGTAGGTTAGTAAAGATCATCAAAATCAAAAACAGACAACCATTTAACAGAAAAAGCCTGAATCAGACCAATGCAAGAAGTTTAGGAAATGATGGGGCAACCAAAATATGAAGGTTATTTTTATTTTATTTTTTTTTTTTGGGGGGGGGGGGGGGGGGATAAAAGGCTGTTAATTATTTATTTATTAGTGTTTCAGCATCTACGGCTGTTTATAGCAACACAGGTATGAAATCCAGTTTAGACAATTGCTAATACGCATCCAGACTCTGGTTCCTAGGTCAAATTTTACCAGTAAAGCACAACTTGTTTATCACAGTAAACAAGCAATGCTTCACATCCTGGGGTTCCCACAGGAGGCGGGGGTGGGTGGGGGGGGGGGGGGGGCTAAAAGGCTGTTATGTGCAATGGAAATACTAGAGATTATATATTTCACAACTTCACATCTCAATAGCAACAACTTCATGTCTACGGCCGCCGTGAACTGGTCACTTTCCACGGGGGGGCAATATTTCCACGGATGAAATAATATTTGATTCCAAATACTAATTACAGGAATAATCATCAAAAAAATTTAATTAATGAAGCACTGGGTTCAACAAGGTACTTCACTAAAATTTTGCTGATGATGCTTTTTATTACCTGGTAAATGCATACGTGGACATCACTGCAAACGTGTGGATTGCAACCAATCCCGACAACTGGACTGTAATTTCAAAACTCACATCCTCAAGTAATACACTTGAATATGTTTGGTAACAAGACTTGTTTATCAATAATGGTTTTTATTACAATTTATTGAAAAGTGTACACAGGCACTCTCCAATAAACTGTCAGAAATGAAATCCTGATGGACTTTATCAAGACACGTACATTGTTTAACCCTTTACCTAACGTAACGGCCAAAACCGGCCAGCGCTATTCTCAAAAATCACCAATTAATTTTCATTATTGTTTTCATTTTTTGTCTCAAAAACATATGTTATGACCCCTCGTTGGAATGAGCTCGTCGAGAATTCAAGAATGATTTTTGCAAGTGTCGTCTGTTTTTCAGGTTAGGTAAAGGGTTAATAAATATAATTGGTGGCTCCCACCATACCTGTTAATTAAACAAGTTAATTATTGCAGAGAATACAAGGATTTGGAACATTTGAAACTCAAAACTAAGAAATCAACATAAAAATGCTTTTAGTTTCACTAAAAATGGTTCACAATGCTGTTATAATTCCTGATGGCAAATCAAATCTTTCAGCAGGCTGTTATTATTAAAATGCTGGTGGCATTCACAGGCTGTCATCCAATCATACCTTCCGTATTTCTCCAGCATGTCTTGTACCAGGTTTGAATGACACCTCACTGGGTTTGCTGGATAAAATTTGCAGGTGTTTCATAGCAGCTGCTGATTGCTTATCTTCCTCTTTCACACCAAGAGGTTTTGTTGATTCTGTCTCAACAGGTATCCTATTCGGGTGATGTAGTATTTCTTTTTCAGCAACATTATCTATGTCTTTCAGATCCTCTTTTTCATCCAATCTTGTTGCATCATCATATTTATTCATAACCACTGACTGTATTTTATCAATCCCTTGAGCAGTTACAGCAGGTCCTGTTCCATCTATTGACTCCACAGAATCCACCTCACCATTTTTAAAGTTGTTGACTTGTTCAAGTGGGACGTCATCAACAGACTGATCTGCTATGTTTTGTTCATCTACTTTATCCATAAACCTTACTCGTTTTTTAACTTTATCATCAACTTGAATATTGTCTGTTAAGACATTTTCTTTTAGACAATCTTCATCATTTGTACTTTTCAATACTTGCGTAGTTTTCAAATTTTTATTCACATTTTGGCCTTCAATTAAATCTAGGTTATCCTTTGTTTTACATTCATTTTGTGTCTCAACAGGTGAGGCCGAATCTAACTTATCTTTCAAAATGTTACTCTCTTTAAAATTCAAATTTTCTGCATAATGAGCTGTAAGATTTATGTCTTTATTACTATTAAGTTTATCTTGCTGTAACATGATTTCTGAAGATTCTATATCAGACAAACCAGCTACCGATTGCTGATTATCTGTGACATTCTTTTCAGAAAATGTATCTTTTTGTATAACAGTTTCAATTGTTTCAATGTGGGAAGAAAGTGCTACCACTTGCTTCCCTTCATTTATGTCAGACTGCATAGATTCTGTATACACTTCACCAGTTTTGTCTGAAGGCATATCCCTGTTTTCAATACCAGGAACATTCTCAGAACTCAAAACCTTTTGTAAAGAATTGGACACTGATGCCGTACCTTGATTATCTGAAGTCATTTTTAAGCTCTCTTTGGGGCTTGTTGTATTTGATTCATTTTTGTTTTTAGAATCCTTTGTGTTACTGAATTGTGAGGATGTTGATATTTCTGAGATACAGCCTCCAGGCTGTATCTCAGACATATTAACTGCCTCAGACATATCATCTGATTCTGTTTTAGTCATATCATCTCTCAAAGCAACAGTATCAATCAAACTTCCATCTGAAGATGTATTTTTTGTGACAGTGCGAGCAGCTACCTTTATATTCGTTTTATCGCTAGTAGAATCCGAAACATTTCTGTCTAATGTGCTGTCTGAATCAAAATGTGATGACGGTTGATCAGTATTTTCCTGGCTAGGTGTAAATTTTGCTTCAAGACATTTAGTACTCTGTTCAATAAAACTGTGACTTTTCAACGGAGATGGTATTTCTGTCGTCGTTTCATCCTTGATATTTGTTTTCTTGGTTAATTTTCCTGTTAAATGGCTGTCAGGCTCTGATGACACACTCACATCAGTATCAGTGTTGGTTTGTGTAGAAAGAGTACCATTTTCCTGCTGAATGATCAAACTGCCAGGAGTGACTTGATCTGAGATACCTTCACTCCTGCCGATGATGTTTTCAATGTTGTTTTCATAACTGTGAGTAAAATCATTATCTCCTTCTATCTTTGTTTTGTCAAAAGCGGTATTTTCCACGTTTTGTGATGCTAAGGTTTTAGTATCTTGCTTATCACCTTTAACATCCTTATCATCATTTGGTTGTTCAGCCTGAGTTTTGGCAACAGCAGATGATGTATCTTCATTTGAGCACTCCACTGTCCGTCTCAAGCGACTCTCAGTAACCTCTAAAGGTTGACCTCTTGTAAAATGTTCACCATCAGAACCCTCAATAGCATCTCTCTTCACACCGCAGGAGTTTTTAATTGTTTCAACTTCATGGAATTGATCCTTCAATTCAGTATCTCTCTTGCTTATTATATTAACTACCGAGGCACTCGAGTTAAAATCATGTGATTCAAAATCCACTTCACCATCATCTTTCAAGCTACTATTATCATGAATAAATGATGCAACATTATGCCTTTCCAAAGAAGACTGAATGTTAGAGCTTTTGGAAAATTCTCCATTGTCTGGTGTTTTGGGTGATGTTACTTCCTCAAAAATGGTATCACTCACACTGTCTAAGGACAGACAGCTTAAACTTCTCCCGCTATTAACATTCATCGAGTTCTTCGACCCCGAAGAGTTCAGACTCTCTGTTGAACAACTGGTATTACTACCAGATGAACTAGTGGAATCCTTGATTCCTTCTCTTGCACTGTTGCTGATGATAAATCCTGCAGCTATTGCATCCACAAAATTATATGATTTATCTCGTTTGGGACTGTTATACACACCACCCAAAGCATTGATTATCCCTCTATCTATACTTTCCTTTAATGTTATGATACTGTTATTGTCTAGATCTCGAACTTCACAGCAGCTAGTCATCACCATTTCTAACTCTATAGCTTTATACAGATCTACTTCCTCTGCAGATGTAGGATCAGAAAATTTTCCACTTGATATATTATACAATCCCTGATCTACAGCAGCGTAAAGAGTTAGTCCCTTTGGACTTAAGATGTAACCTTTATGAACAGCGTCTGTGAGAAGCATACATTCACCTGTTTGCGGATTTTTAAATTCCCCAGTATTTACATCAATTAATCCTAAGCTTATAGCACGGCGCAATGATATTGGCTGAATGGTGTCTGGATCTATTACCTGCGAGTTGGATCTGTGAAGGACTCCAGTTTCAAAAGCTTCTTCTAATTTCTTTTTCCCTTTTCGACTTTCTTGCAATAAAACCTCATCACCATACATTGCAATGGGACTCCTCTCTTCAATTTGCTGATTTTCATTCTCACCTGAGAATACTAACAATTTTTTTTGTTTAGCCTCAGTGAAGGTGATTGTTCTGTTCTCCTTTTCTTCCAATATCAAACCGTTTTCAGGATCTATAACTCCATCATCTATAGCCTCTTGAATACTAACAGCATGAGCAGACTTTCTTGGCATAATCTCTTTTATGGATGGGTCAATGATATGTTTATCAATAGCTTCCTTCAAACTATATTCATTTTGTCCGTAGTGAAATTTTCCATCTGCACTGGAGTATATGCCCATTGCCACTGCATAAGATACTGATTGGGGATGTAACCTTTTCTCTGGATATTCTGGACAATTCACTGAATGCTTAATACTTATCGGTGGCTGAAGAGTTTTCAGATTTGAAAACTCTGAGACTGTCTTTTCTTTTATGCTATCTTGTTCGACATCAGATGATATGTCACATTTCATTGCAGAAACTAGGTGTTCTTTCATAAGAATTTCTTCAAAAGTTCTGGGTCCAGAAACCTCTAATGATGTTGCAGAATTACCATTGACACCAAAGACTAATTTTCCTGATTCTATTGCCTCCTTCAGAGAGTTTGTTATTGAACCTGATTGTTCACAGATATAGATATTATCACAGTCTATCATGTTTTCATTCACAGCCTCCAGTAAAGTCATTTGTGTCTTACTTTGTGGATCTGAAACAACACCTGTTTTAATATCTAATATTCCAGTGTCAATAGCAACCTGCAAAGAGAGACTTTTTGTTTGTTCTCCATTATCGGAGTATTTCTTTGACAGGCCGTGACTTCCCAGTCTTTCTGCGAAGGTATCTTCATCAATGCTTTCTGTCATACTCATAGTAAGAGAGCTTTCCATACTATCTGAAAATGAGTCTGACTGTCTCTGACGCTTTCCACTAGCTTTTTCTTGTTTCCGTTGTATTCTTTTCCTGTTCCCACTTTCAAGTTTGTAATCCTGAGTGTCTCTTACCAAACCTTTACTAAATGCTGTTTGAAGAGGTAAATCTCTACCCAAATTGTCTCTGACTGTTAGAGTAGATTCATTAATGATATCACTTTTGATTGCATGTAATAAGTTTATACTTGTAGAGCTTCTTGGATGTTTGACCCGTGTAGCTTCTGAATCTATCAAGCCGCACTTTATTGCGTCTGTTACATTCATGTGTTTGTTCGTATCAGGATGCAGGATTAAGCCAGTTGAAGGATTGAGCAACCCTTTGTGCACAGCATCCTGTAAGCCAATTCCATAAACAGAAACATCTTTCAGGTGTTGCATTCCCGCACTTTCTTTAATATTCAAGAGATTCCCAGTTAGTGTATCCTCCACAAAATTATTTTCTAAATCAATAATTCCCCCATCTACTGCTTCTTTTAATGGGATCCACTTATCAAATTTTGTATCATGCACAAGAGTCAGATTGACATCAATTTGTTCATCACCATGAGTTAACATGCATATTTTATCTTCCTTCATGACTTTACCAGAAATTGCTTGTTTGACTGAGAGTTTGGCCTTTTCAAATATAAGTCCATCATCTATGGCATTACATAAAGAAAATGTATGTAAACTATTGGGGTCAACAATTGCTTGATAATCACCCCACATGATGCCACTAGACACAGCTTCCTTTATTGGATGTAGTTCTCCAGTTGATGGGTCTTTTAAGAGTGTTGATTCTACATTGATATACTTGTTGTCAATTGCTTTGGATACTGTAACATACTCTGCTTGATGGATATCATATACTTTACCAGTGTTGTCATCAACTAAACCAAAGTTGACAGCCTCAACTAAACTCATGGATTCCTGTGATAGATCGATAATCAAACTTTCTCTGATTGCTTTATCTATAGGAATACTCCTTTTGTTCTGTTTATCAAGTACAGAAGCAGTTCTACCACTTATAACACCCAATCTAAGAGCTTCATTTAAAGAATAAAAGCAATAATTTGAAGGATCACGCACTCGAGTTAAATTTGCATCAATTAAATTTTTCTCAACAGCATCACTGAGAGACAGGTTTGAGTTACTTGTCTCATCAAAAAACATACATTTTTTCCGATCAAAGAAACCTTTTTCCACAGATTCTTTCAGGCCTATTGCAGGCTTTTTAATCTTTATCTCTGGGTATAAATCAGAGTTAACACTTTTATCAACAAGCTTCTCAGTATGAGTTATTATTGGGCTGTTACCAGCAATATCTCTGTCGTCATTTGAAATAACTGCATCCCTTATCTCACGTTTATTACATTTATGATCTTGAGTAGCTAAAGCCTGATGAAAACATTGATTTCCATCCAGTACAACATTTGTATGTTTGTCTTCAATTTCACTCACTTGCTTGTCATTTGATGATGAATATGGAGAATTATAATCGTGACTACTGTATGATGCCACATCACTATTGGAATGACATAAACTATCAGTTTCAATATCAGTTCTTTCTGTGAAATAACCAGAGCTATGGTCATCTTTTGTTTCCAAGCCAGATGTGGATTTTCTTATATATCCACAGTTCAAGGCTGTTTTCAAATCAATTGTTCTATTATCTGATGAAACATTTAACTCTGCTGTTTCTAGATCCAACAAGCCCGCTGAGACGGCTGCTCCTATATTAACAAACTCATCATGTATTTTGTCATAAAATTGAATACCATCTAAATTTACAATATCACAGTCTATAGCATCTTCAAGATTTACAACTCTTCCTGAGCTTGGATCAGTAAATTTTTTCGTGTTTTCATTATAAACCCCTTGCCTCACAGCATCAAATAAATCTAATGTTGTTTTATCAAAATCAGTAAATATAATATTCTGTTGAAGACAGTTACTAAATGACAACTTTTCTCCACAACATTTATATTCTCCAGATATCGAATCAACAAGACCTTGATGAAGAGCACCAGTAATAGTTAATATAGTGTCTGTTGCAATATCTTTTACCATCACAGTGTCTGGATCAATTATGTTTAAATCTAATGCATCCTTTAGTGTAACTATATCATTAGATGCAGGATCACAGAAAGAACCAGTTTCCATGTTGAATACATTTTCTACACAAGCTTCATCGATTGTAAGTGCTGGTCCAGAACCTGTATCAATCACAATGCCTTTCTCTACAGCCTCTAAAAAATTGAGTTGTACACCATTTCGTGTGTCCATAACAGCTGCTGTCTGTAAGTCAATAATACCAGACTCAACAGCACTTTGTAAGTGATGAATACTGCCTGTTTGTTTATTTCTTAGTCTCATATTCTTGGAATCCAACAATCCTGAACCCAGTGCCATTTCTACAGTAACCATCTCATTTGTATCAGGATCTAATATGCCATTTGAAGATTCATCAAAAAGACCCTCATCTATAATTTCAGTTACTGAAAGTTCTAGAGGCCCAATAGATTTTACAATTAATCCTTTGTCAAGAGCATAATTAAAGGCAATAGGTCTTCCAAAACAATCCATCATTCGTCCTGAAGCAGGATCAATAATGCCCTTCTGCAGAGCTTCATCTAAGGATAAAATATCATTACTGACAGGATCTCTGATCAATGATTCCTTGTTTATCATGCCGGCATCCAATGCATCTGCAAATTTAACTGGTTTGTCACTGTGTGGAAAAATTAAAGTGTTCTCTATAGGGTCATAAGAACCATTTCTCACCAATTCATCAAGCATATTAGAGTTCACACCTAAGTCAGTGGATGTTCTTCTGGCTAAAGATAAATTTCGAATATTTTCTGGAATATTTATGCTATCCATACTAGCTCTATGTGTAAATGTACGTTTCAATTCTGTTAAAACATCAGTTTCATCCAATTCATCATCTGTATCCATTGTAATTTCAGATTTTAAACCAGACTTGACTGATTGTATTGGTGTTGTATCAGACTTAACCAGAACGACCATTCCATCAGATTCAACCAATTTTTCTGAATTATCAGGTGGGATCCTAATATCTTGACAAGTACTTTGAGCATGTGATTTCTGTAGCACAATATCAATGTTTTCTGGTGCCACTTCTGAATTTATTGGTTGTGTTGACTTTATATCAGATGGGATTGATTTTGTTGTTTCTCCATTAAATGTGACGAACTGCTGCCCACACTCAACTTTTTCTGTTTGCTTCTCTGGTTCAACTGTTGTTGTTTCAAGTTTAACAGAACCATCAAACTTTTCCCTTTGTTTCAAACAGTCATCTGTTGCATCAGGTTTCAGCGATTCTGCAGATAGTGAAACAGGTTCTGTGTTAATACAGTCAGCCACTGTTGAGCAGGGTAAAGTGGACTGAGGTGTTGCAGTCTCAACATATTCATCTGCTAATGCATTGGGCAGTTCTCTTCCTGCTGTACTGGATTTGAATGATTTAGTTAATATATCATATTTGACGGTCTCTTCTGTTGAACCTAATTTGCCTGATACAGGATCAGATCTGATTTGTTGTTCTGATTGAGTAGCTTCTGAAGAATCCACAAACTTATCCACAGAGTGCTTATTGACTGATCCAGAACCTATTGAAGTAAATTCATTGTCCACATTTTCAACTACATCACATTTGACAATTGCATTAGTTTTGTTTGATTTTACTATTTCTGCTGAGGTTGTAG
This sequence comes from Pictodentalium vernedei, assembly GCA_031216915.1. Taxonomy (NCBI): domain Eukaryota; kingdom Metazoa; phylum Mollusca; class Scaphopoda; order Dentaliida; family Dentaliidae; genus Pictodentalium; species Pictodentalium vernedei. The sequence goes on from CM062293.1 coordinate 400,802,156, forward strand.
AAGGATGTGCTGATACATTTACTGTTGTGCCATGTCTATCTGATGAATTTTCTATACAAGATTTTACTGATTGATTGCCTATCCCAGTATATTTACCATCATCAATTACTTCTTTTTCTTTGATTGATACATTTTCAGGTGGACTTTGTTTGCCTAAAAATACTGCATTTATATTATGTTCTTCCGATTGAGATGTCGGTGGAACAGTCTTGATCAAATCAGGTGTTGAATGAGGTTTAATAAATTCAGCTGTAGTAGTACTGACCAACTTTGTTTGAGTTGTACTGACCACCAATTCAGTTGTTGAACTAGGTTTGCTGGCTTGAATCTCTAATTTTGTTTGACCCTGCTTGTTAAACTTGGGTGTAGTTGAACTACACTCACTAGCTTCATCGAATTTCATTGATTTGTTTGGTTTACCTGTATCTGGTTCTGCTAATTTAGTTTGAGATGTATCCTGCTGTATGGATGATCCCACTTCTGATGTACCATGTTCACTGTTCCTAAAACTGTCCATGCTATGTACAACTAATGCACTTGTGCTGTTTGTTACTAAAGGAGCATTTGTGCTAGACTGGACTGATTCACTTTTTCTATCAGGTTTGACTGATGTGACTGATAAACCAGTTTGGACTGATGCAGCTACTGATATATTGTGCCCTTCTGAATCACCAGATCCCTGATCTGATACAGCCATCGATATATTGGGCTCTACCAAATCACTAGATCCCTGACCTGATACAGCCATTGATATATTGGGCTCTATTGAATCACTAGATCCCTGACCTGATACAGGCATTGACATATTGGGCTCTACTGAATCACTAGATCCCTGACCTGATACAGGCATTGACATATTGGGCTCTACTGAATCACTAGATCCTTGACCTGATACAGCCATCGATATATTGGGCCCTATTGAATCACTAGATCCCTGACCTGATACAGCCATCGATATATTGGGCTGTGCCAAATCACTAGATCTTGAACCTAAATTTACATTTGTGGCTTCTATGACATATTTTGCCACTTGATTGCCTGATAAAGAACATTTTATATGTTCCAGTTCACTGGAATCATGTCCAACTGATTCTTGTATGATCATATGAGGTTTTAGTGAATCAGTTTCTGCTGCAGTAAGTTTTCCTGGTGTAGTAGATGCTGAACAAGTTTCTCTAAATTTGTTTGATTCTGTTGAGAAACTACACTCTAATTCAGAGGTATCAATTAATGGGGAAACAGTTGATGTGGCAGGAACATTAAAACCACCTGATATTACTGGAGGTTCACAAAATTCTACCATATTTGATGCACCAGTGTCAGTTTTTATAGATGAAATAAAATCATGATTCTCCACAGGTAATTTATCTTGTGATTGAGCGAGTTTACTGGTCATACATGTATTGACAGAGTTAACAACTTTTGTATTAAAATTAAGTGAGGAAGGTGTTAGCAGAACAGTTGTATCTTGTTCATTATCAGAATTATTTACAGGAAGCACTTCATTATTTATCTTATTATTTAAACCACTAGAGACAGGGACATTATCTGAATTATCATTATATTCAAGATACTGTTTTGTTTTACCAGAGTTCTGTTCATTAGATAAATTACTAGAAAAGACAACAATATTATTCTCAAGTGCTGTTTTCAAAGATATTTTAGAGTGTTCTTTGATGTTGCATATCTCTCCAGTAAGAGGATTAATTTGCCCAGTGTTTATTGCTGTGTTTAGTGTAATGCATTCAGTAGGGGACTGCTTAACAAATATCTGTTCACCATCTAATAGCCCACAATCAATTGCTTCTTGAAGATTAAGATTACTCATAACTCCTGGATATGAAGAATCATTTGGTTGTAAATCACATTTTTCTTCTGAACGACCACCAATCTGTTCAATGCGGGATGGGTTTCCAATAACCACATTACCAGAATCAGTATCATTACCCTCAACATTGAGTAATCTGGTCTGAGAACTGGATGTGACTTTTTCTGAGGAGTTGATTTCAATAGATGAAACAGGACTAGCAACATGTTTACCATCATCAGGAGTAGCTGATTTACTTATTCCAGATGAAGAATGGTCTGCTGACTGTGAAGAATCCATATTTATGGGATCTGTCCTGACTATATCTTGAATGTTACTCCTGTCACACTTTTTCAGAATTTTGATGATTTCTTGTAAGGCTGAGCTATCCTGAGTAATCTTTAACAGAAATGATTTCAACATAACAAAAACATAACATAAAGGAAAATATAGAAGTCTCTGATGAAAATTCTTGGAAAAAACTTCAAACGATGAACAATTAAAGAAAAAATGTCACAGCATCAAGTATTTAAAAAATTTTATTTATTGGTTTTTGAGGTCACATACTTATGCACAATGGCTAATCATGACCGTGACAGTTTTTGGAGGAAGCCGGAGTACCCGGAGAGAACCACCGAGCAACGACGAGCAGCTGCCAGCTCCCCAACATCGTAACTCTGCACTGCAGCACAGGCAAGGTTAGATTGGTTGAAGACATGCACACCATCGACTTGCAATACGCCTTAGTACACAGCGTCATCATGCCCCCATGTGGACAATCGGGGTTAAGTGCCTTGCCCAAGGACACAAAGTGGGAGTCTGAATTGATCACTCAGACGGTCACCCATCCAAGGATTAACCGGGCTCGACGTTGCTTAACTTCGGTGATCTAACGAGAATTATTTTAATTTGTTTTTCTTTTTAAATTTTCAAAACAGTCAACAAAACCACATCATGTGACCCCCTCATTGGAATGATCTCGATGAGATCATTCCAATGAGGGGGTTACATGATATGAGTTTGTAGAATTTTTTTGAAAATTTATACATTTATAATGGATCCAGGCACTTTTTAACAGGGTTCTGATAGAGGCTTCGAGCACTCAAAATGACATAAAATGGCTGAGTGCTTGAAGCCCATATGTGAGCATCACAGAAAAGGGCCCAGACCAATTTACAAGACTTCATATTCGATGGATGTGCTTCATAATCAAAGGGCCCAGACCAACTTCATAATCAAAAGCAGATTTCATATTCTATGGATGTGCTTCATAATCAAAAGCAGAAATATTTTGTTCATATGAATTTGTCTTGTTGCAACTAATTGGAAAGTGCCTGCAGGCACTCTCCAAACAAGTAGTAACAAAACAAATCTATATGAAGAATATTAACAAAAGTCATAGAGCATGCTTCCAATTGAAGCACTCAAAAAGTAATCTATAGATATTTATTTATTAAGGTTTAATGACACTTTAACAGCCAAGGTCATATCATGTCTGTGACAGTACCCAGATAGAACCACCAAGCAACGAGCAGCTGCCAGCTCCCCAACATCATAACTCCGCACTGCAGCACAGGCAGGGTTGGATTGGTTGAAGACATGTGCACCATCGACGTGCAGTACGTCTTAGTACATGGCATCATCTTGCCCCCATGTGGACAATTGGGGTTAAGTGCCTTGTCCAAGGACACAACATGGGAGTCCAAATCGATCGCTCAGACGGTCACCCATTCAGGGACTAACTGGGCTCGACATTGCTCAACTTCGGTGATCTGACGAGAACCGGTTACCGCAACGCCACCGGGCCCCCAGTCTATAGAGGTAATTTACTGGGAGTGCTGTTATGCAGAATTTTGTATTCAAAATACTTAATCCCCTGAATACTGATGTCAAAGAAACAAAATAGTAAGTAGACATTTTTCCCATAATGCAACTAGGAATTTAACCAATTCAGTCTTGCCTGACAGAGCTCAATGAGCTCTGTCAGGCAAGACTGAATTGGTTAAATTCACAGTTGCATTATGGGAAAAATTTGCTACATGTACTTGAAATTTCAGTATTTTGACATTAGTTTAAAGAAGGTTTAATATGAAGAGGATAATTTTTGTTTTTGAGTGCATACCAAAAATTATCTCTTGAGTGACCGAGACAAGCTCTTGCAGGAGCGAAAATAACCATTTGTCTAGGTCACTCAGAAACACTAGATTTTCTTTTTATTATACGCTTTTTATAAGAATCTGATCATTCTTATCAATAATTCCACTCGTTTCAACCTTGAATTGATGCATGAAAAGCAACAGCTGATAGCCGATCTGATTCAGCTGGTGGGTTTCATGCATCAATTCAAGGTGAATACATGTTGAATTATTGCTGGAAATGATCAGTATCCACTCAAAAACACTAGACCTTCTTTTCATTTTTTTGTTTTTAGAGCAAACTGATCATTTCCAGTGATAATTTGACTCGTATACACATTGAAGTGATGCTTTGGAAGCCGCCATTTTGATTGGTACCATGAAAGTGAAAATTTCTGTATCTTCATAGTGGGGGATACGATTTCTATTTTTTTGATAAACTGTCATTTAGCATAAAATAAAACAAATATATCTAACAACAACAGTGACTTTCCCTTGTTACTTTTTGCTGAGACATTCTCGGGACTTTATTATCAGAAATTGATAATCATATCATAAACGCAATATCAATGATGCAATCAATAAAGAGAACACAACTGACTAAAATTTTTTAAAAAGATAAACAAATTACGATGGTTGATTTTAAATGGCTCAGCATTGTATTAATCATAAGCATTAAGACTTTCGAGTAGAGCTGTAGGTTAACCGAAACCGAACCGAGGTTTTAGTTTTTTTTTAAAAACCGAAACCGAAACCGTCGACATCCCGTAATCTAAGGTTTTTAGTTTTTTATTAAATACTCTCTTGCTGCAGAAATTCCCAGAATGTAGCCATCCCAGAGTACTGAGAGTACCCAGACACTGCCAATGGCAATGTCTGGGTACTCTCACCACTCTGGGAAGGCTACATTCTGTGAATTTCCGACATTTCAGTTGAGTTGTGTTTGCAGCTTTCCTCAAGTTGCGTGTAGGTGTCAGACCTCGAAAAATGGCCAAGCACAATAAAAGTTCTGTATATTTAGGTAATTATTTTTTTGGCCTTCCTGATTCTTCATGTATTATAGCTTATTTCGGGCATTCATTGAGTTTCACTCAATTTCACTGCCATTCGATTATGACTCCGGACATAAGAATGAGTTTTATTGAATTTTATTTGGCCTCATGCACAAACCGAAAACCGAACCGAACCGAGGTTTTATTCCACCTGAAAAATTAAAACCGAAACCGAACAAGAAATTTAAAAACCTACAGCACTACTTTCGAGGACATTACCAGCAGTATTTGATCAGATTTTTTTTTTAATCTTAAACTCAATTACAGGCCAGGTGCCAGGGAAATAATGAAGGTTGATTTCATTTATCCCCTGTACACTGCTGTCAAAATGCCAAAAGTTCTAGCAGAAAATCGATGAGCTCTGTCAAACAAGGTTAAATTGGATGTATTATGGGAATAATTTGCAGGTTCAAATTCTGATATTCTAACCTTAAAGTGCAGGGGGTTAATAGGCTGGTGGTATCACATGACTTCTTGCAGTTGAATTCCAAACATTGTTGAGCCCATCATATGCAAACAAAAGAATTTTTTTTATTACTGTTTGAATCAGTATATATTAACCCCCTGCACACTGATGTCAAAATATTCAGATTTGAAGTAGCCATTTTTCCCATAATGCAACTGGAAATTTACCCAATTCAATCTTGTTTGACAGAGCTCATTGAGCTCTGTCAAACAAGATTGAATTGGTTAAATTTCTAGTTGCATTATGGGAAATATTTGCACCCTGAACTTTAGATATTTCGACATCAGTGTGCAGGGGGTTCAAGTAGATCAGATTAGGATGGAAGATTTGCGGTGAATATTTTTTACGATGGTATCGCTTGACTTGTAAGGCAGGACCATATCCTAAAATAAAATTGCAACCCTACTCTCCAAACTAAACTGATATTAACTGAGTGGCATATCTGTGCTATTTCACTTCAATTTAAATGGTGGCATGATGAACATAATCTTTATGATTGGCATATATGGTAAGTAGTAATAAGAGAAATACATGTAACATAATTTTGTTACCATCACCAGTTCTCCAAAATGATTCAAAGCTGTCAATATTAGCAACTCTAGCAAGTCCAGGGCCAATCACAATATGTCAGGTTGCTAATCATTCTTGTTTTTAAATCGCAAAGTGTACACTGCTTAAATTTTATTATTGCTTCACACATATTTAAAATTATTTATTGGAGTTTAAGATCAAATATTTCTGAACAGTTGTTAATCGTGACCACAACATGGAGATAAAGTCAAGTTTAGTCAATCGTTTTTATCTATGATGACCATTTTAGAGGACTTCCACCTCAGGCATTGGTGACCGGGTCCTATTTTACCTGTAAAACAGAGGTTGTTTACAACAGTAAGTGAGCACTGCCTCACTTTCCAGGGTTTCCACCTGGACATATTTAGAATCTACCTATTATCCTGTCTTTGACACCATAATACAATAGTAAGAGTTACCCTAATTTCAAGCTATATTCCACTGATGAAAATTATTTTCTCACTATTCATTGGAGAGTGCTAAAAGGCACTCTCCAATAAACGGATAGAAAATATTTTTATGTCTATCAATGAAAAACAAGTAAGTGACTGATACATAGAAAATAGTATGGGCTTTCTGCCTTATCAACCGAGGCAAGATAAAAAAAATAGTACTGAACCAATTAAAGATTACCATCAAACTTACCACACCTCTTGTTAAACTTAGACACGTCAAAAGCCAACCAGATCAGTTCATCCACTGGATATAAAATTAGTGGTAGTCTTCAAGCTGAAATCCTTCCTTCTTGTCTGACCACATTTGACAAATGCTGTTCATGTTGATGTTTCTAGCTGTATACATGCAACACACTTTGTATACATTTTGATACAAGTAAAGTATTTGAATTTTTATGTGGCAAGTACAGATGTATATATTTATTTGTTTTTGGAGAAAAAGATTGCTACGTTTTCCTCTGCATCTAAAGTGCCGTTTTGTGATACAATGATGGAAGGGTTCTCTGAAACCCTTTCAACAATATATTACAAAACAATGCTATCATCTGTCCTCAAAAATGAGTGGTCGTACTTGAGAATTTTTAATCCACCATTTATTTTCTATATTCCTTACCCAACATAACTATAGCTAAGAGACATTTTCCAAAAGAGTTCATACATAACTAAAAAATTTAAGTTTTTGCTTCAGAAACATAGATTATGACCACTCATTCAAAAGTGCTTGATGAGCTCATTCCAATAAGGGTCCATAAGATATGTTTTCATTGAAAAATTAGAAAAATAAAATTTTGAAATTTCATATCAAATCATGACTTACTAGAGGTTCTTCATTTACCATATAATGACCACCCAAATGCAAAGAATCTCAAATTCATTGAAATGACACTAAGGTGCCTTGTCTATCAAATTCAATTCGAGCCTCACTAAAGCTCTGCTCAAATTGAATTTAGTGAAGTTGGTTACAAATTACAAATAAAAGAGGAGCCCATACGAGATCCACTATTTATATAAAGTGGTGTTATGATCTATTGCAAAATTGACACAAAAGCTTTGAGTTAATATTGCAGCTGAATGCTTTTTTGTGGCATATTACAGGAAAGCGCTTGTATATCAGTTAGCAAAGTTATATTACATCAAAGACTTCTGTCTGCCTAATGACCGAAATTCAGACACGAGCTTTTGTACAATATATTATCCTTGGCACACTGATAGCAAAATACCAATATTTTAAGGTGTAATTTTTCCCACAATACAACTTGTAATTTAACAAAGTCAATCTAGTTTGACAGAGCTTAATAAGCTCTGTCAAACAAGATCGAATTGGTTGAATTCCTAGTTGTAATTGTTGGATAAAAAGAGCAAAGAAATTCAGACATGAGCTTTTGTACATTAACCCTAGGCACACTGATATCAAAATTCCAATATCTTAAGCTATAATTTTCCCCATAATGCAATATTCTAAGGTGTAATTTTCCCCACAAAGCAACTTGGAATTAAACAAATTCAATCATGTTTGACAGAGCTTAATAAGCTCTGTCAAATAAGATTGAATTGGTTAAATTCCCAGTTGTAACTGTGGGGGAAAAATTGGGGCTAATTCAACATCATCAGTGTGTGAAGGGTTAAGCAATCCACTTCAATCTTAGCACAAAAGAGGTTTTCAACAAAAAAAATTATCCTTCTTGTAGATACGAATGATATTCATCAAAAAATTCATATTCTGGTGTCGCATATCCAAACATCTTTCTTTCATCATGCTCAAGAAATCAGTTACAAATCAACTCCATTTGGTGATTCCACTCAATAGAACACCATTCTCTCATCATACTCATGGAATAGTTACAACTCTAACAACATACATTTCCTTTTCATTCACATAGTATGTAAGTAATTTTTAAAAATTCAAAACTAATTAAATGTAAACCCAAATCCATGAAAGAAAATATTATAAAAATACATTTGAAATAACCATCTAAACACTCAAGTACATCTACCAGATATAAAAAAAAAAAGTTAAAAATTTGAATAAATTCTAAAATTTGTGAGTAGAAAATATACAAAAAATTATATATATGTATTGCTGCTTCGGCTGATTAAATAAGCTGCAAAATTTAAAAAAAAAGAAGATATCTCTACAAATTAATGTTAAAACTCTCAATGCTGAGAATTATTCCCACCTGTATACAAATACATTAACCCTTTACCTCACGAATCGGATGCAATTTAAAAAAAAAAATTCTAAAAATATTTCAACAAAGCTATATCATGTGACCCTTATTTGGAACATGCGCACTGAGCTCGTTCCAATGAGGGGACCACATGATGCCATTTTGTTAAAATTTACAAACAAAAAAATTAACATAAATTTTGATTTTGTGTGTGTTGGGTAAAGGGTTAACACATTCCTGACAAAGAACATTTTGGGAAAGTGCTTTCTTAACACTCTCTCAAAATGTTTCACATTCTCAGGAACTAATTTTCAAAAATATGTTTGTGAGTTGATTTCCAGGCACAATACAGTCCCAGTAAAGAGACTTTTTTTCAGCTGCTCATTCAATATGTCATATCTTTCCAATACAGTGGTCTACCCTTTTGAAACAAAACTGTTTTGTATTTTCAAGTCACTGCAAAAGGTTAAACACAACACAATTTTTTTAGTGCCACACCCTTAAAAGGGCACTCTCTAATAAAATGTGAACGAAATCTTGTTTTAAGGATACAATCTTCGAAACTAAGGCTAAAACAACTGGTAGAATGGCATCTTTTGAGAAAAAATACTCATGATACAAATCACCTGAGAAAAAAATAACTTAGCCTTCAAGCATTTAATAAAACCTGGACAATATCAGTTATAATGGCACTAAAACTTTTAACCCTCGGCACTCTGGTAGTGCAACAGATTTTTCTCCAATCACTCTGTTTTTCTCATTCAACTAGGAATTTAACCAATTATATCTTGTTTGACAGAGCTCTCTGAGCTCTGTCAAACAAGATATATTAGGTTAAATATCAAACTGTATTTTAGGGAATATTTGACACCAGAGTGCAGAGGGTTAAGTTAAATTGTGTCACTATCATGACTATTCGTATTGGTCCAGACCATCCCAGACTTCGTTATTAAGTATATGATTCCTTGTGGAATCCTACCCTAAGGTTTACACAAACACATGAGCTTCACATTGTAGAGATTGGGGGTGAGTTGTGGCTAAACGGGAATCAGCTAGCACCTGAAATTACTGAAACTAGGAAACAATCGGAGAGGGATTGGACAAATTTAGTACAACCCAGTAGTCTCCAAAACAGCTTATGACCCCCCCCCCCCCCCTCATTTGAACAAATTCATCCCAATAAGAGGTCAAGTAATTTTTAGGAGGTAAAAATGGACATAATTCGTTTTTCAAAAATATGTTTTGTAAGTGTCGTCTGCTTTCATGTTAGGTGAAGAGTTAGTAAAGCAATAATTCTCCATAGTTATTTGCCTTTTTGTTTCTAAATCAGGGTTAAATTTTAGTAATTAGTTGCTAGAAAAAAAATCTTGTCTCACCTAATTTATAAGTTAACTTTATTACTGCCATAATTGCGACGTTATAAACACATATCTGACATCAAATTTCATTTTATTTATGTTTTGCCAGTACAGGCGATGGAGACCATTGGCAACTTATTTTTTTTTAACTTCAGTCATCACGTTAACCCTCTGCACACCGATGTCAAAAGACCGAAATTTCAATCTGCAAATTTTTCCTGCAATGCAACTAGAAATTTAACTAATTCATTCTTGTTTAACAGAGCTCAATGAGCTCTGTCAAACAAAAATGAATGGACTAAATTTGCAGTTCTATTCTGCAAAAATTTGCATATTAAAATTCTGAAATTTAGACATCAGTTTGAAGAGTATTAACCCTTTACCTAACGCAACGGCCAAAACCCACCAGTGCTATTCTCAAAAATGGCCAATTAATTTTCATTATTTTTCTCATTGTTTGTCTCAAAAACAAAGGTTATGACCCCTCATTGGAACGAGCTAATCGAGCTCGTTCCAATGAGGTGTCATAACCTATGTTTTTGAGACAAAAAATGAAAAAAATTAGTTATTCAAAAAATTTTTTGGCAAGTGTCATCTGCTTTTTATGTTAGGTCAAAAGTTAACAACTAGTTACCAAATACGAGGAGCAGTCAACACTTACATTCATTTAAAATAACAGAATATTTTCATTTTTTTATTCTAAAACTTAGCTGATAAGCCTTCATTGGAATGAACTCAATGAGCAAACTGTACATGTTTTTGTTCACAGTATATTGTGGATGCTGCTGAAAGTATTTTCCTTCACTGCATTTTACGATTGGTTTCCTCAGGAGATCATCAAAATGTTAGCAAAAAAACCACCTTGTGAATAAAATATAATGTTTAATTTTAAGGGTTATGTTGAAAGGCTTTTTATGTTTTAACAATTTGCATGCAAATTCGACTTTATTTATTTGGGGTTTAACAACACTTCAGAGCTAAGATCACCTTGTGGCAGTCAGTACCTGGAGAGAACCACCGAGCAACAGCAAACAACCACCAGATTCCCCAACATACTAACTCCACACAGGCAGGGTTAGCATTGGTTGAAGGCAAGTGTACCATTGATATGCAGTATGCCTTAGTACACAGTACCACAATAAGTCCATGTGGGCAATCAGGATTAAGTGCCTTATCCAAGGAAACAATGCAGCTACCGCTGGTCAGGACTAAACCATGGACCTTTCAGTTTGAAGTCCAATGCTCTAACCACTTAGCCACAACACTCCCACTTATATCAATATGAATCCACAGCCCTATAGCATAGACAGTAATGAATGGTGTTTACTGCTCACTACGATTGGGATTGTTATTTTGGCCTACATGCTGCCCATCCTTTTCTACAGACAGCCATTTCAAGGCCCTATCTGAAAAGCAAGCCTGAATATAAGCAATCTGTCATTTGCAAAATGAGGTCCCCAGAGGGTGAATTTGCTGATGCTATCCCATACAGTGGGCCAATTTATCCTCTAGGTACATCTTTCTGTTTTGGCTTGAGACCTTGATTCAGACTGAGGTTCACAGAGGGTAAATTTTGTGATGCTACCCTGCTTTGCAGGGTAACATCACCAAATTCACCCTCTGGGGACCTCATTTTGCAGATGACAGTCTGCTTATTTTCAGGCTTGCTGATAAGATATACTGAAAAAGCATCACACCCAATTACCCATTACACCCAATTACTGATGCTGCTCAGGCCTAAAGCTAGGAGCGCAAAACATCATGGGGCAAGAGTAACAATTTTCCGACAGTGTTTTATTTAAGGAAAGGAATTCTTTAAAACAATAATTATACACGAAATGTTTTATGTACATGAGTACTGGAATATCAAAAACTTATATTTTTGCTTTAGGAAAATTATGGTTTGATAAAATGGTCAATTTTTAAAAAAAAATTAGTACCTTTCAGAGAAAATGTTAGCACATTTGGGTGATCAACAATTTTTCCAATGGACACCAAAAATTTCTGACAGACAATGGGGGGAGCGGTGGGGGGGGGGGGGGGGGGGGGGGAGGGGGGGAATTACTGACAGACAAGGTGTGTGTGTTGTGTTGTGTTGTATGTGTGTTGTGTGTGTGTGCATGTGTGTGTGTGCATGTGTGTGTGTGCATGTGTGGTGTGGTGTGGTGTGGTGTGCTGTGTGTGGTGTGGTGTGTGTGTGTGTGTGTGTGTGTGTGTGTGTGTGTGTGTGTGGGTTTGTCTTACCAACTTGACGAGGTAACTAGACAAAAGAGTTTGCGTGTTTCGCCTTACCGAGGTACAAAAGACGAAAGAAACCCTTTACCTCGGTTGTTTTCCCAGAACTGTACCGGCAAAACGAGGTAGAAACCGTTAGTCCTCACAAAGGACAGACAATGGGGTACCTCGGTATGTAGGGTAGACAAGACTCTGTGTGTGTGTGTGTGTGTGTGTGTGTGTGTGTGTGTGTGTGTGTGTGTGTGTGTGTGCGTGTGTGTGATTGTGTGTCCACACAAAGGACAAACAATGGGGTACCTCGGTATGTAGGGAAAACAAGACTGTGTGTGTGTGTGTGTGTGTGTGTGTGTGTGTGTGTGTGTGTGTGTGCGTTTGTCTTACCAACTTGACGAGGTAATTAGACAAAAGAGTTTGCGTGTTTCGCCTTACCGAGGTACAAAAGACAAAAGAAACCCTTTACCTCGGTTGTTTTCCCAGAACTGTACCGGCAAAACGAGGTAGAAACCGTTAGTCCACACAAAGGACAGACAATGGGGTACCTCGGTATGTAGGGTAGACAAGACTCTGTGTGTGTGTGTGTGTGTGTGTGTGTGTGTGTGTGTGTGTGTGTGTTTGTGTTTGTGTGTGTGTGTGATTGTGTGTGTGGAGGGGGGTTGTGGACAGGCAGCCAAGATTTGACTGGAAACTACAGCCAGGGTACTTCGCATTTAACCGGCACATACAAACACAAAGGCTCTGAGGCGAGGAATCAAGTTCAAAAATGAAGCTTGTTCAAATGAGGGGGTCATATGATATGGCTTTGTTGAAATGCTTTGGCAAATATTTTTCTTTGCAATAGCCCAATCTGTATATTACATGGCCGGATACGGCCGATTTGCTGGGTGAGGGGTCAACACTTTACCTAATGTCATGGCCATATATGGCCAACACTATTTACATACAAATTGCCATTCAAGTTTTATTGTTTCCATTTTTCACTCGAAAACACAGCCTATGATCCCTCATTGGAATGAGCTCAATGAGGGATCACAGGCCATGTTTTGAGGAAAAAATGAAGATTTTTAACTATTCAATATTTTTTTTTTTACAAGTACCATCCTCTAGTTGTGTTAGGTAAAGAATTAAAAATCTACACTGTATTTGTTAAAGATATGGTATACAGAATAAGCAGTAAGAAGCAAATGACAAAAATATAAACAACAATTAGAGATATATAAGTATAATTCTATTTTTCCTAATACCTGAGGTATCACCGGAGGTGATGTTTCTCTAATGTTGACTCTTGTGTCAATGCCTCTTCCATTTATTGCCACAGCTACAGTTGTGGCAGGCGGAGATGATATAACCAATGGATTGTAAGAATTGAGCGAGTCAATGGGACTTTCTATGTATTCTTCTTTGTGTTGGACTCTTTCTGTGGATTCTGTTTGTTCTTTCCGTAAATGCGATGGAGACAACTGAATGTCATGTTCATGTTTTCGAACTGGTGATTTAATGTCGGAGTCAATTTCTCGTTGTTTTTGTAAGCATATATCTCGAAGTCTACTTTCTTCATCGTCAAGATGGTGAACATTTTCTGGCTGAATATTACCATGGTTCAATGAAATACCATCACCAAAAACAGCACCTTTTGTTTGATGCTCTGCTTGTATAAAGTCCTCATATTTCTGCAATGAATCTATTTTGTCCCTTGAATTAATTCCATCAAGTATTCTAGAGCCAGGTTGGAATTGAACGTCAGAAGCATGCTGAAGATTTTGAATTTTAGAATGACCATGTATTTCAGTTCTGAACGGTAAAGCAGAATCACTATGAGATGTCATTCCAATATCTCCTGGGGTATGCGTTTGAATTAATTGAGCTTCTGTGCTGAGGCTAGCTGGCATGTTTGTATCAACAGCTGAGCCAACATGGGTGGAATACTTGCCAGAAGTTTTGTAGCTATTTTCATCAACTTGATGATAGCTTTTGATCACTCCATTACTTCCCGACTGAATTTGAGTACTTTCCTGAATTGTTGATTGCATTTTGTCTGGTTTATACTGCTCTTTTGAATATTGACTACTTATAACTTTGCTATCACCTAACACACTTCCATCAGATGCTCCAGCAGTAACTTTTGAGCGATCAGGAATAAGATTTTCATCAACCCTATCAGATGGTTCTTCACTAAAAATATTTCTATTTCCATTTACATGTGACTTGTTTTGGGCATCATTCTTTAATTTATTTAGCCTCCTTTGAAACTCAGAAATATTGTCATCATTTTCCCTAGAAATTCTTGAATCGAAAGTGTGTATTACAGATGATTGTACATTCCAAGCATCAGCCGCCTTTGAAGTGGAGAACTGTGCATCTTGAGGAAAAGTATTTGATGTTGAAGCACTGGTGATTTCATGATGATCATGTCGGTCTGGTGAAACCATCATAACCTCTTTATCATCAATGAAATGCCCATCAGAGGAATGTTGTATGTTCGTTCTAAGCTGACCAGAAGGATCAATTTTGTATGTTGTTGTTGAAGTCCTCTGAGATACAGCTCCTGGTGAATCCTTAGAAAACACTGATGGTTCAACAGAGGGAACAATTTCTTTCTGATAGTCCTTAATTTCAAAATCTGTGGAAGGCAGCGGCTTGAACCCTGCAGTAGTTGTGGTATGTGGTACATTTACATTAACATGAGACATTTGGTTTTCAGAGAGAATAACACCAAATGTTTCACCTTGAGCATTTGCAATTGTTTTTGTCTTATCTGATTGATCCAGAACTTTGCCACTATTTTCGCCATATTTCAATTTCCTGTCAATGTCTGTTGATATATTTACTGGATATGTAACATGTCCCAGACCATGTTGTGATAAAACACTAGACGTTTTTCCAACTTCCATGAATGGTTCAGATTTGAGTTCAGATGTCACACTTTGAGACTGAGTTAAGAGCAATTCTTTTTCAAGATCATTTAAATCCTGCTTAAGCTCAGTGTCTAACCTCTTAGAACTATGAGGCATGCCAGTATGTACCTCAAATGATGATGATGATGTACCATTGGATGTTTCTATAACTCTGCTGGCAATGTAGTCCTGTTTTTGTGGCCAAGTCATTCCTACTTTAGACGATGCATCCTTATCAATATCCTGAAGAAGGTCTTGTCCTTTTTGTACCTCTGTATCTACTATTCCACTTTTAATTGCATCTTGCATAGACATTTTCAGACCAGTTGTTATATTGAGAACATTTCCAGTGGAATCTATTTTAAATCCTGGCTTTGTAATGGATGGTGCATTGTCACTCGTAATGCTGATACCTGAGGTGGTTTTGGTAGTTACAGTTCCATTTTCAACAGGAATATCCTTATGAAGCAACATTGGTTTTGCTTCAGTGATCATAAATGTTTTTCCACTCTTGATGCCAATTTCATGGAGACTATGTGATCCTCCATGCTCTTGTTCTGGTTTTGGTGCTATATAACCAAGCTGTATTGCTTGCTGCAAGGAAATATTTTCTTTTGTTTCAGGATGAGTGTATCTGCCATCTGATGCTTTAATTATTCCTAATTTTAAAGCACTGGCCAGTGAAAGAGGATCCTTTGTGTTAGGTTTAAGTCTGATGCCAGTTAAAGATTCCTCCTTGTCCAATTGCAAAAAGCCACATCCAACAGCTTCATCTATCAATATAGCTTCTCCAGAAATTGGATCATGAAATGTCCCTGTGTCAGAATCTACCAAACCATTTTGTAAAGCCTGTGAAGTTGTAAGTTTTTTATGTGGTCCTATAACAGTTGCTAAACCTTTATGTACAGCTTCCTCAGGGGTCACGTGTCTTCCACTTTTAGGATCAACAATCATTTTTCCATCCAAATCACTTCGGACAACCATTTCCGGTGTTAATGTTGTACCATTGAAAACAATAACAGATTGTCCTGTACTATGTCCAGCAAGCTGACCAGTTATAGGAGACAAGTAACCTTCAGATAGTGCTTCTTGAATTGTAACAGGTGAACCAGAGACCCTATCCCAAAACTGTCCTCTAATTGTGTCCACAAGACCAGTTCTGATGGCTGTTTGAAAGCTGAATGTCAAGTCATCCATTCTTGGTCCCCTATATTCAAATGGAGCACCACTTTCATCGACAATTAAACCAGTCCTGACAGCCTCATCTACAGTGTACTTGTTGCCACTCATGGGATGGGTAAACATTCCACTTGTTACATCTATCAAACCTCTATGTAATGCCTCCTGAAATCTTAGTTTGTTGGTTGCAATAGAATCATGTGATTGAACATTTGACAAATATGGTTTTCCTACTTTTTCACCTTCTACAAGTCCTTGTTTTATTGCATCAGCGATAGAAATTCGATCACCAGTTTTAGAATCATTATAAAATCCTGCAGGATCAAGAATATTCTTATCTATTGCTTCATTGAGAGACAACTTTCTGCCTGATTTTACATCAGACACACTAGTTATGTTAAAAGTTGAAGAAAGATTCTGTGATTTGGTGGTAGTTTGTTTTGTGGTTAATTTTTGAATACTCCCAGCTATCAAGCCAACTTTCATTGCATCCTCAACTGACATTACATGACCCGTCTTTACATCTTTGAAAGTCTGTAATTTTGGATCAATTATCTTCTTGATGATTGCATCTTCAAGAGATAATGCCTGGCCAGTTCTAGAGTCCAAAACGGATGTAATTACAATTTCATTGGAATCACTAGTCAATGTTTCTGATTGTTTATGACCTGATGGACTTTCTGTGGAAACCAGACCAGTCTTAACTGCATTTTCAATTGCCACAGCTTTGCCAGTTTTAGAATTAATATACAAGCCCTTATGTACATTAAGAATTCCTTTTGCAACTGCCTGTTGAACATCAATCTCCTCTCCAGTTGCTGCATCTATGACACCATTCACAAGTAAATTTTTAACCAATACCACATTATCAGATTTAGCTTTCTCAATTGGTTTCATTTCAACCAATCCACGTTTTAATGCATCTTCTAATGTAATTCTGTGTCCAGTTTTACGTTCAAATATATCTCCTGTGACAGGATCAAATACACCCTGTTCAACAGCATCACTGATAGATAAAGATTGTTTTGTATTGGGATCTATAATAGATTTGATACTCCCTGCTTTTTGTGTGTAAGTCTGAACACTAGGTCCTCTCTCAGTTGTATCTTCCACCAAAATGAGGCCACTCTTGACTGCTTCAGGAAGAGAAAGAGCTTTTCCATGCCTACTGTCAAGATACTGCATTCTGTCTTGATCAATAATTCCTTTTTCCTGTGCTTCAGATACTGATATTGTTTGTCCAGTCTGAGGGTCAATAATATTTTTAATTAGGTATGTTTTTGAGCCAAGATCAATTATAACATTATCGTTTTCTGACTTGTCCTCATCTGATGATAATCGTCCCATAATTATACCTTTATCAACAGCATCTGCAATAGAAACTGGGGTTTTTGTCACACTATTTATAACTACACCTTTTTCCAAGTCTATCACTCCTTCCTCAACTGCTTCTGTTGAATTTAAACGTTTACCAGTGCCAGGGTCAATCACAGTATCAATCAGAAATTCTTTCTTTTCTACCACAATTCCTGTGTTTGTTTTCATCAAATCAGAATCTTTCTTAATTTGTTTCAATCCATGTTCCGTGGAATCAGTTATTGATAAAATGCCTTCTGATATTTTGAATTCAGTTCCAGCTTGAGTTTTTTCGGTGGCTTTTGAAGCTGGAATAAGTGATAATTTTGGATCAAAAACAGTATCAAGTGGAGTTGTATCAGTTATTGAAACAGTGGATGTAAATGTCCTGGAACTTGGGAGTTCTGAGCCATCAATTTCACTGCCTTTTAAATATCCTTTCTTCCAAGCTTCTGACATGGATGTTTCTTCCCCGGTTCTTGGATTCCTGACAAGTCCAGCAGATACATTTAGAATTCCTTTTTGAATAGCATCATTTACAGATAACTCTTGGCCACTATCAGGATTAACTACCATCTGTATATTAAATGACTTTACTTGTGTGACTGTATCTGCTTTTGACTTCACATGTATTTCTTCAGTTCCCATTGAAGATTGTATTTCTTTTATTTTTACAAAGCCCTTATCAACTGCTTCAGATAATGGAATTTCTTTTCTGTTGACTTTGTCTATTAGTTTTTCACCATCTTTATCCACAATCCCTTTATTTATTGCTTCAAATAAGGTGAGATCTTGACCCGATTGAGGATCTTTGATGGAAGAAACTTTAAAGGTTTTTTGCTCAGAGAATTTAACCTCTGCTTTTGTTTCACCTTTCATCAGTTGTTCCCTCGTAGTTACAGAATTGATGACATCTCCTTTTATGAATCCTTCTTTAAAGGCAACACCGACTTCAATACTCTGGCCAGTAACAGGATTATTGTAGGTTCCAGTTGCAGGATTAATGATACCTTTTTGTACTGCAGTACTCAAATTCATGGAGGAGTCAGTATTAGGATCAGACACAGATTCTACTTGTATCTGATCTATTGTTTTTAACACAGCGGTGGTGGTAACTTCAGCACTAGCTGGAACTGGTGTAATCTGCCCATCACACATTAGATCATTAATACTCTGGATTCTAATACCATGTCTAGAGTTACCACACTCATCCAGAATTCCTTTATCAATAGCCTCATCAATCAGAATTGACTGACCTGTTTTGAAATCTAAAAATTTTGCAGACTCTGGATCAATGTAACCAAGTTTGAGAGCTTTTTTTATTGGTATTTGTTGATTTGTGTCTTTAATAGTGAACAAGCCAGTCTTTGGATTAAACTGATTTTGAGCAATGGAATCCATAAATGATAACATGCCAGGTGGTTTTGTTTCCATAATACATTGTTCTTGACTTTGCGAAACTTCAAGTAGGTTGGGAGGAACAATTGTTACTTTAGTTGCCTGGAATTTTTCTGATCTTCCCTCTTGTCTCTTGGATGACTTAGGCAAGACAGAACTTGATGACCATGATTCAGAAATAGCATCTTTGGCTGCCATAGCTGCCACAACTGGGGCAGCAACCATGGCAATCAATCCTTTCTTAGCTGCATCTTTCAATGACATGCTCTTCTGGCCCGGCTGTATGTATTTTCCACTATTTGAATCAATTTTACCTGCATCTAAACCTTCAGTTATAGTCATAAAACACTTTGCATCAGCATCAAAAAATTTTGTGTCACCTGTTATGAAACCTTTTGATATAGCTTCGTTCAGTTTAAGCTGGTCTCCTGTCAATGGGTCATTAAAAACACCTGTATTTTCATTAAATGTTCCATTTTCAATTGCATCTGTTAAAGTCACTCTAGTTTTAAATGTTCCATCTGCAGCTTCAAGATCTGGATCTAATTTAGTGGGAAAAACATCAACATCATAATGAGAAGTTCCAACATCAATTAAACCTCCATTTATAGCATCAGACAAGGGATATTTATCTCCAGAATATGGATCAATATATTCCTTTCTTTGTAGGTCAATTAAACCTTTGTTCACAGCTTCGTCAAATGTTAACTTCTTGGCAATAAAGCTGACTGTATCACCATTCTGTACTGGTGAGAAAACTGTTTTGGGAGGCTGTCTTATAAAACTTTCCTGTCTTTCAGTTTCTGATTCAGATGACTCCTCATCCTTATCTGTAATATAACCAAGCTTTACTGCAATACCAAGGGACATGATTTCCCCTGTTGAGGGTTCCGTAAACGTTCCACTGTCCTGATCAATAAGGCCTTGCATAATAGCATCCTCCAGAGTTATATGCGAAATTTGTTGTGTTTGTACTGGTTTTATGTCAATGTTTGTCAATACACTATTGTCTAATGTCGTTTTCTGTTGAATGGTAGATGTATTAAATCCAGAAGTTAATCCAACTGAAGTCAAGTCTTGTTTTATTGGTGCAATGTAGTCTGACTGTAATTTTTGAATACTCCCAGCTATCAAGCCAACCTTCAATGCATCTTCAACTGGCATAACATGACCTGTCCTTGCATCTTTGAAAGTCTGTAATTTTTTATCAATTATCTTCCTGTTCACAGCTTCCT
Organism: Pictodentalium vernedei; assembly: GCA_031216915.1. Taxonomy (NCBI): domain Eukaryota; kingdom Metazoa; phylum Mollusca; class Scaphopoda; order Dentaliida; family Dentaliidae; genus Pictodentalium; species Pictodentalium vernedei. The sequence continues at coordinate 400,822,461 of CM062293.1, forward strand.
CGAGAGGGAGCTCTTGACCAGTTCTAGAATCAAAAACAGATGTAATTGAAATTTTATTGGAATCGCTAGTAAAAATATCTGTTTGTTTATGACCTGGTTGTATTTCATAGTTACTATAGCTTTGTGATGTTTGTGGTTCACTTGAAGTAGTAACACCTAGACCCTGGCTAATTTGGTCCGAGTAAGAGTCCTGTCTATCTGTTGGAATATAGTCAGATGTTACTTGTGTTTTTTTAGAAGAGATATCAATACCAGGAATAAGACCAACTGTTAGTGCTTCTGATATAGGAATCCTTTCACCTGTTCCTTTATTCACTAATTCTCCTGACTCTGTATTAAATATGTGTTGTTGTATGGCTTCCTCTAATGTAAGTAACTGCCCAGTATGTGGATCTACAATTGGACTACTTGTGTCAACTTTGCCTTTTTTAATTTCATCTGATATAGAGTGTCTCTTTCCTGTTTTCAAATCCACAAGTTTACCACTTTTAGGACTCAGTACACCAGATGTAACTAGTTCAACTAAAGTAGACTTTGTATCACTTTTCTCTTGTAGTGTAATCATTTTGTCACCTGGCAACACTAGCTGTGGTTTTGTGTGAGGAATAGGTTGCACTGTTGTTTGCTTGGAATATTCTTCAGTGGAAAGATTTGTCAAAGTCTCCATTTCTCCGGCAACTGACAGAAGAGTCTCAGCAGTTGCCTGATTAATTACTCCCTTTGACAAAGCATCCTGAACAGTTAGCTTCTCCCCAGTGAGGGGCACACATATCCTTCCATTATCCCAGTCTATTTCAATATCTTTCTGTTCAGCATGTAAAGGAGCACTTGCAGCCATTTCTTCTATCCTTTCTGAATCTATTATGCCTTTTTGAACTGCCTCTGGAATACTTAATCTCTCCCCTGTATTTACATTTACAACACTTCCACTTTCCCATTCCACTTTAATCTCCCCAATAACTGTATCACTAGATGGCTTAGCCAATCCTTTGAAATGTTTTTTTGGCTCTAAAGCTTCAGGCTTAACAGAATGGCCAACTTCAGTTTTCTGCTTTCTTTCAAGTTTTGAAGGAAATGTCTCAGTTACGTATTTACTCGGTCCATCAGTATCTTGAGAAGTTAACTTCCCAACAATACTGTCACTATGCACTTCAGATTTTATATCCCTGGAAGATCCAGCAAATATATGATCTTTGGAATCAGCTACCTGTCTATGGTGGTCTATGAACTCCTTCCCTCCTGCAATAATAATGTCAGTTTTTTCTTCCAAACCAGAATTTTTTACCACCTGTGGAAACATAGAACTAGTGATATCTGTATGAGAAGAATGCCCAGTAGTGTCTTGTTTAGAAGGCAACATTTGTTTACTTGGGGAATACACACTTCCAGAAACATTAGAAATCATCACAGAATTTGTACTCGTTACAGAAGAAGCACTAACCGAAGGTTCCGGCTCAACATGCTCAGTTTGAAACCCAAAACTTATACTCCTTGAGAAGTCTGCTGATGATAGGGGACTATGCTGATTTTGTTTTACTGTGGGATGCGAAAAAGCATCTGTACCAGTGAAGCCTGGCAAATTATTTGAAGAAACAGTCTCTGTAAATACTTTACCCTGGTCATCTGAAAGAGGTGAATGACCTGCACCCAATACATTGTTAGAAGTATTTATAGTTTCTAAATTTGATAGAATGTCATGTCTATCTTCAGGCGACTGCCTCATATCAACTTTTGATGGAGTAGTGAACATTTTGTCACTAGCACCAATGTTTGCTTGACTATCTTGAATAAATTCACTATATTGTGTTTTAGTTGCACTAGATATAATGGATGGAGCAGTTGAATTTGTTACAACACTATGAATTCCAGTTAGACTGTCAGTAGGCACCGTAACCAAAGATTGAAAGTTAAATATATCTGAAGCTGAAGGCAAAGTTGTATGAAATAAAGCAGGTTTAGATGTAAAAACCTTATCCGATGAAATTAATGTTTCATGCATTACTGAAGCCCCATCATCACCTAATTTGTCACCACTTACCAGATAACTTGCATTACCAAACACTTTCTCTTTGAAACTTCTATCCACAGAACTTTCTGGATCAACTGACTTGATTTGGTCACCATGTTTAGCAATTGAACTGGTGGTTGATGGTCTATGATCATCAGCCACCAATGAAGACTTGAAAGTTACAGAATGATGACTGGACATTATGTCACCATTCACACTTGGTTTCTTCCTTAACTTCTCCTTTATTGCATCAGCTGCTGCTACTCCTGCTATAACAGGTGCACCAACAACAGCCAGTAAACCCAACTTCAACGCTTCACTTGGTGCCATTTTTCTTCCAGATGATACATCCTTCACCATACCAGTCTTGCGGTCAATTAAACCTCTTTTGTAAGCGACATCCAATGGAACTATTTCGTTGTTACTGGAATCAATTACAGACACATCACTCTTTGGTAGCTGTCCTTCCTTCAAAGCTTGAGATAATGATACAGATTTTTTGGTCTGTGGATTATAAACCTCCCCTGTAATATTATTAAACCTGCTGGATACAATATTTCTTTGGATAGCTTCTGGAAGAGAAATTCTCTCACCAGTTGAACTGCCTATTATTTCAGCAGTCTTGCCATCAATACTTCCATTCTGAACTGCCTCGTGTAAAGTTTGGGTGAGACCTGTTGATAAGTTCCTAACTGTTACCATATTGCCATCGACTATGTGTCTCATTAGAGCTTCTTTCAGTGTATATGTTTTACCAGTGAGAGGATCAGTTAACACATTTTTATCACAATCATAAAGTCCTGTCGCAACTACATCTATCAAATTTAATGCTTTGTGTTTCTGTGGAATATACTGTTGATTTAAGGACAAATTCATTTGGTCTGCTAGCTTTTCATCAATTTTACATGTTTTGGGATCAATGACTTGGTCTATAATACACTGATGTAATGATATTGATTTCCCAGATGATTTGTCAGTAAGTGCTGTTCTCTGGGGATCTATCAATCCTGTTTTTATGGCCTTTTCCAATGTTACCATTTCACCTGTTTTAGGATCCCTTATCTGTCCAGAAAACTTATCTACTATTCCCACTCTCTTAGCTTCTTGAAAAGACATACCATTTGACAGATCTAAGTCATCAGTAAAGAAACTAGTACTTTGAGATGAAACAGAGGTAGATTTAACAGGTGAGAAAACATTGTCTGTATCATATGAATTGCTAATGACAGGTTTTGATGAACTTGCCTGATGAACTTCCTTCACAGTCTTTTTAAATCCTTTCGGAATGTCTAGAAAATTACCACTTTTTTCAGGTAAAATATGTTTAGCACTCTCTGTACTTTTTGAGGTGGAGCTACTTTTTCTTTCAATAAATGGTCTCTCCACCTTCATTTCAACAATGGCTGATGGTGTTGAGGGTCGCTCAGAAGATCGATTTAAAATTGATTCCTCCTCCAATTCAAGTTCACGGTCAATTTCAGCTATACGATCCGCATCAGTCGTTTTTGACATTTTTATATATCCATGAGCAAATGCATCAGATAGGCCTATTTTCTTTCCAGTTATCCTGTTGATAAAAATTCCTTTCTCCTCATCCACAATTCCTTCTTTCACAGCTTTTGCTACAGACATTTCATCACCAGTTGCTGGATCTATAACAGATGTTGCCCCAAAAAGCGGAAATGATGGACTTGCCGAGACACAGGAGCTTTTGAGTAAGCCTTCTTCATGTGATGTACCTACTACTTCACCGTGAATCAAGCCTTTCTCCATTGCAGCTGTTATAGTAAGACTTTCACCAGTAATAGGATTAATATACAATCCTTCATTCACTTGAAGTATACCTGACAATACTGCATCATCAAATGAGACCATTTCAAATGACCTAGGATCAATTACTGTGGCAATACTAAGAGTTGTAGTTTCTGAGGCAATTTCTTCTACAACTGTTGCTTCTGTAGTCTCGGGTTCATCAGTGATGTGGATACTCTCTATTGAACCTCTGCTGATTGGTGTTGTGGAATAAGCAGTTTCGGCAATCACTAATTTTCTATCAATAGCATCACCTATTGTTAGTGTCTCGCCCGTAAGTGGGTTGTGATAAGAACCAGTAGACTGATCAAGTATTCCAAGTTTGACAGCTTGAGCAACTGTAATTATTTCATTTGTTCTTGGATCTACAACACCAGTGACTGCAACATTTGATAACTTCGTGGTGATCACCTTACTCACATCTGTAGCATCACTTCTAGAAACTGATATCAAGTCTGCTTCAATCAAACCTTTGTCTATAGCCTCCACAACTGTTATTTTTTCTCCAGTTAACAAATCTATGTATAAACCATTACCAGCATCAAGAATACCATCTTCTATAGCTTGAGCAATTGATATACGCTCCTTGGTAATAGGATGAATAACACTAATCAGATTGAATGACTTTGTCTCGTGAATAAGATCAGCAGTTTCAATGCTAGCATCATCTTTAAATTCTTCAGCCAACACGTAGCCTTGTTGAATGGCGTCGCTAATTTTAATATCCAAAATCTTTCCATTTGACATTTTCCATTTGAAAATATCACCATCCATATCAAGCAAATCTTGTTTAATTGCTTCCTCTGTTGAGAGGCGCTGCGAAGTTGATGGATGAATAACACCTGTTACAGTGAACTTCTTTGATACTTTTACTGGTGCTGTTATATAAGGTCCACCATCAGGTGGTGTCGAAGCAGCTTTGACAAGGCCTTCATTAATGGCATCGTAAAGACTCAATCTCCTGTTTGTAACTGGATGAATGTAGAGACCCTCTGTTACATTCAATATGCCTTTTGATATTGCATCTCGAACATCAATGTCTTTCTTAACTGATGGATCATGAACTGAGATAACAGTCAAGTGTTTGGCTTCTGTGATGACTGTTGTTTTCAATACTGGTCGAATCACTGACTTTTGAACAAATGTGTATGTATCACCTGTTTTAGTAATTGTTGCACTTGAGGTAGTAGGTGTGGGAAGCTCTTTTACTTGATTGTAACGTTCAGTCACATCCTTAATCCATTGTTCAGCTTCATCAGGCACATCTGGTGATTGCACAACCATAGTTTCCTCCTCTGGTAATTGTACGACTGTAATTTTCTCCTCTGGTGATTGCACAATTGTACTTTTCTTCTCTGTGATAGTCAAGTTAGCATCTTGCCAGTCTGGAGTAAGTGTTAATAATCCCCGACTAACAGCATCCTCTAGAGGCATTACTTCCCCTGTATTTGGATCACGAAATGTTCCTGTTTCTTCATTGAGAAGCCCTCTAGTTAGAGCTTCTGATATAGTGACTGATCGCACAGTGATTTCTTGCAGACCTGGTTGAAGTTTCGTAGTGACTGTAGTCCTTGTTATAACTGAACTGATCAGCTCTAAGATCATCTGAGCATCATCATTATTTATTATTCCTTCCAAAGCAGCTTGGTTTAATGTGTACAATTTTCCAGATTTTGGATGCCTCACTTCACCCGATTCAATGTTCAAAATTCCTATTTTCATGGCCTCAACTGTAGACAGATGATTGTCTGAAGAATCTCTCATAGAAGTTTCTCTCAACAACTTATCAGCTAATGATTTTTCAATCAAACCTCTATTAAGTGCCTCCTGAACTGAATATTGCTTATGTGTCCGTGTATCTACCACATCACCTGTTCTAGTGAAGGCTCCTCGAGATACAGCATCAGTTGGTGATAGAAGAATTCCACTTTTTGTGTCTTTAATTCCTTTAGGAGCAAATGTTACACTTTCATTAACTAACTTTATATGACCATCATCCAAAGCCTTGAAGAGGGAAATGTGCTGTCCAGATTTCAATACATATGCACCTTGTTTTGTGATGGTACCTTTCTTCATTAAATCTGATATTGAATACAGATCACTTGTTTCACCATCCACAACACACTTTGAAACATCATCCAGAATGTTCTGTTCAATAGCACCAGAGAAAGAATAGGTTTTATTAGTTTGCATATCAACTACAGTCGCATCCTCCTTCAATGCTCCTTTGCACATTGCATCAACAAGTGTTAAAGGTTTATTCACAAAGCGTTTCTGGAATGCTTCAGTGACAGACATCATTTTTCCACTTCTTTTATTAATGTAAGAAGCTGTAGTTGGATCAATTATTTGTTTTGCTACTGCATCTGTTAGTGATAGATATTTTCCAGTCTGAGGATCTTTAATTTCTCGTTTGGTTGGATCAAGAAGGCCTTTTTCAGCTGCCTCCACTAATGTCATTTCCTTGTCTGTTCTTGGATCACATAACCGTCCACTTGTTCTATCCACAAGTCCTTTCTCTACAGCATCAGCAAGACCAAGCCTGATTTCACAAGAACTAGTATCATTTTTGCCAATTACTGCATGATCTTGTGTTATCATTGTAACAGATAAACCATCACCAGCTATTTTCTTGGAATCTTTAGGAGATAACAATCCTTTATGAACAGCAGTATCCATGGAGAAATACATTCGTGATATATAATCATGTACTTTATTCTTAGCAGGATCATATATACCTCTTTCCATTGATTCCCGCAGTGAAAGGCTTCTTTGAGTATTTGGATCTTTCAATCCAGAATCAGAATCCAAAACTTGTAAGAACTGCTTGTCAATATATCCTCGATCCACAGCCTCCTTGAGTGGTAAAGGCTGTTTGGTTTTCGGATCAATGAATGTTGATGTTTGGGCATCATATATTCCTTTATCAACAGCCTCACCAAGAGTAACCTTCCGATTTGTGTAAGGATTCAAGAAGAATGATGCATGTAACATACCTCCTTCTGGTGCAACCTGATCTTGTTTCACAGATATCAATGTCTGAATCTGACGACTGTCTGGAAAATCATATCCAGAGTTGTCTGGGCTGTTGTAGTTTGAGATTTGGCTAACTCTGCGTGATAAATCAGAAGACTGAACTTGCACATTTGGCATAACTGTAACATTAACGGTTGCTAAATTGGTGGGTCTTATTGATGTTGTTGTATCTTCTAACAATTGTCCTTTAGTAACAACTTTGTAAGCTGTAGGTGTTTGTTCTTCCTGTTGATACTTCAAGCCAGGAACTGTAATCTGGCTGATGTAAGACTGCTTAGCAGTGTGAGGTAGTCCTCCAAACCCTTCAAACTCGGAGAGCTGAGTAAAGTATTCATGCATGTCATCCTCCATAAGCATAGAAGAACGTTTGGCAAGCTCCGCTCGGAATGTTCTAAGAAGTGGAATTTCATCATCAATAACCATTTGGAACTGAAAAGAGACGGAAATAAACAGAGTTATATTCACTGTGGGGTATACAAATTAGAGAACAAGGAGTACACTAAATTATAGGTTGGTTAACTCATTGCCCAATGCAAATTTCATTAAAATTTGTTGTATCATGTAATTTTCGGGTAAGCTTGAAATTAGATTCAAAGTGCCATAGCCGTTGTTTCTAAGGAAGTCTTGGCTGCCTTTATTGGTAGCCAAGACTTGCCAAGAAACAACTGCAAAGTCAGAGAACATGGATTGCAAAAGTAAAGAAAGAGGGATAAAAAAAAATTCACATGCCTTTAAGGGTTAAACAAAACTTTTTCACACATTTTAAACAAACCCACATCATGTGATCCCTAATTGGAATGACCTCATCAAGCTCATTCCATTGCGGGGATCACAATATGTTTTTGTTAAATTTTCATGAAAAAGACAATTCTTCTTCAATTGCTATTTCAAAATCACCCGCGTTCATGCATCGAAATTTGTTCAAAAGGGTTAACCCTTCATCCAACAAGACAAGAATATGACACTTCCAAAACAGAAATTCCTTAAAATTACTAAAAAACACTAATTTTTTGCCTGAAACAACATAGCTTTTGACTCACCTACTCACATGAATTCAATTAGCTTGTTCCAATGAGAGATCATAATCTATGTTTTTGAGAAAAAAACTGAAAAAATATTAATGATAATGCTGATCTTTTTTTTAATAGAGTTGACTGCTTTTTTCTGTTATGCCAGGTAAAGGGTTAATTTCTACCTTCCAAATGTAGCTCATAAGCTATGTTTTGGGGACAAAAACTGAAAAATAACAGAGTTTAATTGGCAATTTTTGTGAACAGGTAGATCTGATTTTTTCTGTTTAGCTGGGTGAAGGATTAACTGCTTGCATGTTATGGGTGGATATCTACCTAGCACATGGCTTCTCTTGTCACTGAAATTGGTAAAATTTGGGCATATTTAATCAAATTTTCCCCCTGTAAATGGGATATTTTCACCAATGATTTCTTGAGTTATATTTAGATAAGTTTTCATCAAATCTAGTCATGGCTGCATCACAGCAGCCATGACTGGATTTGAAAGAAAATATCTTGAAAATTCTCAGCAGATTAAGAGTTAATAACCCTTTATTTTTTTAATTGACCACATCCGCCCACGTAATTTCCAAATTGACCCATTGGACAGCAATTATTTTTCAAAAAATTTAAACAAAACAATATTATGTGACCCCCTCATTGGAACAAGTTGAAAAATAAAATTTGAAAAAAATATTTAAAATTATTATCATTATTATTTACTGATAGTTAAGGTCATATATTTCTGCACAATGGCTAATCATGACGACGACAATTTTAAGGGTGCAGGAAGCCGGAGTATCCAGAGAGAACCACCGAGTAATGGCGAGCAACTGTCAGCTCCCCAACAGACGAACCCCACACAAGCAGAGTTAGCATTGTTTGAAGACAGGTGCACCATCGAAGTGCAGTATGCTTTAGCACACAACGCCACTGTGCCCCCACGTGGGCAAAGGGGGTGAAGTGTCTTCCCAAGGACATATTGAGGTTGCTGCAGGAGGGATTCGAACTGACGACCTCTTGGCTTGCAACCTGCACCTCTAACTACTGAGCCACCATGCCCCCAATATTTAACCCTTTACTCAACGTACGGCCAAAAAAGCACTATTCTTAAAAATTGCCATTTAATTTTCATTATTTTTTCATTTTTTATCTCAAAAACATAGGTTATGACCCCTCATTGGAACGAGCTCATTGAGCTCGTTCCAACAAGGGGTCATAACCTATGTTTTTGAGACAAAAAATGAAAATGAAAGTGTCAATGACACTGTAGCTTAACCCTTTACCCAACGTAACGGCCAAAACCGGCCAGCGCTATTCTCAAAAATCGCCAATTAATTTTCAAAATATTTTCATTTTTTGTCTCAAAAACATAGGTTATGACCCCTCGTTGGAACGAGCTCGTCGAGCTCGTTCCAACGAGGGGTCATAACCTATGTTTTTGAGACAAAAAATGAAAAAAATTTAGTTATTCAATATTTTTTTTTGCAAGTGTCGTCTGCTTTTCATGTTAGGTAAAGGGTTAACTTGTCTATGTGTTGTGTTTGATGAAAAGGATAATGTTCAATGTTTATGAAAGGATTATGAAATAAGACAAGAATTGTGATAATTGGGACGGTGTTAATTTCTGTTCCCTATATGCTATGTTTTTAATAAAAATAATATGAGGTGTAGACTGTACTAAAGAACTGAGGGGTGGGTTAATATGGCCTTCACAGTTAATGTATGTGGCCCTCACAGTTAATGTATGTCAACGAAAGTTACCAAGTTGCAGTGAAATTATTCCAAAATGAGTCATCCTATCAAATTACAACGAAATCCCTTCATAAATATGGCCTGTAGACTGTGCTAAAGGTTTTCGGGCTTCCGGCCTGTGTAGCCATCACAGCTGACTGATTGCAACTAAAAGGGGACATCCTTATCTCGACACTGTACTGAGTCATTCTACCAAGTTACAATGAAATCCCTTCACAAATACGACCTGTAGTCTGCACTAAAGTTTTTGGGGTTTTGGGCTCGGGCAGCCATCATGGTTAAATGATCACGACAAAAAGGGGACGTTCTCATCTGTGCATTATCTGGAGTGATCCTACGAAGTTACAATGAAATCCCTTCAAAAATCTAACCTGTAGACTGTGCTAAAGGTTTTTTGGGCTTCGAGCCCCTGTAGCCATCACAGCTAATCAATCTCCCTGTAGCCATCTCATCTGTGCATTATATGAAGTCAACCTACCAAGTTACAATGAAACCCCTGCATAAATATGACCTGTAGACTGTGATAAAAGTTTTTGGGTTTCGGGCTTGGGCTGCCATCACGGTTGACAGATCATGACTAAAATGGGACGTTCTCATCTAGACATTATACAGAGGCATCCTACCAAATTACAATGAAATCCCTTTATAAATACAACCTGTAGACTGTGCTACTGGTTTTGGGGTATTGGACTCGGGCAGCCATACCAGTTGACCGATCGCGACCAAAAGTGGACGTTCTCATCTGGACATGACCCCAAACCTGATTATGAAATTTTGTGACAATCAGATAAGAACTACGGAGTGTAGCCTGTGCTAAAGGAAAATGTGAACAGACTCACAGACTAACAGACTTCCGCATGCGTGATGGCAATAGCTTATCTTGACTTTGTCAAGTTAAGCAAAAAATTAGTTATTCAAGAATTTTTTTTGCAAGTGTCGTCTGCTTTCCATATTAGGTAAAGGGTTAAAATAATAAATTTTTATATCATGCATTGGATAAAGGGTTATAGACTGAACACGATGTGTGTTTGAATCGGTGGGTGCTTTAAATGGTTGGAATGGCGCAGCCATATTTATATAACTCTGGGTCTTGTCATCAGCTTCCGATGTGGGCTGCTTACTGCTCAGATCATAATCATTAATAATGCAAAAGACAATGCCCACATTGGAAGCAACCACGGAAAAGTCGACAGGATAACTAGTTATATATAAGTACACATTGTGCATGCAAATAACTATTTGTTAGTTTATATTTCTTATTGTTGGTCTGACACAAGCTGATACTGTACAGCTAAAAGGGAGATGGCAAGTAGACAGCCAATCTGGCTATGCCATCTCCCTACGGTATACACTATTTTTCTATTTGTTCACAAACGCAATTGTTATTTATTTGTTATTTGTATTATTGTTTTCAATGCGTTTAATGTACACTTTTCTGTATTATGTATACCGTAAAGTAAACCAATAAACCAATAATATGACTATGCCATTCCAACTTATGTAGATCACCCACGAATTCAAACACACACCACGTTCTACGTTTATTCCACATCCCCATGCATTAAAATTCACATTTTATACTTTTTTTCCCCATTTTTTGCCTCAAAAACATAAGTTTTTGATGAACAATTGGCACATTGACTCTGTCTAATGAAGGGTCATTCTTTTCTTTTGATTGGTGATTAGGATTACAGTCAGCATCTGTGGCTATATCATGACCACAACATAGGGATCATGTCAAGTTTAGCCAACCATTATGAGGGGTCATAAATGTTTTTGAGGCAGAAATGGAGTTTTTAAAAATTATTCCAAAACAGTTCTGCAAAAGTTGTTTGTTCTGTATAAAGGATTGATAATGGGCAATTCTTAACCATTTACCTAACACGAATGACTGATGACAATTGCAAACAAAATTCTTAAATAACCTTTTTTTCCCCTTTTTTGCATCAAAAGTGTAGCACCCCTCATTGGAACCAGCTCAACAAGCTCGTTTCAATAAAGGATCATAAGCTATGTTTCTGAGACAAGAAATGAAAAAAATAATGAAAATTAAATGGTGATTTTTGTGAATAATGCTGCCAACCAGTTTTGGCCATTATGTTCAAGAAGGGTTAAATACAAATAACAGCCAAACATCAAAGCATGTAACCACTACCACTCTGGTAGTGAAACAGAATTTTTGCCAGTCTCTCTGTATTTGTCTTGTTCAGCTATGAATTTAATCAATTATATCTTGTTTGACTGAGATCAATGAGCTCTGTCAAACAAGGTATATTTGCTTAAATATCACATGCATAATGGAAAATATTCGCTGCTGAAAACTTTGCCATTTTGACATCAAGTGCAGAGGGTTAATTACCATACATTCAGAAGAAATTTAGCCTACTAACTGTATATCACTGAACCCTTTACCTAACATGACTAAAAGACATCACCTGCACCTTTCCTTGAATAACTGAAAATGTTAGAAGTTTCTTTTTTACACCCAACTCCCACTCCCTTTCCCTCATTGAGCTTGTTCCAATGAGGTGTCATAAAGCTACATTTTGAGACCAAAATTGAGAAAAACAACAAAATCTGATTGAAAAGAACAGTAGTATTTAAAAAGATGATTGTTGTTGATTTTGCCAGATGAAACTGTACATTAGGTGAAGGGTTAAAGATTAAAAATAATAAATTCTGATATCCTATGCACTGGGTAATGGGTTAAGAGAACTAGATATGGTACAAGCCAAACGGAATCTTCAGCAGTCATCATGCAATGCTTCAATTATTGGGATTTCTAGGGGAACATGTTATTTATTTATTGGTGTTCAAGGTCATATATTTTTGCACAATGGCAAATCGTAACCGCAACCTGGATATAAAGTCATGTCCAGCTGATGATTTATACCCATGTTGTGCATTTTAGAGGACTTCCACCCTTGACATTAGAGATTGGGTGAAACCACAGTAAACTAGCACTTCTTCACTTCCCAGGAGTCCCATGGGGAAGGGGAGCAAGTTAAATGAATAAAGGACATGCTGCAATGCAACAGAATGCATACAGATTACCAAAGCAATCTTTCACACGGTTCTTTTGGGATGCAGCATTTCCAATGTGTGAATTAACTAAGATCCTGGTCATTTTTAGACAAATTACACCACTTCCCTTCCTGTGAATCTGGAGGCTTGGCAGAGGTTTTCAGTTAAGTTTTGGCTGCAAAAACTTGACTTCAAACCACTGCCAAGACAGTTGCTTCATTATGTAAAAGCCCGAATATGGCTGCATGGAGGACAATTGTTCACTGGCGACATAGGTTTATGTTGGAAATAGTCCTTTATGGGTTAACAGACCATTTATTTTATTTTTTATTTATGAAATTATTTCTTTGCCATCAAAAGTTCATGTTCTTGGTTTGTTTTACGTTTTAGACTTCATAATCTACAGAATAACATGGGTGGTGGTGTATTTCATGCCTTGAAAGAAGCATTGCAGTAAAGCATTGCAAAGCCTTCTTGCACTCAAGGGACAGAGTTATCAATTTTATTAACATGGGTAAAATATCAGACATAACCATTTTATTTTCATTTTTTTAAGTTTGCATTGGTTATAAAAAGAGAGCATGCGGCAGCCAAAAGGATGATGCGGGAGGGTCTGAGAAACAGATTTTATACATTTTTAAGCCTAATAGTACTAACATTATATACTACTCAAAGTTTGCTGAGCACTAAGTACATCAACTACCTGTTTTACGTTTTAGCTGAAATATTGTAATGAAAAGTGTATATATTTTATGTTTAACCCTTTACCCAACGAATCGCCCGCCTCCACCCGCGTAATATGCAGATTCAGCAGTTGAAAAAATATTATTTTTCAAAAAATTTCAACAAAACCATATCATGTGACCCCTTGTTGGAACGAGCTCATTGAGCTTGTTCAAATGAGGGGTCACATATGGTTTTGTTGAAGTTTTTTGAAAAATTTGAAAAAATGGTATTTAAAATAATAAATTTTGATATCATCTGCGTTGGGTAAAGGGTTAATTATATCTTTAATGATTTAAGTACAGAAATTAAGATTTTATTTGTGTTTGACATTATTTTTTAGCTTCTGAACATGATAACCATCGAAAAAGGATATTATTGGTAAAAGAGGAAATTTTACAATTTGCCAAAAGGTTGACGAAGCGAACTGGTATGGGTTCAATATCGAGTATGAGACCCATGACTGTTAATTATAGTTTGACAATGCCTTCTCAGGCTCCCAATCAGGTTTCTGGTGGTCCTTTGTGGGATGTTGTTCCATTCTTGGACCAGCATGGCACCAAGATTCTGGACACTTCTTGGTTGGACTGGACGGGCTGAAATTGTAAGCTGCGATTGGATTGAGGTCAGGGGATCTTGCTGGCCAGTCCTGCCTCTGTCGGTACTCCCCGACAGCATGGGCAACACGAGGATGGGCATTATTGTCCATCAGAATGAATCTATCACCCACTGTACATGCATACAATCTGACATGGACATCCAGGATCTCATCAATATACCCCTGTGCAGTCAATGTGCCACGTTCAAGGACACATAGCTCTGTAAGTCCATCCCTGCTGATGCTGCCCTAGACCACGATTGACCCTCCACCATAGCGGTCATGCTCAGCAATGTTGTCTGCATGGAATCACTCTCTTGGTCTTCTCCATAACCCAGAATGCCTATACATGTGGTCTAGGTAGTACCTTAACTCATCTGTTATTTATTAGTGTTTTAGGTCACATACTTATGCACAATCGTGACCGTGATAGTTTTATAGGTGGAGGAAGCCGGAATACCCAGAGAGAACTACCGAGCAACGACGAGCAGCTGTCAGAGCTCTCCAACATCGTAACTCTGAACTCTGCACTGTGGCACAGACAGGGTTAGATTGGTTGAAGACATGCGCACCATTGATGTGCAGTATGCCTTAGTACACAGCGTCAATGTTCCCCCATGTGGGCAATTGGAGTTAGGTGTCTTGCCCAAGGACACAAAGCAGGAACGCGAATCAGTTGCTGAAATGGTCACCCATTGACTCATCTGTAAAATGGACAGGTCGCCAGTCTTCTCTGGTCCATCCAACGTGGTCCATGGCTCATTCATATCGTACCTGGCGGTGGTTCAGGGACAGCTGAATGTGAATACATGGTTTTCTCGATCTGAGACCACCTTCATGCAACCTTGACCGGATAGTCTGCGTCAAAACATTTACCCCGGATGCATTCTGAAGGTCACGGCGAAACTGGGTTGCTGTGGCAAAGTGGTTCCTATGGACTTGAATGATCAAAAAAACAGTCTTCAGCTGCAGATGTTGCCCTGTCTCTGCCACCACCATGCCGTCTTACTGGTGTGCCATACTCCTGAAATCTTACCCAGTCGCCGTAGGGTGCACATCGAGGGCTTCACCAACCTGATGATGGTTAGCCGCTTGCTCCACCATCCCTACAGCCCGCCACATTTCTGCTTCAGGCAAATGACTTCTTACTTTTGCATTTGCCATATTCAATCATTAAATCACAAGGGTTTGTGTTGAAATGAAGACTGAATACCCTACACATGTCATGTACATGTAGACAGTACACGAAAACATCATGAAAAGCAAGGGGTACATGCTTTCCATGACTGTCACAAAAAGTAAAAGTCTGCCTGTCAAGAGAGCTAATGTAAACACTGGGGACCATCTCAATAGATTCCTCAATCATATCCACCAAAAATATCGCGAATATGTCACAAGCAAATTTCACAATGATGTGTCAAATATTTGGTGCTTAGCAAACTTTGAGTAGTATAATTATGAGATCATGAAATAATGTGTATTTATATGATAAATAATAAATAAATTAGGAATATAGTAGTATATATATATTGTCCCTTGAGAGGAACATAGTGCCATCTGTAATGCTAAAGCTTTGCAGATGGCACCTTGTTCTACACAAGGGACAATATGAAGCTGTAGAAATCCCCCCCACCAATTGTATTGCTTCTTTGTTTGGTGATTATCAATCAGCCTCCGGCATTATATCTAACACTGCCCCCTCCCCTCAACCCCAGGGTATACAGTACGTGGAGAGTGGATTGCAACTAAATCACCCATGGAGTGGAGTTATCACCCAAACTATAACTTTCAAATTTTGTATATATCGACTAAAAACACAAGCAATGTTTCAGCCAATGGACCTCCGGGTTTAACCCGGAGGTCCATTGGCTGAAACTTTGCTTGTGCTTGTTATGCTTTGCAACAAATTTGCAATTATTGCTTGGGTGGAATCTCCACCCTGCGGGTGATTTAGTGATAATACACTCTCAATTTACTGTATGTAAAATATGTTAGAAACAAATACTCAAGAGTTTCTCAGTTACAGTTCTCAGAAAGAAAAAGACTAGTACATTTCTGGTGAAAAAGGCATGTGCTGCCCCCTCTGCCCCCACACTTCTGGCACCCACTGGATTGGGACAACATAATTATTACTGATCTTTCTTATAATTCGTCATTTATTTTGCAGTCGAACAACACATTTATACATACCAAACTGAATGTGTTAACAGAACTGAAGTCTTAATGATACTGCCACAAAAGTCGAATATATACCAACAACATTAATGACACGAAAGGCATGATCCTTCACCTTACACAATGGTAGATGACAATTTTTCCTTAACCCTTAAAGGCCGAGACAAGTGTCCTGAAATTCCAAAACACCACTGCCTGTATACATCCAGTGGCTTAGCAGTGATTTCTAGTAAAGGCAGCCAAGACTTGATTAGAAACCACTGCCCAGCTAATTTGTCTATACTGTTAGCAGGACCTCTTCATGATAGCATGTTATGGGTACCTGTTCTGAGGTTGTAAAAGTTGGAAATAGCCTTTAACCCTTTACCCAATGTAACGTTCATAACTGGCCAGCGCTATTCTAAAAAATCACCAATTAATTTTCATTATTTTTTTCATTTTTTGTCTCAAAAACATAGGTTACGCCCCCTCATTGGAACGCGCTCGTGGAGCTCGTTCCAATGAGGGGTCATAACCTATGTTTTTGAGACAAAAAATGAAAAAAAATATTTATTCAAGAATCTTTTTTGCAAGTGTCGTCTGCTTTTCATGTTAGGTAAAGGGTTAAGAGTTACCTTCTTGAACACTGATTTTGAAGTACCAAATTTCTAACTGCAACTTTTCCTGTAATGTACTTGTAATGTACTTGGAATTTAACCAATTAAAGTATAGTGATAAGCTTTGTCAAACAAGATTAAATTCCTGGTTGCATTATGGGAGAAATTTGCATTACACAGGGTTAGTTACATTTTCTTGTTATAAAAAAGTTTCATTATAAAAATGAGTAATTATTATTATTATTTCTCAAGTTGTTTCATTTAATTATTCGACTATTTAATTTGTAACAGCAAAATATGATGAAATTGTCGGAAATCTGCTAATATTTGTGACTATATTCAGGTCTTTACCCAATGTAATCAGGCCTGTCATTTTCAAAATTCAAGGAGGGCCATTATGGTTCTCCTTAAATGACTCCAGGAGGCCCATTTTTGGTTTGCCTCAAATGACCCCAGGTGGGTCATTTTTTGATTTACGAGGGCCATTTTTGGTTTAAGGAGACCATGAGCAAAAGCTTGTGTGTGCATGACACAATAGTAGTCTGCGAGACATAGTTACAAGAGTGATATATTTGCAGTTGCGCAAGTTTACCCATACAAGCAAATAGAAAGCTGAAACCAACAGGGACGCGGTGAATTCAGGGAATATCATCGAGTAGCATAAATTCAGTTTCAGTTAATGGACCACCATGATAAGGAGGTATACACTGGCCAAATATTTGTCTATAGACCTGTCAAACACTGAAAATCAAGTTGGTGGCTCAGCACCCTACTCCACCCCCCCCCCCCCCCCATTCCACCAGTTGACTCCCCCACCCCCAAATTGGAAAATAATTGTTTTGATTTCCTTTCCTTAATATAGTACAGCCCCCTAATTGTCAGAATCCACCTCCTCCCCACTCTTAACTAGGACCCCTCATCCCCTCCCAGGAATTCAGACAATGCCATGGTCCCACAACTGGTGGGATCTGCCTTGTACTGTAGAGGTTCGTTTTTTACATAATTATTTCTTTTTTTCCATTTTTTTTCCCAGTTATTCTTTAACACAAATGAATTACCTCCAGTCAAGGCTGAAGTTTGCTTTGTTGCCTCTTCTATCTGCGAAGATTGTCATTTGAGGCAGCCTATTTTGCAGTGCGTTTGATTGAATTAATAATGGTCCGAAGAAATCAGGGTTAGGCAGACATATAACATCCACAGAATTTTGACTTTAGGTGGGTGACTGCGTCCCAGGGCGATTGCCCATCTGAAAATGATAATGGCCAAAACCAGCCAGTGCTATTCTCAAAAAGCATTCACAATCATCTATAAACCCTTATTGGAATGGATTGTGGACAGAATTTTTTCGTAGAGAATTCCAAAAATGAAAAGATATTCTATTTTCAATTAACAGCTTATCAAAAGTGGATGAAAACTATAACCAAAATACAATGAGAGGAATCCAAAATGATATACTGTACGTGGAGAGTGGATTACAACTAAATCACCCGTGGTGTGGAGTTATCACCCAAGCAATAACTTTCAAATTGTGTTCGTATCGACAAAAAACACAAGCAATGTTTCAGCGAATGGACCTCCTGGTTTAACCCGGAGGTCCATTTTGCTTTGCAACAGATTTCCAATTATTGCTTGGGTGGAATCTCCACTCTGTGGGTGATATAGTGATAATACACTCTCCAAGTACTGTAAGTACCAAACCAAAATGATGGAGCAAATCAAGGAAAACAAGATTAATGCAAAGCATGGCATATGCCCCCAACGGTGTCATTACTGAACTGGGCCAAAATTGAAAGGAAGCATTGTCTAGTCATCCACAAGTTACCCTTAAAATTATGATTTGATCAAATGAATGGTTCTTTTGTCATTGGACGGAAACTAAAAGTTAACAGGCGGGCATACCAACGGACAGAAGAATGGATGGACTGATGGGCAGACAGATGAACATGGTGAAAACATAATGCCCCCGAGAGGGTCGGGGGCATAACAAAAATGTACTGAAAAGGTAATCACCTGTAAATCAATATTAGCTTCTGACAGTATTTTTGTTATCTGTTTCAGTCGAGCATTTGTCCATTTAACCATATCCATGTACTCTGTATTGAGTGAATCTAGGTCAGTTTTCACAACATTTGCACCATCCTGAAGTCGAGGTTTTTTACGCATACTGTCTAAAAGTTGCATGTCCACCTCTTCCAGCTTGTTTCTATAATCTTTGAGTCTCTTGTCATGAATCTGAAAAGAATAAAGTACATTTAGTAATACTACATTTTAACTGGTACGATTTTCTATAACTCTCCAAAGAAAACAAGGCAAGTTAAAGTAAAATGTTGTCATTACTTAATATTCACCTATCAGAAGTTTCACTCTGAACCCAAGAGAATAATAATTATACAATATACAGTGCACAAGACTGCAAATTAGCATACAGATGGTCATTGTCCAATCCAAATAGGCCAGATGTCCGACAGAAATATATGGATAGCAGAAATTGTGACCAGTTCCAGCATGTATGAACCTTATGTTCCCATCCCATAGATGAGAGTTGGGTAGTCTCTATTACACTTACTACGTACCCCAGGAGGGAATCACTTGACTGGTAGAGTGCTGAATTATTTTTGGTCATCAAAATTTGTTCATGTGTCTTTGCCTTGTTACAATTTATGAGAGAGTGCCTATAGGCACTCTCTCATAAATTGTAACAAGGCAAATCCTGACAGACAAAATTATTTAACTTCAAAGGTAATTTGAAGCTCATCCACCAAAAATGATGCATTTGAGTTGAAGAACCTGCACTTCAGAATAAAGCCCAAAAATGGGCTTCCATCACTCTACCAGTTAAATCTTAGTCTCTGCAAGACCCCATGCCACCCAAGGTCTACCTGGGCTTAAGAGCCCAGGTAGTCCTGAGGTGGTAAGAAGTCTTATAGAGATGTGCGGTAGGGGTCCTTCCTGTGAGTAACTTCTTTCCTCAATGTATATGCACTAAGCATGCTACATGAGGTTTTTAGGAGCATCAGTTGCACATAATTACTTTGATGCAGCTGTGTTGAGGACTATGGGCTGTTCTTGATTGGTGAAGCTCATCTCGCATAACTTACACACATAGAAATGGAGGTCAACCAATGACAAATTAATAGCCTGGTTCTGATGAGAATTATTTTCAATTTCAAAATATATTTTCTCAGGCAGAATCTTGCTGGTGTATCGATTTTGAGGTTATTTGCAAGCTTACAGAGTGAAACAAACTTGACCACTGTCAGGATGTTGCATACCAAATGACAAAAAATTCTGACTGCTGGTTCTGGAGAAGAAGTTTTTAAAGATTATTGCCATATTGCAACAAATTAAAATTCAGGCTCCAAAATGTCAACCAAGGACTTGATTTGAACAAACTTGGATCAAACCTTTCCAAAGGATGCTGTATACCAAATATCAAAAGATTCTGACTGGTGGATCTACAGAAAAAGATTTTTAAAGATTATTCCCCATATTGCACTGTATTAAAATTAGGGCCCATAAATACTTGATTTGAACTTAAATCTCCACCCCTCCTTCCACATAACGATGTTGTATACCAAAGATCAAAAGATTTTGATCAGTGCTTCTGAAAAAGATTTTTAAAATTTTTGCAAATATGCTGATTCAGCATTTTTTTCAATTACCCCTACTGAATGCTATATTAACACAACTGACAGTAATATGTTAATTTTTTGCCATTCAATCTACTGGCCCTAAGAATGCTTCATACCAAATAACAGTTCTCTGTTTCATGCTGTTTTGAAAAAATGAGTGTTTGAAAATATTTCTATTTTTGATCCAGTGATTCCCACAGGTTTGCAGAACATTTTTGTGATGTACTTATGACTCAAAAATATTACATACCAAATTTGGTTCAAACTGGCAGATCGGTTCAACAAACAGAAACTTGGACAGGAGGCCAAAAATCTGGCCACTCCTATTACAAAAGCAATTTGATCTACAAACTTCATTTGAACAAACTTTATTTTTGTTTTGGAGAAGTAATGAACACCATGTTCATGAACGGCAGATGAGGCATGATTACTATAACTGATCAAGAATTTATCTAACCATATCAGACCAACTGAATTGACAAAACTCATCATAAAAATTTTATTAATTTTTAAACAGTTTATGATGCCTCATTGGAATGATTGCACAAAGCTCATTCTGAAAATGGTTATAAGTATTTTGTGTCAGAAAATATTTTTTTAGCTATTCCAAAAATGTTGGTGAATGTCATCTGCTACCATTTTAGGTAGAGGGCTAATATATAGTAAATGGTTTGATGGCAGAATAATGTGTTCAATTATAAGGTTTATTCTAATAACTGGCATCCATTCAAATGTTTCACACTGTAAATAAACACTCATATAATGCTGTAAACTGAAAAAAAGAAAAATGTTTCAAATCACTGAGAAAAAAATTTAATTGATGAAATTAATTTTGCATTGGAATTACTCAGACCAAAATTTTCACAAGTGCAAAAAAGTGATCAATATACAAGATGAATTTTGAAAATGCAAGTTCCAAGAATTCCTTTTGTTCAGACACTCCTCCAGGCTGCATGATTCATAATGAGCAATGACATGTAAGTTAACCCCTAGCACACTAATGTTGAAATCTCAAAATTTCTACCTGCAAATTGCTCCCACAAAGCAATAAGGAATTTAACCAATTCAGTCTTGTTTGATAGAGCTCATTGAGCTCTGTTAAACAAGACTGAATTGGTTATTCAGTTATTTATTTTTTGGAGTTTAATGACACTTTCGACGGCCAGGGTCACCCAGTGTTGGCCAGTTTTATGTGTGCAGGAAGCCAGAGTACAAGGAGAGAACCACCAAGCAATGGTAAGCAATTGTCAGATTCCACAATGTACTAACTCTGCACAAATAGGGTAAGCATTGGTTGAAGGCAAGTACACAATTGATGTGCAGCATGTGCCACCATGCCCCCACATGGACAATGAGGATAAACTGCCTCACCCAAGGAGCCAATGCAGTTAGTTATGGTCAGGATCGAATAATGGACCTTTTGGTTTGAAGTTCAATGTTCTAACCACTAAGTCATCACTTTCTCTAAATGATTTGGTTAAATTCCTATTTGCATTGTTGAAAGGATTTGCAGCTTGAAATTCTGATATTTTGTCAGGGGATAAAGTGGTTCAGTGCTGAATGGATTGGAAGTGAAAGTCGAGTGTAAACTTTCACACAAAGGCCTCAGATCACGAGCCTAATAATGCTGTCTTCAAGATAACAATCAAACTACGCAGATAAAGCTTTCTACTAAGTCTTGGCAGATAACAGGCAGACAAGACTTGACAGAAATTACAGCCATGCCACCAAACTGAATGTTTGAGTCAAACTGCCTTGACAGCATTTCCTACTCAAGACTTTACAAGAAATCACTGTCCAGCTTCTTAAAGCCACACAATACAAATTAATTGATTAACAGATTCTCAGGCAATTTTTTTTTTTCAGTGAAGGAAGGAGTTTTTTATTTTTCCCTTTTTTTCTTGCATATCATGGAATGAGGCGCTAAATAAAGTTATTTAATCAAAAAAAATAAAATCATTTTGTATCTTAAGTTATGCTCTTCAGATTTCAGTAACATACATCAATCTATGAACATAAAAATGTTTGAGAAGGGAGGGGTGGGGGGGGGGACAATTTCATTGAAGTATTACTCGAGGCCTGAGAATCATTTTTTAGCTTATCCTTAACCCTTTACCAATGTATATCATGTGTCCCCTCTTTGGAACAAGCTCGTCAAGCTCGTTCCAATGAGGGGTCACATGATATGGTTTTGTTGAAATTTTTAGAAAAAAATTTAAAAAAAACGATATTTAAATTAATAAATTTTGATATCGTCTGCATTGGGTAAAGGGTTAAGATGGGGTTGGGGAGTCCCAAAGAACTGTCCACATCCACCACATACTTCTAACGAGGATTACTTCATTATCAAATACCATTTTGTTTACTAAAGCAATCTGAGAGTACTGCTGTCACTCTCCAGAATACTGTAAAAATATTTTTCAGAATACTGTAAAAATATTTTTCTTTGAATACACACTTACATTTAATCAAATAGCAATAACTGAATGATGCAATGAAGCTGAAATATGGACATCTTATACTTTTCAATAACGCCCAAATATACTCATCTAGCACTGAACCAATAGATATATTACAAGCAGCAGCAAGCAAAATCAAAACATTTGTTAATCCTTTACAATACCCAACTGAAAAACAACCGAGTGTTTAAAATATTTTTGAACATAGAAATATTCAGCTGTTATAATAACATGAAAAGCTAAGCAACCCATAAAGAAGCAATGCAATATAGAAGTTTAATTGTCTTATACACCATGCAAATAATATTAATTACATAATATTTCTTCCAAATTACACTCCAATTATTTAACCCTCTACCAAACGAAACAGCCACATCCGCCTGCATAATCTGTATATTCAGCAGCTGAAAAAATATTACTTTTCAAAAAATTTCAACAAAATCATATCATGTGAACTCCTCTTTGGAACAAGCTCGCTGAGCTGATTCCAATGAGGGCTCACATGATATGGTTTGGTTGGAATTTTTTTTAAAATTTTCAAAAAGTGATATTTAAATCAATAATTTTCGATATCCTCTATGTTGGGTAAAGGGTTAATATGTTTATGCAACATGAACAATGTCCAGCAGTGCATATGCCTCCTCCGCTAAAAACATATACACAGTCTTTTGATTTTAAGACAAATTGTCACTTTTGCATGCCATCACATCTGCAGTTTTTTACTTTTATGAGTAGACAACAGCATGCCTCAGTTCCACCTAGCGGTTGATTTCTCATTCCCTTACAAATTGGCTGCATCCATCACAGAATATACAAATTGTACAATAGAAGATTTGTTTTTAAAATTCAGACAAATTTATATCATGTGACCCCCCCCCCCCCCCCCTCATTGGAATGAGCTTGTTGGGCTCATTCCAATGATGGGGTTGCATGATATGGTTTCATTGCAATTGTTTTTAAGAATTTGGGGAGAAAAATGGAAATAATGAATTTTTGTATCATCTGTTTTCTGTAAAGGGATAATGTCTGTTCGTGGGAAAATAGGCCAAATAATACAATGCAGGCAAGAAATGTAAACAATACACCATGAATTATAAGCTGTAGCATTCCAAGACTTCAAACTAATCCAACTTCACTTTCCAAGAGTACATAATTCAACAAACTTCAAAGTCCAGTAATGCTACCCATCTTTTCGCTCATAAATTACATGGAGAATCATCTGATTGACTTACAACTGCTTGACTGACATTGCATTTCATGGATTATACTGAGTGCAAATAAATTTGATTATTTTTGTGGAAAGCTTAATCGAAAAATTGGATAATATATTTGGAATCCCTTCTTACTATGCACCAGTGGAGCGACAGCATGCAGATGTTCATTGAGGTTTTTGTTGGAACGCATTTCCCCAATGCTGGGACTCAACAATAGCACACTTCCTTTCAAATGGTGGCAAGCAGTATACAGCACACTTCTCATTTTCAAAACTGAAAGACCGATATACAGAATTCGCAGTAAATTTTTTTACATGTATCAGTAACAAAATATACTGGAAAAAAATCAATTTGACACATCATTCAATGCAGGAAATATGAGTGGAATCCATTTTCAGAATGTTTGGTTCCAAGCATTTCACTGCGCATAAAAATTAACAAGAGTCCCCAGGGGGTCTGAAGCACTCACCTGACAAAACACTAGTGATTCTTCAGACAGGATTTTGAATGACTCTAACTCCCATAAACAGGAATACTGTGTATCATTCATTTTTGTAAGAGTCAGATGCTATCAGAGAAGTAATGCTTCAGTTTCCAGTATTTTCGTAAACACTAAAACAAGGACATTCTCAACTGGTTGAGTACTAGAAGCCACTATCAGGGCTTTCAAAAAATGAGGGTACCAGATCAAACGCCAACATTTTCCTTGCTCGAGTTTCATGTTCATTCAAATGCTATTTTGTTCATGGAAATTTGTTTTATCATAAATTATTGGAGAGTGCCTGTAGGCACTCTCCAATACTTTGTACTAAACAAATTTTGAATAACAAATCCAGACCACAAAAAATAACCTAGCCCTCAACCAGTTAAGAAAACGACTTGAAAGATTTTTTCTCATACTGTACTTGTACTAAGTTAATATACAGGCTCCCATAGGGTTCTGGAGAAGATTTTATAAAACATTTTCCTCATTGCACCAAGTTAAAATTCAGGCTCCAAAAGGGTTTCCACAAAAGAACCTAGGGACAGGACTGAACAAACTACAATCTGATCCACATAAGATGGTGCAGATCAAATATAAAAAGATTCTGTTGGTTCTGGAGAAGATTTTTAAAGAATATTCCTCATATTGCCAAAAGTTCAAATTTGGGATCTGGTAGGGAACCCAAATATTAAGCAAGGGACTTTGGTTGAATCAACATAAATTTGCCCTCCACCAAAGATGTTGTGTGCCAAATATCAAAATTTGCTGAATGGTGGTTCTGGAGATTTTTAATGAGTGTTCCAAATATTGCACCAAGTTAAAACTCAGGATCCTAAAGGAAGCTCAAATATTAACTTTGGGACTTTGTTTGAATAAGCTTAAATCCAACTCCCAAAGGATGTCATGTAACAAACATCAAAAAATTGACTTGTGGTCTGGAGAAGATTTTTTGAATAATTTTCCTCATATTGCACAAAGTTAAACTTCTGACTCCAATAGGGAGCCCAAATATGAACCAACAGATGTGATTCAACAAACTTAAATCTGATTCCCCTAAGGATGTTGAGTATCAAATATCTAAAAATTCTGACAGGTGGGTCTGATGAAGAGGTTTTTAAGAATATTCCTCATATTGCACTTCATTAAAATTGGGGAGTTCAAATATAAACTCAGAGACTTGATTTGAACAAACTTGAATCTGCACACCCAAATATCAAAGTATCTTGAATGATGGTTCTCATAAAGAAGATTTTTTAAAGATTACTCCTCAAACTTCACTAAGTAAAATTCAGGCTCCCATAGGGAGTCCAAATATTAACTTAGGAACTTGGTTTGAATAAACTTAAATCATACCTCTTATAGGGAATGTATTATGGATTCTCAAAATCTGATTTCCCAAATTTTTGAAAAATAAACATGATGAACTCTGAGTAAATCAGTAACCTTGACCTATATTTTGAATTCCCATTTATTTATTTACCATGTCTGACATTTAAGAAAAACCCACGTTCACAATTTTGAGTTATTGAGCACTGAAATTGAAAAATGAGGGTCAGGAATGTATTAGGGATCTTAAAATCTGATTTCCAGAATTCTGAAATATGCACTCAATGACCTCTGGAGCGTGACTCCAGTGATTTTGACCCATATTTTAAACTCCCAATGCAGTGGGATATATTTAGTCTTGGCCTCAACTACTTACAATCAAAAAGACAAAAGAAGGATGGGCAAACAGACAGATGGATGGATGGATGGATGGATGGATGGATGGATGGATGGATGGATGGATGGATGGATGGATGGATGGGTAGACAGACACATGGATGGATGGATGGATGGATGAACACAGGTAACACTTAATGCCCCTTCGCCAAATTAGCTAGGCCATAATAAAAATGCATTTATGGTTATAAAAAGCAAACATGTACAGGTTATAAAAGGCAAAATAAATTTAGCAGCACAAGCTAAGCAAATTAAGAAATACAAATCTTTATTGATTAACCATCTGTGCATTGATGTCAAAATACTGAAATTTCAACCAGCATTTTTTTTCAAAATACAGCTGAGAATTTCATCAGTCAATTTTGATTGGTAGAGCTTGATCTGACAGGAATGAATTAGTTAAATTACCAGATGTATTAACCCTTTACCTAATGAATCAGACACATCGGCCCAATATACAAATTCGAGCAGTTGGAAAAAAACATTTTTCAAGAAATTTCAACAAAGCCATATCATGTGACTGCTCATAGGAATGAGCTCATTGATCAAGTTCTGATGAGGGGTCAAATGCACTATGATATAGTTTTGTAGAAATATTTGTGAAAAATTTTAAACAAATATTTAAAATAGTGAATTTTGATATCGTCTGTGATGGGTAATAGTTTAATTTAAGATTGTTAAGATTGAAGTTCTGATATTTTGACATCAGTATGCAGAGATGTGATCGCAAAATATTAGCTTTTCCAAAGAACTGTGCTCCCACTCATGAATTGTTTTTTCACAACCAAGTCAAATCTCAATAAAAATGGTTTAATTTAAAGACACACTTGATCCTCCTAGTCAGTTTATTATGAGCTAAAACTTTTTAATTAATACCAAACGTGGCAACTGCAAATACAATCTCATGCTTGATGTGTAATAAATGCAGCAACTTTCCACAAAGCATTACTGCAGAAACCTTTTAACCCTTTACCCAACGTAACAGCCAAAACTGGTCAGTGCTGTTCACAAAAATCACCATCCAATTTATGTTATTTTTTTCACTTTTTGTCTCAAAAACATAGCTTATGACCTCTCATTGGAACCAGCTTGCAGAGCTCGTTCCAATGACGAGTCATAACCTATGTTTTGGAGACAAAAAATAAAAAAAATTGGTTATTCAAGAATTTTGTTTGCAAGTGTCTACTTTTCATGTTAGGTAAAGGGTTAACCCTTGAGGGCCCAATTCTGAATTTGCTCCGTTTTTACCACAGCTGAAAAGATTCAACATCTGGTCTCTGGGTAAATTTGAAAGTTATATTCTAAGCATCTTGGCAGTTGTTTCAAGGCAAGTCTTGGCTGCCTGTATAGGCAGCCAAGGCTTGCCTCGAAACAACTGCAATTTCACATGATGTAGACCATCAAAAGGAAGCAAAAACGTTTAAAAATCTCCAGGCCATCAAGGGTTAACATGCTTGCATGAAAGTCAAATTTCATTTCTTTGAGCAACAATATTACACAAGTTTTTGCATAAAAGTTAAAAAATTTATAGTAATTTATATATTTTTTATACTTACCAATGACCCAGACATAGCTGGTGCTAACTCTTAAAATATAGGGCCAAACACAAATTTTGCCCCCCAATCCCCAAAATTTGCATCTAAAACCAAAGAAAACATGTCCTGAATGGCCCTCCACACTTCACCTCTACTGCGCATGCGCAGTGTCAAGGACGTTCCGAAATTGGCGCCATTAATCATTCTTATAACCAGTGCCTGGTAAGCGCTATGCACTCAGCGGGGAAGTATGAGTTCCCAACTCCTGGGAGGGCCATCCCCGTCTGGGTCATTGGTAAGTATAAAAAATATATAAATTCCTATAAATTTTTTAACATTTTTATACTGTACCAATGACCCAGACATAGCTGAATAGTAAAAAGGCTGGAGGGCCTAGGACATAGAGCAAGTTGGAATACGCTCAATTATATAAAATAGAGTCATCCCCTCTAGGGAAAAAGAAGTATTAGGCCTTACATGTATCTTTCTTATTTATGTTAAATTAGAAAGATACAACACCTTGCAAAATTGAGCATCATACATCCATGTACTCTATTAATATCTAGTATAATCCTTATACTAATAATTTTTAAAGTAAGCCAATAAATAAAGTAAGTCTAGAGAATAGAGACTCTTTATACTCCTTAAAAGTGTCTGAGGATTGTATAATAACATCCGTTGACACGTGCTATATTCAAAAGCTATACTTTAAAAACTAAGACCTGAATGAATTTTTAAAACATAAACTTCTCACTAAAAAGCCATCCCAGTAACAGCTCAGAATTACTAACTCCGGAGGAGGTATCCCCTTGTTTTCATAGTAAAACAGGTGACCCAAGGGAACACCCTCCCTCCCCCCCCCCCCCCTTTTTCTTGCCCTGGGTCAAATAGCCCAGAGCGAAGAGGGCAGCAGAACGGAGTCACTGCCGAAACAGACAGTCTACCTAGCTATAGTAGCAACTGTTAAGTGAATGACATTCTGAGCAGTAGATAATAGACCTAACAAAAGAGGCCTCCAGAAATGGACTCGATATTTCTGAGATAAAAAATTCATGAATGTGGATGACTG
Source organism: Pictodentalium vernedei (assembly GCA_031216915.1). Taxonomy (NCBI): domain Eukaryota; kingdom Metazoa; phylum Mollusca; class Scaphopoda; order Dentaliida; family Dentaliidae; genus Pictodentalium; species Pictodentalium vernedei. The sequence continues at coordinate 400,851,313 of CM062293.1, forward strand.
AGCGCAATGAGCAGCCTTCAAAAATCTATAATAGCTACACTATTAATGTAAGCCCAAGATGCAGAAAGAACTCTTACTTCATGAGCCGAAATCTCAAGCACAACTGCTGAGTCAATGATATACCATAAGCAGTACCGATAGTTAATTGAATCCATTAGCAATAGAATGGGGCGTAACGTCCTTCTATTAGGCATCAAAGACAGAAGAAGCTTACGTCCGTAGTAATAAACAGATATCTGTTTATAAATACGTAAACTCTAACCGGACAGAGTAAAGGCCTATGCCCGTACGAAGACGGAAGGACCTTAATAACAATAGGTTCCGGATATTTATTAGGAGCCTGACTCTTAACCAAAAATCCAACCTAAATAGTAAAGGAAGTAGTGATTCCGAAACTACGAAAGTGAGAATCATCCACCGATAGTGCATGAAGCTCACTGACTCTTCAGTAAAAGAGAAGCCACAGAATTACTGTCTAAAAGGTCAGAATTTGAAAACTACTGTTTCCAGAGGCTCAAATGATTACTTAGCTAAATAAGAACCGAAGTTAAATTCCATATAGAAATTTAATCTAATGATTCTAAGTCTATTTATCGAAAAGTTACTAACTGACTTAGATAAAGAGACATAAGATTCAATTGTAAACTATCATAGAGTGCATAGGTATGAGATAACATAGACCTATAACCTTAATAGTATCAGGCTGCAGTAGATCTTGTCAAACAAGTATACTAGAAAGTTGCAATGACTAGTATGGAGGGATCAACAATATCAACATAGTGATCCCTACAACAACGATGGAAGAGCCTCCACTTTAGCCACATAGAATTACAAAGAAGAGGTTCTCCTACAGTAAGAAATCGTGTCCAAAGCTCGTCCAGTACAATGCTTACAATGCAATAAGGACCACACAATGGAATACGTGAAGGTTGAGACCTTGCGGGTTGTGATGAAGATGACACGATTTTCCCCAGCGAAAGATCCTCTCATGGAGGAAGTTTTCGCGTTAAGTCCCACAGTAGACATCTGAGTAAATTTACCCACGGTCTCTGTGAAGACAGAGATGCTATCAACAGAAATGTATTGTGGTTGTTTATCTTAGCAATACTTGCTGAAACAACAGCGCAGGAGGATACGCATATCTTATCATTCCGTCCTATTAGATCAATAGAGCGTTAACAACATAAGCTCAGAGATCCGGACATGCAAACACATACGTCTGCAATTGATTAGCAAATTGTGTCGTAAATAAATTATCATTGGGCGCTCCCATTGATAGCAAATCTGATTGAATACTTGTTTGTTGAGAGTCCATTCTGACGGCAACAAGCGACCCTTACGTGAAAGGGAGTCTGGTAATACAATCAGACGACCCGGAATATGACGGACCGAAGCAGAACTTGGTGTACTATAACAAACAGAAGGATTCTTTTTGTTAAATTGAATAACGGAATCGAATGACTGCCTCCCTGATTCCGGAGATACGCAACTACTGTCGTATTATCGGACAGGATTTGGACATGCGTTTCTGAATAATGTTCATCCAATGACATAAAGCATGTCTAAAAAACATTATTCCATGGAAGATAAGTGCTTGCCTAGAGACTGCGGAACCCAAAGACCCTGGCACTACGAATCCGTTGGGATCAATATTGTACCCCAACCTGTTTGACTGGCAACCGTCATAATTATAAAACTCGGATCCGGCAACTGCAGTGGCACTCTCTGAGTCAACCACCGAATGTTTGCCCCAGTCTGAATCTCTTGCTACACTTGATAGACAAGAGAACATGTATATCGAGCAATTCATGGATTGCTGAAAAGTTGCCGTCGAAGAGAAGCTTCTCCGAGACTGAAGCGACTCTGAGAGAGTTCTTCACCTTACTATCCACGCGCGTGAATGTAGCTAGAGCTGCGTCACGTCTAACCAACTCCAGGTTGCCACCGAAGGGCGGAGTTATACGTGGACAAACTACTGCCGTTGAAAGAAATCACATTGAGGATCATATCCCGGAATTCTTTCTCTTGAAGACGTAATGATAATGCCTCAGTAAGGTGGACTACGTATGATAAAGCGTCTAAGTTAAGTCTATTAGACATCATTGTCGTTTCCAACATTGTGGTTGGAAAAGACATAGACGGTGAAAAAGATAATTTCCAGTCTTTAACCCCGCCGTCTAGACACATATAAACTCTCTGTATGCCGTGTTCTGCCAAAATAAATTATTCCTTGAAATGATAAAAGGCAGAATTGAGCATTGCGGACAAGAAACTAAACTATCATGCTTGGTAGCAGGCTTATATATATATAGCGTCGATAAATAATACAAATGTTCTAATGACATTATTGGACTGCGTCGGTAAGTCAGGGACAATGTCCCTGAACCGATCCAAAATTCCATGTCCAATGACGCTATAAGTCTCTTATCCAACATCGCAGCAATGTAGTCCGAAGGAACAACCACTGGAAGATAATGCCGGAAGAAATGTATGGCAGCTTCCGTTGTTCCGAAAGGGAAAACTCGAAATCGTCCGAATCCCTTTCGCCATCCTGTCGGACCCTATAAAGCGTTCGGTCGTCCGAACCTGATGCAACAGTGGAGCGCACCGACCCAGCGCCGTCGGATAATTCCTGATCCGACCGAGAAACTGTCGATTGCTGGGATGCTGCGATAAACTGTGCTAACTTGGATAGCACGTCCGTCACTGAGGCCTGTGGAGAAGCGGTCTTACGATGCATTGCCGCTGGAAGCTCCGTGATCGTTACCCCGTGCATACTTCTATTATGCGAGCGAACGGAGTGTATAGGCCTCGTGTCCCTTGGCTACCGGATGGCGTGACCTGTTCGCCGTGGAATCACTGCATGACGAAACTGGTCGGATACTCGAGATCACGTAGCCAATGTGCGGTCGTGTGCACTGCTGTGAGGATGAGGAAGCATTATCGACAGTCTCTCGGACTGTCAATATAACGGAGCGTCCCGAGCGGCGTACATATGCTCCGAATGCGAAATATCTGAACCACAACAAGCGGTCCCCTATGTTGTTGTACGAGAGAGGGACCTCTCTCACTCACAGCCTGGACGGACCTGGACGAGCCAGGAACCGGACTAACAGGTTTCCTCCGATCTGTCCTCAATCCGTCGTCACTGGGTGAGTACTAAAGTTATTATAGTGCTCGCATCACCCAAATCTCCTTCCTAGACCGCAACGGACGAACCCGGCTGCCGAACCATTCGATGAATGGACGCTTCACCGGGTGAGCTAGCGAATGTCACTCCGTCGATCCTACAAGGGACCTCTTAGGCGATAGACATATTCCATGAGCACTTATTGCCGCTAGCTCTTCATTAACTATGACGACAGAGGCACACTTTGAAAGACATCTCCGTAACTTTGCGAACAAGAAACCAGAAATGCTTGGTAATAGCAAGCATATAATAATAATATATAGCGTCGTTCAATAATTCGAAAGTTTGTGTGACATTATTGGACTATGTCGGAACTGAGGAACGATGTCCCTGAACCGAACCAAAAAATTTCTAAGTCCACCGACGCTATCAGTTTCTTATCCGGCATCGCAGCATTCTGGTCCGACGGAAGAACCTGTAGACGATAAAGTCAGATGACATACACAACAGCATATGTTGTTCCGAAAGGGAAATCCTCCGAATCCCTTTCGGCATCCCGTCGGACCGGTTGAAATTTTCGGACGTCCGTACCTGCTTCCGCGGAGCGTCCCGACCCAGCATCGTCGGATAAAAAATATGCGACAGATTCAGTTGTTGCTGGGATGCTGCGATAAGCTGTGCTATTTGGGATAGCACGTCCGTCACCGAGGCCTGTGCAGTAGCGGTCTTACGATGCATTGCCGCCGGAAGCTCCGTGTACGTTGACTCCCGCACACTTTCTTATGCGAACGTCCGGAGTCTGCAGGCCTTGTATCCCTGGCTACCGGATGGTATGACCTGGTCGCCGATGATTCTCCGATTGGCGAAGCTGACTGGATATCCGAGGTCACGTAGCCAAGAGCGGTCGTGTGCGCTACCATGAGAATGAAGAAGCCTTATTGACAGTCTCTCCGGACTGACTATATGTCGGAGCGTCCCGAGCGGCGGACGTATGCTCCGAATGCGAAACATTTTGTACCACAACATCTGGGGCCAGTCGTTGTTGTACGAGAGAGGGGCCTCTCTCGCTCGCCGTCCGGATGGACCTGGACGAGCTAGGAACCGGACTAAAAGGCTTCCTCCGTTCTCCCTCTAATCCACCGTCACTGGGTGTGCATTTGGTTGATTTATAGTGCTCGCATCACCCCAAAACCCTTTCCAGACCGCAACGGACGAACCCGGCTGCCGAACCATTCGATGAATGGACGCTACACCGGGCGAGCTAGCGGACGTCAAAGGCCGTCGAACCTACTAGGGTCCTCTTAGGCAATTGGCGTAATTACATGAGCACTTTTCCGCTAGCTCTTCATTAATTGTGACGACGGAGGCACACTTTTGGAAGACATCACGGATACATCACCCTAATCTTGATTGTCTGAAATAGAAATTGATAAAGTAGAGTGACCCTGCGGGGAAAGGACCGGAATGTCCAATTCCCCACTAACATACCGTGACACACGCTTCCCATGTTGTCATCGAAATTATCACATACAGAACAGGAGCTAGTGCGAGAACACTGACTACATATACAATGATTATAAAAGTCAGAGGAAGATTTCCTCTTATTACAATTGACCAAAATCCTTTCAATGTGAAAAGAAAACAAAGTCCTAGTACTCGCACCAACCCCTGACAATCAAAATACATAATAATATGATCCATTAACATAGAAAAAATAATTGAAATCAAAAAATTTTGAAAAAATATTTTTTCAGAACAGTCCAAGTTTCTGAAAAGTAACGTTGAGCCCCAATGGATCCCAAGCCTAAGTGTGGACAAAAATTTTAAAAATATTTTAAACAATTTGTGCAACACTTACGAACAATAATAATGTATCTAGTTATGATTAAATTAACACCAAGATATTATTTTCAAGAAATCCCCCCTCACACAGAGGGCTGTTGTAAATGTAAACAATAAGTGTAAAAACACTAGAATAAGACTCCAGGCACCCAGGCCCGAAATCAGTTACCAATAATACACTATCTGATGCAAAACAGAGACTTCCAGGGAAGAAACTGCAGAACATGAGATGGTAGATGCAGAACACTACGCCTAACCACCCATAGGTGAAGACGTAAACATGGGGAAAAGAACAGAATTCATTCTGTTATTCAGCTAAAACTTCCAAGAAATTTTAGTAATAAAATTACAGAAAATATGCCAAAAGCATGGGAGAATAGCAAGAGGGGACTTAAAGGAAAGGGAGAGAGGAAAACACTGAACAAGCAGTGTAACTTGATAACAAGAATGACAACAAAATGGCTGCTGCCTCGAAAATAGGTAACTTAACATAATTTCATTAAAAAATTTTAAGTTGCAGCCCTGATAATTTTCTGTCACACATTTTTCCTCTCCTCCTTCTATATCCTCCTTAGAATCACCATTTCACTAATATTTATGTGTCTGGCATCATTTAAACTGAGATTTACAAGCACAAAGATCAGTCAGATGTTAACTGATGAAGGGCCAAACTAAGAATGATTAATGGCGCCAATTTCGGAACGTCCTTGACACTGCGCATGCGCAGTAGAGGTGAAGTGTGGAGGGCCATTCAGGACATGTTTTCTTTGGTTTTAGATGCAAATTTTGGGGATTGGGGGGCAAAATTTATGTTTGGCCCTATATTTTAAGAGTTAGCACCAGCTATGTCTGGGTCATTGGTACAGTATAAAAATATAGTTTCTCTCCTACTTTAGCATCCAGATATAAAACTGATGTTGGATCTTTTTAAGCATTTTTCTCAAAAGACAATACGGATTTGCCTAAAACACGACTAAATACCAACCAATCTATACAAAAACCTGCACAACAATTTGTAACTTTTTGACAAATCACCATGTGGTTAGAGCGGTCACTTACTGGAAAATGTTTGTTAACCCTTTTACCCAACACTATTAACAGATGGCACTTGCAAAAATATTGCGCAAAAAACTATGAGGAGTGACAAGCAATGTTTTGGAGGCAAAAATTGAAAAGGTGACATAATTTGATCAGCAATTTTCATTTCATTGATTTATTTTTGCAGTTACATAAGGAACAGTGTAAAATGTTTCAATGTCCTGATCAGTTTTACAGTGAAAAATGCTCAATGTTCAGAAGTTATCACTTGGCTAATATACAATTAACAGGAGTTTACTCTACAACCTATATGCAATTAACAGATCAAATTTGTACTGAAGGTATGGTAAATGGTTTTGTATTTGAAAATTATATTCAATTAACAGGGATATACAATTAAGAGATATCCAATTAAGTGGGCGCCACTGTATAATCCTTACTTATTGCCATCATTAATTCCTCAACAAACAAAAACTACTCCCTTTTGCCTGGTAATGCCAATTGTACTGACTGACTGCTCTGAACGAATAAAGGTGAATGATTTCACTGTAAATAAAATGACTGTGCCCAATAATACATCAGAGGGGCCAACTGTAGCTTGGTTCATACATTGGCCGCGATCGGCATCATATGAGCCAAGTTTAAAGTCATATCAGCCAAGATCAATAATGCGTAATTCAGCAAAAGAAAATCATGTCTATGAATAAATATTTATATTCACTGACGTGTGACTTTCTATCAGAATAACAGTATACCAATGGCTCAAAGAAGAAACTAAATAACCAGTTGCAATCTGGGTAATATTAATCTTAACAAAATAGGTGAAAGAATGTGTGGAAAGTGACATTTTGAAGGAACAGAAACTTTTGAAACAGTTTTACATATTGCATGCTTTTCCTCTGAAATGAGTGTTAGGATAAAAAGTACCCCAATTTTAAAGTTTATAGCGAGAAATGCTTAGAGTACTTGCCCATGTGAATTAGTACTTGAACCAAAACAGAGCTCCAGATAAGTTTGAGTTGACTTTGCATATTTTATTCCTCATAAACATTTGCAGGGCAGGTGATGTGATGTCTGCTCATTTATTCTCTCCATGAGCATTTGGTAAAAATTGAACAGTCGCTAAATTAGATTTCATAACATTTTTTAATCAAATTTGTCTAGAAAAGATAAAAAAAAATATTTTCAAAAGTCATCTCACCTCGAGGAGAGTACCTGTGATAGCAGGAATGGATGTAAACTTTTCAAAAATAGGAGGGTTTCAACACATGCGATAGATAAACAGTAATATGTTTGCAAAATTTAATTCTTTTCTGCTGCAGGCAGATATTCTACCCAGTACTAAAAACTCTACTGTTTAGTAGAGGTGTAAGGCAGGTTTTTTCGTAACAAAATTTAACCTTATGTATAAGGGTATGCCTCTTAATGATGAATTTTTTATGCCTGACTCAACTTAATTTTGACAATAAATCAAGTTATGGCTGCTTTAGAGCAGCCATGACTTGATTTAATGCAAAATTCAATAAAATACTCAGCAGGCTAAGTCAAACATAAGCCTCTATATTATATACAACTTATCTGGAGCTCTCATCTGCAGACTGTAACAGTGTTAAAGTTACGAAAACCCTTAAACAAACAAAGAAACCAAAAATGAACACTGGAGGAAAGTGGCCTTTCTGAAATTGCAAATAATGTTCATGCAGTGAGAGAAATGGAAGCTCGATGCTGTAATTCTTAAAACTGTTGAGATCTTTAGTTTTACTATATTTTCAAGAGCCAGTGTCATAAATAACCAGATAATTTATGTATGCGCCACGAAAAGAATCAAACACTTTTCCAGAGATAAAAAATTCCTTTTCTTCTCCTGAATTATTTTAAAATTTTCATGTCCTGTTAATTTTTAAGGAATATTTATTTAACTCTGCTAAAAAAACATCCATTTCAGCCTAGGGATACACAAAAAGCATCATTGAAATTTTAGTTTTTTCCAGTAACAAGCTATTAATTGAAAACAAAATATGTTTTCATTTTTGGAATTCATTTAAAAAAATTTCCACAATCTGCTATAAGTATTTCCATTAGTTCTTTGAATTCCGCACCCCATGTAACCAACTAACTCTATGCATTTTTACAGACTTAAAGTATATTTTCATGCAGTGTATAATATGGCAGCCTATCGACTAATCTCGTGTATTTGCCAATGGTCAGCCAGTGCATGTTAGCGTACAAACTACAGTTATTTATTATTTATTTATTGGTGTTTAAGGTCACATATTTTTGCGCAAAGGCGAATCATGACCACAACATGAGTATCAACTCAAGACCAGGGGTGAGCATCAGTAAGCATTGTTGCCTATTTTAGAGAGGGTTTGCACTTCCCAAGCATTGGTGACTGGGTCCTATTTTACCAGTGAAACAGAACCTGTTTACCACTGTGAACAGGAACTGCTTCACTTCCGGGGGTTCCCCACGGGAAACACACTACAGTACAAGCCAAAATAAGTTGGAGGATAACCACTATAAAGTATGTATCTTTCTCTTCCTACACTGATAAGACCAGAAGGTGACATTTTCTGGAAAGCTCTCACTGAGAGCTTTCCAGAAAATTATGTCAGATTCTGATCTTATCAGTGCAGGAGCAGCAGTATACTTAAGTTTATTGCAGTTATGCTACAACTTATTTTGACTTATACTGTAACTCTCTGCAAGGCACCAGGTTAGTCACTCTTTTCTTTCTAGTTATAAATAAGATTATCTCTATAATGGGACTAACTCTGTACATACACAGCCTTAGAGAATGTACATTTTCATGACGTGTGTATGGCAGTAAGGCCACACAAAGTAGATCTTCTGTTTCTCATGTCATTATTTGTGAAATTGCATGCGGGCGAGCGGTTTTTATTTTATTTTTTATTTCAGTAATTTCTTCTTTGCCATCAAAAGTTCATGTTCTTGTTTCAAGTTTTAGGCCTCATAATATACAGAATAGCAATGGTGGTGGTGTATTTCATCCCTTGAGTGCAAGAAGGTTTTGCAATGCTAAAGCATTGCAAAGCCTTCTTGCTCTCAAGGGACAAATTCATAAATTTTTTTAACTTGGGTAAAATATCAGACATAAACCATTTAATTTTTATTTTTTTTAAGTTTAAATTGGTTATAAAAAGAGAGCATGCGGCAGCCAAAAGGACCATGCGGGAGGGCCTGAGAAACAGATTTTTTATTTTTTTAGGCCTAAGCAATTTTATATAACCAGAAAGTGACTGATCCTCTGTACACATGGGGTTAGTCACACATTCTGGTAAAAAAACATTTTCATTATGAACTGAGTAACTAACCCAGTGCAGACTACAGCCTTAGTGTAAAATCTCATCTGCAGCCAACTTAATGGACAAAACCAGCTAGTAATATTCTCAAGAAACATTTAAAATCAGTTTATGGCCCCTCATTGGAATGAACTGTGGAAGTTTCTTTCAGTGAATTCCAAAAATGAAAACATATCCTATTTTCAGTTAATAGCTTGTTATACAGTGGCATGTACCCTCTTAAAGTAACAGCCATAACTAGTCAGCGCTTGTTTTATGTAGCTTACAACTGCTCATTGGCGATCATATGATATGGTTTTGTTGAAATGTTTTGAAAATTTTTTTTTTTTTTTTTTTCAATTGCTGAATTTGCATATTATGCAGACAGATGTGGCCGATTCTTTAGGAAAAGGGTTAAAATATTTTACTGGGTTTTTCAATTTTTACTTCCAAATAAATTTATAGAAAATGCAAAAAGTTTTGGATGTTATCATTTTTAATCAATTGGTAAGATGCATCATAGAAACTGAATGAAGAATGAATGCACTGATAAAAGAAGAATTAATTTTCTCTCAAATGCCAAATCCAACCAGTCAGCAAAAATTCAAATATACTTTTTCCATTTATTTTTTAGTTTTTTGGTTTGGACAGCTTTACAGGAGGGGAAGCCAGAGTACCCCCAGTGAATCACCGAGCAGCAGTGAGCAACTGTCAAACTCCCCATTGCACTAACTCCATGCAAGCACGGTTAGCATTGGCTAAAGACAAGTGCACCATCGACATGCAATACCACACTTCTAATGAAACATAATTTATAAGCGCTTATAAAAGCTTTTTCCAAGGAGTAATCAACTAGTTCTCGCCGGAAAAATATACTGAGCTATAGGAGTGATATTTCAAGTACTGCACTGGGTGAGGATTTGAACACACAACCTGACAGGAATCAAAATGTCTTGCCCTTAAATAAGCTCAGAATATCAAAAATGTTACTGGAAGGGCTAGTCTAACCTACCCACAATAAAGCACCTCATTTTTATCTCTTAATAAATTTAACTCAAGAAATCATTGGAGAAAAAATCCATTCACTTTAAAGGGGGAAAATTTGATTAAATGTGTCCAAATTATCCTTATTTCAGTGGCAAGAGCGATTCTGTCCTTGGCAGATATATCTGTCAGCAGCATGCAAGGAGTTCAAGGCGTTTCCATTTATACTGAAGGTTAATTTCCGATCAACCTATGCAGTAAATAGTCAAAGACATATGAAAATATAACCTATTAAATCTTGCTTGACAGCTCTGTCACAGCTCTGTCAAAGCAAATATAATGAGTTATATTCTGAAATCTGTTCAAGACAAGGATTTAACTTCAAATATAAAATTTTTACATCATACTGCAAAAGGTTAACAGTTTATCAAACAATATGAAATACATTTGCAACTTTCATTTTTTGAATAACTATAATTTTTTGATTATGCTCTTTTAAAACATATCTTTTGACCCATCACGAGAATGAACTTTTCGATCTCTTTTCAATATGAAACAGTGGGCAACATTTGTCAATTTGTTATGTAAATGATTTTATTATACGCTAAATGATAGATTATCGAAGAAATTGTGGAAAAATGGAAATTGTATCCCCCCCACTGTGAAGATATAGAAATTTTCACTTTCATGGTATCAATCAAAATGGCAGATTTCAAAGCGTCACTTCAAGGTGAATATGTGTCAAATTATCACCGGAAATGATGAATTTATTCTAAAAACGTATAATGAAAAGTAAATCTAGTGTTTTTGAGTGGATACCTATCATTTCCAGCAATAATTCAACACATATTCAACTTGAATTGATGCATGAGACCCACTATTTCAAACATAGCCTGAAAGTCTGTAATAAAAGTTTTTGGTTTGGTACGTCCTTTCAAGGGACTTACCAAACCAAAAACTTCTATTACAGACTTTCAGGACATGTTTGGACTAGAAACCTGCCAGCTGAATCAGATTGACGCTATCTGTTCCGAATAACGGACGTGCCAAACCAAAAACTTATATTACGGACTTTCAGGACATGTTTGGACTAGAAACCTGCCAGCTGATTCAGATTGACGTTATCTGTTCCGAGTATCGGACGTACCAAACCAAAAACTTATATTACGGACTTTCAGGACATGTTTGGACTAGAAACCTGCCAGCTGAATCAGATTATGTTATCAATTACGAGTATCAATCAAATCACTTCTGCGTTTCAATGATTCAATGCACTGTTTACTTTCATGCATCAATTCAAGGTTGAAACAAGTGGAATTATCAGATTCTTATAAAAAGCATATAATAAAAAGAAAATCTAGTGTTTTTGAGTGGATACCGAAAATTATCTCACTTGTGGCCGAGACAAATGGTCATTTTCGCTCGTGCAAGCGCTCACGAAAAATAAACATTTGTCTCGGTCACTCATGAGATAATTTTCGGGTATTCACTCAAAAACACTAGATATCCTCTATAGATTATTACAATCTCTGTTATGTAATACACCATGAGTATTCCAACAATTTAACCCTTTGAACCCTATAGGCCACTTCTCTGGCCCAGGAACCTTATATATTACAATTTCGCCAAGTAGGTCATAATTTCAATTTTATCAAGTGGGATGATTAGCCATTCATTATATTCAAAGTGCAACCCGAAGGCTGCATGTTGAAAATATTGAATGGTCTAACCCCAGGTAATGATTGCAGAATCTCCCAAATGCAGTCACTGAACTGTCTTGGAAGACACTCTCAGGGTTCAAAGGGTTGATCCCAAAAAACAGGCAAAGAATGTGAAATCAATGTGAAAAACTGACATGGCTCCAAAACTGTTAGCCCTTTAAAAGTAACAGAATGGCTGTACAAAGCAAATGCTATTCACAAACTTTAATATTTTTTCACTTTTTTCCACCAAAACACAGCTTATGACACCTCATTGGAAGGAGCTCATTAAGCATGTTCCAATGAGTTATAAGCTATTTTTTGAGGTAAAACAATTAAAATTGTTAGTTATTCAAAAAATGTTTTTGTAAGTGTCCTCTAGCTGTGGGAAAAACATGTTCAAGGAAAGTTCATTGTTGTAGAATATATGTAAATCTATATACTACTTACTCAGTGGGATGGATATCTGTATGAAAAAAGCACGCGCAGACTTTCAGTGCTAGGAGGAAAAAGCTGTGTGCTGGAGAAATGTAATTTTTAAATCCTAGGATTTGGTCATGCCCCAAAACTAAAGTACTATAAAACTGAAAAGATGAAATCAGCTATCTACAGGCAAACTCAGGCAAAACATACCAATGCAAACTAAAAAATGCTAGCAAGCATAACAGCAAAATAGGTGATTTTTATATTGCACTAAATTTCAGTTGCATAGATCACTTTTTTAGGTGGACACAGGGCAGGAGGTGTGAAACTATAAGAAATCAGCAATGCAAGCACAAGTACTCAACAGCTGGTACACCGACATGTTTTATATCAACAATTCATGTCAGACATTCAGTGGTCTATATTCACCATATGGAGTGTTCCATATCTTAAAGGGTTTGGAAAATGGATGTCAAAAGGTTATGACCTGTTTGATTCTGACAGGTGACAACTGTTTTTTGTGAGGCAGGATCTTAACCCTTTACCCAACGTAACGGTAAAAAATATTCACAAAAATCGTCAATTAATTTTCATTATTTTTTTCATTTTTTGTCTCAAAAATATAGGTGATGACCCCTCGTTGGAACGAGCTCATAGAGCTTGTTCCAACGAGGGTCATAACCTATGCAGGATTCCTGCAATTTTCAGGGGGGCAAATTCAAGACTTTTTCATACCCTTTTCAATGCAAATTCAAGACTTTTCAATGATGGAAAAAACAAAATTCAAGACTTTTTAAGACTATTCGTTTATCGCCGTAAAACGTCGGTCATAGCAAGTTTGTTTTCCCAGTGGGACGTATTTTAGAAATGTCCCGTTATCAAGACATCTCAAGGCCCAGTCTTCAAATTCAAGACTTTTCAAGGCCTTGAATTTTTTTTTTCAAATTCCATACTTTTTAAGACTTTTCAAGGCCCGCGGGAACCCTGCTATGTTTTGGAGACAAAAAATGAAAAAAATCAGTTATTCAAGAATTGTGTTGTCTGCTTTTCATGTTAGATAAAGGGTTAAGCTAAAAAAATTAAATTTGACAAGATTATAAATTCTGACAAACACTTTGGTGAGAGGCCATTCCTCCCAGTCACACACAACATACCTCCTGCCCCCACCTGTATCTCTGCCACTGTTAATTCTAAACACAAGTGAAAAATGTCATCACACAAATAAATAAAAGTACATGCTTTATTAATATGAATAAACTATATATAGCTAAGTGACAGTTCAACTATACAATAACATGACAAAAAAAAAACAATTCTTGTAAGTATACAATATTATTGAATTCAGCATTGTAAATACATGCAACTAAAAACCACATCAATCTCAATGAAATATGCTCAATGATGTCCTTACAATGAGAAATTATGAGTAATGGGCCACAAGACAAAATAAATATTCAACCCTTTACTTACAAATCTTGAAGATGACACTTGCTAAAAATATTTTGGGAATAACTAAACATTTATCATTATTTCCCCAAAAAACATAGTTTATGACATCTGGAATAAGCTAGACCTATGGGTGTTCATAAGATATTTTTTTTGGCAGCAAAAGTTGAAAAAAATCAAATTTCAATGGTGCTTTTGGGGAAAAAGTACTGTCAAATATGACCGTTAGTTAGGAAAAGGGTTAAATTTATTAGCAGAAATGATGTTGGCCTTTTTGTCTACTAAAGAGTGTGTAGGATAGAGAGGTCACTATATGTCTATAATAGTACATCACATCTGACCAACATACAAAACTAAAGAAATTTTGGTCCTCATCTCATCGTTCGATTATGATAATTATTTTTAGTCAAATCAATTACTCAACATTAGTACAACAAACACCATCCCCCTAAATAAAGCTTCTCACAATCTTGTTTAACTATATTATTATTTCATTGTTTTAACTCCTTGAATGTTGCTGGCAGGTATTCCTGCCCAAGACACATCTCTTGTCACTAAAGCAAGTATAATTTGGGTTCATTTAACCCTTTACCCAACAAATCTCCCACATCCGCCTGCGTAATATGCAAATTCAGGAGCTGAAAAAACATTATTTTTCGAAAAATTTCAACAAAACCATATCATGTGACCCCTCTTTGGAACGAGCTCGTCGAGCTCGTTCCAAAGAGGGGTCACATGATACGGTTTTGTTGAAATTTTTTTAAAAATTTTTAAAAAAGGCATTTAAAATAATAAATTTTGAAATCGTCTGCGTTGGGTAAAGGGTTAACAAAATTTCTTCTCCAGTAAATTGAATGAACTTTTTGACCTACGATTTCTTGAGAAAATACTACACAGATTAAGAGTTAATCAAAACAACATTTTTATGTTGCTTTTCTTTTGCCCAAGAAATGCTGTTAAGAGATACAGTGTTGGATAAGGCTCTCAAAGCACTTTCAAATCGTGCATTAGATTACAGAACATCATTGGCTAATGGAAAGAAATTCCATGACAGGGTTTGTACAACCCTGCGAGAATGAATATCCAGCACTTTCAAGTGATTTTTGAAGAATTCCATGTACTTTCCACATTGCAAACAATATCTTTGAAGGCCTGTTTACAGTTTGTTCATTTCAGATAAAAAAAACTTTAATTTTGAAAAAAAGTTCCATAAAACCATATCTCATTGAGCTTGTTCCAATAACTTGTCACATGTGTAGTGGACATTTTTTAAAAAATTTGTTCAACTGCTGAATTTGTAATTTATGTGATGGAGATGTCCAATTTGTTGGGTAAAAGAGTTAAAGATCCTTGAATTTAAATTTCAAAATTCAAGCACTTTCAATGACTGAAACAAATCCTTCCAAGAATGATCTCAAATATTTCTGGCTGCCCAGTTTGACCATAGCACAAAAACTATTGAAATGTCATGAAAGATCAGACAGTGAAAACTGCAAAGATGTTTCAACAATACAAAATACAGCTGTTTGATCTCAATATTGAAAACATGGATGAATGATCCCTAATATCATGATTTTCTTACAATCAGATTTTAGTAAATGCATTTATGAAATCTATAAAATAAACATGCATTTGGAAGAGAATATGTGAAGTATCCTTATCAAGTTATCTCCATCCTAACTGACTCAATTCAACAAAATGCCAGTTAAATGGTTAATAGTAATAATTGTATTGAGATTCCGACATGAATTTTTAGTTCATGCTGAAATGAATCTACAAGTGAAACTCTTCTGATGCCAGGACTGTCTTTAACATTATATGGAATTTACAGTACTCCGATTACAAAAGTAAGAAGGGAATGTTAAGCAGATAGTGAAAGGCTTGCTATCGGGTTGAAATATTTTGTTCATAACACTGTACAATGTCACAGGTAAAAATCCCCCCACAAAAACATTGAAGTGTGTAATTTGTTCATACAGATTTTTGTGTTAAAGTGACAAAAATATTTCAGGATTCCAGTTCAGATATAAAGCAGAAATTTTACAGGTGTGTGATCCTCAAAATACATTCCTATTTATAGGGTAAAATAGATTTCAAGATAACATCAAAAACAATGATGTTTTTTTTCCTTCTCTGATGATACCAGCTTCTTACATTTATTTTGAGAAAGGTCTGACTGCCGAGTACAATAAACCATATATACAATGGAATCAAGTTACCAAAATTTATTTACAGTGGGGTGGGGGCTAATGACACTTTCAACAGCAAGGGTTATATCTTGTAAGTCAGTCTTACCTGTATAGGAAGCTCGAGAATCCAGAAAGAGCCACTGAGTAGTGACAAGTAATTGTTAGACTCACCAACTTACAAAATTCCACATACGCAGGGTTAGCATTAACTGAAGGAATGTGTACCACTGATATTCACTACACCTTTGCAACACACTGCACTGCCATGCTCCCACTTTTGTGGGGGGGGGGGGGGGGGGGGGTGATAATTCCGATTTTGATCACTTTTTACTACAATAAAGCAGATGGTCCTTCTTGTAGTCACTCGGTAAATAGGTAAAGTTACATTCTCAGTACCTTGGCAGTAGTTCTAGGCAAGTCTTGACTGACTGTCAAAATTGGCAACCAAGACTTGCCTAGAAATAATGGCAGACTCACAGGATGTAGACTCTGCCAAAGTGTAGCAAAACTGCATAAAACTCTCAGGGGATCCAGGGTTAAGTGTTTTATCCAAGGGCACAATGCAGATGACACGAGTCATGATCAAATCAATGATCTTTCAATATTAAGCTCCATGCTCCAACCAATAAGCTGCCATGCTCCCATGTTAATTGAACAGTCATATTGCCAGGGAAAAATATTTAACTGACAGTAGCATTCAATTAACAGAAAGTGGGGCATTTTCTTATTTTCTAGCGATAAACTTAATATCTTTCTTATAATAACAATGACTGCTCAATTAACACGGAGCTTTGTATGTTAGAGCTCACTGAGATTAAGCCTGAAGTCCCCTTACAGCCACAAACTGCCCTTTTTATATTGCTATGAAAAAGTTGTCCCATGAGTATTCCTCCTTGTGGACTCAACTAATAAGAAACATTTATCTTGAAAATGTTTTTACATCCTTGCTGGCTGCATGTACAGTCAGTCAACAATAATGTAGAAACACTGTTAACCCTTATGAGTCTGGACAAGTGTCTTGAATTCCCACCATTCCACAGTCTCTTTGCGTCTAATGGCTTAGCAGTGATTTCTAGTCAAGTCTTAGCTGCGCATTAAGGCAGCCAAGACTTGACTAAAAACCACTGTTTAGGTAATTTTTCTATTGTCATCTATCAGGACGTCCTCATGATGGCATGTTAAGGGCCCCTGTTCTGAGGTCGAAAAATTCAGAAATAGGCCTTTACGGGTTAAGTCAACTGCAGCAATATACATGTATATAAGGTAGTTATTAAGATAAAATTAATCCGAGGACATAAGCATTAAATGCCTATATTTGACTCTTTGCATGCTGCTGGATATTCCTGCCCAGCATAGGGTGTCTCTTGTTTCTGAAATAAGTATAAGCTGGGCACATTTAATCGTATATTCCCCCTGTAAACTGAATGGATATTTTTACCAATGATTTCTTGTGTTACATTTAGATTAATTTTTCACAAATCTAGTCATGGCTGCTTTATAGCAGCCATAACTAGATTTGATGAAAAATATCTAGAAAATACTCAGCAGGTTAAGAGTTAAATGCCTATATTTTTTCTATGGAGGCCAAAAATGTCTATAGTGTGGAGAAATCAGTGTCAGGTCCAAGAAATTCTTTGACAAATTACAGGATTTTGTATTCAATTAACAGGTTGAGTACCAGAAGCCACTATCATGGCTCTATTGAAAAGAGCTGGAAGCCACTTTAGGGGCTTTACACATTATGATAAGCTTGGTGTTTGTTCAGCAGTAGAAGAAAAAAAAAATTATATAAAAGTGTTTGGTTGCAATTTATTGGAGAGTGCCTATTATAACAAAACAATTATTTTTTAACAAAATCTTTGCTGAACTCAGACTACTCTTTCTGGTATCTTTGAGAAAATACCCATGTTTCAAATCAACTTTGAAAAATAATTTAGCATTCAACCAGTTAACGGGACTTCACTCTCTATCCTTTGAACAACAAACAGGTCAATTTTGTTTTGAAGGTATGTAAATTAATGCAAAAATGCAATTAACTGGGATATTCAATTAAGAGATATCTAATTAAGTGGGCTGCACTGTATTTTGGAAACGATTGTTTGGAGGATGTCACTGTACCTGTTATGATTCATAAAATTGTCCCAACACCAAAAGAGCTATGATTTATGAAAAACAGGGACAAAAAAAGCGAAATTTGCATTAGTTCTAATTCACACTATGAAACACTACGTAAAACAACTGAACACATAACAAAATCAAAACATTATATAAATACCTTAGCTTCTCGAATATATTGTCCACCATATCTGTTAACATTTTCAATCTGATGTTTTCTTTCACCAAGACCATTATAAATAGCCTGAAATAGGTTTCATATCAAAGCATATTATTTCAGTTTACCACTGGTACAGTCAAGATATGGTCTGATAGTTAGGGCACTATTAGCTCTTTCCAACTGTTTGATATATGAGACTCAACACTGATGTCAACACTTCAAGAAGAAAAATTTCTCAATAATGCGATTTATTGATGCTTGTGGTCACATATGTCTGCACAATGGCTAATCAAGACTGCAATATGGATTTTGAGTCAAGTGCAGCCAATCGTTTATTCACGTTGCCCATTTTATAGGACTTCCACCCCACTCATTGGTTACTGGGTCCTACCTGACCAGTAAAAGTAAACAAGCACTGCTTCACTTCCCAGTGTTCACACAGGGAACTAACATAATTAGGAATGTAAGTAATTTAATCTTCTTGCTCTGAGGTTTGTCAAACAATGATTGAATTGGTTATATCTCATAATGGGAATTATTATATACTTTACAAATAACCACATTTTTATTGGCTGGATCTTATACACCTGACTGGTATTAAAAAATCCTTGTACACCTGTTTTCCAGTGAATATCAACTTCCTAAATATAGCTTTTGGAAATCCCCTCTCTAGTTCTATTTCAATTGATGTTATCTCTATAACATTATTTTTATGTTATTCTGCAGATGATAATTATTTTATTGTTAAATAAAAGTATTTCTGGTTGATATAACTGAACTTTTAATTGACAAAATAAAAATTTTTTTTTTTTGAGGATGGCGTAAAAAATAAAACAGTTATGGATATAGATGTTTGTAGTGGTAAATATGAAGTGACATGCCTCAGTCAATATAAGATTTTTAGGTTCATATCATATCATATCATATCCGTAATTGTATAATATTTGTTGCTTGAAATTTAACAATTTTGAATCATTGTGCTCCCACACAGAGCCCAAATAACAACCCAGGGATCTAGCTTGAACAAAATTGAATCTCACTCCCTGAAGGATGCTGCATACCAAATATCAAAACATTCCGTCTGCTGGATCCGAAGAAGATATTTAAAGAAAATTCCTCATTTTGAAGTGAGTTATAATTTGGGCTCCCACAGTGAGCCCAAATATGAAAACAGGGACTTGGCTTGAACAAACTTGAATCTCACCGCTTCCCCCCTCCCCTCCCCCCAAGGATGCTGCATACCAAATATCAAAACATTCCGACTGCTAGATCTGAAGAAGATTTTTAAAGAAAATTCCTCATTTTGAACTAAGTTACAATTCGAAGTCCCACAGTGAGCCCAAATATAAACCTAGGGACTTGGCTTGAATAAACTTGAATCTCACCCCCAAGGATGCTGCATACCAAATATCAAAAGATACTGATTGGTAGATCTGAAGAAGAAGATTTTTAAAGAATATTCCTCTTACAGCACTAATTTAAATATTTCGGCTCCCATAGAGAGCCCAAATATGGACCCAGGGATTTGATTTCAATAAACATACGAAACAATCTTCCAAAGATGTTATATGTGAAATTTGAAAGCTTTTGGAGCAGTGGTTTGGGAGAAAGTAGTCTTAAATGTTTTTCCCATTACCACAGTGTTAAAAAATGTCAAAGTCCTGAAAAAGTACCCATGATAAAATCGATAGCAAATTTTTTTTACCATTCCATTCTGTTGGTCCTAAGAAAGCTTCACACCAAATAAGAATTCTCAGTGCCATGTAGTTTGGGAGATATAGGCGCTTTAATTTTTTCTATTTTTAGCTCCTGCGGTTCACAAGGGGCGACGGGAAAATTGTTTTTGGCATAAATTAAGTACTTATGACCCAATAAGTCCTCATATCAAATTTGGTTCAAATCAACCTCTCGGTTGGAAAATATAAATTTTGGGTGGGGAGAAAATTCTTGCCCCTCCCATAATGAAGGGAAATATAGCTCCTCAGACTTCTCTTGAACAAATCTGAGTCTACACCTCAAAAGGAAGCTGAACACCAAATATCAAGTCTCTGTTACTGCTGGTTCATGAGAAGATTTTTTAAAATTTAAGCACACTTTTTGGGTGTGGCCCTTGAGGGGCGAGACAACTTGATTTGAACAAAATCAAAGTACGATGTCATAAACTATTATCTCAAATTTCAATTAAATTGGTTCAGCGGTTTTGGAGGAGAAGATGCAAACACCATGTTCAAGGATGACGGATGACAGGTGATCACTACAGCTCGCCTGACTTTCAGTCAGGAGAGCTAAAAAGGTTTTCAGCTGCTCAATTTCTTTTTTACATGGACGGATGCTGTCCATTTATTATTTTTTAAATGTGATAAGAAACATGGGAATTTTTTTTCAGAGACTAAGATACCAGCAATACAAGCCTTAGTTAAGCAAGATTTTGTTCATAAATAATTGTTTTGTTATAATTTCTTGGAGAGTGCCAACAAGCACTCTCCAATAAATTGTAACCAAACAATTTTAAATAAAAACAAATTTCTTCTATTTCTTTATTTATTGGAGTTCAACAACACTTTCGACAACCAGGATCACCTCATGTCGGACAGTTTTACGGGAGGAGGAAGCCGGAGAACCCTGAGAGAACCACCGAGCAACTGTCATACTCCCCAACATACTAACTCCACAAAACCAGAGTTAGCAATGGTTGAAGACAAGTGTACCATCGACATACAGTATGCCTTAATACACAGCATCACCGTGCCCCCACGTGAGCAATCAGGATTAAGTGCCTAACCCAAGGAGACAACTCAGTTGCCCCTGGGGATCGAACTGTGAGCCTTTTGGTTTGAAGTTCAATGCCGTAACCAATGAGCCATCGCACTCCAAATTTCTTCTACTGTTGAGCAAATAACCAGCTAATGCATCCAGTGTAAAGCCACTAAAAACAAGCTATTGATTGAAAATAGAATATGTTTTTATCTTTGGAATTAACTTTAAAAAAAATTTCATAATCCAGTATAAGTATTTCCATTAGTTCCTTGAATCCAGCACCATATGTAAAATGTAACCAATCAACCCTGTGTATTTTGCATCAATGCATGTTTTCATGTAGTGTGGAAATGACAGTCACCATTTTTTTATAACCAAAAAGTGTGACTAACCCTGTGCACTGCACAGGGTTAGTCACATTTTCTGGTTATAAAAATATTTGTTATTAACTGAGTAACTAACCCTGTGCACTGTACAGCTTTAGTGTAAATTTCATCTAAATCAACTCTCTACCCAACGTAATGTCCAAACCCGGCCAATACTACATTCTCAAAAGCATTCAAACTCACTTTAACAGCCCTCATTGGTTTTTTTCTGTGAATTCCAAAAATGAAAACATATTCTATTTTCAATTAATAGCTTGTTTAAAGTGGCTTCTAGGACTTTTCAATAAAAGCATGACAGTGGCTTATGCACTCAACCAGTTAAGTAAAAAGAGTTAATTCATCTCCATCACAAAAACAGAGGCTAACACAATACATTCTGAGATATGGACAACATTAAGTGTCTGAACTCTGATGTTAAAATAGTTATTCAACAGACAATTTTCCCATCATGTGATCTATTATTTATTGGTGTTCGAGGTCACTTTCAGGATCTGTGCTCTATTATTTATTGGTGTTTAAGGTCACTTTTGGGATCTGTGCTCTTTTATCCATTGGTGTTTATGGTCACTTTCAGGATCTGTAGCTATATCATGACGGCAACACAAGCATAAAGTTAAGTTTAGCCAATTGAATTTACCTATGCTGTACACTTTTTGAGAAATCAATCCTGGAGTGTTGGTTACTGGGTCCAATTTTACTAGCTGAACATAACTTTTTTACTCGGTGAACAAACACTGCACTTCTTCCCAGGGTTCCCAAGAGGATCCATAATATAACTGGAAGTTTATCCCTAAAGGGCCTGTAGATTTTTATACATTTTCACGATACTTTGAAAGTCTACCTCCTGTGGCTTTGCAGTTATAGAGACACCAAGACTTGCCTAGAAACAACTGACAAGATACTTAAAAAACAAGTTTTGAGTTTTCCCAAACAATGCATGTTGGGGCACCTGTTCCACAGTTGGAATTGGGCTCTTAAAGGTTAACAAGTTGCATATTATTTTACAGAACTCCTTTATTACTGACAACAAAAATCTAATTGAATAAATTTTGGGGTCTACATGTAGAATATAGTCATGTGAAATATAATTCTATTAACCCTTCACCTAACATAATGGCCAATTGCAGCAAGTGCTATTGCCAAAACTCTGCATTGAAAATGGATTTTTTTTTCAATTTTTGTCTCCAAAAGATTGGGATGGTTTGTTGGAATGAGCTGTCATGAACTATGTTTTCAAGTCAAAAACTTTTTAGTTTGTAAAGAAACCTTTTTGCAAGTGGTGACTTTTAGTGAAGTTAGAACTACAATAGTGCTGGGGGCTAATGGTTTCTAGGGCCAAGGGAAATTTTTACATCAGTGTGCCTAGTAACACATATGATATGTATTATTTGCCAGACTAGTGATTCTCAGAGGTGAATGATTGGTTTAGTGCAGCAGGCTTGATTTTTTTTTTTTAATGGGGTTTAACAAGTCTTCCGACAGCCAAGGTAACCTCGTGTGGGCTGTTTTATGGATGGAGGAAGCCAGAGTATCCAGAAAAAAACACCGAGCAGTGATGAGCAACTGTCAGTCTCCCCAACATACTATCTCCGGGTTAGCATTGGTTGAAGGCATGTGCAACATCGACGTGCAGCATGGCTTAGTACACAGCACCACTGTGCCCCCATATGAGCAATTGGAATTAAGTGCCAAGGACACAACACAGTTACACCTGGCAAGCATCGAACTAAGGACCATTAGGCTTGACGTCCAATGCCATAATCACTGAGCTGCCAAGTTCCCAGCAGACTTGATTTGGAGAGAGTAATGAGTTTGAACTCACCAATGTCATCTGCCTCATGTCCTAAATGAATTGTCACTTTGGACAATAGTTTGATTCATTTTGGTCATTATTTTCTTTTGTCATCTGACCTGTTATCCTGTTGCTCAAGAATAATTTGATGACTGCAAGTTTATTGGCACTTTCAAAGGATAAATCTCACTTGTTATACTTGCAAAATATCTTGTCTCTTACTGTAAATGTTAGCTGGTTGTTACCGGGAGCTCATATTTGGGTTCTGTTCAGGGATGTAAGCTGGCAAGCGTAAAAAATAGAGAAACCTCCTCCCTTGTGTGACAGTAAAGAGCTTTCTTTTCAGTTGATCCAAGTCCTATCTAGGATCCACAGGTCATTACTTACTCTTCTCAGACTTCCCTACAGAGGAGGACTAACAACCAGTGGGTTTTAGCTACGTCAACAATGATCAGCAATTGACAATCACCATGAAAAATGCAAAGAATATTTTTCCAGGCAGTACTATTTATTTTATGTAATCAGAGAGATCACTGCTGATATTCTTTTCATCTAGTCAGACACTTGGATTTAATTTTCAATCCAGTATAACTAGTGAAGAATCCTGATTCATATTATTCATTATTTTAATTTGTTGATAAGAAAATGGACAGAACACCAGAGAAAACGTATTTCTAATGTGATTATCATGCATGAAAGTTGAAACCGAGAATCTGCAGATGGAATTTAAGTTTTTACCATAGTTGGTTCTAAAAGTTCTTTCACTTCCATTACATCATTTGTTAATTCAGGCTGTGCCTTAATTTTATTCTGCATTTGTTTACTCCAGAGTTCTTCTGTCTTCAGTCCAGTTTGATAAAGAGATAGCAGCTCTGAAGAAGCCTCACCACTGCGAAGTCTGAAAAATTTAAGCAAAATTCAACATTTATAAATTCATGTCAACATACACTATTAACTGGTATAGTGCTGAATTATTTTTGGTTATCAAAATTTGTTCATGCATCTTTGCCTTGTTACAATTCACGAGAGAGTGCCTTTGGGCACTCTCTCATGATTTGTAACAAGGCAAATCCTAACAAAATTATTTTACTTCAAAGGTAGTATGAAGTTCATTCACCAAAAATGATGCCTTTTAAGTTGAAGCACCTGCTCTTCATAATAAAGCCCAAATATGAGCTTCCAACACTCTACCAGTTAAGTACTTACAACAGATATAGGCCATGTAAATCTTTGTCTCTGCTCAAGAACTTGACTCGCCTTCCCAAAACAGTTTTTAGAATTCTGGATGTGTGTTTGCTCAAACCAGTTGTTTGAGGGCACTATAAATGTTACATTTATAAAAATTATTCAATTTTCTATTGCAATTCAATACAAAGAATTCTCATGGACAAAAAACCAAATGCAAAATGTTCATTGGGACAGTTTTCTAAGACTAAACAGGAGATGTCGAAAATGACTGAAACTCGACACACCAAAAAATGCTTACATAGTATTTATTTTTTATTTATTGGTGTTTAAGGTAAGAAATTTCTGCACAATGGCTAATCGTGACCACAATATGAGAGGTAAAGTCAAGTTTACTCAATTCTTTATACCCATGTTGCCCATTTTTGAGGACTTCCACCCAAAGCAATGGTAACTGAGTCCTATTTTATCAGTGAAACAGAGCTTGCTTACTACAGTACTTCCTGGGGTTCCCATGGGGGACTTACAAGTAATTAAAATTGTACTAGCAGTAGGCACGCAAAAAAAAAAAATTATCAGTACTCAAGGACCTATTTATCACAAGAGGCCTGCATCGCAAAATGCTACTAATGCCCCCAACTGCAAAAAAAGAGTCAAAAGAGTGAAAAAGGGCCATAACTCTGGAAAAAATGTGTGGAAGAAACTCACGCCTCGTTCCCCCATGATGCTCTATCACAACACCAAATATCATTCAAATCGGAGTAGCAGTAGCTGAGATACAAGGGAAAATGTTGGTATGGACAAACGGACGACTGGATGGATGGATAGATGGACAGATGAATGGATGGACAGAGGTCTCCACCAGATACCCCTTCAACTTTTCAAGTCTGGTGGCATAACAAGGGGCCTTACTTTGGTAAACAGTCAAGGACAAAACTCACAATATGTGGATATCCTTTCCCCCATGCTGTCTATCAACATACCAAAGGGCATCAAAACCTGACAACCACTGCTGGAGTTATAATGCAAAACATTCATAGGGACAGTTTTCTAAGTATAACAAGACATAACTCGGGTATGCGTGTGTAGACAAAACTGACAAAATCTGTGGATATCCTTTCAACAATGCTGGTCTCTCACCATACCATATGACATTAAAATCTGACAACAGATGCTCGAGCTATAATGCAAAATGTCTGGACAAATTTTCTTAGTGTAACATAGCAATAACATAACTTGGTGTATGTATGCGTGGATGAAAAATGTAATATGTGGGTATCCTTTCCCCACATGCTTGTCTCTCACCACATCAAAGGACATCAAAATCCAACAATCATACTTCAGTTTGTATGAAAGATTTTCAAAGTGTCACAAGGTCCATAACTGGTACCCAAATGTTGATGAAACCTGCAATATGTGGACATCCTTTTCCCCATGTTGGTCTGTCACCAAACCAAAGAACATCAAAATCTGACAACCAATGCTTGATTTATAATGCAAAATGATCATACAGAAAGTTATCTACGTAATAAGGGCTTTAACTCCAGTATATATGTATGGACAAAACCTGCAATATGTAGATATGCTTTTCTCCATGCTGGTTTGTCACTATACCAAAGAAAATCAAAATCTAACGACCAATGCTTGATTTATAAAGCGTAACATTCTTACAGAAAGTTTTATGTGGATATCCTTTCCCATTTATTTATTTATTTATTGGTGTTTAAGGTCATATACTTATGCACAATGGCTAATCATGACCGGGACAGTTTTACGGGTGGAGGAAGCCGGAGTACCCGGAGAGAACCATCGAGCAACAACGAACAGCTGCCAGCTCCCCAACATGGTAACTCCGCACTGCAGCACAGGCAGGGTTAGATTGGTTGAAGACATGTGTACCATCGATGTGCAGTACGTCTTAGTACACGGCATCATCGTGCCCCCATGTGGACAATCGGGGTTAAGTGCCTTGCCCAAGGACACAACACGGGGTGGAGTCTGAATTGATCGCTCAGACGGTGACCCATCCGAGGATTAACCGGGCTCGACGTTGCTTAACTTTGGTGATCTGACGAGAACCAGTTACCGCAACGCCACCACACCCCCATCCTTTCCCATTAGTTATCTATCATAATTCTGAAGGACATGAAATGTTTGTACAGATGTACAGACTTACACAGAAGGATAGAGCCTTCAACTATGTATTCACAAAAACCTCCACCAGAGGTCGGGGACATAATTACTCATTAAATCTTAACCTATTGAGTATTCTCAAGATATGTTTCAGCAAATCTAGTCATGGCTACTTCACAGTAGCCATGACTAAATTTGATGAAAATTCATCTTAATTTAACATTGGTGAAAAAAATCCATTCAGTTTACATATGGACAATTTCATTAAATATGCTCAAACTATACTTATTTTAGTGGCAAGAGGAATCCTGTCCTGTGCAGGAATATCTGCCAGCAGCATGCAAGGGGTTACATCTTTTAAGTAAATGGTTAACTGTGATTAGCAACATGACAACCTTATAAACATATGATGTGATTGCAT
Source organism: Pictodentalium vernedei (assembly GCA_031216915.1). NCBI lineage: Eukaryota > Metazoa > Mollusca > Scaphopoda > Dentaliida > Dentaliidae > Pictodentalium > Pictodentalium vernedei. The sequence continues at coordinate 400,878,316 of CM062293.1, forward strand.
AACAGAAAAGTTCTTTTGTGAGTTTCCTAATACTGGATGACGAAAAGTGTTGTACTCTCATGAAAGATAATTAATTTTAACAGTTAAACTGTAAAAAAAAGAGTAACTGCTGTCATTATTACCAAATTAAATCTTTTTAAATTGCCCAAATTTTGGGGTTTTTTTTATTTTCCTTTTAGATTTTCAAGAACTAAAAATGATATGTCATATTCCAGTACTGTCAAGAATTTTAACCTACTGTATAAGCCATTTTCAATAAATATAAGCCTTAAAAATTATTTCTAGAAAATTCAAGATGCAATAATATCATCACAGATGTGCATTTTTCTGGTTAGCAGGCTTTCCACAAGGCAGGTAGGTGGCTCCCTATATGGCTCCATTAGCCTTGCCAATGTTTCCTCAATCGAAATGTGCCTAACAGTAAGATTGATATAGCAGGACCATGACAGGGTTTCTCCAAGTCTCTATCCATGTCTAGATAACTTTGAGGATGACTTGAGATGAGCTGAAGCAATAACAAAAAATATCACACACAATCAACATAAAGGTTGAAGTAAGTTGGCCAGAACACATTTTGTGTGACCATATTCAACAATTTCGATTTTCTTTTCAATTTTCGACTTTTCAAGTTCAGGATGTTCTAAAAATGTAAAACAATTGGACAGTGTGAAATCATAGTTTGTTTGCATTGCAAGTCCATATTGTCAGTAATCTAGCATAAAAGTATGACTCCATTGTCTCAGGTATGAGAACATGGTGTTTCAGACTAATAAAACAAAAAGTTCTTTCTTGAAAGGCACACACCACACCTTGCTGGTAAGAATCTCATCTTTTGCACTTTTTACAAGTGCTGAAATGTGACCAGAATCATCACAATTTTGACTCTTTATCCAACAGATTTTTGTTTGTTTATTGGGGTTTAATGACACTTTTGTCAGCCAGGGTCACCTTGTGTCAGAAGTTTTATGGGTGGAGAAAGCCAGAGAACTCAGAGAGAACCACTGAGCTGTGGTGAGCAACTGTCAGAATCCCCAACATAATAAGTGACATGCAGTATGGCTTTGTGCACAGACCCACCATGCCCTCATGCAGGCAATTGGGATTAAGTACCTAGCCCAAGGACACAATGCAGTTACCTTTGGTGGGAATCAAACTGAGGACCTTTCAGTTTGAAGTCCAATGTCATAACATCTGAGCCACCGCCCAGAAAATAAGCAGACTGTCATCTGCAAAATGAGGTCCCCAGAGGGTGAATTTAGTGATGCTACCCTGCCTAGCAGGGTAGCATCACTAAATTTACCCTCTGTGAATCTCAATCTGAATCAGGTTCTCAAAACTGAACAGAAAGAGGTACCTACAGGATACATTGACCTGCTGTATGGGATAGCATCATCAAATTCACCCTCTGGGGACCTCATTCTGCAAATGTCAGACTGCTTATTTTCAGGCCTGTGAGCCACCACACACCCACCTAACAAATTAGGGTAATTTACAAACTGAGCAGTTGAAGCAGGTTCAAGAAAAAAAATTCCCAAAATTTTAACAAAACCACATCTTGTGATGCCTCATTGGAATGAGCTCAACAAGCTTATTCCAATGAGGGGGTCACATGATACGGTTTTGCTGAAATTTTTTGAATAATTTGAAAGAAAAAAAATTAAAATAACAAATTTTGATATCATGTACATTGGATAGTGGGTTAAAACAAATACTTTACCTTTCAACAATTTGAATGCAGACTCTATCCCATCGTGAGGTCAGGTCTGAAACCTCTTTTTCAACTGATTCTAAATCATGATGGCGACTAACTCCTGGCCTGCTGTTCTCGAGTAGTTCCCGTAACTGAGTAACATCAGTCTTCATTTGATCTATCTTTGGCTGATGCTGTTGTGAAGAAATCTGTAAATCCTGTTTGAGAGTAACCACAAAAATATTTTAATTCTTTACTTAACGCAACTAGAAGTTAACACTCTTGGCATCCAAAACATGGTTTCTGACTTCTTATGGAATGAGCTCAACAAATGTTTTATCACAGGATTTGACATTTACATTCTGAGTGCAAACTCTACTACACAGATGGTTGAATTGCATATTAAAAGTAACTGAGAGAGTCTGATGGTAAAAATGAATCAAATTCCAAGTAGTCCATAAGGCCTAAAAAAAATAAAATCTGTTTCTCAGGCCCTCCTACATGGTCCTTTTGGCTGCCGCTTGCTCTCTTTTTATAGCCAATGTAAACTTAAAAAAAAATAATTAAATGGTTTATGTCTGATATTTTACCCAAGTTAAAAAAATTGATAAATTTGTCCCTTGAGTACAAGAAGGCTTTTCAATGCTTTAGCATTGCAAAGCCTTCTTGCTCTCTCAAGGGACGAAATACACCACCACCCATGCTATTCCATAGATTATGAGGCCTAAAACATAAACCAAGAACACGACCTTTGATGGCAAAGAAATAATAGCAGAAATAAAAAATAAAATAAAAAAAAACACTTGACCGCATGCAATTTTACAAATGGCCTGAGAAACAGAAGACCTACTTTGTGTAGCCTAATGATAATAACTGCCATAAGTACTCTGTATAACACCAGCATTTCAAAAGTTATTGTTTTTAAAAACTCACTGGTCACGGACCGACTGACCAACCATTATGTGTCACAATGGAGGGCTCTGAGAGAGAACCACTGAGCCCTCCAAGTGACACACAACGGTGTTTTCCAGTACCTTGATAGTGTGTTTCAATCAAGTTTTTTAGATTCATCCCTTTAGTTGATGAATACTTTAACATCGTTGAATACTTCAAATTTGTAATATGAAAGAATTTGTGAACATATTCAGGGAGGATATATCGTGACAGACAGTTTTACAGGTTGCAGAAGACAGAGTCCAAAGAACCACTGAGCAGCAGTGACTAACAGTCAGACTTTCTAACTTAGTAACCTTCAATTTATTAACCCTGAGAAGCTGGTTTAACATTGGCTGAAAGCATGTGTACCATTGACCTGTAGTGCACATGCATGGTGATGATGTGTGATTACAGCATGCTTCACCACTGTTTTCCCACTTGTACAATTAAGATTAAATGTCTTTCCTAAGGATACAATGCAGATGACTGGAGTCAGGATCACTCTGAAGCAACCAATGAGTCACCACGCATCCCTACAGTACAGTCGCCATGAATTGGTCATAATCCACATGTGGGCAGTGCGTTTACCAGGTAATAAAAATCAGCAGCAGCAAAATTTTAGCTAGTGAAGCACCAGGTGCATCATTAATGAAATTTTTGATGATTGTTCCTACAATTAGAGTTCAGAGTCTAATATTATTGCATCCTTGGAAATATTACCCATCTGTGGAAAGTGACCAGTCCACGGCGGCTGTACTGTATCGAGGGCTGAACCTAACAACAGACAGCAGTGAATAATAAAAATGTAATGCCTCGGTGTTCAAAAAGCTAAAACAACTAACCTGTAATTGTTCTCTGTAATTCCTGAGAGCTTCTATATCAGATGGCATGTTATCACACTGTGCTAATGCTATCTCATAATCTGCTATAATTTGTCTCACAAGGTCTAATTCCAACATTATCACTTCAGAAGATTTCAACCTGAAAAAAATTAAAAATGCACTCAAGTTTTAATCTTGTTTTACCCTTAAGTGCCTATAGAATTTTACATATTTTTGCTACACTTTGATAGTCTGCATCCTGTGATTTTGCAGCTGTTTTTGGCAAGTATTGGCTGCCTATATAGACAGCCAAGATTTACCAAAAAAACAACTTCCAAGGAGCTTAGAAAGTAATTTGTGAGTTAACCAAGACTGCATGTAAGGGAACCTGTTATGTTGAAAAAACTCTTTACCTAACATGACTTGCAGGTGACAGTTGCCACAAAATGGAATGAGCTTGATGAGTTCATTCCAATGTGGTGTCATGAGCTATTTTTTATGTTTTTCAGGAAATGACAAATAAATAAAATATGAGTGGCAATTTTGTAAATAGGACTATCTTCATATGACTGTTGCATTGTGTAAAGGGTTAACAAATACCCTACACAATAGTTTGTTTAATGGGGTTTAATGATATTTTCAACAGCCAGGGTCATATTGTGCCAGAAATAGTACACATGGAGGAAGCCGGAGGACATGAAGAGAACTACTGAGCAGTGGTGAGCAACTGTCAGGCTCTCCAAATTACTTACACAGCACAAGTAGAGTTAGCAGTGGTTGAAGGCATGTGCACCATCAACAAGCAGTATGCATCAGTACACAGCGCCACTTTAGGTCCCATGTGGGAAATCAGGATGAAGTGTCTAGACAAAGGACACAGTGAATATGACAAAGGTTAGGACTGAACCGTCCACCATTCAATTTAAAGTCCAATGCTTTAAACATAGAGCCATCGTGCCCTATCCCACGCCCCCTTTACAGAAGAGTGAATTCACATATTAGAATGGTATTTTTCATAAAACTCAGTTCAAGGATCACTAGGTTTTATACACAAAGCTGTGTCCAAAACTATTAATATGCCAGTTGGTCTTTAGGTTTTTACTGTTTCAGTAAGTGAGGTTTTGGGTGAATGTCCAGTGTCCACTGGGTATAAAATCACCATGTACAATACAGATTATTTTTGGTAGTCAAGATGTGTTTACCAGTAAAGTTCTGATGCAGTACTGTGATCACAAATGCTGTCTTTTTCTCAATCTGATTGCAAATTAGGCATGATGTAACTGCTCCAAACTGCCCTGCTAACAGTGCTTTGAAAAAGTTGCCCACAAGTGTAAATCTCCCTTGAGAACTCAACTGTTAGGCTGTATTTATCTTGACTGTTTTTACATCACTGTTGGCAGCCAGAAATGATTTAGAAACACTGTTAAGTCATCTGCAGCTGTGTACACGCATGTATGGTAGTTATTATAGTAAAAATTAATCTGAGAATTTACGAGTTAAGGCATCATCCAACAAATCAAACCCATGATTAAAAATGTCTTTTGTGGCTGGCTGGAAATGAAACAGATGCTAAGAATATTTTGAGATGGGTTTGACTCTTTTGCAAAGGAAAAGGTTTAATTTTTACGAGGTTAATCTTGTGTTGACTCATTGCAATTCTTACTGAATCTTTTTTTTTTTTTTGGCTTAATTTTAATCATGAGGAAGGTGTCTGAGGAACAAGATTTTTTTTTAACCACTCCCTTATAAAGTGTCCCAATTTCAATGAAACAGTGACTTACCTCTCAATGTAAATATGTGACATGGCATAAAGCTGTTGATACTTCTTGACTGAAAGGTTTAGTTTGGCTTCTGTTTGTGGAGGCTTTACAGCTATAGTGGCAAATGATGCCTTAACATCATCGACTTCAGACTCACAAGTTTCCAAATCTCTTTCAAAGTCCTAATAAAATAAATTTGATAGTGAATGTATACTCTCTCAAACTTTGATTTGGTCTCCCAAAGTAACTTTACAAAACATGGAAGTATGAAGTATAGGTGATGAGAATGTTTGTAGATCCTTTTGGATTTCCAGATGAAATTCTGACTTTTCCATACTTTTTATGTTTATTGTAACTGCTTAAGTACAAAATCCAAATGTTAGTAAATAGACTTGACATGTAAAAGAGTGAAGCCTATAGTAAATGTGAAGCCACTTTGGTGAACACACTCTCACAATGACAGTATGCTGTAATGCTTCCATTATCTCTTTACCCAATACACACAATATCAAAAGTTGGTATTTAAATTAAACTTTTTTTAGAATTACAACAAAATGATTTCATGTGACCCCTCATTGGAACACGCTCAATGAGCACATTCCAATGAGCACGTTCCAATGAGGGGGTCACATGATATGGTTGTGGTGAAATTTTTTAAAAAAATTTCTGACTACACAATTCGGAAATTACATGGGCAGATGCGACCGATTCATTATGTAAAAGGTTAACCCTTTACCCAATGCAGACGATATCAAAAATTATTATTTTAAAAATCATTTATTGAAATTTTTCAAAAAATTTCAACAAAACCATATCATGTGACCCCTTGTTGGAACGAGCTCATAGAGCTCGTTCCAACAAGGGGTCACATGATATGGTTTTGTTGAAATTTTTTGAAAAATAATATTTTTTCAACTGCTGAATTTGCATATTATGCGGGCGGATGTGGGCGATTCATTGGGTAAAGGGTTAAAGGGAAAAATATACAATAGTTAAATTTTTCAGTCTTACAGTCTTAATTTTTCTATTGTAAATGTTCCTTAATGCCAACAGAAACAAAAGAAGCTTAAAGAAATCCATGAAGGTTTTTAGTATACCAATGCTTCACAATTTGTGATCACTTTTTAGCTGGTTGAGTGCTAGAAGCCACTATCAAGACTTTCAAAAAAAAAATGAGGATACCAAAGCAATAGCTAATATTTTCCTTGTTCATGTTTCATATTCAGTCAAACGCAAATAATATTATGTCCACATAAATTTGTTTTATTACAACTTATTGATGAGTGCCTTTGGGCACTCTCCAATAATTTGTAATAAAACAAATTCTGAATAACAATTTCAGACCACCAGAAATAATCTAGCCCTCAACTAGTTAAAAAATATACTTTGATGTATGCGGAAAATGAATATGTTGATGTTGCGCACATTTTTCGTGGCAATGCATATTGAATATTTACAACATATTTTATTTATTATTTTAGTTTTTATGTTAGGTGAACACCAACAGAAGAAAAAACTAAGCAGTATTTCCACTGACTTTACTATAGATAGAACAAAATTAAGTTACCTGTTGATTTTCGTGAGCTTTCTGTACTGTGTCTCTGTCACGTGGAATGGGTTCTTGTAACCTAACTGTTAAGTTCTGTTCACATGCTTGTAAGCTACGCTGAACAGAGTCCAATCTCTGCAGGAATGTAGAGTTTGGAGTTTTAGATTTGCGAGAATCTGAAATTTAAAGTGTTTATTAAAATCCACAAAGCAATAGATGTACTAAAGCTATTAGGTTCTTCAAGGAAACTGTTCTATTGTATTGTTTTGTAAGGTTTCGTGTAGTGGTCGAACCATTAGGTTCAGGCATTTTTCCTCATGAGACAACACTATAGAACAGTTTCCTTGAGAGAGCTCCATCACAGAGCAGGGGGGGGGGGTGAGGGGGGGGGGGAGGATGAGGGGCAGGGGCTTACTGCCAACCAAAATTTGCCATACAGAGTCAAGTGTGATCCATAAGGTTCCGCTCCACGGTTTTCCAGGCATTTTCAAAAATGACATGCCATACACTCTCTTCAAACGTGAATATTCTTTAACTCAGTTAGCTTACCCATAACATGTACTACATTTTCCAAATCTGATTAAGTTGAAATAATCAATCTGAAAGTGGGTGAAATAATTTACTGTCAAATGCAAGGCCTCAACCTGGAAAACTGCAGGAAAAATGCCAAAACCAGTCATTTTCAGCCACCCAGCAGCCTCAAAAGCAGAATTTTCCCACTACCCCCACGTACCTACCTTGGAGCATAGCATCCCCTGTTTCCAAAATAAAATAAAAAATTATGTTTCCTTCTCAGTTTTTAGTTACATGCCTGGTAACAATTGACATTTAAAAATGAGAGGCACCAAGGGGCCTTAATCACTCACCGGCCAAAGTGGTTCAAAGAAGTATTTGGGGTCACATTCAATTAGACATGGTACATCAACACTACAAAGGAATGAAGTCATGACAGGCAAATTTTATGGAAAACACTAAGGAATGGATTTGAACAAACCTGAACCTAACATGCACCCTACAGGATCTAAAGAAGAAGATTTTAAAAACAAGTCTGAACTGGAGCCCAAAATTTTCAGGCTAACATTTTTTTTTTTTTTCGTCTCAGAATTGAACAAAACTCATAAAAATCCCCCCCCCCCCCAAAAAAAAAATTTTTTTCCGAATTTTGGTCTAAAATTTCGAGTCTGAACCGTAACTTAAAATTTTCAGGCTAACATTTTTTTTTTCCGTCTCAGAATTGAACAAAATGCATAAAAAATCTCCCCGCCCCCCCCCCCCCCCCACCCTCTCCAAAAAATTTCGAGTCCGAACAGGACCCAAACTTTTCAGGCTAATATTTTCTTCTTTTTTTTTGGTCGTCTCAAAACTGAACAAAACGCAATTTTTTTTTAGAATTTTGGTCCAAAAATTTAAAGTCCGAACCAGAACAAAAATTTTCAACCCAGGAACCTGATTTGAACAAACTTGAATCTGCCCCCCTAGAGATGATGTATACCAAATGTTAAAGGATTCTGACTGGTGGATCTGAAGAAGAAGATTTTTAAAGAAATTTCCTCAAATTGCACTAAGTTAAAAATTGCACTAAGTTAAAATTCGGGGTCCTATAGGGAGCCCAAATATTAACCGAGGAACTCGTTTTGAACAAACTTGAATCTGGCTGCCCTAGAGATGATATATACCAAATATGAGAGGATTCTGACAGGTGGATCTGAAGAAGACTTTTAAAGAAATTTCTTCATATTGCACCAAGTTAAAATTCGGGGTCCCATAGGTGGCCCAAATATTAACCGAGGAACTCATTTTAAACAAACTTGACTCTGGCTGCCCTTTACAGATGATGTATACCAAATATGAGAGGATTCTGACTGGTGAATCTGAAGAAGACTTTTAAAGAATATTAACACATACTGAACAAAGTTAAAATTTGGGCTCATATTAACCCAGCGACTCGATTTGAACAAACTTGAATCAGACTCCCCTATAGATTTTGTATACCAAATATGAAAGGATTCTGACTGGTGGATCTGAAGAAGAAGATTTTTAAAGAAATTTCCTCAAATTGCACCAAGTTAAACTTTATGCTCCAATAGAGAGCCCAAATACTAACTCAGGGACCCGATTTGAACAAACTTGAATCTGACCCCTCTAGAGATGCTGTATACCAAATAAGAAAGTATACTGACTTGTGGATTTGAAGAAGTAGATTTTTTAAAAAATTTCCTCAAATTGCACCAAGTTAAACTTTGGGCTCTAATAGACTCTAGACTCAGGGACCCGATTTGAACAAACGTGAATCTGACCCCCCTAGAAATGTTGTATACCAAATATCAAAAGATTTCAACTGGTGGATCTGAAGAAGATCTTAAAGAATATTTCACCTATTGCACTAAGTTAAAAGTCAGGCTCCAATAGAGAGCCCAAATCTTAACCCAGGGACTCGATTTGAACAAACTTGAATCTGACCTCCCTAGAGATGTTGTATAAGAAATATGAAAAGATTCTGACTGGTGGATCTGAAGCAGAAGATTTTTTTGAATTTTTAAAAAAAATTATGGGTGCCATCAGAGTTATGCCCGTTGCGGCAAGTTTAATTGAACAAACTTGAATTGACATATGATAAGGACCATGCACACCAACTTTGGTTCAATTTGGTCCAGTAGTTTGTGAGGAGAAGTCGATAATGTAGAGTTGACGACGGACGACGACGACAGATGGCAAGTGATAAGTTAAGCTCCCTTCAGTGAGCTAAAAAAAAGTAACTAGTCAATTTTTCTAAGCCACTGTTTCCCATAATTCCTCTGGTAATTTACTCTTATGCATCAGACTCCAACTCAGTGACCAAAACTTCAAATTCTCTTGTCCAACAAATAGCCTTCTTTCACCGACACAGACATGAAAACATATCCTCCTTAATCCTTTACCTAACGCAGACGATATCAAAATTTATTATTTTAAATAACAATTTTTTAAAATTTAAAAAAAAATTCAACAAAACCATATCATGTGACCCCTCATTGGAATGAGCTAGATGAGTTCGTTCCAAAGAGGGGTCACATGAAATGGTTTTGTTGAAATTTTTTGAAAAATAACATTTTTTCTGCTGCTGAATTTGCATATTACGCGGGTGGATGTGACCGATTCATTGGGTAAAGGGTTAATCACTTGCACACTGATGTCAAAACACCGATATTTCAAGCAGTAATTTTTTTTATATAGTACAACTAGGAATTGAATTCAATTTTGCTTGAAAGAGCTCATTAACTGGTCGAGTGCTAAATTAATTTTGGTCCTTAATGTTTCTTTGTGCATCTTTGCCTTGTCACAATTTATGGGAGAGTGCCAATAGGCACTCTCTCATAAATTGTAACAAGTCAAATCCTAAGAGATAAAATATTATCACTTTAAAGATAACATGAAGCACATCCACAGAATATGAAGAGCCTTTAAATTGTGGTACCGATACTTCAGAATAAAGCCCAACTATGGGCTTCCAGCACTCGACCAGTTAAGCTCTGTCAAAAACAGACTGAATTGGTTAAATTTCTGGTTGAATTTTGGGAAACGTTTTCATCTGAAAATTTTGATGTTTCAACATCAGTGTTGAGTGTTAAATTATTATTTTATTACACATCCATAAAACTTTAAACCCTTGTTATTTAACGGAATTGCCGCCGTCACATAAATGTTTCTGTACTGAACTGGTGATGTACAAGCTGGAACTTTTTTCACAGCACCATTTATACTAGTTCCTTTCCCGTCGAGTCATTAGTTAAGCTTAGAAAAGTTTCAAAATTTTGTTATACAATTATCAATCGTCTGTCGCGTAGTGTGAAAATGAAAACATCCAAAGCAAAATAAAGTCGGTTCATAAAAAGAATTTTCAACAAAAAATGAGATAATATTAAAAAGCAATCATTTCCAACCACAACATTAACCCAGTCCCATGGCCATCTTGTCTGCGGATCGCCATATATCTAAATTGGTCAACTTTATTTCGGTAAATCTTCGGACATCCTAACGTGCTTCGAAATTCTTTTAAAAAACTTTCTCCCAGCTGTTTTGCAAATCTGCCCAAATTTGTACTTCTAAAAAGGTTGTTTTGATTTTTTATTGATCAATTTGATTAGTACAGCTACAAGCAAAACAAACAGACTCTTCATCTTTAAACATCAGAATTAAAATTTGTTTATTTAACTGAATTTTAATGCATGGGATGTGTAATAAACACAGAACACAATGTGTGTTTGAATCGGTTGGTATTTTACATAACTCGTTGGAATGGCATAGTCATATTTCGCTTGCGCCTATGGCTCTCACGAAATATGACTATTTCATTCCAACTCGTTATGTAAAACACCAACTGATTCAAACACACACTGTGTTCTGTCTATTTATTTTGATGGATATGTGAAAATGTGAACACATTCCTGGGTAAATGTACAGTGTAACCACAACTGCAACAAAACCATATCATGCGACCCCCTAATTGAAATACACAACATTCATAACTCCACTTCCATCAGTTTGGTCTTCATCAACCAGCAATTAACTGTTATCGCATATAGCCCTAACCATCATTGTTGTGGTTACCCCTCAGACTGTTTGTTATGTGTGGAAAAGTGCAAGACAGGGATATTAACCCTTTACCCAACATTTCAGGAATACTGGTCCAACATCATGCACAATCTGTTAAACATTACATGTATACACAAAAACTGCACTTCAAATTTTTTTATTTTTTCAATTTTGTTTCAAAATTATAGCTTTTGACCCCTCATGTAAACAAACTTATCAAGCACATTCCAGTGAGTGGTCATAAAACTGTTTAGGATACAAAATGAATATTCTTAGTTCCTTCTGAAAAAGTATCCTGTTGTCTTTTATCTTCAACTAACAGGCCCACCCATCCAGGATGGGAATCCCCACCTGTGCAATGATGGAAACATATCAAGAGAGATAAACAAAGCTGGAATTTCTGTTTCCATAATCTCATCTTAACCCTTTACCTATCACAACTTTTAAAAAAAATAAATTAAATTTGGCATTTTTTTGTAAAAAAATTCTCATAATTTTTCAATAAAACCATAATTATATGAATATCATTAGAACCACCTCAACGAGCTGGTTCTGATGATATCCATATTTGTATGATTTTATCGAGACATTTGTAAGATATTTCAGGCTGTTGTAGGCATATTTTGGTCAATTTCTTGGCAGTTTTTGGCTGCTATGTTAGGTAAAGAGTTAATACACATATAATATTATTAGCACTGAATCTTACTGAAAAATATGCTTGATTTTGAGGCAGTAAATGATAAGGTCATAGATGCTGCAACAATTAAATGTCACAAAAAAGCTAAATAGAAATAGATACCAGACTTTTCCCAAATCTCTTTCAATTGCCTTTTGTCAGTCTGCAGGCTATACACAAACATGATACATCAATGGCTTAATGTGAAGAAAATATCTTTTCATACCTTCCTCGAAAGCTGCTGAGGATAAATGTAAAAATATCTCATTGCATTCTTTCAATTCCTCTCTCAGTCTCCTTATTTCTCTTTCATCTCCACTTTCAGCAAGAATCTTCTCTGCATCCTCATTCAGTGACCTCCAAAATCTTTCTCTTTCTGATGGATCCATTGCCATAAACTGAAGTCAGAAAACACATATCGTTTACTCAATAAATTGAATGAGAAAATAAAACTGCTAAAATTATTAGATTCACTGATTGGTTTAGTATTGTAAAGGGTTCTTGCATTTAGGTGACAAGTGAATTCAAGACATGTTCTACATTTTTCAGAATTTTCAAGATAGGGTAAAAAGGAATATTTTTTGAAAACTATTCAAAAGTACAGAAACAAAATCAACAAGACAGTTTTACTAGAATGCAGTCAGTACTGGCTGCAATGCATTAACTGGTAGAGGGCCTAAAGCCCATATTTGGGCTTTACTAAATACCACAGGCTGTAACGATAACATCTACACCCTATTGATGGTGGTTTCATATTGATCCTGGCCAGAATAAAATTTTGTTGTGGACACCTTGCTCAGTTACATTTGATTGGATAGTTCCTCTTGGCACTATCCAATCAAATGTAACAGAATGGTATATGGTGAAAGGAAATCTGTGATAAAGAAAAATGTAGCACTCTACCAGTAAAAGGATAACTGGCATCATGTGATGCACTCAGGTGACAAGTTCATCTATGCTCTTAACACTGACAAAAATTTTGTTCACACAAAATCGACATGCATGTTAACACTCTGTGCATTGATGTCAAAATAACAGTTTATGCAATGAGTAATTTAACTCTGAGCTCTTTCAAACAAGATTGAATCTATTAACCCTTTACCCAACATAACGGCCAAAATCGGCCAGCGCAATTAATAAAAATCGCCAATTAATTTTCACTATTTTTAGTCTCAAAAACATAGGTTATGACCCCTCTTTGGAATGAGCTCATCAAGCTCATTCCAATGAGGGGTCATAACCTATGTTTTTGAGACAAAAAATGAAAAAAATTAGTTATTCAGGAATTTTGTTGGCAAGTGCCGTCTGCTTTTCGTGTTAGGTAAAGGGTTAAATTCCTAGTTGCAAAAATATCTGGCAACAAAAAATGTATTTCTCGAACATCAAATAATAGTAATATTGGTCTTTATGTCTTTTTCTGTGTTTGTATCAAAGTAGGCTTTACTCCAAAAATGGATTCTATTCAATGTTTCAAAAACACTGCTTATGAACCCTAATTGGAACAAGCTTGACAAGTCCATTCCTGTTTGGGACCATAAGCTATGTGTTTAGGAGGTAAAAATTAAAAAACTAAACAAATTTGGAATGGAAATTTTTGTGAATAATGCAGGTTGGATAAGGACTTTCTGTTAGGTCAGAGGTTAACTACTTGCATGCTGCCCATGGATATACCTGTCCAGGATTTCTCTTTCCACTGATATAAGTGCAAGTATAATATGGGCACATTTAATCAAGTTTTCTCCCTGTAAATTAAAGGAATTGTTTCACCAACAATTCCCTGTGTTAATTTTAGATGCATTTTTCATCAAATCTAGTCATGGTTGCTTCACAGCAGCCATGACTAGATTTGATGAAAAATATCTTGAAAATACTCAGCGATTTAAAAGTTAACAATTCTAAGATGATTCTCTTCTTTGGAGTTTTGTGTCCATTACAAATTCGGCTAAGAATTAAATATTCCTACCTGATTAATATTCCATCCTTTCACAATAAGAATGGTAGCAAAAATCTTGTTTTTCTTCAACCTCTTGTGACAAAGGACATTCAAGCTGGTAAGTCTTTCAAGCTGGACTTTCAATCTGAAATTATTCAGGTAACTTAAATTGCATTTCACCTATGACTATGGCTATTGGTTTACCAACAAAACATCTGCAACTGTCAATGTCTGCATACAACAAATTTATTCATTTATTGGTGATTAAGGTCACTCTCACCATCTAGGACAAAATCATGACTGCAGTACCAGCATAAAGTCCAGTTTAGGCAATGATTTATACCCATGTTGGCACTTCAGAGAACTTTTACCACAGGCACTAGTTATGGAGTCCTATTTTAATAGTAAATCAGAACTTGTTATCACAGAAAACAAGCACTGCTCCACTTTCTGAGTTTTTCATAAGGGTCTAACAACAAAGGTAAAATGAATATTTGTCAGTTATTCAAATCTCTTATCAACTTAACTATTTCAACATGAGAGGCCGCTTTTCTGGTCCAGCAACACGGTATGTCATAATTTCAACAAGGAGGATGGCCACTAAGTGAATGTGTGTGGTAGAACAAATAATATTTTCAACGTGCAGCCTGAAGGCTGCATGTTGAAAATATTAATTGCTCTATCCCCAAATAATGGAAATGGACTCTTCCAATTTCTACCATTTAACTGGCATGGAAGACATCACCAGTGTTCAAAGGGTTAATATAACCGGCAAGTAGAAGTACTGCGATTATAAAAGCTGACAGAGAATTAATTCCCAGTCGCAAACTGTTTGAAATTCTCTGCCCACTTACCTGTTCAACAAGCAGAAACTGAATCTCAACTGTTGAAAAATGCAAAAAACAATGTATCTCTTTGGTTTTTTCCTTGATTCATTCTTAATTGCTGTATTTGCAATATTGTATTTATAAAATATGTCTGGTGGAATAAATGTTTTGCAACCAAATAGTAACTTGAGAAATAGGCGGGTTTTTGCAATCACTGTACAGTGAAACTTTGTTAATTGAATAATTATTTTGCCAGTAATAAAGATTCTATTCACATGATTATTCAATTAATCAGAATTTGGAAATCATACTTCATTTTAGTGAGAAATTAAGTATTTATTCTATTATAACTTGTGAGACAGAGCTCATAGAGCTCTGTTGTAGTGTTGGGAGGTTATGAAATTTTTCCAAGGTTTCGGTTTCTACTCGTTTTTTTTTTTAAAAAAGAGTTGAGTCCGGTTTCGGGTTTTTTTTAGAGAAAAATATTCAAGTATTAAACACTTGGGTTTTTTCCCAAATATTAGTTATAATAAAAGTTCAAAGCACAAGTACCTTCCCCTCTCTCTAAAATTATGAGATTATATATACCGCAGCACATGTACAGTGAACCATTAAACCAGAAGACAATGAAGATTGTTCACAGAGCCCTGAATATACAGCTGAATAGCACTGGTAGACACCCTCCCCCCCCCCCCCTCACACATACACCAAGACAAGAGGAAAATGCTGTGGTAGCAATGCACAGCTTGGGAAAAAAATGCTGAAGATGTAATGTTGTGAAATGTCAGGCCAAAGAAAAGAAATCCATTTGTTTGGCATACCCCCACCGACCCTAAACAAATATGCCGATCCTAAAAATTTTACAAAATAAAATCGCCCATTTAGGTCATTGTAACCCTAATTTTTATTGGACTTCAACTGTGAATTTGAAACCTATTTTGAGGTTAAAGCTTTCAAAAATACATGTAGAAATAAATGTATCGGACAGTATAAATGCAGAGTAAGTGGTAAGTTCCAGTTCAGCAAAGGAAACCGCATTTGATAAATTGATCATTTTATAGATGCAGTGTTTTACCGTTGATGTTGATGGTCATGAAAATTAATGAATATCGTCTTGAGTTTCGTGTATTGATACTGAACGCCCTGAATCTTGGCCTGCAGTCTTGAAAATGTTATTGGTGCAAGTATAATGTATAACTTTTTTTTTAATTCCATTCAAACATATACACAGAAATTACTGACAGTGGCCCGCAGATGCATGGATACTGCATTCAAGTGAAGTGTGTGGTCATTTTGGTAATTCGATGTTTGTTTTATTTTTGTCCAAGTAGCACTTTCAATCTCACACTGAATGGGGGGATTTTTATCATTTCATTCATTTGTCATTCGAAAGAAAGTTTATTTAATACGTAAATACAATTATATTATGCAGCCAAAAAAGTTATTAATTAGGCCTACCGGGCTCTTGATTTTTTTCTGTGATTTCTGCCCTTTTTATTTAACACATTACACAAAGTGACAGCATTCAAGATTGTGCAGTTCAAATTAAATAACACTGTGTGTCCCGACTGACAGTTATCTCACATTCAGGTCGGTTGGGATTTTTAAATAACTGAAACCGAATTGTATTTTCGGTTAACCTCCCAGCACTACTCTGTCAAACATTATATAACAGAATAAATGCTTATATTGAGCCAAATAGGTCTGTAATGCTTGTGAATTGGAGGATAGTTAATAGAATTAAATAAAAACCCCACAATATATTTTATTCTAGGGATTGTAGGCAAGTAACAGAGCAAAGTTGTACTGAATGAATTGTAAATGGTTTGGTATTTGAAAACTGTAATTAAGAAGGTTACTCCATTATGCTATATCCAATTAAATGGAACCCACTGTACTTAGGTACTGATTACCATGTTCTTGTGAATTGGAGGGAGGTTAACAGAATTAAAAAAAAAAAAACCCACAATATATTTTATTCTAGGGATTGTAGGCAAGCAACAGGGCAAATTTGTACTGAATGAATTGTAATTCTGTAATACTTGTGAATTGGAGGGTAGTTAATAAAATTTAAAAAAAATAGGCCGATGAAATCGTCAGATGTGTACCCATATGCGCAACTAGTAGAAAGCTGTATGACGGAGGGCCACCCTGGATGCCAACATTATGTACACCATACATGGTATGGGTACATATAGAAATGGACTGGAGGAGTGCCTAATTTGATGGATAAAGGGTTAATACCTCCGGATCAAATTATTAGATTTACATAAAAAACTATACAGCACGGCACATCAGTAACCTGAATATATACATAAAGTAGCCTGATAATCGGATTAATATTTATTGAGTTATCGCATGCCGAAGAAATGGATTGGAGGAGTTCTCAATTTGAAGGATAAAGGGTTAATATCACAGGATCAAATTATCAGATTTAAACCAAAAACTAAACAGCTCGGTACGTCAGTAACCTGAATACATATATGAAGTAACATGACAAACGGATTGATATTTTTTGAGTTATCTCATGCCAAAGGGATTGGAGGAATTTTCAATTTGAAGGATAAAGGATTAATATCTCAAGATCAAATTATCAGATTTACACCCAAAACTATACAGCTCGGCACGTCAGAAACCTGAACACAAATATAAAGTAACTTGACAATCCAAGCAATATTTTTCAAGTTATCCAATGCCAAAGGGATTGGAGGAATTTTCAATTTGAAGGATAAAGGGTTAATATCTCAGTATCAAAATAACAGATTTACACCAAAAATTATACAGCTCAGCACATCAGTAACCTGAACACAAATATAAAGTAACTTGACAATCCAAGCAATATTTTTCAAGTTATCGAATGCCAAAGGGATTGGAGGAATTTTCAATTTGAAGGATAAAGGGTTAATATCTCTCAGGATCAAATTATCAGATTTACACCAAAAACTATACAACTCGGCACATCAGTAACCTGAACACAAATATAAAGTAACTTGACAATCCAAACAATATTTTTCAAGTTATCCAATGCCAAAAAAATGGATACGGACTCCGGACGGACAGATGGATGGACAGACAGATGGATGGATGGATGGATGGATGGATGGATGGATGGATGGACGGATGGACAAGGGATGGACGAACAACGGATGGCCACCCCGGATGCCGGCATTATGTGTACCATAGATAGTATGGGTACACATAAAAACCCGCAATATATTTTATTCTAGAGATTGTAGGCAAGTAATAGGGCAAATTGGTACTGAATGAATTGTAAATGGTTTGGTATTTGAAAACTGTATGCCATTAAGAAGGTTACTCCATTATGCAAAATCCAATTAAATGGAACCCACTGTACTTAGGTACTGATTACCATGTTCATCTAAACAATCTTACTATAATGGTATGATAGTTATAATTTGATACCCTATACACAATTAACAGGGGTAAACTTTGCACTATTTATTTATTGGTGTTTAAGGTCACATACTTATGCACAATGGCTAACCGTGACCTCAACATGGATATTAAGTCAAGTCCATGTCTTTACACCCATGTTACCCATTTTAAAGGAATTCCACTAAAATGGCATTGGTGACCAGGTCCTATTTTACAAGCAAAACAAAGCTTGTTTACCACAGTAAACAAGCACTGCTTCACTTCTTGGGGTTCCCACAGGGAAACTTTGCACTAAAGGCATGACTAATATGAAAACAACAACTCAAGAGTTTGAGAGGTTCTCAACCTGTGGTGATCCCTGGAAATTTATGTATTGAAGAATTGAAGCTGGAAATCCAAAACACTGTTCTTAAAGAAATGCATCCTACATAATTTCCCACCTTTGGGACCATGATCATGCATACCCAAAAGTACAGGCACTCTCCAATAAATGGAAATAAAACAATTATTTATGAAGAACAACTTGCTAAACTAAGATTCCCCTTGCTGTAGCATGGCATTTCGGAAAAAAAATTATTTCTTTATTTATTTATTAAGGTTTAACAACACTTTAACAGCCAGGTCATATCATGTTAGCGACAGTTTTACAAGTGGAGGAAGCTGGAGTACCTGGAGAGATCCATCGAGCAACGACGAACAGCTGTCAGCTCTTCAACATCATAACTCTGAACTCTGCACCATGGCACAGGCAGGGTTAGACTGGTTGAAGACATGCGCACCATCGATGTGCAGTACGCCTTAGTACACAGCGTCATCATGCCCTCATGTAGGCATCAGGGTTAAGTGCCTTGCCCAAGGACACAACGCGGCAGCATGAAGCAGTCGCTGATATGGTCACCCATCCAACTACTAACTGCACTCAATGGTGCTAAACTTCGGTGATCTGACAAGAACCAGTTACCATGATGCCACAGTGCCCCACCGGGAAAAAATACTCATGTTACAAATCGAAAAACAATGTAGCACTCTACCAGTTAACCCTTTACCTAACCTGAAAAGCAGACGACACTTGAAAAAATAATTCTTGAATAACTAATTTTTTTCATTTTTTGTCTCAAAAACATAGGTTATGACCCCTCGTTGTAACAAGCTCGACGAGCTCGTTCCAACGAGGGGTCATAACCTATGAATTTGAGACAAAAAATGAAAAAAAAAAGAAAATTAATTGGCAATATTTGAGAATAGCGCTGGTCGGTTTTGGCCGTTACGTTGGGTAAAGGGTTAACAGAGTTATTCTTTCAAAAAACACATCCAATTAGGTGGGACTCACTAAGGTGCCATGGAAATGTTCAAACAAATACATCTGGAAGAAATATCTTGATCTATTATGCACTTGAAATCTTTTCAGACATTACCCATTTTATTCTAAAGTAATATTGCAACACTGTCAGCTCTTCGGTAGTTTAGATAAAGAGCTTAGCACAGAGACCCCTGTTTATTCCAGTAAAAGTTGATGTTGTCATGAAAGTGAAAGGTGTGGAAGGAATTGTACATCTGTACCCTCTTTGCAGAATTGCAAAATTGTTCTAAGTGAATCATGGGGAGTAACTCTCACAAATTATTAAATTTTGTCATCTTTGTGCACACTGCATAGTGATGAACCATCAATAAAATTGTTTTCAAGTTTTATTAACCAAAACTAAAATGTGCAAAAAGAATTGATTTCATGTTAAGAGTACTCTCCTTGATAAAAATGTTAATGGGTGGGGGGATGGGTTGATGGTTGAGCAAAAGACATTTCTCCAACTTAGTGTCACAGGGAGAATGAGATTTTTCAAGTTGCAACTAATTAGTGTTTAATCCTTAACACACTAATGTCAGAATACCAAAATTCCAAGTTGTCAATTTTTCCCATAATGCAGCTAGAAATTTATACAATTTAAACTTGTTTAACAGTCCCAATGAGTTCTGACACACAAGATAAAATTAGTTAAGGCCTTAAAAAGTTAAAAATCTTCTTCTCAGGTCCTCCCGCATGGTCCTTTAGGCTGCATTTATAACCAATGCAAACTTAAAAAAAATAAAAATGAAATGGTTTATGTCTGATATTTTACTCAAATTAATGAAATTGATAAATTTGTCCCTTGAGTGCAACAAGCTTTCTTGCACTCAAGGGATGAAATGCACCACCACCCATGCTATTCTGTAGATTAGGAGGCCTAAAACATAAAACAAACCAAGAACATGAACTTTTGATGGCAGAGAAATAATTACAAAAATAAAAAAAAAAACGCTGGCCCACCCACATGTAATTTTACAAAAAATCCAGCAAGAGGATCAAAGATCCAGAAGTCGAGTTTTGACATTAAATTCTGAAGAAATAAGCTATTTGTAGCAACAGTGACCTTGACCTT
Organism: Pictodentalium vernedei; assembly: GCA_031216915.1. Lineage (NCBI taxonomy): Eukaryota > Metazoa > Mollusca > Scaphopoda > Dentaliida > Dentaliidae > Pictodentalium > Pictodentalium vernedei. The sequence continues at coordinate 400,898,890 of CM062293.1, forward strand.
GGGGCATGAGACTCTGAAATCGATAGGTGTCTTCCTTTCCTATAGGGTAACCTCTGGTGTAAGTTTGGTAAAGGTGCATCAAATAGAACTAAAGTTATTGCCCAGAAACCAATTTGTCACAAAATATTCGATTGATAGTAACAGTGACCTTGACCTTGGGGCCCCAGACTCCGAAAGCGATAGGTGTCTTCCCTTCCTATAGGGTAACCTGTGGTATAAGTTTGGTGAAGATACACAGAATAAAACTAAAGTTATTGCCCGGAAACCAATTTGTCACAAAATATTCTGTTTATAGTAACAGTGACCTTGACCTTGGAGTCCCAGACTCCGAAATCAATAGGTGTCTTCCCTTCCTATAGGGTAACCTCTGGTATAAGTTTGGTAAAAGTGCTTCAAAGAGAACTAAAGTTATTGCCCAGAAACCAATTTGTCACAAAATATTCTATTTATAGTAACAGTGACCTTGACCTTGGAGTCCCAGACTCTGAAATCATTAGGTGTCTTCCCTTCCTATAAGGTTACCTCTGGTATAAGTTTGGTAAAGGTGTGTCAAATAGAAGTAAAGTTATTGCCCGGAAATCAATTTGTCACAAAATATTCTATTGATAGTAACACTGACCTTGACCTTGGGGCCCCAGACTCTGAAATTGATAGGTGTCTTCCCTTCCTATAGGGTAACCTGTGGTGTAAGTTTGGTGAAGATACACGGAATAGAACTAAAGTTATTGCCCGGAAACCAATTTGTCACAAAATATTCTATTTATAGTAACAGTGACCTTCACCTTGGAGTCCCAGACTACGAAATCAATAGGTGTCTTCCCTTCCTATAGGATAACCTCTGGTATAAGTTTGGTAAAGGTGCATCAAATAGAACTAAAGTTATTGCCCGGAAACCAATTTGTCATAAAATATTCTATTTATAGTAACAGTGACCTTCACCTTGGAGTCCCAGACTCCGAAATCAATAGGTGTCTTCCCTTCCTATAGGGTAACCTCTGGTATAAGTTTGGTAAAGGTGCGTCAAATATTTATTTATTTATTTATTGGTGTTTTAAGGTCACATATTTATGCACAATGGCTAATCATGACCGTGACAGTTATACAGGTGGAGGAAGCCGGAGTACTCGGAGAGAACCACCGAGCAACGACGAGCAGCTGCCAGCTCCCCAACATCGTAACTCCGCACTACAGCACAGACAGGGTTAGATTAGTTGAAGACATGCACACCATCGACGTGCAGTACGCCTTAGTACACGGTGTCATCGTGCCCCCACGCGGGCAATGGAGATGAAGTGTCTTGCCCAAGGACACAACGCGGTTGCCGCAGGTGGGATTCGAACCGAGGACCTCTCGGCTTGCAGCCTGCACCTCTACCTACTGAGCCACTGCGCTCCCGAAGGTGTGTCAAATAGAACTAAAGTAATTGCCCGGAAACCAATTTGTCACAAAATATTCTATTTATAGTAACAGTGACCTTGTCCTTGGGGCACGAGACTCTGAAATCGATAGGTGTCTTCCTTTCCTATAGGGTAACCTCTGGTATAATTTTGGTAAAGGTGCATCAAATAGAACTAAAGTTATTGCCGGAAACCAATTGTTTACGCCCGCCGCCTGCCACTTCATCAAACTATAAGTCGAGTTTGACTTCGTCAAAACTCGACTAAAAATGACCTGAGAAACAGAAGATCTACTGGGGCCTAAATTCCAAGGTGCTTATGGTAGACAAACTAGGTTTAAAATTTTGATGTTTCACCTTCAGTGCAGAGAGAATTAAATTTTTAAAGTAAAGAGAAAATCAAAAATTTGATTTTTAGAAAGGTCTTGCGTGACCATCCATCAAAAAATCTTTTCTTACCGATCAGCATAATCAATGGCATCCTTATTAGGTGGTGGAATGAGAAAGCAAACAGAGGGCACAATTCCTTCATTTCCACTCGAGTTACTCCTCACCTGAAATCAACAAGGCAATTCATAAGTTACAGTATATGATGTAAAGATGACATCAATATTACTTTACAATTTAAAATATCGTTCTTTAAGTATACAGAGCCATGCAAGAATTTTAAAATATTGATATTTTCTTCAGAATTTTTTTATTAATTTATTAAATTTCTACACTTGCAATTTCTCTTCCCACTATTGAGAATTCAAATCGAAGTTGTTTTCTACGTCCTACTGTACAACTGAATGAAGTAAAGAGACCAGACTGACCACAAAGTTCTCCAAGAGGAAGAAATTATGAGTACTGCACTCATTAGGCCTCACAAGATAGATATTCTGTTACTCAGGCCACTTTTTGTTCATCTTCTTGGTTTGTTTGTTTTAGCCTGGGCCTCATAATCTACATAACTGCATGGGTGGTGGTGTATTTCAACCCTTGAGTGCAAGAAGGATTTGCAAATGCTAAAGCATTGCAAAGCCTTGTTGCACTCAAAGGACAAATTTATCAATTTGATTTAACTTGGGTAAAATATCAGACATAAACCAATTAATTTCTATTTTTTTTATAAAAAGAGAGTATCTGGCAGACAAAAGAACCATGCAGGAGAGCCCAAGAAACAGATTTTTAACTTTTTTTACTCAGAACAGGTAGCGTCTTGCGACCTGATTCAGTTGGCAGGTTTCATGCATCAGTTCAAGGTGGAATCGTGTTGAATTATTGCTGGAAATGATTGGTATCCACTCAAAAATGCTAGATCTTCTTTTCACTATATGTTTTTAGAACAAATGGATCATTTCCAGTGATAATTTGACTCGTATTCACCTTGAAGTGATGCTTTGAAAGCAGCCATTTTGATTGATACTGTGAAAGTGAAACTTTCTATATCTTCACAGTGAGGGATAGAATTTCTATCTTTCCACAGTTTTTTCAATAATCTATTGTTTAGCGTATAATACACAATTTTTTCCTTAAAGCAACTGAGAATGTAACCAATTCAGTCTTGTTTGACACAGCTCCTTGTGTTCCGGCAAACCAGACTGAATTGGTTAAATTCGCAATTGTATTTTATGGGAAAAATCAGGTCTGGAAATAAGCCGTGAATGATTGTTTTGGTTATGCAGGGTTTACGTCAATTGTGAAATATGCCATCGAACTACAGGGTATGACAAAAAATACAACAACAAAAAAATACATCATAAATTAATTAATTCCTAATTTGGCCTGAAAGACTTGGGAATCTCCCAGGACTAGCTGGACTCATTGGTTACATATTGCATCCACATGATTTATTTATTTATTTTTTGGTGTTTAAGGTCAAAACTTCTGCACATTGGCTAATCATGACCATGACAGTTTTACTGGTGGAGGAAGCAGGAGTACCCGGAGAGAACCACCGAGCAACGGCGAGCAACTGTCAGCTCCCCAACATACTAACTTCACACAAGCAGGGTAAGCATTGGTTGAAGACAAGTGCACCATCGACATGCACTACGCCTTAGTACACAGCGTCACCGTGCCCCCACGTGGGCAATGGGGGTGAAGTGTCTTGCCCAAGGACACAAAGCGGTTGCCGCAGGTGGGATTCGAACCGAGGACCTCTCGGCTTGCAGTCTGCACCTCTACTACTGAGCCACCGTGCCCCCATCCACATATGAGTAGAATGGCATGCCATTTATGTCTTAATTTTCACCCCAATAAATAAAAAAATAATAATAAACAAGATCACGCAGTTGCATAAGCCATTCTGCACACTCTTTAACTCCCTGCCTGCTGATGGTCAATATTCCAGCCCAGGACAGGAAATCTCTTGCCAATGAAAACGTATAATTTGGGTACTTTTAACCCTTTACCTAATGAATCGCCCGATTCCGCCCGCGTAATATGCAAATTGAGCAGTTGAAAAAATTTAATTTTTCAAAATATTTCAACAAAACCATATCATGTGACCCCTCATTGGAACGAGCTCACAATGAGGGGTCACATGATATGGTTTTGTTGAAATTTTTTGAAAAATTTAAAAATTGATATTTAAAATAATAAATTTTGATATCGTCTTCGTTGGGTAAAGGGTTAAACCCCTTGCCTAACATTATCCTCATCAGCCCTCATAATTTACAAACCCGAGAAGTTGAAAAAAGAAAAAAAATTCCGAAGATTTCAACATACCCATATCATATCCTCCTCCCTTACTGGAACAAGCTTTTCAAACTCAATCCAATAAGGGCTCACATGATATGGTTTTGTTAAACTTTTTACAAAAAACAACATTTAAAAAAATAAATTTGGATATCCATTATGTTGGGGCAAAGGGTTAACATATTCCTCATGTAAATTGACTCAATTTTTTTTATCAATGATATCATGAATTAAATTTTCATCAAATCTAATCATGACTGCTTTAGAGCAGCCATGACTAAGTTTGATGGAAATATTCTAAAAATACTCAACAGGTTCAGAGTTAATAATTGCAATGGTTAAAATGGGCCTGTTCCTAAAATAACATTCAAATTTGGTCATTATTTATTTATTTATTGATGTTTAAGGTCACATATTTCTGCACAATGGTTAATCATGACCACAAAAGTTTTACAGGTGGAGGAAGCAGGAGTACCCGGAGAGAACCACCGAGCAACAGTGAGCAACTGTCAGCTCCCCAACAATCTAACTCCACACAAGCAGGATTAGCATTGGTTGAAGACAGGTGCACCATTGACGTACATTACACAATGCCACCATGCCCCCACATGAGCAATGGAGGTGAGGTGTCTTACCCAAGGACACAAAGCAGATGGGATTCGAACCGAGGACCTCTTGGCTTGCAGCCTGCACCTCTACCTACTGAGCCACCACGCCCCCAAATGTGGTCATTATTCCATTTTATGTCTCAAAACCATAGCTGATGACCATCACTGGGACTAGCTCGTTGAGCTTAATCCAATATGGTGTCAAAAGCTGTGTTTTGAAAGTAAACAATTACACTTTTCAGTTCTTCAGGAGACTTTACTGTTTGGGCTGGGTAAAGGGCAATGTTTCTTACAGCAAAATCTGAGAACATGCATAATTGTGATTACGATATCAGATCTGGCTGAAATTCACCATTCGCTCTCCTGTCCATAACACTGCACAATCACATCTGTTAAGAAACATGGCATCTCAGATTTTATTTTCATTTTTTTTTGTCTCGATTCAGTTATTTTTTTGCAACACATATTTATGACATCTTCATTCACTGGTTTGAATGAGTCATGACCAAAGAGTGACCTAATCGAAAAACTGTTTTTGCAATCTGTACCTTGGAGATTAGAGCCTTTGCAAATCTTTTCAACCAAGATGTTTGCAACTAGGCAACACAACTGATGAAAATTTACAATCAGTTTCAGCACTGAAAAGTATGAATGTTATAAAATAATCTGTAAACTTACTTTCCATTTAATTCTGTGTTCATTATCCAGTAATGTGCATTCCTCCCCTTTCTGTAAGTTTACCTACAATAAGATCACAGATATTGTTTTGGTTATCATAATATTGAACAAGGGGCCTGGGGCAGTCACCTGACAAGGTTGTTTAAAGAAGTATGTAACTAGCATATCTGGCTAGTTAATACTACAGAGGAATGAAGTCATGTAATTATTTATAACTCTGTTGTCTATGTCAGATGATTTTATTCTAGTATTGAGATGCTGCCACAGAATTAAGGCCCATGATCTTAGCAATGCAAAATTAGGGAGCCCAAATATCAAACCGGGGACTTAACTTGAATAAACTTGAACCTGACCCTCTCCAACACCTCCTCTCAGGTTGCAGTATACAAAATGCAAATGGATCTGTAGAAGATTTTTTTTAGATTATTCATCTTATTACACTAAGTTAAAATGAGTCCAGGGACTTGATTTGAACAAACTTAAATTTGAGCGAGGCTAGGGTGATGTATACCAAATATCAAAACATTCTAAATGGTGGTTATTGAGATTATTTTGAAGAATATTTCTTCTGTTCCAAAGTCCAACAGATTCTGTGTTCTATTCCTCATATTGTACTAAGTTAAATTTCAGGCAACTACAGGGAGTCCCAAATATCCACCCAGGGACTTGATTTAAATAAACCCGAATAAACTGGGATCTGACCTCCCTAAGGATGTTGTGTTCCAAATAGCAAACGATTTTGACTAGTGGATCTGAGGAAACATTTTTTGAAAGAGTATTCTTTATATTGCACAAAGTTAAAGTTTGTGCTCTAATAGGGAGACAAATATCAACTGAGGGACTTGATTCAAACAAACCTGAATCTGACCCCTGTAAGGATGCTGTATAAAAAAGTAGGATTCTGGAGAAGATTTTTTAAAGAATATTCCCCATATTGCACAAAGTTGAAAGTCACACTCTGGTATAGAGACCAAATATCAATCTAGGGATCATCAAACTCAGATCCTAATGATGATGTATACCAAGTGTCATCCGATTCTAACGACTGGATCTGAAGAAGAAGAAGATTTTTAAAGATTATTTCTCATATTGCACTAAGTTAAAATTCGGGCCCCTATAGGAAGCCCAAATATTAACTGAGGCACTTAATTTGAACAAATTTGAATATGACCCTGTAACAGTGTTGTATACCAAATATTAAAAAGATTCTCACTGGAGGTTCTGGAGAACAAGATTCTTTAAAGAGTACTTTTCATATTGCACCAAGTTAAAATTTGGGCTCATGTATTGAGACCAAATATGAACCGTGGGGCTTTATTTTAACAAACTGGTATCTAACCATCCTATGGATGCTGTATACCAAATATTCTACTCCTGTATGGAGCCCAAAAATGAACCAGGGAGCTTGGTTTTAAGAAGCCTGTATCTGATACCCTTATGGATGTTGTATACTATGCGTCAAAAGTTTCTGGTTGGTGTTTCTGAATAAGATTTATGGAAGTTTTGCAAATATGCTGACTTAGTATTTTTTTCATTTCCCCCTTCCCCACCCCCAACCCACTGTTCACTATGACACAACTATTAGCATTTTTTAATTCTAATGATCCTAAGGATACTTCATACCAAATAACAGTTCTCTGTTCTGTGTGGCTTCGGAAAAGTGAGCATTGGAAAATATTTCTATGTTTAACATCTGAGGTTTCCACAGGGGTCCAGGAAAAGTTTGTTTTTGCATGAATTAAGTACTTATGACTCAATAATACCACATACCAAATTTTGTTCAAAACAGCTCAGAAAATAGAAATTTTGGGTGGGGACAAAACTCTTACCCCTCCCATTACTAATGCAAATATTTCCTCATAAACTTCATTTGAACAAACTTTATTCTACCCTCAAAAGGAAGTCAGTACAAAATATAAAGTCATTGTACCAATCAGTTCATGAGAAGATTTTTAAAAAATTTGAGAACATTTTTCTCCACGCCTCCCTCTGGGCAAGTTGATTTGAACAAAATCAAAATACAAAGCTACCATTCTCTTAGTTGAAGAGTGAAAACTTTGCGAGAAGAGTGGAATCCTATTAACTGAATAGAGAACTTGCGAACACCATGTTCACGGACAACAGAAAGAGTTGTCATTATAGCTCACCCTGACTTTCAGTCTGGTGAGCTAACAAGAACTAGACACAGCTGGTCTTGCAACAGAATTCTCTGAGTTGAAGACTAAAAATTTTGCAAATACAGTCGAACCCTATTAATTGAATAGCCATGCTGCCATGGAATATATTTAATTAAGACCTAAAAAAAATTAAAAATCTGTTTCTCGGGCCCTTTCTTTTGGCTGCCGCACGCTGTTTATAACCAATGCAAACTTACCAAAAATAGTAAATATTAAATGGTTTATGTCTGATATTTTACCCAAGTTAATAAAACTGATAAATTTGCCCCCCTGAATGCAAGAAGGCTTTAGCATTCCAAACCCTTCTTGCACTCAAGGGACAAATTCACCATCACCCATGTTATTCAGTCGATTATGAGGCTTAAAACATAAAACAAATCAAGAGCATGAACTTTTTGATGGCAAAGAAATAAATACAAAAATAAAAAATAAAATAAAAAAAAAGCACGCCAGCATGCAATTTTACAAAAAAAAAAAAATGGTCCAAGAAACAGATGATCTACTTTATAGGGCCTAACAGGAGTTGGGTCATTTCCCTATCTTCTGGTGAAAAAAGTTCTGTAACCTCTTGTTCGACAGAAATGTATCTAGTATTTAGACTATAAACTTACAGCAGTCTGGTTGTAGTTACACAAGGTTCTCACTCTAATGGGATGGGGTGCAACTATTGTTCTCTGTAAAAGTGGTATTACATCATGGCTTCTACTGTTTAGGTCTTCTATTCGCCTACCATAATCACTCAGCTGTGCTTGAAACTCCTTCAGAAGAAATAACAGACTGAATTAGTGTTATGCAAATTGGGGTGGCCAATCCCCCTCCACCCGAGTCCAACAAAAGCAAGTACTCACAAAGAAATACTTGGACACAGCTGGTTCACAAACCCCTCCATGATATCATCAACAATGAGCTATATATCAAATTATGAGAAAAAAAAATTGAACAAATTTCTTTGAAATGTGATGACAATAAATGGTAATGTGATCAAGTGATCAAGAAATTCAAAATCCAACAAAGCCAATAACTTTTGAAGAAATACTTGGATGCTGCTGGTTTCCAATCCCCTTCATGATATTATCACCCAATTATTATGCACCCTAAATAACATGTAACCAACTAATCATGTGCATTTTTACAGCTTTAGTCAGTGTATATTTCCATTTAGTGTGTGATATGGCAGTTACTATTGTTTTATAACCAGAAAGTGTGACTAACTGGTTAAACAAAGTTTTCAATATTAATCCTGTGCAGTGTGTAGCCTTAGTGTAAATCTACTCTACTCTTTACCCAAAGTAATGGCCAAAACCAGCCAGTACTATTCTCAAGAAGCATTTAACCCTTAACTGGTAGAGTGCTGGAAGCCCATATTTGGGCTTTATTCTGAAGTGCAGGTGCTGCAACTTGATGCCTTCATATTCTGAGGATATGCTTCATATTGGCTTGGAATTAACATTATTTAGTCTGCGAGGGTTTACCTTGTTACAATTTATGGGAGAGTGCCAAGTGGCACTCTCCCATAAATTGTAACAAGACAAAGAGACATGAACAAATTTGGATGACCAAAGATAATTTACCACTCTACCAGTTAAAGGCCTATTTCCAATTTTTACGACCTCAGAATAGGTGCCCTTAACATGCTATCATGAGGAGGTCCTGTTGACAACAGACAAATTAGTTAGGCAGTGGTTTCTAGTCAAGACTTGACTAGAAATCACTGCTAAGCCACTGGACGTATAGAAGCAGTGGGCTTGTGGCAATTCAGGTCCCTAAGGGTTAAACTCAGCTTTTGACCCCTCATTAGAATGAATTGTCTGAATTTGTTTTAGTCAGTTCCAAAAATGAAAACATATTCTATTTTCAATTAAGTGTCTTTTGTTCAGCTGACGAAATACTGTTAAAAGACATGAAATTGAAAATGGCTTCAAAGGGTTATAAGTTTGCCAAGAAACTAAATGAAAATAATGTTTAGAAGTATCTGTTCTGTACAATCATTGGTATCAAATTTAGGCCAAAAAGGTTTCTGTGGAGTGATCTGCTAGAAAACTACCTGATGGGTATCCAACAGCGCTTACTCTTAGTTGCCAAAATATCTAAATTTTATAGTAAATTTCCTTTCTTATTATACCTACCACAATTGTTTACTACAGGCTTGCACTACAGTGGAAGTCCCTAACTCGGATAAAATACTCTCTATTTTTGTCTTTCCCAAGCAAGTTGGGAAAGAAAAGTGGTGCAAAAGCACCAATAAAAATAAGCCAAAACTGGGTCGAGTGCAACCGGCGCAGACCCAGTACGGGACACTCTCTCTCAAGTACAACTCCACGACTTCCGTTGCCAGTGCACATATACCGTCTCTAAAGACTCATTCTTTTTGAATCCAAAACGTTAGAGTTATGTGATCAGCGGGGAGGAAAGATTCTTTACCCGTAAAGAAGACGGGAGGGCCTCCATGTAAACAATTGTGGTAGGTATAATAAGAAAGGAAATTTACTATAAAATTTAGATTTCTTATCAACCTACTCACAATTGTTTACTACAGGCTGAATAGACAAAAGGCTGGAGGGAATCGCATAACCAACCCTCACATAACCCTAGTGCACTGGAACCGTGAAGTAGAAGGAAGAGGTCCCGAGGCTTATCAACCATAATGTCGCAATCATTGGTAAAAGACAATGAAAAGAGACATATGAGCCTGTGTGACACACAGACAGAAAAAGGGCAGTAACAGCACAAGGCTGAAACTGACCTTCAAGAAGCCTAATGGCTATGGCAGACAACAGCCTGAGCAGAAGAAAGAGGACCCAGGGCAAAAAGGTCCTCCGACTGCTCCTGCAACTGGCATAAATAAAAGGTGGAGAAAGTAGAAGCATTTCTCCAGTAGGCTGCCTGCATAACATCCGACAACTTGACGGAGTTAGAATAAGCTCAAGAGGTAGACAGTGCCCGCACCTCGTGGGCAGAAATACGATTGGTAATACAATCGCCAGTTGCTAAACGACTATAAGCCGTACGAATAGCAAGACAAATCCATCGAGAAATGGATTGAGGAGAGATCTTCTGTCGACCCGGAATGAGAGACAGAAAAAACCGTTTTTTGCCCTTCCGTATGAAGCGTGTCCGATCAAGATAAATGCGAATAGCACTGACCGGACAGAGCAAAGGGCGGGTACCCTCAACAGAGGGAAGAGCCCTGATACAGATAGGAGGAGGAGTAGTATTTGGTAACTGATTCTTAGCCAAAAAGGAGCAATCAGTGGTAAAAGTAACACTGTTGGGAGAGCTCCTAAAAAAGGCCGGGTCAACCGAGAGGGCGTGAAGCTCACTAACCCGTCTGGCCGAAGCAAATGCTATCAGAAAAGCCGTCTTATATGTGAGAAATTGCATATCCACCTGGGATAAAGGTTCGAATGGCGCCCCCCCCCCCCCCCCAAGCAAAGCAGCACCCACGAAAGATTCCATCGTGGAGTAAGCTGCAAAGTCCAAGGCCTTTTCAAAGAAAAGTGCCGAACAAGCTTGGAGAGGTAAGGATTAGTGCCGATACAACGCTTCCCCACATAAGAAAAAGTCTCTGAAAGCATAGACCTGTAACCCTTGATGGTAACAGGCTGGAGACCCCGAGAATCAAACAGATATACCAGAAACTCCGCAATCTGTGAAATCGAAGGATTGGCATAATCAACAGAGTGATCAGCACACCATCGACAGAAGACCTTCCATTTAGCTGCATAAGCTAAACCAGTAGAGTGCCTCCTTGAAGAAGAAATGCACTCCACTGCTCGTCTCGAAAAACCTCTACGGAGGAGACAGGACCTGACAAAAGATATGCGTGAAGGCACAATGAAGTCGGGTCGACGTGAAACCTCCTCGGGCGACCTTGACAAAGAAGGTCGTGACGTAGCGGGAGACGTGCCGGAACCGCCGCCATCAGCGAGCGGAGCTGATTGATCCACACCCGCTGAGGCGACAGGGGAGCGATCAGAATGATTCGACAACTGCAGGTTCGAATTTTGGCGAGAACCTGAGGAAGAATCGGAACCGGCGGGAAGGCGTAGCCAACTAGACCGTTCCAATCGAGTGACAGAGCGTCCACGGCAAAAGCCAGAGGATCTGGACACGGGGACACGAAAGTATCCACCTGATGGTTCCAACGAGTCGCAAAGAGGTCGATGTGGGGACGTCCCCAGAGATCGCAAAGCGACTGGAACACTGCCCTGTGAAGCATCCACTCGGTGGAAATAACCCTGCCCTGTCGGGACAGGGAGTCGGCTAGGACGTTCAGACGACCGGGAATGTGACGAACAACCACTCCGGCGTGAACATCTTGAGAGAGCAGTAAAAGATCCCGAGCTAACTCGTACATCGGAAGCGAGTGAGTGCCGCCCTGGTTCCGAATGTAAGCAACCACTGTCGAATTGTCGGATAGTAGAAGAACCTGGCGATTCGACAGGTGAGGGATCCACTGCCTGAAACTCAGAAGAAGAGCAAGAAGCTCCTTCTGGTTGATGTGTAGAGCTGCTTGATCCTGGTCCCACATCCTGTGTAGGGAAAGACCGAGAGGATCCAACGTCGCACCCCATCCGAGATCGCTGGCATCTGCCGTCAGAATGCGATCGGACGTGGGTACGTCCAGCGGAACACCCTGCGTAATCCACTGAACATCTGTCCAGGGAAGAAGGTGAGGATACAGAGAGTCCGGAAACGGAAGCACCTGATCCAGAGAATCTACATTCGGTCTCCAACGACTGAGCAGAAAGTGTTGGAGAGGTCTGACACGCAGCCGACCTAGAGGAATGAGATCCGTCACCGAACCGCAGAGACCGATCAGCCGGAGAAAACTCCGAGCGGTCGCGGACCTGGACTGGGACAGAGTCAGAGCAAAAGCTGAGAGAATCACAGCCTTGGCCTGGGGAACAGCCACCAAATTGAATTTGGTTTGGAAAGACATCCCCAGATGACAAAACGACTGAGAAGGGACTAGGTCCGACTTCTCCTCGTTGACTCTGAATCCTAGCGACGTGAGCAAGCTCAACAGAGTGGCGACATCTGATTCCAGTAAGGCAGCATTGGAATGCCTCTGGAGGATATCGTCCAGATATGCCGAAGTAGTCACCCTGGACTGTGTGCGATGGAACGCTATCACATGCGACATCAGTCTGGTGAATGCCCAAGGAGCCAGGTTGAGGCCGAAGGGCATGGCCTTGAACTGGTAAACTCGCCCCAGAAAAGCGAACCTGAGATACTTCCGTGACGCCCGATGCATCGGAACGTGGAAGTAAGCGTCTCGCAGGTCGATGCTGGCTGCGAAATCTCCCTGGTGAATTGATTGGCGGACCAACCTGAAAGTCTCCATGCTGAACTTGGGAGCAATGATAGACTGGTTCAGGATACTCAGATCGATAACCGGTCGGAGTCGGCCGTCCTTCTTCGGCACCAAGAACAGGCGGGAATAGAAACCCACTGACTGAACGTTCTTGACGACCTCGATCGCCCCCTTGGCCAGGAGACTGGCAATCTCCGTGGACAAAAGTTCCCGACGTAAAACGTCTGAAGGAACTGTGGTTGGAAGAGGCAACCTTGACAGAGTGGGGTGCCGTCGGAAGGATATGCGCAGCCCGGACCGAACAACATCTAATACCCATGGATCGGATGTGATGGTGGTCCAATGGTCTGCGAACTCTGCTATCCTTCCTCCAACCTGGGACGAGTCGAGGTGAGGACCTTCATTTCGAGCCCCGACGAGGCCCGCGAGAGGAGAAACCACCTCCTCTGCTAAATGAAGAATCCTGAGACTTCCCTCGATTCTGCCGACCCCTACCTTTACCCCGTGAGTAAGAAGTAGAGGCGGTGGCAGAAGGACCAGCCTTTTGCTTCACAGAGGAAGCAGAAGGGTACTTGTTAGGCTTGGAACGGCCCTTGCCTCCCCGAGAAGGCTGATCAAGCTGACGAAACAGCAGCTGATCTTTGGAATGACGTAGGACGTCATCCCGGACCGTCGACACGGAACCATGGAAAAGTTGCGGACCTGCCAAAGAAGCAGATCGAAGAGTAGCACGCTGCTCCTCGGGAAGGGATCGTCCTGTGTCCAGCACAGCGTCCCTTCGAACTAATTCCAAATTGGCCGTGTTACAGGCATGCGTGTGAGTAAGGTGCATAAGCGCCTTGGACAGCACACGCAAAGGAGCCTGTACCTCGTCAAACTTATCTGGAGGCAGATAAGCAGCCAAAGCTGAGACGACATGATCTGAGAGAGAAAGCATGCCAAGCATCTCTCTAGATAAGCCCAACGTGGACTCCAGAGTCGTCATTGGAATGACGGCAGACTTGGGCTTGGAAAGCCCAAGGGAAGTGGAGTCCTGATCCAGAACCGTCAAAGCCTGGCAGACTGACGGATTGGAGGAATCGTAGGAACGATAACGCACAGAAGGCAAAAAGGTGTCAACCCTGGTGAAGAACGAAGTCTTCAAAGCCTTGGAATTCAGCTTGGCATCCAATGCTGAAAAAGCCTCAACCACCTGTACCGACTGGCACGGTCGAAGGCGCCCAGAAGCAGGATGCTCCATAGGCTGTTGGCGCGCGACCGATGATCGCGGCCAGGCTGACACTGTCGGCTGGTTAGCAGGTTTGAGCTCAGGCAGAAACCCAAACACAAAGTCAAGAGCCGCCCCCAAGTCCGAAGACTGCTGGCCCTCGACCTCAAGCATGTCGGACTCCTCCCCAGAGTCGGAAGACACATAGCCCATCGTGGGCAAACCAGCCGACGCCTCCCATGGTGTCGTGACACCAGAGGAATCGGAAACCGGCCTGTTTCCAATCCCGGGAGGCGACGCCATAGGAGGAGCCTGGAAACCACCCATAGCCTCGCTGGAAGCAACAGGAAGGCTCTTAGAAAGAACCTGAGTGAGTAAGGAGAGGGCCTCCCTAAGCTCACTGCCTGTACCGACCGGTTCGACAGGGAAGCGAACCGGCAAAGTGGCTTCACCTCTGACCCTCTTAACCAGCGAAGGGTCACGATCCTCCAAAACACCCGGCGCGGGACGACGGGCGGCAGCCGAAACATCTGAAGGCAGACGTGTATAGGGGTACGATGCACCCCGAGGATCAATATTGCGAGAACTCATGAGAGTCACCACGGACCTCTGCGGGGCAGAAGGTCCAGGCTGCACAAAAGGCGTTGGTCCCCCAAAACTGGTCGTGTGACCAGAGTGAGTAGACGGAAACGCCACGGAGTTCATAGTGTTTCCACTACGAACATCCGAATCCAAAGACACAACTGTGGTGCTCGGCGGCGAAGAGACCACAGCGATGGGCTCGACCGGCAGACCCTTCCGACTTCGCCGAGTTGAAGTCAGGGAAGGCTGAGGCCGATATCCCACGTCTACAGTATCGGACCGACCTGCAGTCCCCTGCAGCGAAAAGCCGAGGCCGGCTGAAACAGATAACGAAGCAGACGGGCCAGCAGCAGTAGTAGATACGTCGAGAGTCGTTGAGGCTGGTGAAATAGTGGAGAGAGCACACCGGCTCGGCTCCGAAGGAGGAGTCACAACCCTAGTGACAGCCTCAGATGTCGACTGGAGGGGGACCGTAGTCCCGGAACCAGGCATCTCTACACCAGAACACTCAACGGCTCCCGCAGTATCCACCACAGGAAAAGACTGCACATCCCCCATGGAGGAGGAATAACTCTCACCAGACAAAGTCGGCTCGGGAGGCCCCGAACGACCACGTTCTCCTTTCCCGCGGGAGCGGGAGGCACAGCCACGAGAACGAACGACACGGTTTACTGACGCCCAGAAGGTGGAAGACCATGTTCCACAGACACCACACGGCCGCTCGGCCGAACACCCATTACAGGAGGAACAAGACGAATGTACATCATCCACATGCTTTGGCAGCAGACATTGCCCACAGGGAATTGTCCTGGGCATGATAGAGGTGAGAGGAGCAGAGAAGGTGAGATGAGAAAACAGAACACCCCCAAAGAAGAGAGAAAGTGACAGAAACAAAGACCCCAGAAGGTCGACCGGGAACCACCCAACAGGAAGACTACTCTCAAAAGAAAGAAGAAACACTGCAGGAGTGGTACCCCGCTGACACCTAACTCTAACACAATTAGAAAATTTTGCAAAAAAAGCATTAACAATAATTGTGAAAAAATCTAAATCCGAACCGCGTGGCACGCGAAATTCGCGCGCGACTCGAGAGAGAGCAAATAAATATACATTATGGACATATAATAGAAAAGAGAATATATAAAACACTGTTCCTCAGAATACAAAAAATACACTGTGGTATAATGAATCAGGAATCATCAAACATCGAGCTGGTGGAACACTGATAAGCATGCAAAAACGTCTCGACACGAAGCGGATTTTAAAAAGAATGAGTCTTTAGAGACGGTATATGCGCACTGGCAACGGAAGTCGTGGAGTTGTACTTGGGAGAGAGCGTCCCGTACTGGGTCTGCGCCGGTTGCACTCGACCCAGTTTTGGCTTATTTTTATTGGTGCTTTTGCACCACTTTTCTTTCCCAACTTGCTTGGGAAAGACAAAAATAGAGAGTATTTTATCCGAGTTAGGGACTTCCACTGTAGTGCAAGCCTGTAGTAAACAATTGTGAGTAGGTTGATAAGAAATACACAGTAAGCTGCATAAAATAATAACAGAACAGAAACAAGAAATGCATGTTCTCAGATTTTATTGCTTTCTAAAACAAAACTTATTTGCTATAAAAGATGTTTTTTCTGCATAGGTAGAAAATACGATTACTTTTCCATCTCAGCCTGCACAATTTAAGAATTTTACAATTCTTGCTCAGGTAACAAATTTGACAAATTCAGTGTTATACACAAAACCTACCACAAAATTATATTTTTCTATTGCAAATGGAACAGCAGGGTTTGAACTCATGCCAAGAGAGTTTCCTTTGGCATCAACTGGTAGTAAAACTATACTAAACCACAAACACCACTCTGCAAAAGACAGATCTTAAAAAGGAATACTACTTAACCATCGATATACAGGGCTAGTACAGAACATGTGGAATACTCAATTATAGTTAGTATTAGAAGAATGCATCATTTAATTCTACATACTAAATTTCACTGGAAATCAGTAAGAATGTCTTTTTCAATTTTCCGGAGTACCATAGAATCAAGAAAGGATGCTGGTTATATTGCAAATGGCATAATTGGCTCAACCTATGATAAGAGAGTTGACTTCAGCACCAACTACCTAGCAAAACTATATTAAACCATGTACACATACGCACACCATGCAATATATTTTTTTTTCTTTTTTTGTGCCAAAGGTACTGTTTGGGAGATGAAAATTAAAAAAAATATAATTGTTATCAATGAAAAGTGCTTGTCAAGCTCACGCTAATGAAGAATAGTAACCTAAGGTTTAACTCTTAACCCACTGAGTATTTATAAAATATTTTTCTTCAAATCTAATCATGGCTGCTGCAAAGCAGCCATGGCGAGATTTGATGAAAAAATCATGGTCAAGGCTTACAGCAATGAACTTCAAAATGAAAGGTTCACTGTTCGATCCTCACCAGGGGTAACTGTGCTGCGACTTGGACAAGGCACTACACCCCAATTGCCCATGTGGGGGCATAGTGGTGCTGTGTGCTAGGTGTACTAGGAATGCATGTCGATGGTGCACTTGTCTTGCAACCAATGCTAATTCTGCTTGTGCGGAGTTAGTACATTGGTGAGTCTGACAGTTGCTCGGCATTGCTCAGTGGTTCTCTCTGGGTACTCCAGCTTTCTTCACCCATAAAACTGTTTGACATGAGGTGGGCCGGGAAGTCAAAAGTGTCATTAAACCCCAATAAATAAATAAATTCATGGTCAAAAACCGATACATTTTGCGGAGGAAAATTTGGTTAAATGGATTCAAATATTACCTTTTCTTGTGGCAAGAGATTTCCTATCCTGGGCAGGAATATCCTCCAGCATCATGCTGGGAATTAAAAACATTCTAAGCAAAAATAGGAAACAATGCTGAGAATGTATATAAAGGGTTACAAGAGAAAACTAGAAAAAATGTGAGCACTTCTCACTAAATGACACCACCCACTCCCACCAAGAAACATTTTAAAACAGTAAAAGTGTGTTTAATGTAGAGAGCACAAACACTGACACCAATGTTTGAAGGTTTCATTGAAATCCATTCACTAGTTTAAAAGAGGTGGATAGCAAATGTCAACACCCCCCCCCCCCCCCTCCCCCAACCCCACAAGCTTGAATTGACAAAGCCCATTTTTAAATGTGGGAAACCCTAAAAATGAAAATATCTGAAAACAAAACAGGAGGTGCACATCTTCAATATATGTAAAAACTGTCTAAAAGTTTTAATGAAATCTGTACAATGGTTTAAGAGGAGTTGTGGATAGCAGTTCTGTACAGAATGTCAACTGAACTTGACAAAGTTCATTCTTTAATATGGGAAACTCTAAAAAAGAAAATATCTGAAAATAAAACAGGAGGTGCACATCTTCAATGTATGTAAAAGAATGTCTGTTCAATGGTTTAAGAGGAGTAGCGGATAGCAGATCTATACCCCTCCCTACTAAAACCTGAATTGACAAAGACCATTTTTGTATATGGGGAACTGTAAATATGAAAATATTTGAAAAGAAAATAGGAGGTGCACATCTTCAATGTATGTAAAAGAACGTCTGAGAGTTTCAATGGAATCCGTTCACTGGTTTAAGAGGAGTTGCGGATAGCAGATGTGTACATCCCTAAAACATAATGGATGGACGGATGGACAGACATCGAAATATGAAAACATCTGAAAGAAAAATAGGAGGTGAACATCTTCAATGTATTAAAAGAATGTCTGAGAGTTCCAATGAAGTTTGTTCAATGGTTTAAGAAGAGTAGCGGATAGCAGATCTATACCCCTCCCTACTAAAACCTGAATTGACAAAGATCATTTTGAATATGGGGAACTGTAAATATGAACATATTTGAAAAGAAAATAGGAGGTGCACATCTGAAATGTATGTAAAAGAATGTCTGAAAGTTTCAATGAAATCTGTTCAATGGTTTAAGAGGAATTTGCGGATAGCAGATCTGTACAGAATGTCAATTGAATTTGACAAAGTTTATTTTTCAATATGGGAAACTGTAAAAATGAAAATATCTGAAAAGAAAATAGGAGGTGCACATCTTCAATATATGTAAAAGAAAGTCTGAGAGTTTCAATGAAATCCGTTCACTGGTTTAGGAGTTGCGGATAGCAGATGTGTACCCCCTAAAGCATAATGGATGGTCGGATGGACGGACAGACGACGGACCAAGTGAACACTATATACCTCCCACTTTTCAAGTGGGTGGTATAATAATGAGTATGTCCTTACCTGTAATTCATGTAACAATCTTTCTGCTTCCTCAACAGGCAAATTTTCTTGATTATACCGGGAACTGATAAATTCTGCTTGGTGTCTCATCCACTGTTCGCACTGTTGTGCGTCAGTAAAGAACTATAATAAAAGAAGTCAGCATAAGTGATGATGAAAAGTGAAAATTGCCAAAAACAGTAAAAGCACCCTGAACTAAAAAGCAAATTTGCAAGTGAAAAATATGTAATTAACAGGATTAATTAATAGGAATTTGGTAATTTCCCAATATTCTTGTGATAGACAGCAATTATTCTATCATATCTTGTTTGGCTGATCTCAAGGAGGTGTCAAACAAGATGCAATAGATTAAATGTCTCAACTGGATTACTGCGGCCAAACAGCTCTACAAACATAGGAAATTTAGTAACTGTTACAGGAACTCCTCAATAGAAGAGATCAGCACTCCCCACATTGGGTCATATGGGGTGAGTGGCAAATATATTTCAATAAAACCATATCATGTGACCACTCTCATTGCAATGAGCTCAACTGTCAACAAATTTTAATTATTTTTTACAAAAAATTATTAAAATACTAAATAGACAGAACAGCATACACATTCGACCTGTCATTTTTTACCGCACAAGATTGATTTGGGCAGATGGATAATAATGAATGAGAAGCCGTAGGCTTCGAGTTCAATATTATGCCTCCATCGACATCCATAGAGTGTATGCTGTTCTGTATTTATTGCACACCTACAGTTTACTAAAAAAATATTAAATCTATTTTGGTGGAGGGATAATATTGAACCCAAAGCCTTTGGCTTCTTGTTCAATATTCTCCCTCCGCCAAAAGCGATCTCATGCGGTAAAAAAAGGAAAGTTCAAATGCGTATGCTGTTCTGTATTTATTGAATGTCTACAGTTTACTACAAAAATTAAAAACACAAATTATGCTAAAAGTAACCAAAACGTAAAAAAAGAAATAATAATATTCCGCATGCATGATCTGTATTGTTCAAGGACAATACAGAAAAATTTATTGTTCGCTGCGGTTTTTGCAGAAAAAGCATGTATTCTATTGAAATAAAAGCACAGGCGTGCAATAAATTGTGATATCATGTGCATTGACTAATGGGTTAACAGGCATTTTAATGTCAGATTTCATTTTCAAACACATTAATATGCTTGTCATTTTGGTTGAAACACTTCACCCCCATTGCCCATGTGGGGGCACGATGACGCCGTGTACTAAGGTGTACTGCACGTCGATGGTACGCATGTCTTCAATCAATCTAACCCTGCCTGTGCTGCAGTGCGGAGTTACGAGGTTGGGGAGCTGGCAGCTGCTCGTCGTTGCTCGGTGGTTCTCTCCGAGTACTCTGGCTTCCTCCACCCGTAAAACTGTCACCGTCATGATTAGCCATTGTGCATAAATATGTGACCTTAAACATCAATAAATAAATTTTTGGTTGAAACTGTCTGCGGCTGTCTTGAACATTTGTGATCATCAGATAAACTTATTGAATTTATTTATTTATTTATTTATTGCACAGGCAGGGTTAGATTGGTTGAAGACATGCGTACCATCGACAAGCAGTACGCCTTAGTACACGGCATCATTGTGCCCCCACGCGGGCAATGGAGATGAAGTGTCTTGCCCAAGGACACAACACGGTTGCCGCAGGTGGGATTCGAACAGAGGACCTCTCGGCTTGCAGCCTGCACCTCTACCTACTGAGCAACTTATTGAATATATGTACAAACATGTTCAACATTTAGAAAAGACTCTGTGCTTTCACTGGTTTAGTGCTAGAAGCCACGATCAGGGCTTTCAAAAACATGAGGGTACCATATCAAATGCCAATATCTTCCATGCTCATGTTTCATGTTCAGTCAAATGCATATAATACTTTTTTCATATAAATTTGTCTTATTATGACTTATTGGAGAGTGCACTCTCCAATAATTTGTAATAATACAAATTTTTAATAATAAATTCAGACAATGAAAATAATCTAGCCCTCAACGAGTTAACAGTATAACTGCATGTTGTTCCAGCTTGAAGACTTCCAATAATTCAGATACACAAGTATAAAAGCAATGTGGTTCCATAATTTAATAATTATACTTTTGGTCTAAAAAAAATTAAAAATCTGTTTCTCAGGCCCTCCCACATGGTAATTTTGGCTCTCTTTTTATAACAAATATAAACTTAAAAAAAAAAATTAAATGGTTTATGTCTGATATTTTACCCAAGTTAATACAATTGATAAATTTGTCCCTTGAGTGCAAGAAGGCTTTGCACTTAAGGGACGAAATACACCACCACCCATTCTATTCTGTAAATTATGAGGCCTAAAAACATAAACCAAGAACATGAACTTTTGATGGCAAAGAAATAATTACAGAATAAAAAATAAAATAAAAAAACGCTTGCCCGCATGAAATGTTACAAATAATGACCTGAGAAACAGAAGATCTACTTTGTGTGGCCTTTGAGAAGTGTTTTTTTTTCTCTTTTTCCTATATGAAATGTACAAGGTCCCGCACAAAAGCGTTTTGAAAGCTTGTAATATTCTATAAATAGTAATGTAAACAAATCATAATCATTATTATTATTATTTATCAGTGTTTAAGGTTACATACTTATGCACAATGGCTAATCGTGACTGTGACAGTTTTTATGGATGAAGGAAGCCAGAGTACCCGGAGAGAACCACCGAGCATCGACGAGCAACTGTCAGCTCCTCAACATTTTAACTCTGTTCAAAAGCTCTGCTCAAGCAGGGTTGCAGTGGTTACATGATCATCATCGACGTGCAGTATGCCTTAGTACATGGCGTCATCGTGCCCCCATGTAGGCAACCGGGATAAAGTGCCCTGCCCAAGTACACAACGCGGGTCGTCCCAGATGGGGATCGAAGTTGTAAAATACAGGTTTAGTATCCAGAGCCCCTGATACACAATGTATTTGGGTAATTACAAATCCAATACATACTTATGGTAAGATAAAATGAGAGATCATAAGCTTTATTTTGCAGGAAAAATTGAAAAAGTAATATTTAGATTTGGCTGTGATATTAGGTGAATGGTAAACCATGTACCTGATGGTAAGCTGCTGCATGTTTAAGATGAGACTCCAAACAGATTGTCAGCTGTAACAACCAAGACCACTGTGACTGCATTGCTGCCATATATGCCTGAAATTAAAAGGAAAAAATATAGAGAACATAGTGATGTGGCATTGCATTCGTAAGATTTTCTCTGAATTTCTAAAATCACAATTTCTTAAAAGTTACTCATGACAAAAATTCATGTCATGATAATAGTTTTCAAGCCTTCTTCTCTTCAACTCATGTTTTTCTTTTCCAAGAATTTTTCAGAAACTGTGCATGTTGGGAACACATCAAGGGAAGTAATCACTGCTAACATTCTTTCAAAACATTATGAACTACAAATTTCAATTCATAAAATTTCAAATTACCCGATGTCTCTCTGCTGCTTTAGTTAGACAACTCCATCTGTATACTGCAATGAGATTTCTTGAAAATGATTTTTCAGAATTTGAAGACGAAGTAATTGGGTCAATATCACTGCAGACTGAAAATTTGGAAATATGCACAAGTCCACTTGCAATTATTCATATCTAAAATATTTCATCAAAATCAAATCATCTTATGCAGGAGGGGCAGTGCGCACAAGATTCTTGAATAGAAAATCTATATTTAATCTTTTAAGTTCAAAGGAAGATAACTTGGTTAAAACTTTTGCAGGATGAAAATCTGGAAAGATGAGAATGGAAACTTCATAGTGGTCATGTCCCCTAGCTAGCACTCTGGGAGTAAAACAGAATTTTCTCCAATCACTCCATATTTTCTTTTGTTTAACTATGAATCTAACCAATTGTAGGGAGCACTGTCAAACAAGGTATATTTGATTAAATATTAGACTGCATTATGAGAAATATTTGCTGCTGAAAACTTTGCCACTTTGATATCAGAGTGCAGAGGATAAATCAAAATTGGTTCATAAATGTAGGAGAAGCTGCACACACAAGATTCTCAAATAGAAATTTATATTAAACCTTTTCTTAGTTTACATGGAGACAACTTTGTTAAAATTGTCGCAGACTGAACATTTGAAAATATGCACGTGTTCATTTCTTAGTGGCCATATTTGAAAGTTTCATCACAATATGTTCATAGATGTAAGAGGAGCACACACAAACATTTTGGGGGGTAAAATGAACCTGGAGACAGACAGATGGGCAATCCTTGGTGATGATAATATAGCCCCAGATTTTAGAAACAACTGCCAAGCTTTCAAGTTTACCAAGAGACAGAATATTAGGGAATCTGTTCTATTTCAGTAAAAAATTATCAAAGTTGGAAAAAGGCTTTAACCCTTTACCCAACCCAGACGATATCAAAATTTATTATTTTAAATATCATTTTTTCAAATTTTCCAAAAGATTTCAACAAAACCATATCATGTAACCCCTCATTGGAATGATCTTGTCGAGCTTGTTCCAACGAGGGGTCACATGATATGGTCTTGTTGAAATTTTTTGAAAAATAATATTTTTTCAACTGCTGAATTTGCATATTACGCGGGCAGATGCGGCCAATTTATTGGGTAAAGGGTTAAAGACTTAACATAGTGCAGCAGAAAGTGTTAGTTTGCTGAAGATCTGACACTGATCTCAAAACAACTTGACTGCTGCAATATCAGCAAAAAATGTTGCAATTCAAACTGCGCTCATAAGATGTCATCAAGTCAATCAATTTAATAACTCCTTCCAATCTATGTTTGATGATTGTGAAAGCTGTTACACTGTAGTTTAACGGCTGTCACTTCATCAAACTCCATGGTGTTTACCTTACATCAAAACTAATAACACTATATCAAGTTCCCAATCTCTGCACCAGTTTTTTGTTAATAATAATGTCTAAAATATGTTGTAAATATTAAATATGCGCTGCCACGAAAAATGTGCATATCATCAACATATTCATTTTCTGCATATATCAAAGAATATTTTTTAAGAAGTGATTAGAGATTGCAAGGCATCGGTATACTTAAACCTTTACCTAACATAATGGTCACAAAGGGACTGAAAATTAACCAGAGTAAGCCAACCACAGCCTACGATATCTCAGAAGTTTCTCAATAAAACCATAAAAATATGGATATCATTAGAACCAGTTCGTCGAGCTGGTTCTAATGATATCGATTTTTGTGTGGTTTTATTGAAAAATTGTGAAATTTGTTTTAGAAAAATGTGGAATTTAATTTTTTTTAAAATAATGTGTTAGGTAAAGGGTTAAAAACTTTTAGAATATTTTTTGTTGTTGAGAAATTGTTTATTTATAGCAAGTTCCGTGCCCCCCCCCCCCCCCCCCCCCCCCTCCTAAGATGGCGGAGATGTAGACCCTTTTCAATATGTGATCAATGAACATTCCTGCAATCCAACTGTATAGAGATCAGGGAGATGTGAGCATGAAAATGTGGCAAATAAATAATCCAAAGGAGTTGCAGAGTTCTGGTACTTGAACATAAAACAAAGACATACAGAGCACATTTTTGTGGGCCATTCTGGAACACATAGAATAGTGTGACATTCACAGTACAGATATAGAATATAATTCTCAAGGAAATGCCTAATTGCATCTCTGTATAAACCAGAATGATGTTGTTTCAGGATGTTTCAAGCAGTTAAAAACATAAATCTTAGAAAAAAACTGATACTATTTTCTTTTTGTTTGAAATATTCATTACAATTTGTAGTTTCCTGGTTAGGAAATCAGAACAAAGACGGCTGGAAAAAAACTGGGAAATGGTAGAGAGCACTTTGATTTCTGAATTGCATTCAGTTCCCTGATCAGGTGATCATTGCTACTGAAACATTTTTCGCATCATACACCTGCAACTTTTTCAAAGGGATGAGCTGATAAAAGGCATCTGTGGATGAATAACACTAGTGTTCTGGAATCGCTCACAGAAACAAACCCAAACAGGGATTCTTTTGAAAGAACTTTCCAGGACACACAAAATCACAATTAATTCTCTCACAACTAAGACAAGACACAAATTATCACAAAAACTGCAAGCTATTTTCAGATGAAAGCTGTTTTGAATTCATTTGTGATTGAAGTAATGCTAAGAAAAACACCTGTAAAAATAAATTAGACAAATAAAATGCAACTATACCTCTATTGTTTTGGAAGCCGGATGTCTGTTTAAAACCATAGCTTCTCCGTTGTCTTGGACAGAATTAAATTGTGCTTCCCGAGATTCTAACTCATGCATTAAATTCTGAAAAAAAGAATAGAATGAAAAAAAACAACTGATTAGTTTACACAAGTAAATTCATTTGTGAAAGAAAACTGTACAATGTTAATCTATGGAATAAAACAAAATTGAAAATGATGACATCCTGTGTCTTTCAAAGCCCTTCTTGTGTTGGTTGTAAGCAAGGCTTGCGCTCACCTTGTTTTGTTTAGCTGGTAGAGTGCTGGAAGCCCTTATTTGGGTTTTATTCTGAAGTGTCAGTACCACAACTTAAAGGCTTCATATTCTGTGGATGTTGTTCATATCACCTTTGAAGTGAAATTATTTAATCTGTTAGGATTTGCCTTGTTACAATTTATGGGAGAGTGCCTATTGGCACTCTCCCATAAATTGTAACAAGGCAAATATATGTGAGCAAATTTTAATGACCAAAAATAATTCAGCACTCTACCAGTTAACTCCTTTATGCTGCTGGTGGATATTCCTGTCAAGGACAGGATTTCTCTTGCCTTTGAAATAAGTATAATTTGGGCACAGCTAATAAAAGTTTCCTTCTGCAAATTGAATGGATTGGTTTCACCAATGATTTCTTGAGTTAAATTGTGATGTATTTTTCATCAAATCTAGTCCTGACTGCTTCAGAGCAGCTATGACTAGATCTGACAAAATATATCTTGAAATTATTCAGCAGATTAAGAGTTAACCCTTTGCATTCAGATATCGAAATATCAAAATTTCAAGTACCAAAATATTTTCTATTGTGCGACTCGGAATTCAGCTAATTCAATTTTGTATGACAGAGTAATTCCTTGTTGCATTATAGGACAAAATTTGGCTTGAAATTTTGATATTCTGACATCAATGATAACCTTTTACGCAACGTAATGGCCAAAACCGGCCAGCTATTCTAAAAAATCGCCAATTAATTTTCAATATTTTTTTCATTTTTTGTCTCAAAAACATAAGTTATGACCCCTCATTAGAACAATTTTGTCGGGACTTAATGACATTATCAACAATCAGGGTTATTCTCTAATTATATTGGTAAAACAGAGCAATGGACAAGCAAAGTGCTATTTCCTATTATTACCACTTTTGTGTGCATTTTTAGTAATAATATAAAGAGTTTATTACAGCCATAAAAAACTCATGGCATCACACAACTGGAAGAGGGCAGTGGGCAGTTAATGGTACACTGCCTGCTTTTGGTTGTGGTAATTATAGTAATAATATGATTTTGTTGGTGTGTCCCAATTTACTAATGGCCTGTGAAGAATGAATAAGACAAAGTTTCAGTCCAGAAGTAAACCGTCATGTTGTTATTCATTCTTCTTGGGTCATTAATGAACTGTAACGCTCTCCAAACTCATGTTATTGTTATAGTATTAACCCTTCACCTGACCAGACTATACAATTTTATATATCGACTTACTGAGTGAATTCCAGAGATATGTCAAACCCCTGTGTTGTTTCTTCAATATCCATATGGATTTGTTTTATATGGTACAGGACCAAATGAGGGCTAAATTACTAAAGCATTAGATCACCAGAGTCTGGTATGTTACGGATTGTCGGCAATTGCTAGCTATCTCCCCCAACCCCCTCCCACACACAAAAACGAGAAACTGATTTGGGTGTGTAACCTTTTGTTATTTGTGAAGTTCCATACAAGTAGATACAATAGAAAGCATTAAGAACCCAGTTGCATGTTTGGGGCCATTGACCCCATTCTTATACATGTTACAAGTGTGTGTGTGTGTGTGATGGTGCATGTGTGCACATGTTGTGGGTGTTAAGGAAAATATGGGGCCGACATTCTGTCTCTTATCACCCAGAGAAATCCCCGAGATGTGTTTCACATTCAGAAACAGTAAGTGTTGAGGTCATATCAATTAGTTACATTACAAATGACGGGAAAGTGTTCATGAGCATTCCAATAAATTGTAATAAAACAATTACTGAAGCTGACAAAAAAAATCTACTAAAACACAAGTATAAAGTCAAGTTTAGTTAAACATTTATACCCATGGAATGCATTTCAGAAGACTTGCACCGAGGCATTGGTTACCAGGTCTAATTACACATCTGAAAACAAGCTATTAATTGAAAATAGAATATGTTTTCATTTTTGGAATTCACCCCAAAAAGGTTTCCACAATCCATTCCAAGGAGGGATTATAATTCACATTTGAATACCTTTTGAGAATATTATTTATTTATTTATTGGTGTTTAAGGTCACATTCTTATGCACAGTAGCTAATCGTGACCATGACAGTTTTACGGGTGGAGGAAGCCGGAGAACCTGAAGAGAACCACTGAGCATCGACGAGAAAATGTCAGCTCAACATTCTAACTCTGTTGAAGCTCCACTCAAGCAGGGGTACAGCGGTTGAAGATATGTACATCATCAACGTGCAATTCGCCTTAGTACACAGCGTCATCGTGTCCCCATGTAGGCAACTCGGATAAAGAGTCTTGCCCAAGGACACAACACGGGCCGTCCATGACGGGGATCGAACTCTGGACCTATAGCATAGAAGTCTAACAGTCTCCCACTGAGTCACTGCACTCCCTTTGAGAATATTACTGGCTGGTTTTGGCCATTGCATTAGGTAAAGAGTTGATATAGATGAGATTCTAACTGAGGCTTTATGGTGCACAGAGTTAGTTACTGAGTTGATAATGAAAATTGTTTCATAAACAGAAAATGTGACTAACCCTGTGCAATGCACTGGGTTAGTCACACTTTCTAGTTATAAAAAATTGATAACTGCCTTATCACACACTACATGAAAAAATATACTCAATAAGGCAGAGTTATGCACAGGATAGTCACATAACCAAGATGATCATGTTTATAACCAGAAAGAAGAGTGACATAGGGTATGTTTCAGTGAGCTATTCCGGTTTACTTGGTTTATTGTGAGCATGCGTAGAAACACAGAATAAAAACCAGGTCGTTTTATTAAGCAGTTTATATTCTGATTTATCATTCTGGATTAAACCAACTAAACCTCCTGGGGAGCAGGGTTATCTGGTTTATCATTCTATTCTTGACATGCGCAGTGGAACGCACATAAAAGATCTACGCCTCGCACAACATTAATAAAAAAAACTTTCGATTTTGAGTGTCAAAAAAGAAATAAACAGTGCAAGGTTCATGAAAAATGCTATAACTCAAGAGAGAGAAACTATAAAAAAAAAGTTATAACATTTATTTAGCCCAGAAAAGCAGCTTTTCAAAAATGTTCGATTCTCAACTGAAAGGGTGTTTTTCTCTCAGAAAAAATTGTTACAACTTTCCGAAGATCCTTTTTGGCCATTTTATTTCCTTGATAGCAACAACGCAATTTTTTACACCATCACTGGAAATTTCTGATGAGGGCTTTTTAACGATGTTTTTTTTTAAGACTGTTTAAAAATGAAAGCAGGGATATGTTTCCCACGTTTTGGATGTCCCACTACTAACAATACTTTCATCCTTCACGTTTCCTAGCGACATTAAGCAGGGGTTTAGGTGGAATAGTATTCGCATTAAACATGTCGTTCTATTGGGAATTCTAAACCATAGTTTAGGTTTACATGGAATAGTAAACCAAGTAAACCGGAATAGCTCACTGAAACATACCCTAAGCGTGTGCCTTGCACAGAGTTAGTTGGTAAGCTAACCTACACTGACTAACCATTGGCATTACACAGGATTAGCTAATAGGATCCCATATCACACACTGCATGAAAATATACACCAGCTAAACAATTCTCAGGGTTAGCTGGTTTCATGTTACATGGAGTGCAGGATTCAAGAAACTAATAGAAATACTTATACTAGATTTTTGAAATTCACTTTAAAAAAAAATTTCTACAATGAAAACATTCTACTTTCAATTAATAGCTTGTTTGAAACAGAACTTTTACACACAATAAACAATCACTTCTCCATTTCCAAGAGATTACACAGGCTTTAAAGATCTTCTGTTTGATAATGGTTATCAAAGTTTTTAAACTGTTGGGTAGAAAGAAACCACAACAGTTAACTGGTAGAGTGCTAGGAGCCACTATCAGGGCTTTAATATGAAGAGCAGGTACCCCGGCCTGAAGGTGTCATATTCTGTGGATGTGCTTCACATTATCTTAAAAGCAAAATTATTTAGTCTATAAGGGTTTGCCTTGTTACAATTTATGGGAGAGTGCCTCTTGGCACTCTCCCATAAATTGTAACAAGGCAAAGACACATGAACAAATTTTGATAACCCAAAATAACTTAGCACTCTACCAGTTACGAACATTTCAAACTCTGTAACTGCAATATACACTAATGAGCATAAAAATGAAATTGCTGTTCAAAATTAGAAACCACCGAATCAAAACTGCATGCATGAAAAAACAACACAACTGCATCTTGTAAAAATGTTATCTTTCAAAGTTAAATCCAAACAAAATCATTTAGGAGCAAAATCAAAATTCTGGATGTCTTAACTATTATCATGCTGAATTAGATTCTATCAAATTAGTTTCCACTGTTAATCTTTTCATGCCATTTGAGAAAAAAATTATAAACAGATAAGAATTTAATTTATTGGTGCGTAAGGTCACTTTCAGCATGGCTATATCATGACCACAACATAAGTCAAGTTTAGTCAATTGTTCACATGTATGTTGCCCACTTTAGAAGACTTCCACCCCAGACATTCATTACCAGGTCCTATTTTTATTTTATAAGTAAAGCAGAATTGGCTTATCATATTAAATAAGCACTACTCAACTTCATGGAAAATGGTGGGGAGGGAGCACTAGAAATAACTCCATTAAGGAATGGGCACCATGCACTTATTTAAAAAAACACTTTTATGGGTTCAAGTCAGAAGAAAAAGAAACCTGATATAAGAATTCTTGACTAATATTGTTCATAGAAAATTGTTTTATTACAGTTTATTGGAAAAACAATTTTATTAGTGGCTTCCAGTACTTTTCAGTAGAGCCATTATAGTTGGCTTCTGGCACTCAACCAGTTAATTTTTCTTTTTTTGTGGAGAGCGGGAGAAGGGGGGGAGGAGTGGAGGAGGCGGGTTATTTATTTATTTATTTTTTTATTTATTCAAGGCCAGCCAACTATTTATACCCATGCTGCCCACTTTAGAGGACTTCCACCCAAGGCATTCATGAACGGGTCCCATTTTAAGAGTAAAACAGAGATTGTTTACCACAGTTAAGACGAACTGCCTCACTTCCTAGGGTCCCCACGTGGGAAGAGAGATGCAGGTTAATGGCACTTTCAACAGCCAGAGTCATATCAGGTCAGACAGTTCCAATGGGTGAAGTAAGGCCCAGTACCAGAGAGAACCACCAATCAATTTAGTAAACCAACATAAGCTGGATAAGCACTGGTTGAAGGCATGTGTACCTTCAACATGCTGTATGCCTCTGCACACTGCTCCATCATATTCCAACTTGGGGAGGGGGGGGGGGGGGTGGAGAATGGCACAAGTCAAGATCGAACCTCTAACCTTTGGATCTGGAGAGTAATGACTTACAAATGAGTCACAAGGCCCCAATCAAATAATAAATAATTTCACTGCTGCATAAAAATTGATTTGACTAGGACAACAACAGAGAATGAAGATGGTACGTTTTCAAACCTTTTCCCTGAGAACAACCTGGATTTGTAACGAACTTCAATGACTGACGAATTTGATCATGAAGGTGTCATTGTTTTATTGGGGTTTAATGACACAAAGACTTCGGTCAAGACTGACAGATTTTCAGCTCTCAGAACATGTGCGCCACTGTGTAATCACATGGTCTTTGAGGTAATTACCAAATTCTCCTGGCTGTGGTTTCTATTCCAGTCTTGGGTGCCTACAAAGACTGTCAAGAATTGACTAGAAATCACTGTCAAGCAATTTGAGTTACAGAAGAAAATTCTGAAAAATGACAGGCCCAAGGGTTAATATATAGAATAAATAGGTACTAGGGCCGGTAATCAGATTTAAACCACTAGTAGAATAAGGGTTTTAACCACTCGGCTTGCCGAGTGGTTAAAACCCTTATTCTACTAGTGGTTTAAATCTGATTACCGGCCCTAGTACTTATTTATTTTATTTATACCATGCTATTAATTAATAATCGACTTTGTCACTTAAAATGGAGAAAACACGACACTTTCTACCGCAAACACACAGGTTTGTTTTGTTTACATCTGCGCCGGTGGGCAGTACTTCCGGCTGTACGTGAATGCTTGATTGACAGCTAGACACATCGTCAAAGTTGATTGAATTTTCCTGGCTTTTTCAATCAAATTATTATTAACAATTCTTAAAATTTATTTTAAATATTCAATTGTAGGTATTTTAAACTTAATGAGTCATTTACATGTAGTAGATAGTACTGAAAAATGTATGTTTGAATGAAACATATCGCGAAGTGTGAATGTATCGAAGTTGGCAAATTGCGTCATGCCAAAGGTCAAGTTGGATGACCTTCCGACTATAGCTGTAAATTTTTTTAAACCGGTAGTGGGGTTAAAAGCTAAAATTTAACATACTGGCTTTTCACAGGTAGTAACATTGGCGAGCATGGTATAAATAATGCCTCACATTATATATGGTACAAAATAGAAAGTATGAAAGAAAATTGCACAAAATATTTCCAAATAATAAAAAGTCAGCTTAAATTGATTGCATGCAAAGTAAAACTCCAAAAGAAAACCAGACCCAAAATGGCCAAAAAATGTAATTTCCTTTGAGGAATACGATAAATAAAACTTTAAATGAATTCAATTTATTTTATTCAAACTAAGAACATAAAAATGAGAATTGTAAAAACATCCACACAGCTAATTTTCTACCTCCATTATTTGAGAGGAAAACTATTTATTTTAAAAACATTAAAAATAAACTGAAGTGGTGGAACACAAATTAAAACCAACAGAAATGTCTATGAATACCTTAATTTGATTACTATGTGTTTACTTTCAGCTCTACTTGTGTTTAATTAAAAAAATGCATGTCAGACCATGGGATAGTAAGTACAGACAGATAGATTTCCCTCTGTTTACAAGACAAATCACACCTCTTAACCTTCCTCATACTGATGTGAAAAAAACTCAAATTGCAAACATGGCATATTTTCCTTTACATAATTCAACTAGGAATTTAATTGGTTACAATTTTGTGGATAAAATTTACAGTTTGAAATTTTGATATTTCGACATCAGCAGATGGTTATTTATTTACTGGTCTGAAACCTCACATTCAGCATCTACGGCTATAACCTGACCGCAACATTATAAGTTATTGTGATGAATGACGGTAACATGGTCTGAGGTTTGTGGCTCGGAGTTAATGTTCAACCGAGACGCGAAGAACATTATAAGTTATTGTGATGAATTGACGGTAACATGGTCTGAGGTTTGGGGTTCGGAGTTTATGTTCAACCGAGACGCGAAGAACATTATAAGTTATCGTGATGAATTGACGGTAACATGGTCTGAGGTTTGCGGCTCGGAGTTTATGTTCAACCGAGATGCGAAGTGTCGAGGTTGAACATACACTCCGAGCCGCAAACCTCAGACCATATTACCGTCAATTCACCACATTAATGTATTTGTTCCAATAATACACTATAGATGGCCCAAAATCCACATCGGGAAATGAACAAGGCAACTTGAACGAAAAAGGCAACTCTAACGATAACAAATTTAGTAAATTAACCATTCGTGTACCCCACGACATCACTGGACATCAAAAAAATCAATAACTCAGATGAAGGTCGAGGTTACTCCACCTCAGTTCAAATCGTAAACTGAAAAGTTTCAAACAACACATCATTTCGGAAGTTGTGGCATGTTCATTTCTTGTTTATGGTAATACTGGATTTGTGTATTGTGCACCCACTAAACATTGGGGCATTTACTCGATGCTGTGTAATGTTATTGGATGTGCAGAGATTGAAATCTGAGAATAATTCCTGAACTGATACACCATCCACGAATTCCACTTCCACTGGATCCTGCGACTGCGAGGGAATGCATGCATTTAAAGCAGTCCATGGACGTGTAGCATTAGCATCACCATGTTCAGTTGGTCTAGTTTGAAAGATTGGGACCAGTGTATGTGAAACACTCCCGGCGATTGCATCACCCATTGCCATCTTCTGTCGGAAACTCTCTGATACACTGATAGCGACGACAAAGATTTGTGGCCTGGTGACTGACATTATTTGAGATGGATTAAAGTTAACTCAGCTTAAAAAAGCTGCACCTGTGACTCGAATGCTGTGATCTGGATATCTTTTCGAAAGTTTAATTTTGTCACTCAATGTTGGCATGAACTTTCTCAGGCAGTCGCGTCCAACTGGGTTCTTCTGGTACCAAGATTCATCCGCATCAGTGAAACTATCTTTAAGATATTGTCACAGGTGGTTTGAGATAGGATTCAACTTTTCTAGGTAAGTGGCAAAGCATTTCACTGGGTAGTATTCATTGTCTACAAAATCAGCAGGCATATGTCCTGAGAAACCCTGTTTATCGCCAGCGCGGTGGTTCTTGGACATTTCAGCCTGGGTTTTCACCACGAATTTTCTAATATTTACAAACGAAGAAAGTGTCCTTGGTCATACATTCCATATTTTCATTCGCCTGGAGACAGAAATACAACACCCGATATTCATTTGTATATGATTCACTTAGAATCTCCTCCCTGTTATTTTGTTACAATTTATTGGAGAGTGCCAACTGGCACTCTCCAATAAATAGTAGCAAAACAATTATTTATGAACCAAATCTTGCTACACTAAGGCTCCCTTACTGGCAGCATTGTATCCTTGAAAAAAAAAATTCTCATGTTACAAATGACTTTTGAAAAATTTATTTATTTATTTATTGGTGTTTAAGGCCACATATTTCTGCACAATGGCTTATCATGACAACAACATGGAGATAAAGCCAATTTCAGTCAATCGTTTATACCCATGTTGCCCATTTTAGTGGACTTCCACCAAGAGCAGTGGTGACTGGGTCCTATTTTACCAGTAAAACAGAGCTTGTTTAACACAGTAAACAAGCACTGCTTCACATTTCGGGTTTTCACAGGGACTTTTGAAAAATAATTTAGCACTCTACCAGTTAAACAAGTCACCCTAATTTCAATGGACAATTGAAATGTCAATTACATTCTGATTTTATAGAAAAAAACTCAAAATATTTTTTTTTTACTGTTCAGGTCACTTTCAGCATCTCAGGCTATATCATGCCCACTTATAAAAGCAAGTTGAACAATGTTGCCCCTGTTAGAGGACACACATCATAATAATTGGGTTACCAGGCCCTTTAACCCTTTACCCAATGCAGACAATATCAAAATGTATTATTTTAACCTCCTGCACATTGATGTCAAAATATCCAGATTTGAAGTAGCCATTTTTCCCATAATGCAACTGGGAATTTAACCAATTCAATCTTGTTTGACAGAGCTCATTGAGCTCTGTCAAACAAGATTGAATTGGTTAAATTTCTAGTTGCATTATGGGAAATATTTGCACCCTGAACTTTAGATATTTCAACATCAGTGCGCAGGGAGTTAAATATCATTTTAAAAAAAATTTAAAATTATTTCAACCAAACCAGATCATCTGACCCCTCATTGGAATGGGCTCGATGAGCTCATTCCAAAGAGGGGTGACATAATATGGTTTGGATGAAATTTTTTTAAAAATAATATTTTTTTCAGTTGCTGATTGCATATTACATGGGCGGGTGTGGTCGATTCATTTGGTAAAGGGTTAAACCCAGAGAAATATTTTCACTACATTAATCTAGCATTACTCCACTTCCTGGATTTTCCTGAAAGTTTATATCAGAAGTCCTCTTCATATTTGGAACTTCAGTGTGTAGAAATGCAAAAACATTTATTAACAATTCCAAGGCCTTCAAATAGTCCACATATTGATATTTATATTTACTGGTGTTTAAGGTCACATATTTTGCACAATGGCTAATCATAACCATGACAGTTTTACGAGTGGAGGAAGCCGGAGTACCTGGAGAGAACCACCGAGCAATGGTGAGCAACTGTCAGCTCCCCAACATACTAACTCCACACAAGCAGGGCTAGCATTGGTTGAAGACAAGTGCACCATCGACGTGCAGTACATCTTAGTACACAGCACCACCGTGCCCCCATGTGGGCAATGGGGGTGAAGTGTCTTGCTCAAGGACACAACGCGGTTGCCGCAGGTGGGATTCGAACAGAGGATCTCTCGGCTTGCAGTCTGCACCTCTACCTACTGAGCTACAGAGCCCCCAAATAGTCTACATCAGCAAAAATGTTTAACAACATTAAAGCTGGACATTTTTTTCAGTTCGGTTCTGGTTTTTGCAGCAAACCAGAAAACCAAACTGAAAAATCCAACAAAAAGCGGCTGTACGGTTTTACTGTATTGGTGCATAAACTGGTGAAACTATCTTACTGGGAAGGAACAGGACTAGCGGCCCCAATGGACTCTCACCACTTAGTCCACCAGATGATTCAATAAGGGAGAAAATATGACAATGAGAACACAATGAACTTTACATGAACTTTATTTATTTGTTACCCTAATTTATGTTTTTTTCTGGCTAAATAGGTTTAACCCTTTCAACACTGGTGGTATCTTCCATGACAGTTGAATGGCAGCCATTGGAAAAGTCCATATCCATTATTTAGGGGTAGAGAAATTAATACTTTCAATGTGCAGCCTTCAGGCTGCACGTTGAAAATATTAATTGTTCTACCATACACGTTCACTTAGCAGCCATTCTACTTAATGAAATTATGACGTGTCATGTTCCTGGACTGGAAAAGCGGCCTCTGGTGTTGAAAAAGTTAATAACTGAAACCAAACCATAACCGCATCTGAAAAATCAAAACCTCCCAGCTTTAAACAATATGAAGGTAAAAAGCATGTCAGTCACAACATAGAAAGATCTGAAAGTATTGGGAAGGTACCAGCTGAATAAAACGATCTCCAGACCAAAAAACAAACCTATAAATTACAAACATTGAATTGCAAGGGGAGAAAAACGTGCCTAAAACAATTCCTATATTAAAATTGTTAAAACTCTTTAAACCAATCTAATAAGGCATAAACCAAATATATCATGCATTTTATCTACCTTAAGTTCAGGTTAAACAAATATACTTTATCCATTTCTAATTAAACTTAACTCTCTGCCTACTGCAGAGGGATTTTTCTGCACAGTACAACCGCTCCCATGCCCCCCCCCCCCCACCCATCCCTGTCACAGTCGAGATAGAATTCTGGTTCTTGTTAACAAAATATAGCACTAGAAATAGGAGTAAACCTTTTATCAATGATTTCTTGATGCCATCCTCAATATTATTTTTCATTAAATAAAGTCAGAGCTGCTTTATAGCAGCCATTACTTGATTTTATAAATATTTCAAGAAAATACTTTGCAGGTTAACAGTTAATCATTTACTCAATGCAGACGATATCAAAATTTATCATTTTAAATACTATTTTTTCAAATTTTTCAAAAAATTTCAACAAAACTGCATCATGTGACCCCCCGCTCCCACACTGGAATGTGCTCAAATGACCCTTTCCAATGAGATTGCATGTATGGTTTAGGTGAAATCTTTTGAAAATTTTTTTTTTCCCAACTCCTGAATTTGCAGAGGGATGCAATCGATTCGTTAGGTAGAGGAGTTAACCACTGTCTTACTTCAAGAACAAGTTTGTGGCCTGTGATCAAAATTTATTGTTATTTATTGGTGTTTAAGGTTACATATTTCTGCACAATGACTAATCGTGACCACAACATGGGGATAAAGTCATGTCAAAGCAATCATTTATTCCCATTTTGCCCATTTTAGAGGACTTCCACCCCAAGCATTGGTTGCTAGGTCCTATTTTATCAGTAAAGCAGAGCTGGTTTGCCAGAGTAAATAAACAAGCACTGCTTTGCTTCCTTGAGTTCCCTGAGGGCTTGTGATAAAAAACCAGTCTCGTTTTTGATCAGGTTTTGATCTGGTCACAACACATTTACACTAGTTAAGGCCATACAAAGTTGATTGTCTGTTTCTCAGGCCATTTTTTCCCAAAAAGGATATGGGCGGGCGGCTTTTTTTTCATTTTTTATTTCTCACGAGAGATTGTTTGTGGTAATTCACCCCCACCCAACGTCCTGGTGGTCCACGCAGCATTGGTTATTCACTGGAGGGGTGTTGGGTAATAAACGAAGGGTGTTTGGAATGTTTTTTTTCTCAGTGAAACGTGAAAATTATTCCACAGCACAGGGAGAAACATTACAGGGACAGAACATCTCTGGGAAAAATGTCGAAGTGCTGTAAATTACCAACTTTCACAGATTTATTTTATCAAAATATGAAATTCCCTCACAACTTGCCTAAGAAAATCGTGAATCGGAATTTTTTCCCAATATATTCATAATTATAACAACCTATTTGAACGAGCAGTTCATCCACAAATCATATTTTTTTGAAAAATTAAATACAAAACGAATAAATGTTTGCGTGGTTTTTTTGCACATTTAGACTGCACACAGCTGATAATATACGACTTATTTTCAAATGCAAATGTTACTTTTATATCAATCAGTGGTTATTGTTTGATATATCATTGATTCAAACAATTGTCCTGCTCCCAAAATTCACTTAATTCCATAACTGGTCAACTCACTACACAGTTTCAAATAACACAATGATGGCCATTTACAAAAAAACCCCAAAAACAATGTCTGGAGAATGTGTTCCATTCAATACTGTGCCGGACTCTGCAGAGTTTCTCAGGGTTGGTGCAAATCAACCTTGGTGCAAATCAACCATTCCCCTTTGTAATTGTTGTCAGCCTGAAAGACACTGCCACTCTGTCTGTTGTTATACTTACTTTTTACGGTATAAAACATTTTTTGACTTGAGTATTGCTAAAACCCACCCACTTTATCAAAGTATGTTGTAGAATAAATGCAGAGTGTGTGGTATTTAAAATTCGCTATCACAAGCATTGGTACTATCGATTTACCGAAATGAGCATAATAACTTGAATTTTAAAAGATTTTTGGAGGTGATAAAAAGGTAGCATGCGCAGCAAAAATGACCATGTGCATGGGCCTGAGAAACAGAGGTTCTTTTTTTATGGCCTAATCATGATTTCTTAAATTAAATACTGCAACATCAAGACTAAATCAAGAAATACAAACAAAAATAGAAAATAGTCAATGAGCTGAATGGTCACATATCTTTCAATTATT
Source organism: Pictodentalium vernedei (assembly GCA_031216915.1). NCBI lineage: Eukaryota > Metazoa > Mollusca > Scaphopoda > Dentaliida > Dentaliidae > Pictodentalium > Pictodentalium vernedei. The sequence goes on from CM062293.1 coordinate 400,937,348, forward strand.
TTGTATTTTTATTAAGCATTAAATAAAAAAGTTGTCTGGTGAAAAAACAATGAGGCCTGCACCATTATCTACATGGAAACTACTTATCACAGGTATTATAATAAATCCCCCAACACACAGAATACATGGAAAATGGATTACCACACAAAAACACTCATAGCAGGGACTTTCCACCATGATAAATGAAAGTGTCAATGACACTGTAGTTTAACTTGTCTGTGTGTTATGTTTGATGAAAAGGATAATGTTCAATGTTTATGAAAGGATTATGAAATAAGACAAGAATTATGATAATTGGGAATAGGTTAATTTCTGTTCCCTGTATGCTATGTTTTCAATAAAAATAATATAAGGTGTAGACTGTACTAAAGAACTGAGGGGTGGGTTAATGTGGCCCTCACAGTTAATGTATGTGACCCACACAGTTAATGTATATCAACGAAAGTTACCAATTTACAGTGAAATTATTCCAAAATGAGTCATCCTATCAAGTTACAATGAAATCCCTTCATAAATAGAGCCTGTAGACCGTGTTAAAGGTAGTTGGGCTTCGGGCCTGTGTAGCCATCATGGTTGACCGATCGCAACCAAAAAGGGGACGTCCTCATCTAGACATTATACTGAGTCATCCTTCCAAGTTACAATGAAATCCCTTCATAAATTTGGCCTGTAGTCTGTGCTAAAGTTTTTCAGGTTTTGGGCTCGGACAGCCATCATGGCTGAATGATCGCGACCAAAAGTGGACGTTCTCATCTAGGCATTATCTGGAGTCATCCTACCAAGTAACAAAGAAATCCCTTCATAAATGTGACCTGTAAACTGTGCTAATGATTTTCGAGCTTCGGGCCCCTGTAACCATCACAGTTGACCAATCGCGACCAAAAGGGGACGTTATCATCTAGACATTATATGCAATCAACCTATCAAGTTACAATGAGATCCCTCCTTTAATAGGACCTGTAGACTGTGCTAAAAGTTTTCGGGTTTTGGGCTCGGGCTGCTGTCACGGCTGAATGATCATGACCAAAAGGGGGCGTTCTCATCTAGACATTATCTGAAGTCATCCTACCAAGTCACAATGAAATCCCTTCATAAATATGACCTATAGACTGTGCTAAAGGTTTTCAGGCTTCGGGCCCCTGTAGCTGTCACAGTTGACCAATCGCGAACAAAAGAGGACGTTCTCATCTGGACATTATATGGAGTCAACCTACCAAATTACAATGAAATCCCTCCATAAATACGACCTGTAGACTGTGCTAAATGTTTTTGGGTTTCTCGAGCAGTCATCACGGTTGACAGATCGCGATCCATCGGTGAAGTTCTCATCTAGACATCATTCAAAATATTTTCAAAAAACCATATCATGTGACCCCTCATTGGAATGAGCTCATTGAGCTCATTCCAATGAGGATTCACATGAAATGGTTTTCTCGAAAATTATTTTGGAAAAATTTAAAAAGTACTAATTAAAATAATAAGTTTTGATATTCTCTACATTGGGTAAAGGGTTAAGAATTTAACCCTTTCATCCCCATACAGCCACAAACAGCCCATTTTATTTTGCTCTGAAAAAGTGTATGCTTCCTTGAGAACTCAAATGATAGGAACATTTATCAAGACAGAGTTTTTACGACTGCAAACACGTACATTTCAAAACAATAACAAAGATCAGCTGATCATTCTTTCAAGTCTGAACTTACCAAATCACTCGAACATAAAAAATAGTCCCATTTTCCCACGATAATTTAACAAACTAATTAACCATCTCACAGATGAAATTTAATAATTATAACACTACAAATGAGAATATTCTAATATTTTACATTAATATTAATTTTTAGAGTATTTTAAATGTCAATTTACAATAAGGAATTTGGAATTGAGAGCGCGAACTCATTCAAAAAAAAAATCCTGGGCAAATTGTTTTTCAGAAAAGTTATCCAGTTCAAGGCTCAATATCACTCTCATAGTCACTTTCTATGCATCTAATTATTATATTTTATTATTTTATTATTCTTTCACATCTAATTTTTCAATCATAGAATCGCCAGAATGGCTTGGAACTTCTGGTACTGCTGGTAAAGCCGGCACTGAATCACTTGTAACAGTATTGCATGCTAAGTGAAGTGCCAAAGCGTGACGTCATTTAGGAAGCTACTGAGGGATATTCCTTGTTATCCATCAAGTCAATGGATATTGAGAAATATCTTTTAGACAATTTCTGTTAAATCACAGGTTAGCATATAATAAAAGTTGCTTATGCATCAACACTGGAACTGAACTTCAGTCTCTGGGTGGAAAGTCCACTCTGTGTGTATTTTAGTGGTAATCGACATTCCATATACAATGCATGACAACAGAATGGATAAAGTATAGGTTTTTAATATTGAGATGTAACACCTTAAAAAATGGGTTTCATTAGATTTTAAAATCAAACTAATAACACGCTCATACTCAAAAGGCAGAGTAAAACAAACCTTTCTCACTGTTGACGACTTCTGAAAATTAACAAAGAGTAATATATTCATATCTTCTAACTTTTATGGTCAATGGATCAGCAATATTATCAGTTACCCCGTGTCTGATCACGTGGTATGGGTTTTTACCTACCTGAAGTCAGCCGTATCCCATGAGGCCGAAAACGAATTTATCTATTGACTTACCGTTTTAGAAGTACAATCTATTTCATGTGTGAACACACACAGCATGAGATCTTTTATCTTCCATTGTTGAGCCATACAGGTTTCTGTGGAATTTTTGTGCAAGAGTTTTTGTGAAAATATGCCGATATGACTAGTATAAAAAAATTATTGAATTTCTTTTTATCTTTTTTTGTCTCAAAAACATAGCTTATGAACCCCACATTGGAGGGTACTCGACAAGCTCATTCCAATAAGGGGTCATGAGCTATATTTTGGAGATAAAAAATTAAAATATAATACATGTACACTGTAAAACTGGAATGATGCGTCTTCTACAGGGTATGGACAATTTGTAGATTTCGGAACAAGGCTTCCACTGGGTATGGGAAATTTGTCAGTGGCTGGGTGGACATATCGTGGGTTTCAATGAATATGGTCTCATACCACGTATCTATCAACCAATCAAATCAAAAAATTTACTTTAGTCAATAGATAAAATAAAATACTTGTAGTAATGAATGAAATTACATTTACATGAAATAAAAACTAAAATTATGAGTAAATTTCAGCAAGTTTATCTTTTGAACTTGAAAAAGAGAAAACAGTTTTCTTTCAAGTGCTATCTACCTTAATCTCCAATGACAGAATACAAGATCCAAGAGTCAAGATCCGATGCAAACAAGAGAACAAAGATCAGATACAAACAAGAGAATAAAAATATGAAAATATTTTCAACAATACCATATCATGTAATTAATTTGAGTAAATGATATGGTTTTGTGAAATTTGTGAATTCAATTTTTGTGAATCCAAAACTTTGTGAAATTCAAGATGGCTGCTGTGGCCGCAATGTGAGCAGTCAACTGTGACAAAGATGGAACATTCTCATCTTGACAAGAACCTGAACTCACATATAAAGTTTGATGATTATCAGAAAAGAACGAGCTGTGGCCTATGAACAAATTGTGGACAGACACACAGACTCACGAACATCCACGCATGCCATGACAACAGCTCAGGTTGACTTTTGAACAACAGTCAGACTTCGCAACATACTAACTCCACACAAGCAGGATTAGCATTGGTTGAAGACAGATGCCCATTGACATGCATTATGCCTTAGAATACAGTGCCACCATGCCTCCAATTGCCCAAGGACACAATGCAGTTACCCCTGGCTGGGATCGAACTTAAGTTGAATGCCATAACCACTGAGCCACCGTACTCCCTCTTAACCCTTTACCTAATGCAAACGATAGGAAAATTTATTTTTTAAATATCATTTTTTTTAATTTTTCAAAAAATTTCAACAAAACCATATCATTTGACCCCTCATTGGAACGATCTCGATGAGCTCGTTCCAATGAGGGGTCACATGATATGGTTTTGTTGAAATTTTTTGAAAAATAATATTTTTTCAACTGCTAAATTAGCATATTACGCGGGCGAATACGGCCGATTCGTTGGGTAAAGGGTTAATTCCACATCCAGGCAAAACGGCCACCTTTGCATTTCTTCGAAAAAGTACACCACAAATGCATTTTTCTTGAGAACTGAGCCAGTAGGCTGCATTTATCTTGGCAGTGTTTTTACATCATTGCTGGCTGCATGTACAGGCAGCCAACAGTGATGTAGAAACACTATTTAGTAACCTGCTGCTATATATATGTATATACAGTAGTTATTACAAAACTAATTTGAGGCTTTACGGATTAAGAAATTTATGTAGAAATAGTTTCCTAATCAAGATTTATCATACTCTTTCTTTAGGCTAAAAAAAAATAATGTTTTGATTCTCAGGCCCTCCCTCGTTGGATTTGAACCTCCTCATTAGACATTTTTATTATGTCATGTTTTTAAAAGAATGTGTGAAAACTTGGAATGGTCATTTTTTCACATTTCTCGAAATATAATTATTTAGCTGTGTTTGCAGTAAATTGTTTTTTCTTGTTGCAGTTTATGGGAGAGTGCCCAAAGGCACTCTCCCATAAACTGTAACAAGGCAAATTCAGATATACTGGATTATGATTTAATTATTTATTTGCTGGTGTTTAAGGTCATATATTTCTGCACAATGGGTAATAATGGCCGCAACACAGATATAAACTCACTCAAGTTTAACCAATCATTTAGAGCCATGTTTCCCATTTTAAAGGACTCCTACCCCAAGCATTGGTTACTCACGGGGGCCTATTCTAATGGATCATGTTTGACATATCTATACCATTAAAAAGAACAATACAAATCATTTTAGCTGTTGTTACATCAGTTAGTTATAAAAGGTATACTATAATTACACTAAAATACAACCTTTTCTCTTTTTCAAGTGGAAAGACAGCAAAAAGATTTACTGAGTATACTCAACCCTTTACGTGAAAAAAAAAATTTAAAAAAAAAAATAAAAATAAAATCCTCCCTCCCTCACTGATTTGAAAAAAAAATTGCATGAGAATCAATTCATTTTTTTATTTGGCCTTACAGATACAGAATTCAAGGGCAATACTATGAATTGATATTGGTCTTGTGTATCAAGTTTCAAACTAATTTATTAACTTGTAGAGTATCAGAAACCCATATTTGGGCTTTACCCCGAAGTGCAGGTACCGTAACATAAAGGCTTCATATTCAGTGGATAAGCATCATAGTATCTTTGAATTGAAATTATTTAGTCTGTATAGATTTGCCTTGTTACAATTTAGGTGAGAATGCCTGCAGGCACTCTCACATAATATTGTAACAAGGCAAATCTTTACAGACTAAATAATTTCTGCAGTTCAGTGCAGTAACTTCTATATACCCCCCCCCCCCCCCCCTGACCTCCCCCCCCCCCCCTTCCTCCAATCCCCCAACCGTGTTTCCAGCAGTTCAATAACCTTTACTTCTGAACATACTTTTTTATATTTTTACAACAACTATTATGGGAATATCAATCAAAATAATGCAATTGTTTTTGACACTGCATATTACACTTGGGTAGTATAAATGAGATTTGTAATCTCTTACCCTGTAAAAATCTTGTAAGTCTGATACATTCAGGTCAACAGAGCTCCAGTCTCTTGAAATCTCGATCTCTTCTCTGTCATTCAACCAAGCAAGTTCTGCTGTAGCAACTTGTAAGAAATGAATCAATGATTCCAGACCTTTTAATCTTCTATTTGAGGTATTCTGAAATCAAAATATTTTCAAGTTAAAATATGTCTAATATACTAAAGGTTTATTATCAAGTGTCCACCATCACAGCCATATTGAATTGGCTAGCTGATCCATAATCAAAAGGAAGCTTCCTCTAGACACCAATAATGCATAACCAAAAATGAAATTGATTTGAGTCAGTATTCAGTATTTATTAGCTATTGGGCAGAAACCAAATTCAAGATGGCCACCAAAATTAATTGGCCACTAACCAGTCCAAAATCAAAAGGAAGCTTCCTCTAGACACCAACAATGCATAATTAAAAAATAAAAATGAATCGAGTCAGCATTCATTAGTTATTGAGCGGAAACCAAATTCAATATGGCTGTCATGGCGGCCATATTGAATTGGCCAGTGGAACCAAAATTGAAAGGAAGCATTGTCTGATCATTCACAAGTAACCCCTAAAATTATGAATTGATCAAATAAGCGGTTCTTTAATTATTGGACAGAAACCAAACGTTAATGGATGGACACTGGATGCCAGATGGACGGACATGATGAAAACATAATGCGATGTTTTCGGGGGCATAACAACAGGTAGAGAGAGAGTAGGTGACAAATACAGTACAGTGGGGCACTGTTAACCTTTTACCCAACGAATCACCCGCATCCGCCTGCGTAATATGCAAACTCAGCAGCTGAAAAAATATTATTTTTCGAAAATTTTAAACAAAACCATATCATGTGACCCCTCGTTGGAATGAGCTCGTCCCGACGAGGGATCACATGATATGGTTTTGTTGAAATTTTTTGAAAAAATTTAAAAAATGATATTTAAAATAAAAAATTTTGATATTGTCTGCATTGGGTAAAGGGCGTCTGCATTGGGTAAAGGGTTAATTGGATAGTGAGAATTATTCAATTTATAAGGATTTGGTAACTTTTCTGTATTCTGGAGATAAACTGTGCATCTTGTTTGACAGAGCTCACTGGACTCCTTCAAACAAGATATAAAATATATTACCGTATTTACTCTATGTATTGGGACAGCCAAAAATAATTATTTTCACAGGTGTCCCAATTCTTAGAAAATGGGGAAAGAACAAAGCCTGGTCTTGATTTGATGCTGAATAAAGTTGTGTGTGATTCGTTTTCCATCACTATATACGAAAATCGCCGTCCAATTTTTTTTTATATTTTCATTTTTTGCTTCCGAAACATAGCTTATGATCCCTCATTGGAACGACCGTATTGCGCTCGTTCCAATGAGGGATCATAAGCTATGTTTTGGAAGCAAAAAATGAAAATTTTTAGTTACCCAAGAATTTTTTTTATGAGTGTCATCTGCTACTACCAAACGGGCCAACGGGAAACAAATCTCCTGAATGTCCCAAACTTTGGAGCATAAAAAAAATATAATTTTCTGGAAAAAATGTGCGTCCCAAATCATAGAGTGTCCCAATACATAAAGTAAATACGGTAAATGCCTGTATTGGATGTACTGAGACCAAACTGGTCTACGCACATGGAAAATTTTGTGATCTTCCGAGTAATTTCTAAACACATTATAAGATTTTTTCATTCAATTAACTGGAGTTTACTATATAACCTCTATGCAAATAGGTCAAATTTGTAATAAGGTATGGTAAATGGTTTTGTGCTTGGAAATTCCATTTAATTAACAGGGTTATTAAATAAAGGGATACCCAATTAAGTGGCCTTCACTGTATTCAATTAACATGGTTCTAATGCACATAGACAAATGTATAAAACTTACTGTGAGGAGAGAGTAAGCTACTTCAAGTTTTGAAAGCCATTCTGTGTAAAGCTTTTGTTCTTCTTCTGACAGAGTAAACTGCAAAAATTAAATATTAATTGTTTTACAAATAATCGAAACTTACAGACTATAAAAATTATAACTATATCCAGCCTACCTACCTACAGTTATACATAAAATTCAAGACATTTGTTTTTATTTTCCCTTTCAAAATGTAGTTCAAAACAAATCTTTTGAACAGGCTCAACAAACTCATTCCAGTTAGAGAGTCAGTTTCTGTTATGAAATCAATTTCCTCAAAATTCTGAATAGGTATTGCTAAAGTCAGAAAGATGGTTATGCTCTTTGACACTGCATCTACACCTAGTTACTGTACACAAAATTTGTTGATTCAACTTTTTAACCCCAGGCACTCTGAAGTGCAACATAATTTTCCCCAATTACCCTCTTGTTTAACCAATGAATCAGCCACATCTGCCCGCGTAATATGCAAATTCAGCAGCTAAAAAATATCATTTTTCAAAAAATGTCAACAAAACCATATCATGTGACCCCTCTTTGAAATGAGCTTGTCGAGCTCGTTCCAATGAGGGGTCACATGATATGGTTTTGTTGAAATTTTTTGAAAAATTAAAAAAATGATATTTAAGATAAACTTTGATATCGTCTGTGTTGGGTAAAGGGTTGACTATGAATTTAACCACATTTATCTTGTTTGACAGAGCTCATGGTTGTAAATCAAACTGAATTATGGGAAATATTTGCTGCTGAAACTTTGCCATTTTGACATTAGAGTGCTGAGAGTTAAAACATTTTCACATTTCCTCTTCCAAACAAAATCACAGTCCTCTTCATGGGAACAAACTTATCTCACTCATTCCATGAAGGGTAATAATAAACAAATTGTTTGGAAGTGCGGTATTTCTATCAGTGACTTGAGGTAGGTTTAGGGTTAAAAGTTACTCTGCTGCCTCTAAGTTTAACAACAAACTCTTCTTATTTTGTCTTCAACAATCAGAAACAAATGAAGTAGCATGGTTATACTTAATCCTTCAGAAAAATAAAAAATTTATTTTAATTATTGTTTTTTCAAACTGAAATTTTTTTTCAACAAAACCATACCATGTGACCCCTGATTGGAATGCACTCAATGAGCTCATTCCAATGAGGTGGTCACATGAGATGGTGTTCTTGAAATATTTTGAAAAATATATTTTTTTCAGCTGCTTAATCTGTAAATTATGAAGGCAGATGCAGTCAATTCATAAGGTAAAAGGTTAAAAGAAATTTCCGATGTTTTCAAAATTAAAAAAAACTAGAGGGGGTATCAGTACCCCGTGGCTCACCAACAGGTGGCCAATCTGAAGGGGTGGTTGGAGTAAAAAAAAAAATGTTCAAAACTTGCACACAAAAGTCCAAAATTAAAGAAAATAAGCAGCTAAAGGGTTAAATAATATAATAACCCCTAAGAAGCATGCTAACATAAAATAGGAACCATGGCAATATGGTACAAGGTAAGTCTCCACTTTGAAAAAAAGAAAGACAAACCTTAAAACCTGCACATAAAGGTAAAAAAAAGTATCACATTTGTTTCAAAGGGTTAAAATTTAGAAAAATACCCTGAAAATATTACAATAACCAGCATGGCAATATGCCAGTGAGATAAAACTCCACTTAAAAAAAATATCAAAACCTGCACACAAAAGTACAAAACCTGCACACAAAAGTCCAAAATTAAAGTAAATAAGCAGCTAAAGGGTTAAATAATATAAAAATAGCCCAAGAAGCATCCTAACATAAAATAGGAACCATGGCAATATGCTACAAGGTAAGTCACCACTTGGAAGAAAAGAAAGACAAACCTCAAAGCCTGCACATAAAAGTAAAAAAAAGGATCACATTTGTTTCAAGGGGTTAAAATTGAGAAAAATACCCTGTCACAGTAACCACAATGGCAATATGCCAGTAAGGTGAAAGTCTACTTGAAAAATATCCACTTGGAAAAAAAGAAAGACAAACCTCAAAACCTGCACATAAAAGTATCACATTTGTTTCAAAGGGTTAAAATTTACAAAAATACCCTGAAAATGTTACAGTAACCGCCATGGCAATATGCCAGTGAGGTAAAACTCCACTTAAAAAAAAAATATCAAAACCTGCACACAAAAGTACAAAACCTGCACACAAAAGTGCAAAATTAAAGTAAATAAGCAGCTAAAGGGTTAAATAATATAATAATAGCCCCAAGAAGCATCCTAACATAAAATAGGAACCATGACAATATGCTACAAGGTAAGTCGCCACTTGGAAGAGAAGAAAGACAAACCTCAAAACCTACACATAAAAGTAAAAAAACCATCAAAACCTGCACACAAACGTCAAAATAAGTCCAAACTTTGATTCAAAGGGTTAAAATTAAGATGAAATACCCTGGAAAAGAGTTAAATGTTATCATGAACCCCCACAGCAATATGTAAAGAAGAAAAAACATTTTTTAAAAGCACAAAAATCCAAACCTGTAAACAAAAGAAGTCCAAAATTGAAGTAATTAAGCAGGAAAAGGGTTAAAGAATACAACGTAGCCCTAAGATGCATGTTTACATACAATAGAAAGCATGGACATATGCTACAAGGTAAATCTACACTTGGAAGAAAGAAAGAGAAAACCCATGAAAACCTGCACGCAAACGTCAAAATAAGTCTAAAAATCTATTCAAAGGTTTAAAAAATTTTTTAAAATGCACTGGACAGATATCAATGTTATAATAACCACCACTGCAATATGCAGTGAGGTCAATCTCACTTGAAATTGTTTTTTTTATCACAACCTGTACATAAAAGTAAGAAGCTGTAAGCCTAAGTCCAAAAGCTGTACATAAAAGTCCAAAATTGAAGTAATTCAGCAGGAAAAGGGTTAAATAATACAAACATAGCCTAAGATGCATGTATACATACAATAGAAAGCATGGACATATGCTGCAAGGTAAATCTCCACTTGGAAGAAAGGAAAAAAAAAAACATCAAAACCTGCACGCAAACATCAAAATAAGTCTAAAATTTGATTCAAAGGGTTAAAATTAAGACAAAATACCCTGGAAAAGAGTTAAATGTTATAGTGAACCATCATAGTAATATGCAGAAACTCTACACTTGGAAGAAAGGAAAAAAAAAAAAAAAAAACCATGAAAACCTGCACGCAAACGTCAAAATAAGTCTAAAAATCTATTCAAGGGGTTAAAAATTTTTTAAAAATGCACTGTAAAGATATCAATGTTATAATAACCACCACTGCAATATGCAGTGAGGTCAATCTCACTTGAAATTGTTTTTTTTATCACAACCTGTACATAAAAGTAAGAAGCTGTAAGCCCAAGTCCAAAAGCTGTACATAAAAGTCCAAAATTGAAGTAATTCAGCAGGAAAAGGGTTAAATAATACAAACATAGCCCTAAGATGCATGTTTACATACAATAGAAAGCATGGACATATGCTGCAAGGTAAATCTCCACTTGAAAGAAAGGAAAAAAAAACCATCAAAACCTGCACGCAAACATCAAAATAAGTCTAAAATTTGATTCAAAGGGTTAAAATTACGACAAAATACCCTGGAAAAGAGTTAAATGTTATAGTGAACCACTACAGCAATATGCTGAAACTAAAAAAAAATTTGAAAAGCCAAAAAATCAAAACCTGTACACAAAAGTTCAAAATATTTGAGAGCGGATGCCGACGCCGACATGAGGGCTATGCCATAGGCTCACACAACTAACGTTGGTGAGACAATAAGAAATTATAAATAAATACTATGTTTCCCTGAATTATAATGAAACATTAATCAACAAAATCCTTCAACTAGGCATAAACAATTCCTGAATGTTTCATTTTTAACATACATGAACCTGTATGATGGTGTCCAGTTCACCATTTCAACATTAAGCTCCTAGATGGTATCAACCCTTCAAGATTAAAATGTTCAGCAAAGTGGGTGAATCTATTTCAATCCATAGGGAGGTTTAACCGTACAGCCATACAGGGGAATATATAGCAGAGTTGGATATTATTAATGTCAATGATTAGTCGGTGAGGGATTTTACTGTTAATCAAATTGACATTGAGCAGTTGACTAATCATTTCAACACAACAGTGATGAATAGGCAATGAATCATCATGGCCCACATTACATATTCTTTGTCTTTGACACCTGAAAATGGATACCTCGCTGCCTCTACAGTGGAGTAGGGTACCAAATTTTGAACATATGATGTTACTTCTTAACTTTGCATTCCAAGCTCTCAGGTCACCAGTCTAATTCTGTTTGGAATTCGACACTGTTACGGATCATTTGTATACATTTGCATGCAGAATACCATTGATGTAATGTGATGTCTTTACTTTCAAAGATTTTCAGGTATTCTCTCCCCTGCCCCAGTTACAGATATTCTAATCAATAAGTATTTAATTCCCCTTGATGGAAGCACAATGACTCCGTGGTTACGGCATTGGATTTCACACTGAAAGGTCAACAGTTCGTCCATCAGGAGTAACTGTGTTGTGTCCATGGACAAGGCACTTAATCCCAATTGCCCATGTGGTAGAATGTTGGCACTGTGTACTAAGGCGTACTGCAGGTCGATGGTGCACTTGTCTTCAACCAATGCTACCCGTGCATGTGCAGAGTTAGTATGTTCAGGAGACTGACAGTTGCTCATCACTGCTTGGTATTTTATCTGGGCACTCCAGCTTCCTCCACCTGTAAAATTGTCTGACAGGAGGTTACTCTGTCGAGTCGTTTAAACTTCAATTAAAAAAAAAATTCCCCTTGAAAACATCAAGATACAGTAGAATCCTCTTAATTGAATATCCATTTTGCCAGTGAAAATTATTCAATTAACAGGAGAATACAATTAACAGGGATTTGGTCAGTTTCCTGTGTTATGGAGGTAAACTGAGCATTTATTCTATTATATCTTGTTTGACAGAGCTCATAGAGCTCTGTCAAACAAGATATAATAGAATAAATGTCTGTATTGGATGTAGTGAGGCCAAAAAGGTTGATAAATAAGGGGAATTTGGTGCGTGTCACAGTAATTTTTTCGACATATTACAAAAATTTATATACAATTAACAGGAGTTTACTCTACAACCCATATGCAATTAACAGATCAAATTTGTACTGAAGGTAAATGGTTTTGTGTTTGAAAATTATATTCAATTAACAGGGATATACAATTAAGAGATATCCAATTAAGTGGGCTCCACTGCATTAACATAATTCATGGAATTACTCAGCATACTCATAAAACTATGGCTGTTGTGAGCCTTCTTTTCTGATTGTAATGTCATCAAAATGTCTATGAAATCAACTATCGGCTGAGCAACATTTCTCATTTGATTCGTAGAAAAGGAATCTTTATAAAAAATTTCTGATTCATTCATCCAGAATATATAAGTCAGTCAGAAAAGTGAACTTCAGGTTCACTTTTCCAACCAACTGAAATATTACAGATGAGTGAATCTGCTAGACTGGTTTCAGGAATTAACAGTGTTGAATTTCTTAACAGAATAATTAGACTGGTGGCCAGAGAGCTTGTTTGCAGTTTATACCTTACTAAGGTACAGTACTAGACTAAAAAAAACGTTTTTTTCCATATTAATGGTACCAGTTCCTAACACAGATTTTAGAAAAGCATTCCTTGAGAGCTTTCTAAAAGTCAATGTCAGAGGCAAAAGTGTCTGGTGAAAAAAACAAAAACAAGGAGAAATAACTATATTAAAGCAGCCCCATATATTTTGCTTTAGAGTCCATTCACCCATGATTGAGAGAAGCACACTGAAAATTATTTGAATCCAACCATCAATGGTGGTGTTAGAGTAGCAACCATATAGGACAGACAAAATCTGTATTGTACAAACAAACGTATTGATGTATGAATGTGTCATCATATGCAGCTCATTACTATAAACATAACACCTGAAAATCTGAAGAAATATTTCAAGAGAAGTTAGGTTTGTAAAGGGATTATCTCTGAAGCAAACATTTTGTGATGATAATGAAAACATACTCTATCTGATATACATCTGTCTATCTCTGAACGGAATGCTGAAATATCATGATGTTCACGTTTGTGATTGCCAAGTTCTGCTTGTATAGTGTTCATATCTTGACCATATTCTGCCTCTTCTACCTCTTTCTAGAATAGAAAAAAAATCACATGATCAACTGATTGAGCTCACATTTACATTCTGCTGAAAAGTGCTTTGCTGTGCTTTGAGAACAATTTCATAATCAGCAGGTGATTTTCAATTTTTTTCAGAAACAAATAATCATAGGCATCACTAGGCTGGTTTCAGGGGAAGGAGGAAAGAGGGGATGGAGAGGGAGGTGCAAACAGACCTCCTTTTACTTTTTTTTCAAAAAACGGAGAATACAAATAAATCCCCCAGTTCACCAGAGCTCCATTTGATACTAAATTTTAAAACTTTCCTCGGAGAGGGGGGGGGGGATGCACCACACCCCTAGAATGCTCATGCCCCATCCCCTCCCTCTTCTCTCTGGGATACACTGTGGTACACTTGGCAGATGCTCATTCCAATGGGGGTCATATGGTCATATGCTATGTTTTTGAGGCAAAAAATGAAAAAATTAAAATTGAAAGGCAATTTTTCTGAATAGTGCTGGCCGGTATTTGCCGTTACGCTGGGTAAAGGGGCAACTCAGTAATCAAGCACTTGCTGGGATTCCCAAGGAAAATCTATGCCTGTACTTGTATTTTAGAATCTACTCAATCCTTTATCTGTTTTTTGCACAATGCTTCTGAAGAAAAGAAACTTGAGTTATCCTCTGACTAACCTGTTTTGTTTCAATCCATCCGAGACAGTCTTGTAAGTGTCTGAAGGCCTCACTTGTTTCTATCAAGCGTACTTCTGTCACAACCTCAGTTCGTTTTGTCACAGCAGTGCCTTCTTCAATATATGATTTGGAAATCAGTTTCTGTATCACATCAGTAAATAATTTGGTCCTCACATTAGATATGTGTGATTGTAAATTTGATACTCTGCAACAGTAAGAAAAACCCTGAAGTTTTAACTGTGAAAAAAACATTTCAACAACATGGCAATGAAGAAACGCGATTGTGAACAAATAAATGCACATACAGACTAACTCGGTTAACATACTCAGTGAACATGGGCAATTTAAAAATTATTTAATTTTCTGCTGCCATTCAATAAAACAATTATTTCCATGGAGAAAACACAATGCAACAGGGGCATAGCTAGGATTTCATATTGAGGGGTGGCAGGTCGATGCCACAAGCATATCCGAATGCCATAGGCCTGAGGTGGGGGTAGGTATGGCCCTCCCATTGTGCAGTTCCACCAATGGGAGTGACATACCCACCCCACCGCATGCCTACAATATCCCCTTCTTATTGGTGGGGGCTCGAGAAAATTTTGAAAATTCAATACCCCCAGAGTGAATCTGAGACCCTCTGGTGCTTTAATGTTCCCATTTTGAAGGGGGGGGGGGGGGGTTAGGTCACTGTAATTTTTAGGGGGGGGCCATGGCCCCCCCTCTAGTTCCCCTTCCCCTTGGCTATGCCACTGCAATGCAAAAAGTTCATAGGAACATTTTTCTAAGCCCAACAAGTGCCATAACTCGGGTAGATATGCATGGATAGAACAGGCAACGTGTGGATATCTGTTCCCCAATACTGGTCTCTCACCATACCAAAGGAAATGAAAATCTAACAATTGAAGACTGAGTTCAATGCAAAAAGTTCATTCGGACGCACAGAGCCCTTGACTATATGCCCACTGATACCTCCTCCGGAGGTCAGGTGCTTAAAAAGTGTATTGTCTCACTTAATTTTTAGAAATGCACTACTTCCGAAAAGATATTGATGAACTATCAATTGAACAAGCTTGACAATCATCTAACACTTGACTAATGGAGGCCTTATTATGGCACAGTGTCCTCAGATCATATTTTGTGTCTTTAGGGAACAGGTGTCTCAACATTCTATGATTAGGAATTGTTCTGGACAATAATCAATCTACCCTATTTCCAGGACAGTTCATCTAAGTATACAAGCAGCTAACACTTGATGACAAGAGACTGCTTCCCACTCGACTCACAAATTGTAAGGCAGTGAAAATTCAGGTGTTCAACTTTAAAACCTCTCAAATTTTACAAATTTTCTGATGAGTGCGTACACGTGGATATTATCAAAAATTTTACTTGAGCTTTCTTCAATGAATTGTTAATGCATTACAATCTTGATAAATTATTCACATACAGAATTGTAGTTCTAATACCACTGCAACGCCAGCAATCTTGGTGCACGAGTGAGCCCCTAATAAACAAGTACCATAGTGACATGTGTTGTCCCCAATTGTGTATTGTCCCAAAACACCCTGGTATAATAGTGTATTTTGGGACAATTTCATGGTGTACTACGCTAAATATGTGGTGAGTGCAGAACCCTTCAGTACCAGAAAACTTTTTGGAGATTTATGTTGGACTCTCAAACCTCCTCATAATTCCAGGATCTGCAACTGGAACAGCATGATAGTTTGGGGTGTAGAACATCCTCTATAAGGTCAATTGTTTTGAATCTTTCAAAAAGACCTCCATTAACAGGTACTTTAGAGAGGGAAAGAAAGATGCAGTGTCCTAATGCATATGGGGCACATATGTATACGTGTCGGACCAATTGTATCTTAGAGACCAAGGGGAACAAGCCTGTCAGACACTACTGCTAAATGGATCACAAGCACAGTATCTCCTGTTTTAAGATTCCCTCCCCCCCACCCCCATGCACATGGCTGTCAAAATACTAAAATTTCAAGAATTCCTGATTGCCCATGTTGGGGCATGGTGGCACTGTGTACTAAGGCATACTGCACATCAATAGTGCACCTGTCTTCAACTAATGCTAACACAGCTTGTGTCGAGTTTATACATTGGGAAGTCTGACAGTTGCTCACCACTGCTCAGTGGTTCTTTCCAGGTACTCCGGCTTCCTCCACTCTGGCTGTCAAAAGTGTCGTTAAACTCCAATAAATAATAATAATCAGAAAAAAAATTTGCCCATAATGCAACTCAGAATTTAATCAATTCATTCTTGTTTGAATTGGATAAATTATGAGTATATTATGGGATGAATTTGCAGATTGAAATTTTTATACTTCGACATCAGTAAGCAGAGGATTAAGAAAAGAACCATCATTCACCTTTTATACATCTGATCTGATTGTGCATATTTCCCATCTTGTAAGCTCTGCACATCACGAAATAAACCTCGAATACTCTCCTCAGTATTCTTCAGTGCTCGGTCTAAACTATCACAGGTTCTTTTTGCTTCAAATGGATGTACAATTTCTACTCTTCTTTCTTCTTCTGCTATTTTTCTTTCGATGTCAAACAAGCTGTCCTCAGCAATTTTTGATTCTCTATGTATCTTCTCAGCTAATCTTTGAAGTCTTTCTAACCTGTAATTTAAAAATGTTTTTATCGTTTCAATGGGTTTTTTTTTATAACAAGTGCATTCCCAATGAAAGGTAGGAATTTCTTAATGTGATTGAAAATTTTTTAAAAATCAGAAAATGGTGATCGGAATATGCTCTCTGAATTTCGCAGAAGGTGAGTAATTAAAATTTTGGATAACACTATTTTGGGAATATGAATATTTTTTGCTGATATTCTGACTAGCAAACAATACTTGCAAAAAAAAAAAATTCTTCATTAAGGCCTCAAAAAATAAAAAATTGGTTTCTCAGGCCCTCCCGCATGGTCCTTTTGGCTGCCGCATGCTCACTTTTTATAACCAATGCAAACTTGAAAAAAAAAATGAAAGTGTCAATGACACTGTAGCTCAACTTGTCAAGACAAAGGCATGTACATGTATAGTATGTGACACAGCAATGACAAACATCTAGGTAATGACCTGATAACAAAGGTACATATAAAGTATTGTAACGGTCTGTACATAAATACTGACCGTTGCCTGTAACAAATGTATAGGTAAAGTATTGTAAAGGTGGGTGACAGTCAGATGCTAAACTAGAAAAGAAATCTTTGAGTCCCAGAGTGGGTCTGATTGAACCCCAAAATTTTTGTTCTCATAGCACAGTGATAACAAAGGCACCCCAAAACACACTCGTTCCTGTCCCAAGGTGAAAACAAAGGTACCCAAGAAGTTTTGTGAAGATCAGTTCATAAATACAAGCTGTATAGAACTTGTGACAAAAAACTGATTGGACCTAATTTCGGTACAAAATGGCCACTAGCAGCCATCTTGAATTTTGGACCGTACCCAGAAACACTCATTCTCGTCCCAAGGTGATAACAAAGGTACCCAAGAAGTTTTGTGAAGATCGGTTCATAAATACAGCCTCTACCCTGAGCCGTATTGACATGTGTGCTTACATTGTGTAAGTAGCACTGAATAAATCAAAGTTCATCTAATTTGCATAATTTCTGCACGAAAAAAACCCCCTTACAATATGTGATGTATTCGATGTTACTAAACATTCATACAAAAATTTATTCAAATCAGAACTTTCATACAGAAGTTCTGAACAAAAGACTGATTGCACTAATTTTGGTACAAAATGGCTGTTGGTGGCCATCTTGAATTTTGGACCACACCCCAAAACACTCGCTCTCATCCCACAGTGATAACAAAGGTACCCAAGAAGTTTCGTAAAGATTGGTTCATAAATATGGCCTCTAGCCTGAACTATACAGAAGTTGTGTACAAAAAACTGATTAGACCTAATTTCGGTACAAAATGGCCACTAGCAGCCATCTTGAATTTTAGACCGCACCCAGAAACACTCGTTCTCGTCCCAAGGTGATAACAAAGGTACCCAAGACATTTCGTGAAGATCAGTTCATAAATACAGACTCTAGTCTGAGCGGTATTGACATGTGTACTTACTGTGTGTAAGTCGCACTGAAAAAATCAAAGTTCATCTAATTTGCATAATTTCTGCACGAGAAAAAAAAAACGTATTATATGTGATGTATCCCATGGTACTAAACATTCACACAAAAAATTAATCAGCGCTTTCAAATGGAAGCTCTGTGCAAAAATCTGATTGCACCTAATTTTGTACAAAATGGCTGACATCGGCCATCTTGAATTTCGGACCGGACCCCAAAACACTCGTTCTTGTCCCACGGTGATACCAAAGGTACCCAAGAAGGTTCGTAAAGATCGGTTCATAAATACGGCCTCTAGCCCGAGCCGTATTGGCATATTTGCACTTTCAGTGCTGAAAGTAACACCAAAAAACATCAAAATTAGTCTAATTTGCACAATTTACGCACGAGAAAAAAACTTGTATTATATGTGATGCATCCCATGGTACTAAACTTTCATACAAAAAATTATTCAAATCAGAGCTTTCATATGGAAGTTCTGTACAAAAAACAGATTTCTGCATCGTCGGTACAAAATGGCGGCTGACAGCCATCTTGAATTTCGGACTGCACCCAAAAACACTCGTTCTCATCCCACGGTCATAACAAAGGTACCCAAGAAGTTTCGTAAAGATTGGTTCATAAATACGGCCTCTAGCCCGAGCCATAGCAGCTTGGCACTTACAGCTCTGAAAGTAACACTAAATAAATCAAAGTCAGTCTAATTTGCATAATTTACACACGAGAAAAAAACCCGTATTATATGTGATGTATCCCATGGTACTAAACATTTATACAAAACTTTATTCAAATCAGAACTTTCATACAGAAGTTCTGTACAAAAAACTGATTTTTGCATCATCGGTACAAAATGGCCGCTGGCAGCCATCTTGAATTTCGGACCACACCTAAAAACACTCGTTCCCGTCCCAGGGTCATAACAAAGGTACACAAGAAGTTTCGTAAAGATCGGTTCATAAATACGACCTCTAGCCCGAGCCATAGCCAATTGTTGACGTACGGACAGACGGACGACGGGCCATGACAATAGCTCAAATTTGACTTCGTCAAAGTTGAGCTAAAAAATAAATAAATGGTTTATGTCTGATATTTTACCAAAGTTGAAAAAAAAATTGATAAATTTCTCCCATGAGTGCAAGAAGGCTTTGCAATGCTTTAGCATTGCAAAGCCTTCTTGCTCTCAAGGGACGAAATACACCACCACCCATGCTTCTCTGTAGATTATGAGGCCTAAAACATACCAAGGACATGAACTTTTGGTGGAAAAAAAATAATTACAGAAATAAAAAATAAAATAAAAACCTGCTCGCCCGCATGAAATTTTACAAATAATGGCCTGAGAAACAGAAGATCTACTTTGTGTTGCCTAAAAAATATACTTTTTCTGCCTTAAAAACAAAACGCTGTGATCTTTCAATAGAGCAAATAAATGGAATGCCTTAGTCTAGGCTTCTGAGACCAAACAGAAGTAATGTTCATAGGGTGCAGATCCAGTGTTTTTCCCGTTGATTTCTGATGCATGTGCTGGTTTCAGTTTTTGGGTTTCCTTTTATGATCTCAACGATACAGACAGAGACCTCAGCATCTGTATGATTCGTGGAGCTGTAGTGGATGGCTACTGCTTTGTCAAGATGTCTCTTGATATCATAAAGATGTTCTTTTATTTTAATTCGAAATTCTCTTTTGGTTTCTCCTATGTATTGTGTGCAGCACAGTTTGAATGTAATCATGTGTATCACATTTTATTGGCAACATGTGGTGCATCCTTTTAGAGCATATCGACATTTTGTTTGTGTAATCTTAAAATATTTACATGAGTTTAGAATTTTACAACTTGCGCAGTTGTCACTGTCGCATGGGTTGGCTTCATACATGACTGTGCTTGACACTCCAGGTAATTGGGAGGTGGGGGGGGGGGGTGTAAATTGTTTTGGCCAGTACTAGTAAATCTCTTAAGTTTTTGTAATGCAGATTAACTTTTTCCAATAAAAGGTAATAAGCCATCTTTGAGGGCTAAAGCTGAAAAAAAAATTTAAATGCTGGTTTTGTTAATATGACTGGCCAGATATGGTCAGTATGATGGATAAAAGAAGAACAGGATTTCTCAATAGTAAGAGAATCTGAAACCATGCCAACATTGACATGCACAATTTGCATGCTTGACCAGTTCACTTGTACCTAACAATGATCAGTGCAATTTCTTGAAACTGAATGTAATTTTATATTGTCTAGCACCAAATTTGTGATTTATCATTTATTGAAAAACTCTCAAGAGAGCTTTTCAATAAATGATAAGACAAGATTTTGATCAGATCTACATATGCAATTAACATGTGGATTATGTACAATGAATATGCACCTGTCAAAATGAGCATAAACTATTTTACTGACAAAAAAATATACAGGGTTTCTCCGAGTAATGGTACACAATACTATTATATATTGGGATTAAATTTCATCTAAATTTGGTAGAATCCATTTGAATTCTCACAGAAATGGTTACGAGAATCCATACCAGCTATGAGTATCCCAAGATACCATGAGGCCACCACGGTTGAACTTGTTTTATACTGATTACAAGTTAACCCTTTACCCAACACAGCTTTTTAATTTTTGAAATACAAAAAGGATTTGATAATATTTTAAAAAATAAACAATATTTACCAATAAAACATTGGAAAATATAGATGTCACTGGAACCGGCTCATTGAACATATTTGTACAATTTTACTGACAAAGTGTCAGGACATTTCAGGTCATGTTGTAATTGTTAATTTTCTGTCGTTATGTTAGGTAAAGGGTTAAATGATTGAATTCTTTTCATGAGAATACAAGCAGAGGAGCAGCAAGAATCAAGATGGATTCTTGCTGGTTCTGTTGCACAAGTCTTTGTGTGAATCGATTCTCAGATTCTCATCAAAATTTTAGCCTAGGATTGTAACATTTTTGTCATGTACCAAGTGCAGGATGACAGTCACAAAACTGTTGGTACCTCCCACCATGAGAAGCACCCTACAAACAATAAATTGCAAGCTTTTAGCACATGTCTCTCTTCTATGTAATCCCATCTACAGTAGCACTAAACTAAATCTGTTCCATACATACGTGCAGAATGAAAATCATTGACAGACTATTTTTAAACAGAAGCAAATTTCACTGGAATATTCTACAAATTGTGCAACACAATTACAATTTGAATCGCTAGCGATAGCTGGAAATCGTCCTGAGTGCCTAATGTGTTCTCTGTGCCAATAGGCACATCAAACACACTGGAACTCAGGGAACGGAATAGTAACACAGGTTCTCCTCGCAAATTTGGTTGGTGATAAAATGTGTTCTTTTTGTTGATAGTTGTCAAATTAATTGCCGAGTGTCCTTCTAATAAATGTTTTTATAGACATAAAGGCATGTAATAAACACAGAACAACACACGTGTGAATGGGTTAATCGATATGGCACTTGTGCTATCACGGGAGGATAAAACTCGAGGTGTGAGGCCTCTCGTTCTATCCTTCCACGCTGGCACTCATGCCATATCGATTAACCCATTCACACACATGTCGTTCAGTGTATTTCTGGAACTGATCACCAATACTGAATATAAAATTACCTTGCCATTTCAGCTTGTAAAGCCATGTCTCTTTCTTGGAGAGCCATTGAAAATTTGTTCCACATTCTATTTATACTGTCAGGAAAATAATCATCCTCAATACCTAAATGTGTAGCAGCACCACTGAGACTCTAAAAATACAGAAATAAAATTAAAAATTCAAATTGTTGATGCTTTCAGTTGATCGTACTCTAGTAAACACTAAATTATGACAAGCATAGAGAAACGAGCTATTAATTGAAAATGGAATAGGTTTTTCATTTTCGGAATTCATTTTAACCCTTTACCCAACGAATCGGCCGCACCCGCCCGCGTAATATGCAAATTCAGCAGTTGAAAAAATATTATTTTTCAAAAAATTTCAACAAAACCATATCATGTGACCCCTCGTTGGAACGAGCTCGTTCCAACGAGGGGTCACATGATATGGTTTTGTTGAAAATTTTTGAAAAAATTTTAAAAATGATGTTTAAAATAATAAATTTTGATATCGTCTGCGTTGGGTAAAGGGTTAAACAAATTTCCACAATCCAGTATATTTCTATTAGTTCCTTGAATCTTGCACCCTATGTAACATGTAACCAAGCCTGAATATAAGCAACCTGTTATCTGCAAAATGAGGTCCCCAGAGGGTGAATTTGCTGATGCTATCCCATACAGTGGGCCAATTTATCCTCCCGCTACATCTTTCTGTTTTGCCTTGAGACCTTGATTCAGACTGAGGTTCACAAAGGGTAATTTTTGTGATGCTACCCTGCAGCACTGGGTAGCACCACCAAACTCACCCTCTGGGGACCTCATTTTGCAAATGACAGTCTGCTTATTTTCAGGCTTGCATGTAACCAACTAACCCTGTGCATTTTACAGTCTTGGTCAGTGTATATTTTCATGTGGTGCATGATATGGCAGCCTATCAACTAATCCTCGGCAATGCCTATGATCAGCCAGTGTATGTTAGCTTACCAAATAACTCTTTGCAATGCATAGGGTTAGTCATTGTTTTCTTTCTGGTTATGAATAGGATCATCTCTATTATGCGACTAAACCCTGTGCATTGAACAGTCTTAGTGAGTGTACATTTTCATGTAGTGATATGGTAGTTACCAATTTTTTATAACAGGGTTAGTCACACATTTCGGTTAAAAAAAATTTATGATTAGGCTACACAAAGTAGATCTTCTGTTTCTCTGGCCATTATTTGTAAAATTGCATGCGGGCGAGCGGTTTTTTATTTTATTTTTTATTTCAGTAATTACTTCTTTGCCATCAAAAGTTCATGTTCTTGGTTCAAGTTTTAGGCCTCATAATCTACAGAATAGCAAGGGTGGTGGTGTATTTCATCCCTTGAGTGCAAGAAGGCTTTGCAATGCTAAAGCATTGCAAAGCCTTCTTGCACTCAAGGGACAAATTCATCAATTTTTTTAACTTGGGTGAAGTATCAGACATAAACCATTCAATTTTTATTTTTTTAAAGTTTAAATTGGTTATAAAAAGAGAGCATGCGGCAGCCAAAAGAACCATGCGGGAGGGGCGGGAGGGTCTGAGAAACAGATTTTTTATTTTTTTAGGCCTTATTGATTATTAACCCTTTGAGACTTTAATTATCCTGACGTTCAAACGTCACTGAGAATTCAGTTTCTTCAAAGTTTATCAAACAGGGTTCCTGCACCTGACCTGACATGAAATTCCAGGCTTTTCCAGGCCATATATACCCCAAATTCAAGGAGTTTCATGGCTAATAGAAAGTTAAATTCAAGGTTTTTCCAGGCTTATCGTAGTTGAACCACTTGAACAGCCTTGGACGTATTTCATTCATCTCAATTCAGCGCGCAATGCTTCATTTTTCACGGCTTTTCCAGGCCCAGGGAGCCAAATCAAGGCTTTTCAAGACCTTGAATTTCATTTTTGAAATTTCAGGCTTTTCAAGGCCAGCGGGAACCCTGTCAAACTGTGACGTCAAACGTCGGAAAGTACAAATAACAAGATATTTTTCACATTAGTGATTATCTGGTTGAGGGCTAGATTATTTTTGGTGGTCGGAATTATTTGTTATTCAAAACTTGTTTTATTACAAATTATTGGAGAGTGCCCACAGGCACTCTCCAATAATTTGTAATGAAACAAATCTTTATCAACAAAATATTATTTGTGTTTGACTGAATATGAAATATAAGCAAGGAAAATTTTGGCTTTAACCAGTTAGGAAGTCTTGACACCGAATTATATTAGTATTTTAAGCTGCGATAACATTTGGCTCATCGGGGGTCACTGAGCACTATTCGGGAGAAAATAGGAATTGAGGTTAAAACTTTAAAAAATCGTAAAATAAATAACAAAACAAATGACCACAGAGTATCAGCGTGTTGTTTGATTTCGTACATCATAAGACGTACAAAAGTATCAAAGGGTTAAATAACTGAGTAACTAATCCTGTGCATTGTACAGTCTTATTGTTAATCTCATCTACAGCAACTCTTTACCCAATTTAATGGTCCAAAGCAGCCAGTTATATTGTCAAAAAGAATTCAAACTCAGCTTGTGATCCCTCATTGGAATGGATAGTGGGCAGGTTTTTATTTTACTGAGTTTCAAAAATGAAAACATATTCTATTTTCAGTTAATAGCTTGTTAGTGACTAAACTAACTGAAAAGGGGATCTCTAACAAGTCACGATTGTCACTGCTGTTCAATAAATTCATTCAGAGACAAGGTTTACCAAGGCTCAGATCGATGTTGATAAAGCTGAATAGGGGACTCTGCAATTTATTTTCAAAATACCTGGTCTCCTCCATTTTTCTGTGTTTATTTTCATTCCATATCATGTTCCCAATAATCTGGAGTTAAGGTACAATATTTTCATATTTCTTAGTTATTTCAACTTTTTTTCAAGCTGTGAACTTAAAATTCTGAGAAAGACAAAATCTAAATCTTAATGGGGGGACATCCATAATGGCTTGGGGTCAGTATATTGAGGGTAAGGGTTTGCAATGGCCTGCTTACCCTTACTATACTGACCCTAATGATTTCTCCCAGGTTTTAAATTATCTTTTCTTGCAGCAGGTGGTGCTTTATAATAAAAGCAGAACACAGGCAGGGGGAAAGTGTGAACCATTGTCAAACAGCTCTCCCCACCCCCCAATGGGCTTATAAAAATGACACAAGAGGGTTAAATCCAATTTTCACAAAATTTATTAAAAATATGATGAAGAGTAGTGAAAATAAAAAAAAACAAGAGGCCCCACGGGGCCTGAGGGCGCTCACCTGATACTGGCCGAGTCATATCACCAAAATAGCAAGGGATTCTGCCTTGTGGTTATTATCAGTTTTTCAACATAAAAGTGTTTTCTCTACTTAGTAACCCAGAGTGTTCATATGTTAGATCCCCATATTGGGTACTCAATAATTTATCTATTTATTTATTGGAATTTAAGGTCACTTTCTAAGGCTACATCATTACAGAGGCATAATTATAATATCAGGTTTGGTCAATCGTTTATGCCTATTACTGCCCACTTTACAGGGCTTTCAACGCAGGAATTGGTTACTGGGCCCAATTTTATCAATAAACCAGAACTTGAACAAATTTCAATTTGCCGCTTCTAAGAAAACTAAAAATCAAATATCAAAAGATTCTGAGAGGAGTATCAGAAAAAAAAGATTTTTTAAGAATATTTCTCATACTGAACTAAGTTATACATGGGCTCCCATAGGGAGCCCAAAAATAAAAGCTTCTGAAGCAGTGTTTTGGGAGAAGAAGATTCTTCAACGTTATTCCCATTAGCTACACTGTTAAAAAATGATGACTCGGCACTTTTAGTCCTAGAAAAGAACCTTATGATAAAATTTTTACCATTTTTTTCTTCCGGTCCTAAGGAAGCTTCACACCATATAAAAATTCTCAGTGCCATGTAGTTCTGGAGATATGGGCATTTAAAAAGAAAAAAAATTTTTAGCTCCTGCAGTTCCCGTGGGGGACAGGAAAACAATTTTCGGCATAAATTAGGTACTTATGACCCAATAAGCCCTCATATCAAATTTGGTTCAAATCGACTTTTTGGTTTGGAAAATAAAAATTTTGGTATAATTTGGGCTCCCACAGTGAGCCCAAATATGAACCCAGGTACTTGGCTTTACCAAACTTCACTCTCAGCCCCTAAGAATGCTGTACATCAAATATCAAAACATTTTGACTGGTGGATCTGAAAAAAAAATTTTTTTTAAAGAATATTCCTCATATTGAACTAAGTTATAATTTGGGCTCCCACAGGGAGACCAAATATGAGCCGAAGGACTTGACTTGAACAAACTTGAATCTCACCTCCCTAAGCATACTGTATACCAAATATCAAAAGATTCTGACCGGTGGATGCGAAGAAGAAGATTTTAAAAGAATATACCTCGTATTGCACTAAGTTACAATTTGGGTTCCCAAAGGGAGTCCAAATATGAACTCAGGGACTTGGCTTGAACAAACATCAATCTCACCCCCCTAAGGATGATGCATAGCAAATATCAAAAGATTCTGATTTGTGGATCCGAAGAAGAAGATTTTTAAAATATATCCCTCATATTGCACTAATTTGAACATTTGGGTTCCCATAGGGAACCCAAATATGGACCGAGGAATTTGATTTCTACAAATATGTGAATCAATGTTCCAAAGATGTTATATGTAAAATATGAAAGCTTTTAGAGCAGTGGTTTGGAAGAAAACAATTCTTTATTTTTTTCCCATTGCCTACTGTGTTAAAAAATACTGACTCAGCACTTTTTCAGAGTCCCGAAAAAGTACCCTATGATAAAACCGATAGCAATTTTTTTTTACCAATCCTTTCTGTTGGTCCCAAGAAAGCTTCACACCAAATAAAAATTCTCACTGCCGTGCAGTTTTTGAGATATAGGCATTTTAATTTTTTTCTATTTTTAGCTCCTGTGGTTCCCACGGGGCTACAGGAAAAAAAATTTCTGCATAAATTAGGTACTTATGACCCAATAAGCCCTCACATAAAATTTGGTTCAAATTGGCCTCTCGGTTTAAAAAATAGAAATTTGGGGTGGGGCCAAAATTTTTGCTCCTCCCATAACATCGCCAAGTATAGACCTACAAACTTCTCTTGAACAAACTTGAGTCTACACCTCAAAAGGAAGCTGCATACCAAATATCAAGTCTCTGCTATTGCTGGTTCTTGAGAAGAAGATTTTTTAAGAATTGGAGCATTTTTGCCCCACCCCTCTGCTCAATATGAGCCGAAACCTAATTTGCCCAAAAATCAAAATGCCGCTATATAACCCCTACTCACATGAAATTTCATTAACATGCGGCCAGTGGTTTGGAAGAAAAAGACCCAAACACCACCTTCACGCCGGACGACGGACGATGGACGCCGGACGACGGACGAAAAGTGATCAGAAAAGCTCACCCTGACTTTCAGTCAGGTGAGCTAAAAAGTTCAGGAGACCAGGTATTTTTAAAATAAATTGCAGAATGCAAAATCCCCTATTCTTCAGCTTTACCTCGATTTTATGATGAACCTGGGATTCTTTTTATCCCATAACGTGTAATATACTGAAGCTTTGCTAAGATTTAAAAGTTAGCATGATGTCTTCAATAACTGTATGGATCAAACTCTACTGAGATCAATCACAAGTCTTAACAAGATGCTCTAAAGAGCCTGTAATCGCTCACCTGGCAGAACTACATATCCCTCAGTCATTCTAATCAAAATCAAAGAATGCAGCTGGCAGCCATGCTCCTTCATCTGAGCAAAACAGAATGATGATTGTTTTCAGAGGACTTTCCATACATTATTTGTAAGTTTGGTTCACACTGGCCAAGTAGTTTCAGAAAAGAATATGAAAATGTGATTTCCCATAGGGTTTCCATGGTAACTATGAGCCGCAATTACGGACACGTTTGCAACCCGTTCAACATTAAATGGGGATGATTGGTAGAGGGTGTCCCAGTCATCAATCATGTCAAGTCTCAAAACATTTGGCCTTCAGTTTCTGAGGAGAAGATTTGTGAAAATCCACGAATCAGAATCAAAGAATGCCCCTGGCGGCCATGTTTTTCATCCGATGGGAACAAAATGAGGATCGTTTGTAAAGGACCTCCCATAGACTATTCCTGCCAAGTTTGGTTCACATCAACTCAGCAGTTCCAGAGAAGACGATAAAAATGTGAAATGTTTACAGACAACAGATGCCAAGTCAATAGCTCACATGGCCTTTGGGCCAGACGAACTAGAAAGACGTGAATGTATCTTTTAACCTAATGCAAATTTAGCCCAGCTTAAACTTAAAAATGCATTTTTTGGCACAGACACGTACGAGGTATTGATACACAATTTCATATCCATATTATGTAAAACATTTTATTACAGTTTTCACTATCTAGAACTCACATGTAATTCATCAAACACTCGGAGTAATTTCTGTTTCATTTCTAACCGTGGAGGAACATCTTCAATTCGAAACCTACTAAACTCTGCAAGGAGAGCCTGCAACAGAAAAAATGAAGACATGAAATTCTATCATATTTATCCCATTGTCTTTGGTAAATAGATTTTTTTTTTTATCTCCATCAACTGGTGTAAATTTGTGACAACCAGATCATGAGATAATCAGGAAAAAAAAAAACACTTTTGCAATCTCAAATAAATTATAAGACGAAATGTTTTTCCTGAACAAAATAAGACTTTGAAACAACATCTGTAGCTAGACCTGGTACAGTGGAAGTAAGCATTTTTCAAATTATACATCTGAATTAACTCCCTGCATGCTGGTGGGAGATATTCATCTGCCACTGAAATATGGGTAATTTGGGAATTTTCAAGGACGGGGAGGACCAAAAAGTTTGACTAGGCCAGGATCCATTCGAAATCCTCCCTTTGCATTTGTAATCACAGTACTGTATTGGTCATCAGTGATTTTCATTTAAAATATATTTCCTGGATGTCCAAAAATTCCCCCCCCCAACCCCCATCCCCCCCCCCCCACACAAAAAAAAGGCTTGCTTGTAGAAAATAATAACCCTTCAGTACTTGTCACTTTTATTTCCAATGTGAAACATCTTAAGAATGTAACAGCTTTGTAACAATTTATCTTGTAAATGTAACAGCTTTGTAATAATTTCTCATCAAGACTTGACTTTCAATTACAGAAGTCTATAAAACTGGATTGCTGCAACATCAGTGAAATACGTCGCAACTCAATCTGTCCCCCTCAAGATACAGTGGAGCCCTCTTAATTGGATATCCGTTAACTGAATAACCCTGTTAATTCCCAACACAAAATCATTTACCATACCTCCAGCACAAATTTGACCTGTTAATTGAATATAGCTATAGAGTAAACTCCTCTTAATTGAATAACAATTCTTGTAACCTGTCAAGAAAATACTCTGACTCTCCCCAGTTTTCCTTTGTTTATAGACCAATTTGGCCTCAGCAGATCCAATACAGGCATTTAATCTATTACATCTTGATGGAGCTCTGTCAAACAAGATATAATAGAATAAATGCTAAGTTTATCTCTAGAATACAAGAAAGATATAATATAATAAATGCTAAATTTATCTGTAGAATACAGGAAAGTGACACAAACCCTATTAATTGAATACTCCTGTTAATTGAATAATTTTCATTGGCAAAGTGGCTATTCAATTAACAGGGTTCCACTGTACCATCAAGTCAATTAACATGGTGACTTCTCACATCAATGAGATTTGACAACATAAAACTGTTATACTGTGACTGCTGTCATATCATCAAACATCAAATGAAAGCCAAGCACAAAAATTTGTAACACACTATCAATTTTCCAATATTAGTGCATGTTAAGACATTTTTTGGGGAGCTGAGCACTGTCTACTTATAGTAAGAATTGCCCTCTCCCTGAAGAAGAAGATGGTTGAGACACTTTTCTATATGTGACCAATGAACCAATGAGCATTCCAGCAATACAGTGGTATACAAATTATTGCTTCCAAGCCAAACCTTGAAAATTGACAACTTCCTTATGATTCCACAGCTTAACTGGTAGAGTGCTAAATTATTTTTTGGTCCTTAAAATTTTTTTGTGCACCTTTGCCTTGTGACAATTTATGGGAGAGTGCCAGGAAGCACTCTCCCATAAATTGTAACAAGGCAAATCCTAACAGATAAAATAATATCACTTCAAAGATAATATGAAGCACATGCACAATATATGAAGCCTTTAAGTTGCGGTACTGGTACTAAAGAATAAAGCCCAAATATGGGCTTCCAGCACTCTACCAGTTAAGACACTGTTTTTGGCAACAAAGTTTAATTAGAAACATGCTATTAATTGAAAATAGAAAGTTTTAATTTTTGGAATTTGGAAATCTTTCTATAATCCATTCCAAAGAGGGGTCATACATGTAAGAAGGCTTTAAATGCTTTTTGAGAATATTACTGGCTGGTTCTGGCAATTACATTGGGTAAAGCGTTACTATAGAAGAGATTTACAGTAAGACTATATACAGTGAACAGGGTTAGTTACTCAGCTGAAAATTTTTATAACCAGAAAGTGTGACTTAGCCTGTGCAATGCACAGGGTTAGTTACACTTTCTGGCTATAAAAAATTGGTAACTGCCATATCACATACTAAGGCTGTGCAATGCACATGCTTAGTCGCTTAACACTTAACCCGCTGAGTACTGACTGTCAAGATATTTTTCATCAAATCTAGTCATGGCTGCTGTGAAGCAGCCATGGCTAGATTTGCTGAAAAATTATTCTAAATGTAATCTGATTAGTCATTGGTGAAAAATTCTATTTAATTTACAGGCTGAAAAGTTGATTAAATGTGCCCAAATTATACTTATTTCAATGACAAGAGAAACCCTGTGCTGGGCATGAATATCTGCCAGCAGCATGCAAAGAGTTAATAGAAATGATCTTATTTATAACCAGAAGGAAGAGAGAGACTAATCCTGGTTATTTCACAGAGTTAGCTGGTAAGTTAATATACACTGCCCAACCATAGGCATTGCACAGTATTAGCTGATGGACTGTCATATCGCACACAATAGGAAAATATACACTAAGACTATAAAAACACACTGTGTTAGTTGGTTACATGTTACAGAGTGCAGGATTCCAGAAACTTATGGAAATACTTATACAGTGGAGCCCACTTAATTGGATATCTCTTAATTGTGTATCCCTGTTAACTGAATAAAATTTTCAAACACAAAACCATTTACCATACCTTCAGTACAAATTTGATCTGTTAATTGCATATGGGTTGTAGAGTCAACTCCTGTTAATTGTATATAAATTTTTGTAATATGTCGAAAAAATTACTGTGACATGCACCAAATTCCCCTTATTTATCAACATTTTTGGCCTCACAACATTCAATACAGGCATTTCTTCTATTATATCTTGTTTGACAGAGCTCTATGAGCTCTGTCAAACAAGATATAATAGAATAAATGCTCCGTTTACCTCCAGGACACAGAAAACTGACTAAATCCCTGTTAATTGTATACTACTGTTAATTGAATAATTTCCACTGGCAAAATGGATATTCAATTAAGAGGATTCTGCTGTACTGGATTGTGGAAATTTTTTTGAAGTGAATTCCAAAAATAAAAACATTCTATTTTCAATTAAAAGCTTGTTTAAAATCAACTCGAAGCTTAAGGGGTGAAAGTCTTTCTCCTTTTCAAACGCCCACTCACCCACCCTTCTATGCCTCTAAGTTGCAAGAATGTTATCAAAGCAAAACAAAAACTGGCTTGGCAACTAGCAAGATAATAAATCACCCATCAGAAAAAATTAGTAATATAAACTGTAGTGTAAGTGAACATTTATCAATTACTGGGGGATGTCATCATCACTTGACATTAAGATAAGACAAAATGAAGAATCACATCCCATGTAGTGAGATGTCTGCAAAACCTGTTTCAGTTCCACCCCAACAAGTCCTCTATGTATCTCAAGTTGAAGACTATACAGTGGCTATTTCAGTCTTTCTATTTGAAAATGGGAGGTGCACTGTATACACCTTGCCAACATCTGAAGTGACACACGCTACTGTTGAGGCCCGGCATAATTAATGGTGTATTCTTCACATATTCATGCACACATTGTATTATTTGGCCTATTTCCCACAAGTAGATTTGAACACTTTATAGAAAACACACGATATCAAAATTTTTATTGTAATTTTTTTCACCCAATTGTTCAATAAATTTCAACAAAACCATATAATTTGACCCTTCATAAGAACGAGCGGGGGAGGGATCACATGATATGGTTTTGTTGAAATTTTTTCCACTGCATAATCTATTTTGAAATTACGTGGCGGATGCAGCTGGTTTGTTAATTAAGTGTTAAATGCTCGCTAGGTGGAACCAAGGCAAGCTGTTGTCTACACACAAAAAGTAAAAAGTGCAGGCGTGATGGCACACCAGTGACAGCTCGCCTCAAAATTGAAAGAATACTATTTTCTCACCCAAAAGTTAGGTTGTCAGCAAAAAAAATATTCAAATAGCAGACATATTTCACCAGACAGTTTTTATTAAATTATAGTGAACCCTGTTAATTGGATGGCCAATTTTCCAGAGAAAGAATAAATTAATGGGAGTATTTAATAAACAGGAATTTGATCATTTTCCTGTATTTTAAAGATAACTAACTATCTTGTTTTAATAGAGCTCATAGAATATTTCTGAAGCTGAACCAGGCTGACATTTGGTGAAGAATAATTTTAATAATGCATCATTCTATTTTATACATTACTAATGAATTGCCAAATTTCTCTTTAATGAATTTAGAATTGATAGCACAGAAATAAAATGTAAATATCAATGCAAAATAGTTTTTAACAGATGGAAATAGTTCAAAACTGAACTAGACAGTTTTAAATGAAAAAAATTTGTTTCCGGACAAAATTCATGCATTTTAAGATGAAAAGGGGCATAACTCTGGCAAAAAAGTCTGATCAAAACTATAATTGCAGGTGCACAGATTCCTATGATAGTGAACATCCATATCAAGTTTCAAAGGAATCGACCCATAAATACCTGGGAAAATCTCTGGCCAAAATTCTTGGCAATTCAGGCATTCTAAGATGAAAGAGGGCATAACTCTGGCCAAAAAAAGTCCAATCAAAACTAAACTTTAATCGCAGATGCACAGGATCCCATGGTAGTAAATATCCACACCAAGTTTCAAAGGAATCGACCAATAAACATATGAGAAAATCTCCAGCCAAAATTCAAGGCAATTCAGATTCAGGCATTCTAAGATGAAAGGGGGGGAATAGCTCTGGCAAAAAAAGTCCAATCGAAACTATAATTGCAGATGCACAGGGTCACATGGTAGTAAACATCCATACCAAGTTTCAAAGGAATCAACCCATAAGCATCTGAAAAAATCTCCAGCCAAAATTCATGCATTCTAAGACAAAAAGGGCATAACTCTGGCAAAAAAAATCTGATCAAAACTATTTATTTATGTATTTATTGGTGTTTAAGGTCACATACTTATGCACTATGGCTAATCATCACCGTGACAGTTTTACGGGTGGAGGAAGCCAGAGTACCCGGAGAGAACCACCGAGCAACGACGAGCAGCTGTCAGCTCTCTAACATCGTAACTCTGAACTCTGCACCGCAGCACAGGCAGGGTTAGATTGGTTGAAGACATGCACACCACCGACGTGCAGTACGCCTCAGTACACAGCGTCATCGTGCCCCCATGTAGGCAATCGGGGTGAAGTGTCTTGCCCAAGGACACAACGCGGTTGCCGCAGGTGGGATTCGAACCGAGGACCGATCAAAACTATAATCGCAGGTGCACAGGTTCCCATGGCAGTAAACATCCATACCAAGTTTCAATGGAATTGACCCATAAACATCGGAGAAAATCTCCAAATAAAATTTTAGGCCTGCTATTTCAAGTTGAAAAGGGGCATAATTCTGGAACAAGGGGTGTGCATCGGAGATGCAGGCATCGAGTTGGGGCTACTTTTTGCATGCACTCTCTATTGAAAATCAGAAATGTCATCGTGCTGAGCTAAAAATTCGGACAGGACCAGTTTTCAAATTTGCTTGAGCCATTATTGCAAAACACTTGTATGGCAAATATTAGGCAAATTGGAGAACATTTGTTTAAGATATTGTGCTAATGAGCTCAAAATTTGCAAAAACTGACGAATTAAGGCCAATAACTCTGTAATGAAAAAATTGGGCCGGCCAGTTTTTGAACTTGCTTGAGATATTATTGCAAAAGACCTTGATGCAAATATTAGTCAAACTGGAGAACGTTTGCTCAAGTTATTGTGCTAACACTGCGAGAATGCCCGGATGCCCACCCACCCGCCCAGACACCCATACGCATACCGCTGGTCACCAAACCATAGGTCTTGGTTGTTAACTTGACCAAAATATAACCTGACCAGAACTATAATCGCAGGTGCACAGGTTCCCATGGCGGTGAACATTCATACCAAGTTTCGAGCAGATTGATCCCCAAATGCCTGAGAAAATCTCCAGTCAAAATTATGCCATTGGACAGATGGACATATGCTCCTACAAATCAGGTTTATGTGGCTAAAATATTTGAGGAATTTAAAATGCACGGACAACTACTAAAAACTCTTTTTAAGTCTAATTTCTGGGTGGTAGCAAACCCTTACCCTTTCACCTTAATTTTTTGTCACTTTTTAGCCACATAAACCATTTTAGAAACATAAAAAACATTTTACCCACATAACTCATTTTTTAGACACATAAACGCCATTTGTTTGTTCAACTTTATGTGGCTTGTCACATAAATCAGACTAGACACATAACAGATCTGTGTATCAACAACTGGGCTCATAAACCTGATTTGTTTGCTCAGACGAACGGACAGACAACCGGACAAGGTGATTCCAGGATATTCCAACCAGTTGTCATGTCAGTCTGATTTGATTACCTCCTTTGATTTGCAATTGACACCTTTTCTATCCTGTGAAGGGGGGTGGGGGTGGGAGGTGGGGGCAGGTCAGCTAGTTTTATGAATGCAAGAATAGACTGTGTGCCATATTGACCTCCATTATGAGATCCACTTAGAAGATTGATCTGATAACAAACCAACATTACACTCCATAATTAAAATGCATTTGTTAAACTACTGGTATGAACATTATTCTTGTGACTGTGTTTAATTTTTTATTTGGAGATCAACATTACCATCATAATGACATTTGTTACAGACCAAACATCAAAACATAATTTCTCCTTAGGCTGTTGGCAATAAAAATCACAAGAGAAATTTATTATAAAATGTTGTTCAAACAAAATACATGTATAACCTCAGGCCATACCGATGGAAAGACATGTGTATTGTATAAAATAATAGGTTAAGTTTACAAAAATATACCAACATGTCTTCAGAACTATAATAAACAGTAGGTGATGAATACTCATCCCTTATGGCAAGGTTCTCTCTGTCTATGTTTGTCAAAGTTAAAAAAAAGAGATGCAGAGATAAAGACTCTTCTACATATTTGAAAAAAGATGGGGGTAGCCAGGTATGTTTTAACCCTTTACCCAACGCAGACGATATCAAAATTTATTATTTTAAACATCATTTTTTAAAAATTTTCAAAAAATTTCAACAAAACCATATCATGTGACACCTCGTTGGAATGAGCTCTTTCCAACGAGGGGTCACATGATATGGTTTTGTTGAAATTTTTTGAAAAACAATATTTTTTCAACTACTGAATTTGCATATTACGCAGGCGGATGCAGCCGATTCGTTGGGTAAAAGGGTTAACCTTTAAGCGACTGGAGATTTTTATACACTTTTGGTATACTTTGAAAGTCTACCTCCAGTGGCATTTGCAGTTGTTTCTAGTCAAGACTTGGCTGCCTTCAGAGGCAGACAAAAATTGCTTAGAAACAACTGACAAGTTACTTAGAAATTGAGTTTACCCGAACAATGCATGTTGGGGCACCTGTTCCTTTGCATTAAAAAGTTATCACAAAGTCGGAATAAGGCCTTTAAGGGTTAAGTTTATTGGGAGAGTTCTATATTTTTCAGCTTCCTCGATATTCCCATTTGCTAATTCCAACAACTTGATGTACATACTATGCCAGGAATGGATTACCAAGCAATCCTTCACAGCGTGGTATTTCCATCCAAAGAGAAAGAAGCACAAGCATAAGCAAAGTTTCAGATAGTGGCCTCCATTCTGCAGGTGTTTACAATTTTAGGGATTCTATGAGAGGTTTCTGTAATACAGAAAGACTTTGTAACAATCATGACATTAATGCAAAAATTTGCGGAATAAGGCCTTTAAGGGTTAAGTTTATTGGGAGAGTTCTATATTCTTCAGCTTCCTCGATATTCCCATTTGCTAATTCCAACAACGTGCTGTACATACTATGCCAGGAATGGATTACCAAGCAATCCTTCACAGCGTGGTATTTCCATCCAAAGAGAAAGAAGCACAAGCATAAGCAAAGTTTCAGATAGTGGCCTCCATTCTGCAGGTGTTTACAATTTTAGGGATTCTATGAGAGATTTCTGTAATACAGAAAGACTTTGTAACAATCATGGCATTAATGCAAAAATTTGCAGTCGACATGGTAGAGAACTACACAGGATTTGAACAGACCCAACTTTGAAGATTTGAACAGAATCGACATCAAATTGTTTTTATAATAAGAATCATATTTTTCCATTCTGTAGTCAGAAATTCAACCATTCCCACTTCTGTGACACTATTCTCCAACAAACAGCATAACAGACTGAAGTCAATTCCCGAAAAATTATCTTCCCAATAATATCAAACTGCGGAGCTAAGAGACTCAATTCGATTTTGAATCTTAAGTTGCTATGTTTCCCAGTCAGTCATCTTCAAGATGTCCATGATTCGCTTCAAGTTCCATTCAATTTCAAATAATAGATTTGATTTGCTTCGAGAATCGATTTAAATAAAAAATGTGTGATTCGCGGGGTCCTATATCAAACCAACGTCATCACAAAAAGACAAACAAAGCTTACCCTCATTTCTACAAGTGTTGCAGGGAATGATCTATCTAACATCATGGAATTAGCATTCCTAATCCAGTTGAGTAATGAAGAGGCCAGTTCTCTGTATTGGTCAACTCGAATTTGGTGCTCCTAAAATAGAATAAATGAAAACATTCTACTTGAAAGGACTTTCTGGGGAGAAGGAATACATAAACTGTAATACCGAAAGGTCGAAAAGGGTGTAAAACAAAAAACAGTATAAACAAAAACAAAAATTACTCATAAAAAAGAGGCCCCAAGAGGCCTTAAATGCTCACCTGACAAGTTGACAAGTTGTTGCAAGAAGTATTTTGGATCACATTCAGCTAATCATGGCTCATCAACACTTCAGAGGAATGAAGTCATGAAATTATTATAGGAGTCCTTTTTTTTACATAAATTCACTCTGATTCCTTCAAAACGCATTTTGGAGCCATTTTTTTTCCTCCGCTTAATTGCCCCCCCCCCCCCCCACCCCCCCCGGGGGAGGTGAGTGGGCTTGGTGGTCAAAGGGTTATTGCTTTTTTTTTTGGGGGGGGGGGGGGTGGTGCATAAAATCACTCTAAATCTTTCAAAATATATTTTGCAGCCAAACATTTTGTTACATCTAAACCCCCCCCCCCCCCCCCCCCCCCCCCCACCACCACCACAAGGAAGGGAGGGGAGGACATAGGGTAAAAACATTTTTGCATAAAACCACTCTAATTCATCTAGGAACTCGATTTTGAAAAGAAGCAAATAAAAAAATTCAGAATTTTGGTCCAAAATTTCCAAGTTGGAACTGGACCCAAAATTTTCAGGCTATAAAAAAAATATCTCAAAATTGAACAAAAACGCATAAAAAATCCCCCCCCCCAAATTTCTGAATTTTGGTCCAAAATATTTGGAGTCCAAACTGGACCCAAAATTTTAAGGCTTTTTTTTTTTTGTCTCAAAATTGAACAAAATGCATAAAAAAAAATAATTTTGTTTCCAAATTATGGGCCAAAATTCCAGTTGGAACCGGACCCAAAATTTTCAGGCTAAAATTTTTTTTTGCATCTCAAAATGAACAAAACGCATAAAAAAAAAAAAAATGTTTTGGGGAATTTTGGTCCAAAATTTCTGAGTCCAAACCAGACCCAAAATTTTCAACACAGGGACCCAATTTGAACAAACTTGAATCTGAACCTCCCTAGAGATAATGTATACCAAATGTTAAAGGATTCTGACTGGTGGTTACTGTAACAAACCAATGGAACAGCTGCAGAGAAAATTTTAACTGGGTTTCTATTGAGATCCAAAAAACAATAGACAAGTTTTGTCACTCCCTGTGATAAAACACAAAGGATTTCAAGTAACTGTATATATCCCAGTTAACTTCTCAATTGCTGTTGGCAGATATTCCTGCCTCGGACAGAAAATCCACTTGCCACTAAAATAAGTAAAATTTTAGCACATGTACTAACCAAATTTTCACCTATAATTTATACTGAGTTTTTGACAAGCAATTTCTTGAGTCCAACTTTAATGAATTTTTCATCAAATCTAGGGAAAGGCTGCTGCCAAAATGATGAAAAATATTTTTAAAATACTCGGCAGGTTAAGAGTTAACCCCTCAGTTAACATGAATAGAGTAAGACACTTACAAAAAAGATTTTTTGCAACAAAAACATAGCTTATGACCCCTCTTTGAAAAGAGCTCAACACATTTATTCCAATTAGGTGTCATGTTTTGAAGGCCAAATATAAAAAAAAAATAGGGGATAAAAAATGGTGTGGAATGTTCGACAAATACACAGAACACACACGTGTGAATAGGTTAATTGATACGGCACGAGTGATGGGGTGGAATGATAAAATGAGAGGCCGCAAGCCTGGAGTTTTATCCTTCCACGATGGCACATGTGTCATATCGATTAGCCCATTCAGATGCATGTGTCATTCTGTGTTTATTACATGCCTTCATGTCTCTTTAAAAACAGTTATTAGAAGGATTCTCAGCAATTTATTTGACAGCTATTAACAAAAAGAACGCATTTTATCTCCAACCAAATTGGCGAGGGGAACACGTGTTACTATTTCGTCCCCCGAGTTCCAATGTGTTCTATTTGCCAATTGGCACATATAACACACTGGAAGTCAGGGGACGATTTTCAGCTATCACTTGCGATTCAAATTGTAATTGCGTTGTACAATTTGTAGAAAATTCCAGTGAAATTTCACTTCTATTTAAAAATAGTCGGTCAATGATTTCCGTTCTGCACATATGTGCAGAACAGATTTTCATTTTCTGCATGGTTTAGTGTTGCTGTAGATGGGGATTACATAGAACAGGCGTGTAAAAATAGTTTAAACTTACATTGTCTCTGAGCGATTCTTCCACACTTGGGACTTCTGGGAAGACATCATAAAGTGAAGCTACATATGTTATAACTGATTTCTCATCAGGCTCCGAAACATCAATATCTGTAAATAGAAAAGCATACCATCAATTCCAAGACATACCTTGACATAGTTAGGCCTCATAAAGTAGATTTTCTGTTTCTCAGGCCATGTTTTGTAAATTGCATGCGGGTGGGTAGTTTTTATTTTATTTTTTGCAATTATTTCTTTGCCAACAAAAGTTCTTGTTCTTGTTTGTTTTATGTCTTAGGCCTCATAATCTACAGTCCAGATCAGCATGGGTGGTGGTGTATTTCATCCCTTGAGTGCAAGAAGGATTTGCAATGCTAAAGCATTGCAAAGCCTTGTTTTGCACTCAAGGGACAAATTTATCAATTTTATTAATGTGGGTAAAATATCAGACATAAACAATTTAATTTTTATTTTTTGAAGTTTGCATTGGTTTTAAAAAGAGAGCATGCAGTAGCCAAAAAAAAGAACCATGCAGGAGGGGCTGAGAAACAGATTTTTAACTTTTTTAGGCCTTATTTATCTATTTATTGGGATTTAATAACACTTTTGACAGCCACAGTCACCTTGTGCCGGACAGTTTTATGGGTGTAGGAAGCCAGAATACTTGGAGAGACCCACCGAGCAACTGCCAGACACCCCAATGTACCACCTGCAAATGCAGGGTTAGCATTGGTTGAAAACAAGTGCACCATTGACGTGCAGTATGCTATATAACACAGTGCCACCATGCCCCCAAGAGGGCAATCAAGATTAAGTGCCATGCCC
Source organism: Pictodentalium vernedei (assembly GCA_031216915.1). NCBI lineage: Eukaryota > Metazoa > Mollusca > Scaphopoda > Dentaliida > Dentaliidae > Pictodentalium > Pictodentalium vernedei. The sequence continues at coordinate 400,977,668 of CM062293.1, forward strand.
AAGGACTCAATGCAGTTACCTCAGGCAGGGATTGAACTGTGCACCTTTCGGTTTGAAGTCAAATTCTGTAACCACTGAACCACATTGCCAATTAAGAGTTGCAACAAGTGTGCCAATTTAAGCTTGTTGCACTACAAATTATTGGGCATTTTTTACATATATTTTTAAGTGAAGCTTGACATACTGATCTCAAGATTTATTTATTGGTATTTCAGGTCACATACTACTCAAAGTTTGCAAAGCACCAAATATTTGACACATCGTGAAATTTGCTTGTGACATATTTGCGATACTTTTGGTAGATATGATTGAGGAATGTATTGAGATGGTCTCCAGTGTTTACATTAGCTCTCTTGACAGGCAGACTTTTCGTGATAGTCATGGAAAGCATGTACCCCTTGATTTTCACGATGTTTTCGTGTACTGTCAACATGTACATGACATGTGTAGGGTATTCAATCTTCATTTCAACACAAACCCTTGTGATTTAATGATTGAAGATGGCAAATGCAAATCAAATGTAAGAAGACATTTATCTGAAGCAGAAATGTGGCGGGCTGTAGGGATGGTGGAGCAAGGGGCTACCCATCGTCAGGTTGGTGAAGCCCTTGGTGTGAACCATACGGTGATCACCAGAGCCTGGGCAAGATTTCAGCAGTATGGCACACCAGTAAGACAGCATGGTGGTGCCAGAGACAGGGCAACATCTGCAGCTGAAGACTGGTTTTTGATCATTCAGGCCCATAGGAACCATTTTTCCACCGCAACCCAGCTTCGCAGTGACCTTCAGAATGCATCCGGGGTAAATGTTTTGATGCAGACTATCGGGCAAGGTTGCACGAAGGTGGTCTCTGACTGAGAAGACCATGTATTTGCATTCCGCTGTACCAGAACCACCACCAGGCACGATATGAATGGGCATGAACCATGTTGGATGGACCAGAGAAGATTGGCAACCTGTCCTTTTTACAGATGAGTCAAGGTACTGCCTAGAAGACACAGATAGGCATTCTAGGGTATGAAGAAGACCAGGAGAGCGATTCCATGCAGCCAACATTGCTGAGCATGACCATTATGGTGGAGGGTCAATCATGATCTGGGGAGGCATCAGCAGGGATGCAGGACTGCACAGCGGTATATTGATGAGATCCTGGATGTCCACGTCAGATTATATGCAGGTGCTGTGGGTGATAGATTCATTCTGATGGACGATAATGCTCGTCTTCATGTTGCCCATGCTGTCGGGGAGTACCGACAGAGGGAGGGGATTGAGCGTATGGACTGGCCAGCAAGATCCCTTGACCTCAATCCAATCGAACATGTCTGGAATGAGTTGCAGCTTGCAATTTCAGCCTGTCCAGTCCAACCAAAAAGTGTCTAGGAGCTTGGTGCCATGCTGGTCCAAGAATCCCACAAAGGACCATCAGGAACCTGATTGATTGGGAGCATGAGAAGGCTTTGTCAAGCTGTAATTAACAGTAATGGGTCTCATACTCGATATTAAGCCCATACTAGTTCGCTCCGTCAACTTTTTGGCAAATTTTAAAAATTTCCTCTTTTGACAATAATATCCATTTTCCATGGCCATCATATTCAAAAGCTAAAAAATAATTTCAAACACAAACAAAATCTTAATTTCTGTATTTAAATCATTAAAGATATAATTAAATAAAAAATATATACACTTTTCATTACAATATTTCAACTAAAACATAAAACAGGTAGTTGGATGTACTTGGACCTTAGCAAACTTTGAGTAGTATATTTCTGCACAATAGCTAATCCTGACTGCATTATGGAGATAACGACAAGTGTTGCCAATCATTTATACCCATGTTGTCCATTTTAGAGGACTTCCACCCCAAGCATTGGTGACTGCATCTTATTTTACCAGTAAAACAGAGCCTGTTTACCAAAGGTTTGGATAATCATTCAACACTACACAATACTATCAACTTTGAACCAATGATAACTACTGAAGAGGAATCTCAAGTCAAACACTGGTTACCAGATCCTGTTATACTTGTGAAGAACCTGTCTACAACTGTAACAAGCACTATTCCAACTTCCAGTGTTGTGGCGGGGATCTTTCAATGTTGAAATAATGGGTTGCTAAAAATTTATTTATTGGTGTTTAATGTTATTTTCAGCATCTTAGGCAATATCATGACTGCAACAAAGGTATGATGTTAAGTTTGGCCTATGGTGTACACCTGTGCTGCCTACTTTCAAGGTCTTCCACCCCAGGTGTTGGTTTCGGGTCATATTTCACCACAGTCCAGTACTGCTCCCTTCCTGGGGTTCCCACAGAGGTGATGGCTGAAAATGCCAAATGCTTAACTATTTAGTCCTGTAACCTATTGTATGATGGTGAACAACATCTTTGCTTCTGCTAATGAAATGCTTTCATGTAGAACTCACTGTTGGAAAGTGCTCTCTGAGCCCTTTCCAACAGTGTGCCACATAATAGTGTATTAGTGGTCAAGAGCTGCAATATTTAACAGATATCAGGGTCAAGCTCATTTACATGAGGGAGGGTGGGGGGGGGGAGCACATGATAAGGCTTGGTTGATATCTTTTGAAAAATTTCCACACAAAAAATAATTAAAATGATAAATTTTGATCTCCTATTTCTTGGGTAAAGGGTTAACCCTCTAAAAACTGATGTAATTTCAAGCAGCAAATCTTTCCCACAATGCAATGAGGAATTTAACCTATTCAATGTTGTTTGACACAGCTCTTTTTCCTGGTTACATTACAGGAAAATTTTGCAGTTTGAAATTTAAACATCAGAATACAGAGGGTAAAATTTATTTATTTACTGGTGTTTAATTGGTAGAGTGCTACAGTATTTTTCAAAGGTGATTTTTTTTCCAAATACCATGTTACCAGCAAGGGGAGCCTTAGTTTAGCAAGATGTTCATTATAAATAATTGATTTATTACCCTTTATTGGAGAGTACCTGTGGGACTCTCCAATAAAGGGTAACAAAAGAATTTTATATAAACATTTTTTATACTGCTGAGCAAACAACAAGGTAAGGTGTACAGTGTAAAACCAGTATAGTGGCTTTCAGCACTTTTCAATAGAGCACTGATGGTGGCTTTTAGTACTCGGCCAGTTAAGGTCACAAATCGTGACTGCAACATGGATATAATGTCAAGTCCACATAATTGTTGCCTATTTTAGAGGCACCCAAGGCATTGGTGACCGGGCTCTATTTTATCAGCAAAACAGAACTTGTTTACCACAGAAAACAAGCACTGCTTCACTTACCTGGCTTTTCCTTGGGAAGAGGATTAAATTTATTTATTTATTGGGGTTTAATGACACTTTCGACAGCCAGGGTCACCTCATGTCAAGATATTTTTACAGGTGGAGGAAGCCAAAGTACCTGAAGAGAACCACCAAGCAATGGCAAGCAACTGTCAGACACCCCAACATACTAATTCCACACGTGCAGGGTTAGCATTGATTAAAGACAAGTGCACCATCGACATGCAGTTCGCCTTAGTACACAATGCCACCGTGCCCCCCAGTGGGCAGTAAGGATCAAGTGTCTTGCCTAAGGACAGCGTGGTTGCTGCATGTGGGATTCAAACCAAGGACTTCTCGGCTTGCAGCCTGCATCTCTACCTACTGAGCCACTGTGCTCCCAGAGGGTTAAATACAGACATCCAAAATGCAAGACTTGTTTACTCTATGCATCAAAAGGGAAAATTGTAAGTCTTCTGCATTTACTTAAATCCTGGGTATTTCAACTGTTAAGTGGGGTTTTCAACACAACACACTGCATGACTAAAATTCTTACAACCTTATCATGGTGATAAATTATTCTGAATAAATAAAAAATAGTCATTCATTTGGTACATAAGCATATTATTATTCAAGAATTCACGAATTAAAAACTCCTACATGCTCTAAAAATTCTATTATACATAACATTCTGATTATTTGAAAAATGTGTTCAAGCTTGGTCGAAGACACACTTTCAATTTCTGTACTTTTCTATTTCAACTGCCAAACCTGTGTTCTTAACTGATAGTGTGCTAAATTATTTTTTGTTATCAATGTTTGTTCACAGGTCTTTGCCTTGTTACAATTTATGGGAGAGTGCCTGTGAGCTCTCTCCCATGAATTGTAACAAGACAAATTCCTGACAACTAAATAATTTCACTTCAAAGATAATAGGCAGTGCATGCACAGAAAATGAAGCCTTTAATATGTTGCAGCCTCACATCAGAATAAAGCCTAAATATGGGCTTCCATCACTGTACCAGTTAAATTAACTGATGTGTATGTATTCCCAGCACAGGCCTGAAAATGAGCAGTCTGACATTTGCAGAATGAGGTCCCCAGAGGGTGAATTTGATGATGCTATCCCATACAGTGGGCCAATTTATCCTCAGGTTACCTATTTCTGTTTAGTTTTGAGATACTTATTCAGATTGAGGTTCACAGAGAGTAAATTTAATGATGCTACCCTGCTGTGCAGGGTAGCATCACTAAATTCACCCTCTGGAGACCTCATTTTGCAGATGACAGTCTGCTTATTTTCTGGCTTGTCCCAGCAGCTACCTGTCTTCAAATATTTCAATTTATTTATTTATTTACTGGTGTCTAAGGTCACATATTTTTTGTTTCCACTCCAGGAATACCACAACATGGATATAAAGTCAAGTCCAGCCTATTGTTACTACCAATGTTGCCCATTTTAGAGGACTTCTGCCCCAAGCATTGGTGACTGGTTCCTATTTTACCAGTAAAACAAAGCTTAAGTACAGTAACCAAGCATTGCCTCACTTTGGGGGCTCCTATGGAGATCAAATATCTCAATAACCTTAGTGAATTAAGGTTGTCACCTTCATGAGGTGATCTATGAAAAATGTTTCTGATGATCATTAACCCTTCGATGAAAAGTCCATTTTTTAACCCTTTGCACAAGGCAAAGGCAGCAGAAGCTCAGTGAAACTGAAGCGGCACTAATTTTTCACCAGTCATATCATGGTGTGACCCGGTGGGAAAAATGTTATAATCATATTTCAGCAAATGTACAATTTACCTGCTAATCTCTCGTTTAGATGAGCATGCCATGATCTGGTCACTGCCCAATCTGTTCTTCTTTGGGTTGGAAGATGATTGAAGTAGAAGAGACAGATCAAAGTGACCAAAGATGATATTCTTTGGCTAAATGAACTAAATTTGGATTTGCAGATAACACATTACAGGAATACTCATTATTGAACATGGTTGCATGCACACATTTTTTAACTCTCTAATTAACTGTGCAATTATATAATGCGGAAAAAAGTCGAGGGGTACAGGTTAGAAAAGAGGTTAAATTATAATTAGCAGCCTGCCTGTTATTATTTATTGGTGTTTAAGGTCACATACTTATGCATAATGGCTAATCGTGACCGTGACAGTTTTATGAGTGGAGGAAAGCAGAGTACCTGGAGAGAACCACCAAGCATCGACAAGCAACTGTCAGCTCCTCCAGATTCTAACTCTGTTCAAGCTCTGCTCAAGCAGGGTTACAGCAGTTGAAGACATGTGCACCATCAACGTGCAGTACGCCTTAGTACAGGGCGTCATAGTGCCCCCATGTAGGCAGTCGGTATAAAGTGCCTTGCGCAAAGACACAGTGCAGGTCGTCCTGGAGGGGGATCAAACTCGGAACCTCTAGCATAGAAGTCCAACAGTCTACCACTGAGCCACCACGCTCCTAGCAGCCTGTCTGTACATTTAGCCTTGAGATATTAAACCTCTATTTTAAGGTGGGAAGCTATGTTACAGAAAATATTTATTTATTCATTGGTGTTTAAGGCCACTTTCAGCATCCACTTCAATAAAAGCTTATTCAGAAGTATTTGTGACTTTTCGGCCAAGATGGCTGGGTGCTATTTGTTCCAAAAATATAAATGCATATACGTATAATGGATGCACTTGTCACCTTAATAAAGATATACTACTACTAGTACTCTAAGGCTATACAATGACCACATTTCAAGTATGACGTCATGTTTAGCCCATTGTTTATACCCATATGTTTCTTACATTAAAAGACGTCCACTCTAGGCAATGATTCTTGGATCCTCTTTTACCAGTAAACCCTAACTTATTTACTGCAGTAAAGAAGCACAGGTTTCCTGTGGTGATGTATACAGTACATGAACAGTGGATTGTAACTAAATCACCCATGGAGTGGAGTTATCACCCAAAGTATCACTTTCAAATTCTGTGCATGTGGACAAAAAACACAAGCAATGCTTCAACCAATGGCCCTCCGGGTAAAACCCGGAGGTCCATTGGCTTGTGCTTGTTATGCTTTGCAACAAATTTGCAATTATTGCTTGGGTGGCATCTCCACTCTGCAGGTGATTTAGTGATGATAATGCACTCTCCACGTACTGTATGAAGAAAGGCAGAACACTGAGCAAACCACTGAGTCCTAACAAGTAACTATCTGAAATTACAAATGCCTAGCTCTGCAAAAGCTGATGTTCTGTTTATATTGCTGTGACTGTATGCATTTAAGCCATCAATGTGTGAAATACACTTCAGAGCAATATACAAGGGCAAGTGAATGTACTTTTACAGTCTACATCATATGGATTTGCGGCAGTTTCTTGGTAAGACTTGGCTAGTCTCAGGCTATTCAAATTGTGTGAAATGAAAATTGGTCCTTACAGTTAAAACTATAAATCCTGTCACGAACTTTGTGCTTATCTAGGCTTAATTGCATGTAGGAATTGCGCACAATTGTCATATCGAATGGCATCCAAAGCATGGCAGGTTCTCCTGGTTACTCATAGCAAACACAAGTAATGTTTCTGCCAATGGATCTCCAGGTTACCTGGAGGTCCATTGGCTGAAACACTGCTTGTGCACAGGCCATATGTATAGAATTCGATAGCCTTACTATGTTCGTAATGCGTAGATTAATGAACAGATCGACATGCTATTTGTGCGCATTTCATGACAGGACTTCTAGTTTTAACTGTAGTGGTTAAAATAAAAACAATGCCAGGTACCTTTCCAGAAATTCAGCACGAGAGAAAAAAATGGTTTTGATACCATGTGAATTTTGGTCATGCTAGTTGGTTCAGCATGTGTGGGGGATATCATGTCATTACTTTATCAATATCTCTTAGCATGATAACATTTCCCTGTTTTGCCATGATAATTATTTTTTCAACTAACAGAACATTTTCACCACCCATGTTCTGATGAATAATAAAACCAACAAAAAGTCGATTTTTAGGCAATTTGTTTTAGTGAGATATGCCGAATTATTAGCTGTTTTACCATCTGGTTAACTTATTTCAAGAGATTTCCATCAGTCTGTAAACAGGCAGAGAGGAAATGATACCATCTACTCATCTAAAATATCCCTAAGTATGACTCAATCAAATACAAGCTGTCAAAAATTATCAAACTTCAACTTATCACAGGTGTAGTTAAGTGAGAATGATTTGATTCCTCATTTCACTAACATAAATATTTCTTACTCTCTTTCAATTTACCCAACCCAGCCTTTTAACCCTTTACCCAACAAAACAACCATGACCAACCAGGGTTATTCGTAGAGTAGATGTGTCTGGATGACATGTATGCCTCAGTGAGAAAAAATAGTCTGGAAAACTGATTCTCTAATTTTTCACACCATAAAATTATTTTTATTATTTAATGGGGTTTAACAACACTCTTGACAGCCAGGGTTACCTTGTGTCGGACAGTTTTACGGGTAGAGGAAGCCAGAGTACCCGGAGATGACCACAGAGCAATGGCAAGCAACTATCAGACTCCCCAATGTACTAACTCCATACAAGAAGGGTTAGCGTTGGTTGATGACAAGTGCACCATCGATGTGCAGTACGCCTTAGTACACAACACCGCCATGCCCCCATGTGGGCAATTGGGATTAAAAGTCTTGGCCAAGGACACAACGCAGTTGCTGCAGGTGGGATCTGAATCAAGGACCGCTAGGCTTGCAGCCTGCATCTCTACCTACTTAGCCACTGCACTCCCTCCCACCACATAAAATAAGTTCAAATTTAATTTCTATGCAGATTCCATACTTTTAAATTACAACAAGTTCCAAGCCCAAATTAAACAGATTTCAGTGGCAAGAAAAATCCTCTAACGAGCAGAAATATCTACCAGCAGCATGCAAGGTGTTAACCCTTTGCTTAACATGGAAAGCCGACGACACTAGAAAAAAAAAATTCTTCAATAATTAATTTTTTTCATTTTTTGTCTCAAAAACATAGGTTATGACCCCTCGTTGGAACAAGCTCAATGAGCTTGTTCCAACAAGGGGTCATAACCAATTTTTTTTAGACAAAAAATGAAAAAATAATGAAAATTAATTGGCGATTTTTGAGAATAACGCTAGCTGGTTCTGACCATTATGTTGGGTAAAGTGTTAAGTGCAAACTGTCAACATAAGATGCAAAGCATTGTTAATATCTGAAATTCAGCATCTCTCTTTCTCTTCCTAAGTTCCAAAGATAACTTCTATAGCATATTAAATTTATAATAAAATGGAGATGTCAGATGTGTTAAAAGTATATACAGATCTGACAATAATCTCGACTTACTACCATTTAGTGGTAAGCTGTCTTAGAGAGAGCTTTCCGGTAGATTATAATAAATCAAGAATTTGATATTGGTAAAGCCTACAGAAATTGGATAATTTTGAAGTTACAGACTCCAATTCAATTCCAAGAAATTGTACTGATTAAACTTAAGTCCCCATAGAGCCCCAAACTACCCCTTGTGTATTGTTCTGAAAAAGTTGTCCCAAGTGTATTCTTTCTTGAAAACCGTTAATGGTAGAATACATTTTTCTTGACAGTGTTTTTACATCATAGTTGACTGCCTTTACAGGAAGCTAACAATAATGTAGAAACCCTGTCAGGTCATCTGCAGCTGTGTACCTGTATATACAACAGTTATCAATATAAAATTAATAATCTGAGGACTAAAGGGTTATTATGTGAGGCACAAGTGAATTGGGGTCTGTCAAACAAGCAGGTTAAGTTTGTCAGTGAGCGTGATTGGCTACTTTTTAGAAGGCTTGGTTCCTCACCAACAATTGGTTTGGACATGAAACTTATATCATCACAAATACCTCATATACTCTCCTTAGTAGCTTTTACACACTGCATATTTATTTATTTATTTATTTATTTATTTATTTATTTATTTATTTATTTATTTATTTATTCATTTATTTATCTATTCATTTATTTTATTTGTTTTACGGATATTGTTAGCTAAATCATGACTGCAACATAGGAATGAAATCAAGTTTCGTCAATCGTTTTACATTTTTGCTGCCAATTTTAGAGGATTTCCACCTCAGGCATTGGTTACCAAGTCCTACTTTACCAGTAAAGCAGCACTTGGAATACCCAAGAGGGTGGCAGCCGGACACTACATAATTCTCATTCCAAGACAATGACACTGACCCTATTTAGTTTATCACTTCTAATTGATGGCATGCATCTCCCCCCCCCCTCCCCTTCAACCATAATACCACAAGAGTGCATTTGATGGGCCTCCTGTCACATTATAGAATAGAAGCAAGGAACAACCAAATATTACCATAGTTATATCAGAAGTAAGCCAACAATACCAAAGGAATAGCTTGTCTCATAAGTAATAACAATAACTGTAAGTTAGATGGGAGCCATCTGTGAAGATAAAATGTTACACCTGAGGAATGCCAGAAAAGATAAGAAAATAACATATCACTTTCCTTTTAGCATTCAGGAAATCATTCAGAAAAGCACAGATGTGAAATGCTGCTTAACCCTTTACCTAACGAATCAGGGTGATCCGCACGAGTAATTAACAAAGTGTGCCATTGAAGAACAATTATTTTTCAAAGCCTTTCAATAACAAAATGTCATGCATACCTCATTGGAACGAGCTCATTCCAATAACGGGTCACATGATATGATTTTGTTTGAATCCTTTCAAAAATTTGAAAACATATTTAAAATAATGAATTTTGATACTGTCTGCATTGGGTAAAGGGTTAACTTATTTGAGCCAGATCAATGTTACCTTCGATCCTAATTCTGCATTTTTGTCTATGTCAATACAGATCCATAACGTCTAGAGCTAATGATGAAGTAGCATTTGTAGGAGTTCATATTCTGATACCATTCCCAAACAGTTTTTGATTTATTTATTGTATTTAATATAAGTTATCTCCGCCAACATCTATGGTATATGGAGATTTAATACCTGGATGTCGGTTTGTAAACACTGAGCCACAGGCGAGGTTTTTAAATGAGACAACCAGGTATTAAATCTCCATATGCCATCCATGTTGATGGAGATAACATTTTTGTCCCGTTTGAAACGCAATAGAAACATAGTGAAGAAAAATTTGTGGACGCGTTTCTCACGCTCCGTAAAAAGTTTGACCAAATTCGTGAATAACTATTTTGTTTCTATAAACACAGAAGACAACAGATAGAGTTACATCCCTTGGGTTGTTAAGGAAACAAGTAAACAGTATCTTGATGACATATCGTCCCCTGAGTTCTAATGTGTTCTCTGTGCCAGTACTCAGGGGACAAATTATTTGCTCTTATTTTATTTTTCCAAGTTGTTTCATTTTAATTATTCAACTATTTAATTTATAACGACAAAATATGATCGATTTCTTTCGTTCAATTTTTATATCGAGGCGAGCAAATGCGGAAAGCTTTCATTTAAACCATATACCCCCAATGTAACAGTTTTGCATGCGCTTATACCCTGGATGTTGCACACCCTCATATCTTGGATGTTGGGTGCACCCTTTCTATGGCTATTTGTCCAAGGCATTCTGACCAAGCAAAAGGCAGAATTTATCGGGATATAGGGACAAGATCACATATTTCTGCACAATGGCTAATCATGACCACAACATAGATATAAAGTCAAGTCCAGGCAATCTTTTATACCCAAGTTTCCCATTTTAGAGGACTTCCACTCCAGGCATTAATTACCAATAAAAAAAACAGGGCTTGTTTACCGGAGTAAACAAACACGGCTTCACTTCCTAAGGGAAAAACAGTTTTTGATGATCGAAATAATTTAATTATGCACTCATTTTGCCATGTCTACAGACTGAACATACTTTTAAACATATCAAGCCTTTCAACAGATCTACATGCCTGCACAATGGTTGACTGACCCACTACTTTTGCACATCAAGTCAATATCGTTATAACAGGCCCAAGTTTAAAGAAGGGAGCGCGGTGGCTTAGTGGTAGCCTGTTGGACTTCTATGCTAAAGGTCCTGAGATTGATCCCTGTCTGGGACGACCCACGTTGTGTCCTTGGGCAAGGCACTTTATCCTGGTTGCCTACATGGCGACACGATGACGCTGTGTACTAAGGCGTACTGCACGTCGATGGTGCACATGTCTTCAGCCACTGAAACCCTGCTTGAGTGGAGCTTGAACAGAGTTAGAATGTTGAGAAGCTGACAGTTGCTCGTTGATGCTCGGTGGTTCTCTCTGGGTACTCCGTCTTCCTCCACCCGTAAAACTGTCACGGTCACGATTAGCTATTGTGCATAAGTATGTGACCTTAAAAACCAATAAATAAATAAGTGAATAAATTTTAAAAAGGTAAATAGTTTTGAAACAGACAATCATCCTCACCCTTTATGGCCCTCTTGATTTGAAAATAAAGAGTGTGATTTGAAAAAAAACAGGGCTTGTTTACCGGAGTAAACAAACACGGCTTCACTTCCTAAGGGGAAAACAGTTTTTGATGATCGAAATAATTTAATTATGCGCTCATTTTGCCATGTCTACAGACTGAACATACTTTTAAACATATCAAGCCTTTCAACAGATCTACATGCCTGCACAATGGTTGACTGACCCACTACTTTTGCACATCAAGTCAATATCGTTATAACAGGCCCAAGTTTAAAGAAGGGAGCACGGTGGCTTAGTGGTAGCCTGTTGGACTTCTATGCTAAAGGTCCTGAGATTGATCCCTGTCTGGGATGACCCACCTAAAAAAAGTCTCAACAAATTAACACATTTGTTAAATCACTGGACAATTTTCCATGATTCTGCATTCACATCCTGTGAGTCCAGCAGCTGAGCATTGATTTATAAACAAGTCTTGACTGCCTATAGAGGCAGCCAAGACTTGACTAAAGATCACTGTCTGGATAATGTGATTGTTCTGTACAAGCCTTTGTCTTGACTGTTTGTTAACTGGTTGATGGCTAGATTATTTTTGGTCCTCTAAATTTGTTATTCAAAATTTGTTTTATTGCAAATTACTGGAGAGTGCCCACAGGCACTCTTCAATAATTTGTAATAGAACAAACTTATATAGACAAAATATCATTTGCATTTGATTGAATAGGAAACACGAACAAGGAAAATGTTCGCTTTTGCTCTGGTACCCTAATCTCTTTTAAAGCCCTGAAAGTGGCTTCCAGCACTCAACCAGTTTAGGAGTCATTGGGGTATCATGTTTTTCAACTGTAAAGCCAAAGAGCACTTTTGTGGATTTTAGGCTTATATAATAATTATTTCTGGCACTTTTTGTAAATGACAAATAGTAAATGACAAATTCATGGACACAGAATCACAAAACAAAAAACCCCACCAAAACCTTAAATGGCAACACACCCTGTTCTAAAAGCAAGACCTGTAATGCTTTCAACTAGAAGTGAAAACTAACAAATTCATATTATCTGACAAAAAGATACCAGATGACTTTAAAGTAAAAAACTGAACATAACAATTTAAAAACACAAGGTTGTGACAATACAAGTGGGATCTTGACTAAACCAGTCACCAAAACAGCCAAAACCCTATCATTTACAATGATTCAGAGGAAACAAAAAGACTGTCATTCTACTGCACAATTTGTATATTATGCAAAGGATGCAGTGATTCGTTAGGTAATGGCCAATTGTTTGCTTGGTGGAAATGAGGTGCGCTGTTGTCTATTCACAAAAAGTAAAAATTACAGGTGCGGTGGTGCACAGGTGCAACAGCAAGTCTCAAAATCTAAAGACTGATGGGTATATTAAATTTGTTATATCTTGATTGCAGTACAAGTATAAGGTCAAGTTTAGCCATCGTTTATACCCGTGCTATCCACTTTAGAGGATACCCACCAAATCCATTGATTACCAGGTCCTATTTCACAAGTAAACCAGAACTTGTTTACTCCAGTAATGAAGCACTGCTCATCATTCCAAGGTTCTCACAGGAGAATATAATGAATGAAGACAGTATAATAATGATAAAACAGACAAAAAAAACTTTGATGGGTTTTCACATGAATAAATACAGCACAATGATTATTCAACCAGGGGCCAATACTATAAAACTTTTACAATTGTATTTTCCAAAATGCCAATGGTTCATTTCAACCCATTTAAACAAACCATTTAAATGCTAATGGTTCATTTAAGTGGGTTGAAATGAACCTTTAGCATTTTAAAAGTTGTGGCAAATTGCCACAACTTTTAAAATGATAATGGTTCATTTCAACCCATTTAAAGTCATAACTCGAAAATACAGTTTTAGAAAATACAATTGTAAAAGTTTTACAGTATTGGCCTCAGATCAAAATAAGGTCACAATCTGGTCAAAAATCTCTACCCGCTCATCTGTCAATAACACAGTAGAATCTGATCTCTTGAAAAACAAATTCAACAACAGGGTATCTCAGATTCAGTGTTTGTTTGTTTTTCTGAATTCATTCTTGATGTCACAGTATTTTATTTATGAAGTCTACATCCACTGTTTTACTTTTATTGTGGACAAATTGCAGATCAGATTGACCAAAAGACTGCTTTTGTGGCCTCAGTACTATTTATTTATTTATTTATTTATTTATTTATTTATTTATTTATTTATTAGGCTTTAACTCCTTGCATGCTGCTGGCGGTTGGTTATTCCCGCCCAGGATATAATTTCTCCTGCCACTCAAATGAGGATAATTTGGGTTCATTTAATCAATTTTTCCTTCAGTAAATTGAATGGATTTTTTCACCAATGATTTCTTGAGTTAAATTTAGATTAATTTTTCATCAAATCTAGTCATGGCTGCTTTACAGCAGCCATGACTAGATTTGATGAAAAATATTTTGAGAATACTCAGCAGATTAAGAGTTAATAACACTTTGCCAGGGTCACAACCTGTCAGACAGTTTTCCAGAGGGAGGAAAAGCCAGAATACCCTGGGCAAATCACCAAGCATCAGCGAGAAACACCCTCCAACATACTAACTCCACAAAAGCAGGGTTAGCATTGGTTGAAGACAAGTGCACCATCGACATGTAGTACGTCTTAGCACACAGCACCACAGTGCCCCCGCATGGTCATTAGGGATTAAGTGCCTTGCCCAAGAACACAACATTGTTACCCCTGGTGGGGATCTAACTGTGGACCTTTTGGTGTATAGTCCAATGCTGTAATCACCAAGTCACCACGCTCCCACCCTCAGTCCTGTATATTTGTTTTTTTTATGTCATGGGTTAACATTCCAGCATAATAAAACATGTTATGACACCAGTAATCAAAGCAGTGTGAGCACTCAATTAATTCACAAGCAGCAAAGTAACTCATTTTTTTAGGCCATTGTACAGTAGAATACTTGTTCAATTTTTCGCTTGATATGTGAAGTATGTCACAGATGACACAGGTAATAAATTTCACTCATCTAAATCACATCCCAGAAGATGTCACATAATCCAATTGAATTCAATTGTTTGGTAAGATTAACAAATGTTATGAACCCTACATAATTCATATTTCTGATGATCAATCATCCCATTAATTGTGAAAATACTTCTGGTAAAAAAAAAGGTGGAATTGTGGAGTAATTCAACTACAGCTGAACAAAAGTTTGCTGTGAAATGTGTACACAAAATCCTTTCTGTAATGTTAAGGCCATAAGTGAGTTTTTCACAAAAGTGGCCACTCAAATTTTATTTATTTTTTCAATTTTTGTCTCCAAAACATAAATTTCTTGAATAACTGCATATTTTAATTTTTGCCTCAAAAACATAGAGTATGACCTCTCATGGAACGAGCTTGTTTTGCTTCAAAAACATAATAGCGTATGACCCCTCATGTAAGAAGCGTGTTCAGCTCGTTCCATGAGGGGTCATACACTATGTTTTTGAGGCAAAAAAAATGAAAATATTCAAATTTTCAAGAAAATTCTTTTCAAGTGTTGGCTGTTATTTATGCTAGGCAAAGTGGGTTTTTTTTAATAACACTTTGGACAGTCAGGCTCACCTCATGTCGGACAGTTTTAATTTTTTGAAAATTAATTTTTTCATATTACGTGGGCTGATACGGCTGATTTGTTAGGCAAAGGGTTAAGTTTGCTGTTGTAAATCATTGAACTATATCGGTTTCTGTTGTTGAATAATATTAAAATCTGAAACTTTTTGAATGAAAAATTGTAAATTTCAGACAGGAATATTTTCAGGAAATAAGGTCAGCAAAAGCCCAACCATCAGTAGTTTTCATCCAAAAAATGTACTTCTAAACTTCCATCAGTCTGACTGTTCAACTACTGACAGCTTCCATTTAACACATTTGACATTTTAAATGTTTACACATACCCTCGGGATCTAACAGTCTTGTGACACCAAATTCTCTCTCAGCTATACTGAATGCTTGTTCTAGATTCTGCCGAGGTGTGCTGTGACGAACTTTTCTGAAATCCACCAAATCTGGCCTACAAAAATAAAAAAAATCACAGGTAAATAAATGATGGAGAAACAAACAAGGATGGGAATGTTCTTAAATAAAGGTGAATAAGGAATACAATAGAAATCAAAAGTTTAAGACATTGTCAAATAAATGCACATATTTGGAAAATTTTCAGTAATTTTGTTGAATAACCAAAGTGATGTACTACAACCAACTACACACAACATTACACTATTAGTTTTAGGTACAGAGGATCAGTATTAAGTTGAGATTTCATATGAATATTCTGTACAGAGTTCACTAAAAGCAATCTGAACCAAGGTTTACTGAGGCTCAGATCAATTTCAGTTTTTTTTAGTTTAACTCTTAACCCGCTGCATATTTTGAAAATATTTTTCATCAAATCTTGTCATGGCTGCTGTGAAGCAGCCATTACAAGATTTGATGAAAAATTCATCAAAATTTAACTTCTTGAGAATTCATTGGGAAAAACCCCATTCAATTTACAGTTTGAAAATTACATTAAATATGCCCAAATTATACATATTTCAATGTCAAGAGAAACCTTGCCCTGGGCAGGTTTATTGGTGTTTAAGGTCACATATTTTTGCACAATGGCTAATCATGACCACAGCATGGGTATCAACTCAAGACCAGAGGTGAGCATTAATAAGCCATGTTGCCCATTTTAGAGAGGGTTTGCACCTCCCAAGCACTGGTGACTGGGTCCTATTTTACCAGTAAAACATAGCCTGTGTACCACAGTGAACAGGCACTGCTTCACTTCCCAGGGTTTCCGTGGGGAGTCCTGGGCAGGAATATCTGCCAGCAGCATGCAAGGAGTTAAACAATATTTTATATCTAAAATTACACGTGATGATTGCACAATGTTGCAAAGTTCATATCAGAGAAGTTTACAGTAATTAAATAAAGAAAAAGGTTACAGCAGCAAGCAATAGCTTTTGTAAGCTATCCCCAGGCTTTTGGTATGCTCACATTATAATGTATGTATGTATGTATTGGTGTTTAAAGTCACATATATGGGGAGCACGGTGGCTCAGTAGGTAGAGGTGCAGGCTGCAAGCCGAGAGGTCCTCGGTTCGAATCCCACCTGCGGCAACCGCCTTGTGTCCTTGGGCAAGACACTTCATCCCCATTGCCCGTGTGGGGGCACGATGACGCCGTGTACTAAGGCGTACTGCACATCGATGGTATGCATGTCTTCAACCAATCTAACCCTGCCTGTTCCGCAGTGCGGAGTTACGATGTTGGGGAGCTGGCAGCTGCTCGTCGTTGCTCGGTGGTTCTCTCCGGGTACTCCGGCTTCCTCCACCCGTCAAACTGTCACGGTCATGATTAGCCATTGTGCATAAATATGTGACCTTAAACATCAATAAATAATAAATAAATAAATAAAGTCACATATTTCTGCACAATGTCTAATTATGACCACGACAGTGTTACGAGTGGAGGAAGCCGGAGTACCTGGAGAGAACCACTGAGCAATGGTGAGCAGCTGTCAGATCCCCAACATACAAACTCCATACATGGAGGGTTAGTTAGCATTGGTCGAATACAGGTGCACCATCGATGTGCAGTACACTTTAGTATACAGCGCCATCATGCCTCCAGGTGGGCAGTGGGGGTGATGTGGCTTAGGCCGGGGAAAAATAATTAATTTGTTCAGGTAACATGCTGAAAAAAAATAGGGTAGGTCGGTCAGGATTTTTTTTTTTTTTTTTCACAATTATTTTTTACAATGAATGCCTTTCAAGTGTCTCAGAAATCAACCTGTATATCCCTATATATCCCTCATGTCCTATTTGTTTGGTTATTTTATATGATTTGCATCAGTAAATAAAACTATAAACCATTTTTTTTTTCTATGCGTTTTCATTTCTTAAACTGAAACCCGTAACGAGACTCCAGAATTCGAAGATCGCGGCTACGTACGATTGTTCCATTGTTTCTTTGTCAGGTCAAGAACGTGATCACACTTTGCGGTCATGTTTTAGGTGTGGAAGATGGAGAGAATTTAGGTGTGAAAATAAAATTCCACACCCTTTCATAGCCGAACAAACATGTCGGTCAAGCTATATTGCAGTTCTTGGGGAAAATGGGCTATATTGCGAGTCAGGGGAAGAGGGAGGTCACTTGCGTACTGTAAAAAACTGCATGGTTTGACAAACGACCCTGCCAGCGTGCTAGTTGATTCTATATCGTGCCGATGTCAGTGCAACAGAAATCCTGTCATACCGACATCGGTCCAATATGGAATTAAGTAGAATGCTATGTGAGGATATAGTTTATGTTCACATTGGACTCTTTTCGCCGAGTTGTGAGTCGTTCTGAAACTTGTTGCTATGAGCGTCATCGGTCGACATGCACGCGCCCTTTAACATGAGAAACGTTCCAGGGACAGTCGTACCACGCAAAGTTGGTGCTATTATTTCGTTAGGCGATAGCGATTTCATTATTTTTTCTTTTTCTTAAAATTTTTTTTCTGTGCAAGGTAAAAAATATTTAGGGTCGGCGGCAAAAATAGGGTCGGTCGGGTTACCTGAACAAATTAATTATTTTTCCCCGGCCTTACCCAAGGATACAATGTAGGTGGGGGTCGCATTATAATGGTTATGATAATGGGGGATAGAATAGTGACCGGTGTACAGCAAGAAACATTCATAAGAGTAGAGAATAACAGACGAGTAATAGCTAATTTTTAAGTGAAACTTGGAAATAGTAGAATTTAAGCAAGATGATAAATTTTAGTGAGCGAGGTTCAGAAATTTCATGGCAAATCATGATGAATTTGAAGATTCTTTTTTATCACATATTATGTGTAATTTAACCCTTAAGGGCCTAATTCCGACTTTGATAACTTATTAAATGCAAAGGAACAGGTGACCCAACAGACATTGCTTGGGTAAACTCAAAATTTGTTTTCAAAGTGCCTTGTCAGTTGTTTTTAGGCAAGTCTTGGCTGCCTCTGTAGGCAGCCAAGACTTCTCTAGAAACAACTGCAACACCACAGGAGGTAGACTTTCAAAGTATAGCGAAAATGAATAAAAATCTCCAGCCCTTAAGGGTTAACCTTTCAGCTAATGTAATGACTAAAGCTGCCCAGTGCTGTTTACAAGAATAACCAATTATTTTTTTTCAATTTTTGCCTCAAAAACCTAGCTTATGAACCCTCACTGGAACAAGCTTGTTCTAATGAGGGGTCATAAACTATGTTTTCGAGACAAAAAAGGAAAATATTTATTTATTCATGAAATGTTTTCTGCAAATGTTGTCTGCTATTTGTATTTTGAAGACAGTTGATGAAAAATAAGTGACAATTAATTCAACTCCACTTCGGAAACCAACTCACTCGCAACATTACTACATTGACATTGGTTTTTGACACCATTTCCATATTTTATGGGTTATGAACAATACTTTCTGTAATAAACTATTTAATGGTGTTATGTGATAAGGTGTTATCTACTTGCTCTCTACCATCCAAATTAAAAATGCAATGTCTGTTGCAGGGCCGTCGAGAGGGGGGAGAGCCGGGGTGGTAAACCTGGGGACCAGCAGTCTGGGGGGGGGGGGGGGGGGGGGGGGGGGGGGGGTCCGTGAGGACGAAATCGCGCCAACCGAGACAACTAGTTTGCAAGCTTTTTTCAATGCCCAGTGTGTGTGAATCGACAGGTGGGCCACGGGCCCCCGAATTCACTAGTAAGCATATATTCCTTTCAAGAACTGTCTAAGTTATTAGATATATTGTGAGTCGATCCGCCCACAATATGCTGTTCTGTAATTCGGTTATATATTTATATATATATCCCTTCTTACCATTCTCTTGTGTAACCCAATCTAGTCTTTGAGAGGCAACTGGGTCATAATAGATATCAGTCGGGGGAAGGGTGATTATTTTCATGGGTCCTTGGTAAGTTGGGTTTGAAACAAGGGGGCCCAGGTGGTACCATCTAATTGATCCCCCTGGGGCCCGTATTTACTCTCGGCGGCACTGGTCTGTTGACAGTTTTCAGTCTGTGAGGTAACACGCAAATTCACTAAAAATATTTGCTGGTAAAATGGATCAAATCCTGCCAAGAGTTTCTGCACTTGAATGAATATAGCCAACTCAAGGAGTTCAGACAACCTTTCTGCTATATTTTTAAGAGCTGTCAAGGGCTAGAGATAAGAAATATTACATTATTGGCATTTAACTGGTGAGAGTGCTAAATTATTTTTGGTCATCAAAGTTTGTTCACAAGTCTTTGCCTTGTCGCAATTTAGTGAGAGTGCTTGTAGGCACTCTCTCGTAAATTGCAACAAAGCAAATCCTTACATACTAAATTATTTCCCATCAACGATAATATGAAGCAAATCCGCTGAGTATGAAGCCTTAAAGTTGTGGTACGTGTACTTCAGAATAAAGCACAAATATGGGCTTCCAGCACTTTACCAGTAAATGAAGGTCACTTTCATCATCTATGGCTATATCATGACCAGTTGTTGGAAACCAAGTCCAATTCTACCAGTAAAGTAGAACTTGTTTACTACAGTAAACAAACACTGTTTCAATCCCTGGAGTTCCCACGGGGGAAAAATGAGATATTCAAGGCTGTTGTAAAGTAAACAGAAGGGCACTCCAATCTAAGAGCAATATATATTTACATGAAGAAGGCAATTGGTACTCCATATTTCCAAATAAATCTGAAACCTAAGGCTGAACAAAATTAATCTTTTGATTCACAGATTGATTCGTTTTTTCGACCTGTGTTCGTCATATTTATTGCAGAAGCAAAATTCAACAATTGTGTGAAGTATGAACAAGATCTGTCACACAGATTCAATTATACAGACCAAACAAGGGCTGTATAACAATATCAAAATCTTGTTGTCTGTGACCTTGACCTTGATGGTATGACCTTGGATCAAAGTCACAGCACACTTTTGTGTCATGAGAAATAATTGTATCAACTATGAATAAGATCTGTCAATCATACAAAGTTATATTAACCAGACAAGGGCTGTATAACAATATCCAAGTTTTGCTGTCTGTGACCTTGACCTTGATGATATGACCTTGGATCAATGTTGCGACCCACCTTTGAGTCATGAGCAATAATTATACCAAGTATGATCAAGATTTGCTGATTAGATGAAATAATATGGACCAGACAAACAAAATGTTGACGATGGACAAACAGTTAGCCGATAGATGGACAGACAGATGACAGACATCTTAGCGTTAGAAAAGCTCCATGGACATTCTGTCAGACAGAGCTAATATTCAGTGGTTAAGAAATTATGGCCCGGACAAACAAATGTCAAAGTTTGTCTAAGTGTCACCTCATCATAGGGCCTGTGACCTTGACCTTGAGGAGCACATAACATTTTATAATTCATGACACACTGTCTTTTGATATGACATATTGGTATGGAGTTTATATTGCATAATGGTATAATGTTTCATCAAAAATATTCAGCGGTTAAGAAATTATGGACCGGACATACAAAAGGTTGACGATGGCGGATGAATGGATGATGGACGACTTAACATCAGAAAAGTTCAGCCGCCTTTGTCAGGGAGAGCTAATAAAAATAAAAACCGCCCTCCCTCAGTCGTTTAAAAAAAATTGCTTGAGAATCCATTATTTAATTTTGTTTGGCCTAATGCATGATTGTCATTTTATTCATTAGACATGATTTTCTTTCCCAGAATTGCCCATTATCAAACTTGGATGTTATGACTTCAAACTCTGATCTAGGCTGATATGTACCAAGCTAGAGTCATCCCCCTTGACACATTCCCAGACATAATCAATTCATTTATAACAGAAATTGTTATTCATCGGACCACATTGCGTTATCAGCTGGCTTTTTTATAAAAAAAAGCTCCAAAACCTGGCGAACTTCTTTTTTTCGAAACGAGTTGGGAATGTTTCTGTCCCTTCATGTGGCTGAGTATTGCTTTCTCTCCCATATTTCCGACGTCAAAATTTTTCACACAACACAAACAACGTGCGCTGTGCCGATTCCCGGGCACTCGCACTAACCAGTCTGCATATAATTCATTTTCTGTCCATGCTTCACTGAAAACACATTTGCCAGGCATCTTTATTGTTCAGCAGTATTGTTATTCAAATATTTCAACAGGTTTGGCGCGTGCGTGACAAAAACACACGGAAACATTTGATTCCGTGTTCTGGAACAGGTTAAACTGGTTTGGAATTGGTAGCGCAATCCCCACATATCGGCACCACCACGATTCATACCAACGTTTAAAAGTCGCGTAAAACTACCGATTTTTTCCAATTATTTTTTGTAAACTACGTGGATGATCTCCAGGGATAGACATTTCAGTGATTTTGAAGAGTTGCTTCAAGTAGAATAATGCAAATTTCCATAGCTTTTCCATAACCCACTTGAAAAAAACCCATTTTTCCATAACTTTCCAGGTCCTGGAAAAGTCAGTTTCGTTTTTCCAAAACTTTCCAAGACTTTCCATAACCTGTGCGAACCCTGACACAATCTACAATGTACCAGGCATAATGGAGTAGTTTGAAGCTGAGTTTTTCAATGAGGATTAATTAATGATGGCAATAAGGAAGGATCATGTGGATGAAGAGAACAAAAACGAGAGCTGTACAGAAAATTCAATGCAAACTAAGATTCAGAGTTGGAAATGGAGAGTTGTCAAGTGGGAGAAGAGGGAGTGGGGTGGCTCAGTGGTAGTCTGTTGGACTTCTATGCTAGAGGCCCCATCCGGGATGACCCACATTGTGTCCTTTGGCAAGGCACTTTATCCCGGATGCCTACATGGGTGCACAATGATGCCGTGTACCAAGGCGCACTGCACGTCGATGGTGCATATGTCTTCAACTGCTGTAAACCTGCTTGAGTGGAGCTTGAACAGAGTTAGAATGTTGGGGAGCTGACAGTTGCTCGTCGATGCTCGGTGGTTCTCTCTGGGTACTACGGATTCCTCCACCCGTAAAACTGTCATGGTCACGATTAGCCATTGTGCATAAGTATGTGGCCTTAAACACCCATAAATAAATAAATAGTGTGAGAAGAGGTTCAGCTATCTGAACACTGTGGCTTTCCCTGAGATATTCGGATAGCTGAACTAGGGGAGGAGAAAACTTCAGACTTTGCAAAAAGAATGAGAAACAAAAATTCTGTCAGAAAATTGTAATAGATCTGTGAACATTTTGTAATTATTTTTTGGTTTAATAAATAAAAAGGTAATTACTTGGTTGGTTTCCTATCAGCCGAGATATCGGCCTGAGGTACCTTTATATCAGCCTGGCACCAAAGGTCTACAAGAATCAATGAGTCTTGGTGGAGTTTTTTCCTTTTTTTTCATGTGTGCCAAAGGCACATGGGAAATATATGAAGAAATCCACCTCAAATCATTGATTCCAGACCTCTGTACTCAACCTTCATTATGTTCTGTCTTAATATCCATCCATGGTGGTTGGGTTTTTTCTTTCTTATATAGAGGGTTAAAGAGAATTTGTATGAGCATGATTTTACAGGTCCTTTCACAGCTGTGTCAGATTTTGCACTCAATGATAACTGACTTCTAATTAGATTCTGTACTTGAAGCAAACTGGAAGACTTTGTCTGACACAGATTTTGTCTTGGTATGCCAAATATTTACTTATTATTTTGCTTGTATGGCTGTTTACTTCATAGCTAGTTGAATACAAGAAACCATTATCATGGAGCTAATGACAAAGTGCTAAGAACAGGCCTGGCATTTTCAGGAGAGTGATTTATTTGCTCGCCTACTGCTCGCCTTAAAAAAATTAAGGAGGGCGAAAACTAGCCCTCCTGGCCTTAGAAAATAATAATTACCACAACCGCCTATTCCTAAAACCCACAACTTTTCAGATCTCTGCTGTGTTAGTGGTCTCTGATAGATGGCCATACTGCCCCTCCCACACCTCCGGGCTTGGCAGAATTCATCAATAGTAAAACTTCATTTTGCCGCTTTCAGCTTTTGTAAGCCTGAGGAGAGCCAATCTCTCTCTCAGGTCATGCGAGGGGAGCGATTTTTAGCCCTCCTGCATTTTTTAGAATGTAAGGCCTGCTGAGAGCCACTTTAATGGCTATATACTGTACGTTACCTTGTTTGCCCAACAAAAAAAAAAAGTTGATATAAAATTGTTTTATTACAATATATTGAATAGCAATCATCCACCATGGCTTTATCATTGCCAAAATACAAGGATGGGGTCAAGTTTAGCCAATCATTCATACCTATGTTGGAATCAAAGCAGGTTTTGAGCTCAGGTCGCTTCATTAAAAGACAGGTGTACTTCCAATAAGACATATGCCTTTGAGCATTGGACTGCTATTCTACAGCTAGAAAAGGAAGGGGGGGGGGAGTAGTGCTTCACTGGAGACTGATGCAAGGGCAGATTCACTTGGCACCCTTTGTTCTGTGTTAGGTCTATGCATAGAGTTAAAAGCAATTCTTTTCAGATGTTTTGCTGGCAATTCATCATAGCTGTCATCTGACATGAATAATATAATGACCACTGTGATTGAATCACTTTGTCTGGACCAAAAGTGAATGGAAAGTTTTGGAAGAGCATTTGCACTCATATCTCACACTGAGAGAACAAATTTTTGAACAATAACTACTTTAAAGAACTTCGAGAGTGCCATCATGGAGAATATGGTTGAATTTCTTATAATAGCTCTGTTGTGTATGGTTTTGGGGGTTAAAAGCAATCTTTGTGTCATGGATATAAAAAAACACAAGGAAATGTCATGTGCATGCTTGCAGCTTGGTCAATCAACCTTAGACTTCCTAAAAAATTAGTAATTTGAGCAAAGAATGAAAAGTAATGACAATTTTTCACCATCTGTCAACAAAACAGCAGAGACAGAAAAAGAGATATAAGTTGTGATCTGTCTTTGCAACAAAAAGAGCCTCTTATAAGAGATATATTGTTGACAATTCAAAGCCAAATGGTCTTCAGTTGAACATGAAAGGAAAATCTGTTTGCAAGAAAAAATAATATAAAAATACTTTCTTTAAATTAAAATATTCACGATAATCTGGGATAATCAGAACAAAATAGATTGCATTGTTACAGTAGTAACTAAAATAAAATTTGTAACAATGTCCCAATTCATGCTTAGTTATTGATATCAACATGTGTCAACCCACCGAGATAATATCAAGAAACTCAGAAATGTCATTCTCCAATACATTTTGATTGATCGATGTAACATTCACATACAATTCCTGTTAATGTTTACAAATGTTTAAGGTCATTTCAAGCATTTGTGGCTATATATTGTGACCAAGCATTTGTGGCTATATATTGTGACCACAAATCAAATATAAAGTTGAGTTTAACTCTTGAACTGCTGAGTATTTTATTTATTATTTATTTATTGGTGTTTAAGGTCACATATTTCTGCACAATGGCTAATCATGACCACGATAGTTTTATGGGTGGAGGAAGCCGGAGGAAGCCGGAGGACCCGGAGAGAACCACTGTCAGCTCCCCAACATACTAACTCCACACAAGCAGGGTTAGCATTGGTTGAAGACAGGTGCACCACTGACGTGCTGTACGCTGTAGTACACAACACCACCGTGCCACCACGTGGGAAATGGGGGTGAGCGTAGTGTGTTGCCCAAGGACACAACACGGTTGCCACAGGTGGGATTCGAAACGAGAACCTCTCAGCTTGCAGCCTGTATCTCTACCTACTGAGCCACCATGCCACCACTGAGTATTTTAAAAATATTTTTCATCAAATTTAGTCATGGCTGCTATGAAGCAGCCATGACTACATTTGATGAAAAATTCATCAAAATGTGAGTCAAGAAATCACTGGTCAAAAGGTGGACACAATTCACAGAGGGGGATTTTTGTTGAATGTCCCCAAACTTAACATATTTAATTGGCAAAGGATTTCCTGTCTTGGGTAGGAATATCCACCAGCAGTATGAAAGGAGGTAATAAATACACCAGCAGTATGAAAGGAGGTAATAAACACAGATAACCACACTTATGTTTGAATGAGTTAGTGATTACTGGATGAGAGCGAGTGGCACAGGGATACAATAGACAGGATTACAAGGTAGGCCAGGTAGGAGACCGGTGGACATTTTTGCTCAAAAGTAATTAAATTCTCAGTTTTCAATACAGAAAGCAAAGGTGGAGTTTCACTATTCATTTTCCTGGCAAAGATCATGTATCCATGATGACTGTTGATAGTTTTTAGCATTGTTGGGCATGAGAATGAGAAATGGTAATTACGACAGATGAATATTGCAATATAGCTGAAGGTTCTCATTGGTTATTTTCCACTGAATGCTGCAAACTATAAAATAAAAACCATTGCATCGCACAGGGTAAGTCACACTTTGTGGTTATAAAAAAATTTCATTACTATCTGAGTAACTAACTATGTACACTGTACAACCCTTGTGTGAAACTCATCTCCAGCAATTCTTTACAATTGGTAATAACCAACCATTTTGAAGTAAGCCAATTACCTGACCACTCTCAGTTTTGGCTTACTAACACAGTAAATTGACAAGAATCTACTCTGCCCCAGTAACTCAGTAAAATTGACAACAATATGTTCTCAGTGAGTGATAACAGATCTGTCTCACTAACACAGAAAAATTGACAACAATCTATTCTCAGTGAGTGATAACAGATCTGTCCAACTAACACAATAAAACTGAAAAGAATCTGTTCTCAGTGAGTGATAACAGATCTGTCCCACTAACACAGTGAAATTGAAAAGAATTTGTTCTCGGGGGGGGGGGGGGGGGGGGGGGGGGAGGGGGGGGAGTGATAACAGATCTGTCCAACTAATAGTAAAATTGACAAGGATCTGCTCTCAATGACAGAAAACAGTATTGGCCTACAAACTCAGTAATATTGAAAGGGATCTGTTTTCAGTGAATGATAACAGATCTGTCCCAATAACAGAGCAAAAGTGACAACAATCTGTTCTCAGTAGTGATAACAGATCTGTCTCACTAACACAGTAAAATTGACGATCTGTTCTCAGTGTGTGAAAACCGATCTGTCCCACTAGCACAGTAAAATTGACAACAATCTGTTCTCAGTGAGTGATAACACATCCGTCCCACTAACAGTAAAATTGACAAGGATCTTCTCTCAGTGAGTGATAAAACTTTTGGCCTACCAACACAGTAAAACTGACAAGAATCTGTTCCCAGTGAGTGATGACAGTTTTGTTGTTCTGATACTGAATACAGTAAAAATTATATGATGAGAATCTATTCTTTTTGAAGTAAATGCATGTGATATCAATGATAAATAATTAGTAATATACACATCAAAAGGTATTTTTCACTCTTATGCTACCAAACCAACCATGAACATCAGTTTAAATAAATTAGATGTGTAAGATCTGACAACAAACAAGTTAAAATGAACACAATTAGTGACACTGACAGAAATACCACGGGAGTGGCAGTTATGTTAACCTTTAAGTGCCAAACTGACCATCATGAAATTAACCCTTTATCCAAAGCAGATGATTTCAAAATTTATTATTTTAAATATCATTTTTTAAATTTTTTCAACAAAACCATATCATGTGACCCCTCTTAGGAACGAGCTCGACGAGCTCATTCCAAAGAGGGGTCACAAAATATGGTTTTGTTAAAATTGTTCGAAAAATAATATTTTTTCAGCTGCTGAATTTGCATATTACGTGGACAGATGCAGGTGATTCGTTGGGTAAAGTGTTAAATACTGGTTACTTGAAGGCCAGGACAATTTTCAAGAATTCCCAAGACAATCTGTTTGTCTAGTTGTGTGTCAGTGACTTCACTGTGGTGTCCAGTCAGTTAGGTCAACCCTTTGTGCACTGATGTTGAAAAATCAAAGTTTCAATCTGGAAATTTCTCCTGTGAGGCAACTTTGAATTTGACCAATTCAATCTTGTTTTTGACCAATTCAATCTTGTTTGTCAGAGCTCATAGAGATTTTTCATTCTATGAGCAACCATCAAATTCCCAATCATAAAAATATCCAGTACAAAAATTTAGTCTGTTAAACTGAGCATGGGGAGCTCTGTCAAACAAGATATAATAAAATAAATACTCAGTTTCTTACAAATGGCTTGTGTCCAACACAGCATCCCAGCGAACTAATTCCAAGTTAGCCATGTTACAGGCATGCGTGTGAGTAAGATGCATGAGTACCTTGGAAATCACATGCAAAGGAGCCTGTACACCGTCAAACTTATCTGGAGGCAGATAAGCAGCCAAAGCAGAGATGACGTGATCTGAGAGAGAAAGCATGCCCAGCATCTCTCTCAATAAGCCCAACAAGGACTCCAGAATCGCCTTAGGAATAATGGCCGACTTGGGCTTGGAAAGCCCGAGGAAGGAGGAGTCCTGATCCAAGACCGTCAAAGTCTGTCAGACTGACGGATTGGCGGAATCGTAGGAACGATAACGCACTGGAGGCAAAAAGGTATCAGCCCTGGTGAAGAACAAAGTCTTCATAGCCTTGAAACTCAGCTTCACAGGGCACACAGAAGTGGTTGCTCCACAGGCTGCAGGGGCACGACCAATGATCGCAGCCTGGCTGACACCGCCGGCTGGTCTGACGGTTTGAGATCTGGAAGGAACTCAAAAACAAAGTCAAGAGCTGCTCTCAAGGCAGAAGACTGTTGGCTCTTGGAGTCAGGTATGTCTGACCTATCTTCTGAGTCGGAAGACACATAGCCCATCTCAGGAAAACCAGCCGATGCCTCCCATGGTGTAGGCTTCCAATCCAAGGAGGCAGCACCGCGTGAGGATGGGGGTGGGGGTGGGTGGGAATGCTAGAAACCACTAGTAGCCTCGCTGGAGGCAATGGGAAGGTTCTTGGAAAGAACCTGTGTGAGCCAGGAGAGGGCCCTCCTAAGTTCACAGCCCGTGTCAGCCGGTTCGACGTGGGAATGACCCGGCAAAGTGGCTTCACTCCTGACCCTTTTAACCAGCAAAGGGTCATGATCCTCTAGTACACCCAATGCTGGGCGACGGGTGGCAGCTGAAACATTTGAATGCAGATGCTTATAGAGGTAAGAAATACCCCGAGGATCTGAAGTGCGGGAACTCTGGAGAGTTGCCACAGACATCTGAGGGACAGAAGGTCCAGGCTGCATAAAATGCATCGGCCCCACAAAACTGGCCGCCAGGACCAGAGTGCATGGACGGAAATGCAACACAGTCCATGGTGGCCCCACCATAAACATCTGAATCCAAGGAAAAAGCTGCTGGGCACGACAGCTGAGAGACCACAGCAGAGGGTTTGGCTGGCAGCCCCTTCCAACTTTGCCGAGTTGAAGTCAGGGAAGGCTGAGGCTGATATCCCACGTCCACACTACCAGGCATTTTTGCAGACCCCAGCAGGGATAAGTCGACGCAGGTTGGAATGGTGACTGAAGACATTGCAGACAGAACAGCAGTAGCAGCAGATACGTCAGGAGCTGTTGAAACTGGTGAAAAGGTGGAGAGAGCAACCAAGCTCAGCTCCAAAGGAGGAGTCACAACCATAGTGACAGCCTCACATGTCGACTGCAATGGGACAACAGTCCCAGAACCAGGCATCTCTTCACCGGACAACTCAACAGCTCCTGCAGTATCCACAACATGAAAAGACTACACATCTCCCACAGAGGGGGTATAACTCTCATCAGACGTGGTCGTGTCAGGAGGAACCTGAATGACAGCGTTCCCCTTTCCCGTGGGAGGAACAGACAGAAGAACACACCACACGGTTCACAGAAGCCCAAAAGGTGGATGACAAAGACCCACAGATCCCACAGGGTCAATCGGACAAACACCCATTACAAGTGGAACAAGAAGCAAGAGGGAATCGTCCACATGCTTGGGCAAAAGGCATTGCCCAATAGGAACAGTCCTGGGCATAACAGAGGTGAGAGCAGTAGAAGAAAAGGTGAACTTAACAGATGTAGAAAGTAGGACACCCCCAACTACGAGAGGAAGGTGGCAGAAATTAAAGGACCGGTGGGAACACAAAAGAACCCAGATGGCCAACAGGGATCCAGAAAACAGAAATTCCAGACTCAACAGAGGGGAGAAATCCTGCCCATACAGCCCCCCACACCTAACTCCAATAAAAATGTCCAAATGGACAACATAAATTGTCAACCAAACAATAATGTCCGAACCGCACGGTACGCAAAAGTTGAGCGCGAACACAGAGAATATAAAAAATATAATTAAAATGTGGTTGAATATAATAATGAGAATATATAAAACACAGCCCTGTTATTATATGATCATCAGATCCATAATTCTAGTCACAGGAATCATTATCAAAGAGTTGAATTATCACTGTTTCTTAACGCAAATGAAGGCACATCTTCCTGAGATGGTGGAAGAAAAAAGAATGAGTCATTGGTTACAAATCTGCGCACTGGTACCGGAAGCCATGGATCTGCAATAGAAGAGTGTCCCCCACTTGGTGTGCACCAGTAGCACTGGATCCAGTTTTGGCTTTTCTTTCCCAAATCGCTTGAGAAAGATCAAAATAGAGAGTATATTTCCGAGTTAGGGACTTCCACTGTAGTGCAAGCCTGTAGTAAACAATTGTAAGGTAGGTTGATAAGAAACTGAGTTGCTTTTTCTTTGCTTTTTCATTCACAGATTCTGTCTCTAACTCTAAAAATTCATATCATATACTGGGGTGCAGGCAAGATATATTAATATTGTGAATGCCAAGAAGAAATATTTGAATATCATATATTTTTATGCATTGTATAAGTATGTATGTGTTTTGGCACTTATATCTCAATAGTGCATTGAATCCTATTGACAATTCTGAGTGATCTTGACAAGATTAATTCATAATCAGAATAAAATAAATTAAATCAAGGACATGAGTACAACAAGGCATAATCTGTTTTTGCACATTTATCACAGCTCTTAACCTCTAACAGATGACCAATTTAAATCTGCCAATACACTAATTCATATGAATACTCCAAAACACTTTTCTCTACATGAAAACTACTTTAAAAAGTACCAAAGGACCCCTGTATTACTGATCGTTTTAATGCAGATGATGTGCAACCCCAAAAGTCTCTTTTATAAATGAAATTCATCAGAAATGGAGTTGTTTTTTAATACAGCCATCTTTTCTGTCTGATGACAATCTGTTGGATGGTTCATTGGCAGATGCTTGCAGGAAGTGATTATTATCCACACTGATAATTGTTGAAACAAAGGGAGAGCTTTCACTGGCATCTGTGTGTGAGTGTGTGTTGTGTGTGTGTGTGTGTGAGTGAGAGAGAGAGAGAGAGAGAGAGAGAGAGAGAGAGAGAGAGAGAGAGAGAGAGAGAGAGAGAGAGAGATTCTACAAAAAAAATCCCAAATCTATCATTACAGCAATGGTACTTGGTTACCGCTTAAAACCTGTTGCTATGTGGGATGCGGTGGCATTGTGCACTAAGGTGTACTACAAGTCGATGGTGAATCTGTCTTCAACCAAATCTGGGATAGCTGCTGGCGGCCATGTTTTAAAAAAAACATGACAGCTCCCATGTGGACATCACACTAAAGCCACAAAAGAGAATTGAAAAAGATTAAGTGATAACAGTTACCCCAGGCAGGGATTGAACCATAAACCTCTTGGTTTGAAGTTCAATGCTGTAACCACTGAGCTACTGCACTCCACCAGTATATGTCAGCTTACCAACTAAATCTGCAATACACAGAAAAAATAGCCCTCCTAGCCTTAGAAAATAATGATCACCACAATAGCCTATTCCTAAAACCCACAGGTTTTCAGATCTCTGCTGTCTAAGTGATCTTTGCAATATGGTCACACTGCCCCTCCCACACCTCCAGGCCTTACCAAGGCCCAGAGGTGTGGGAGGGACAGTGTAGCCGTCTCACTGAGACTACCTGGTTAGCAGAACCAAATGAAATGTACAAAGCCCACTAGGCAAAATTCATTAATAGTACAACTTCATTTTGCCACTTTTATTTAGCTTTTGTAAGTTTGAGGAGAGCTAATCGCTTCCCTCGGCCATGTCAGGAGAGCGATTTTTAGCCCTCCTGCATTTTTAAGAATGCCAGGCCTGTATAAATAAAATCATCTCTGTAACCCTGTACACTGTACAGCCTTAGTGAGTGTGCATTTTCATGTAGTGTGTGATAAGGTAGTTACCAATTTTTATAACCAGGAAGTGTGACTAACTCTGTGCATTGCACTGGGTTAGTCGCATTTTCTGGTTACAGAAAAAAAAAAATCATTATTAACCCTTTACCCAACGTAACATCCAAAACTGGGCAGCACTATTCTCAACTAGAGGGGGTATCAGTACCCCGTGGCTCACCAACAGGTGGCCAATGTAAACGGGTGGCTGGAGTAAAAAAAAAAGTTCAAAACCTGCACACAAAAGTCCAAAATTAAAGAAAATAAGCAGCT
Source organism: Pictodentalium vernedei (assembly GCA_031216915.1). Taxonomy (NCBI): domain Eukaryota; kingdom Metazoa; phylum Mollusca; class Scaphopoda; order Dentaliida; family Dentaliidae; genus Pictodentalium; species Pictodentalium vernedei. Next base: position 401,009,844 of record CM062293.1, read on the forward strand.
AAAGGGTTAAATAATATAATAATAACCCCTAAGAAGCATGGAGATATGCTGCAAGGTAAATCTCCACTTGGGAGAAAGGAAAAAAAAACCATCAAAACCTGCACGCAAACATCAAAATAAGTCTAAAATTTGATTCAAAGGGTTAAAATTAAGACAAAATACCCTGGAAAAGAGTTAAATGTTATAGTGAACCACCATAGCAATATGCAGAAACTCTACACTTGGAAGAAAGGAAAAAAAAAAACCCATGAAAACCTGCACGCAAACGTCAAAATAAGTCTAAAAATCTATTCAAAGGGTTAACATTTTTTAAAAAAAGCACTGGAAAGATATCAATGTTATAATAACCACCACTGCAATATGCAGTGAGGTCAACCTCACTTGAAATTGTTTTTTTTTATCACAACCTGTACATAAAAGTAAGAAACTGTAAGCCTAAGTCCAGAAGCTGTACATAAAAGTCCAAAATTGAAGTATTTCAGCAGGAAAAGGGTTAAATAATACAAACATAGCCCTAAGATGCATGTTTACAAACAATAGAAAGCATGGACATATGCTGCAAGGTAAATCTCCACTTGGAAGAAAGGAAAAAAAACATCAAAACCTGCACGCAAACATCAAAATAAGTCTAAAATTTGATTCAAAGGGTTAAAATTAAGACAAAATACCCTGGAAAAGAGTTAAATGTTATAGTGAACCACCATAGCAATATGCAGAAACTCTACACTTGGAAGAAAGGAAAAAAAAAAAAACAATGAAAACCTGCACACAAACGTCAAAATAAGTCTAAAAATCTATTCATAGGGTTAAAAAATTTTAAAAAATGCACTGGAAAGATATCAATGTTATAATAACCACCACTGCAATATGCAGTGAGGTCAACATCACTTGAAATTGTTTTTTTTTTATCACAACCTGTACATAAAAGTAAGAAGCTGTAAGCCTAAGTCCGAAAGCTGTACATAAAAGTCCAAAATTGAAGTAATTCAGCAGGAAAAGGGTTAAATAATACAAACATAGCCCTAAGATGCATGTTTACATACAATAGAAAGCATGGACATATGCTGCAAGGTAAATCTCCAATTGAAAGAAAGGAAAAAAAAAACATCAAAACCTGCACGCAAACATCAAAATAAGTCTAAAATTTGATTCAAAGGGTTAAAATTACGACAAAATACCCTGGAAAAGAGTTAAATGTTATAGTGAACCACTATAGCAATATGCTGAAACTAAAAAAAAATTTGAAAAGCCAAAAAATCAAAACCTGTACACAAAAGTTCAAAATATTTGAGAGCGGACGCCGACGCCGACATGAGGGCTATGCCATAGGCTCACACAACTAACGTTGGTGAGCCAAAAATGACCAGTTAATTTTCATTATTTTTTCATTTTTTGTCTCAACTAGAGGTACTGTGAGCAAGCTCACAAAGTGATACACCCGCGTCTGTCAGAACGGAATTATATTGCTTCATGCACATCTTCATATGGAGTTCTTCCATTGTGTAAAGTTTCATGAAAATTCTTCAAGTGGTTTAGAAGGAGTTGCGCTTATAAGGATGGACAGACGGACAGGCAGATGGACGGACAGGGTGATTCCTATATACCCCCCATACTTTGTTTGCGGGGGGTATAAAAACATAGGTTATGACCCCTCATTGGACTGAGCTCGTTGAGCTCGTTCCATTGAGGGGTCATATTTAAGATTGTCAGTATTTAAGATTGTCACTTGTCACAGTTGTGGATAAGAATAAAAACATAATCAAACTCACCTGTTTCTGTGTATAATTGCAAGGAATGCTCGGCCATCACGCCAACTCTGTGAGAAATCAGTTATTTTGACTCCGGGATACCCCTCGACCATGCGTCGACTCCATAGCAAGAGTGCATCTTTGGCATTCAGGTGGTCTGTCTGTCCTGAAACGACCACTTCTGAGACCTGGAAGTAAATCAAGACAATTCAACTGTAAAGCTGTTCATAATATATTTTTAGATTAGGTTTATACAGGGGGGTTATATATACATTATTAGTATTATTTATTGCAGGTTTAGGTCACTTTCAGCAGCTATGGCTATATCCAGACAACAGCATAATTATGGTATAAAGTTTAGGCATCATTTATAATTATGCAGGTCTCTTTTGAGGATTCTCGTCTTAAGCATGGCTTCCTGGGTTCTGCAGAACCAGTCAAGAAGAACTTGTTTATTGTAATAACCATGTACTGCTCCACCCTCCAGGATTGCCATGCGAAACAAGCATTTTCAATTCTGTTAATACAGGATACCCCACCCCTGCAAAAATTCAAGTTAGTGAATAAGTCCTGTGATAGATCCATGATTCTGGGTTGAGGAGGGTGGGAGGTTGCCACATTTCAACCACTGGGCATGATGCAAAGAATCATCCAATACATGCAACCACTTGCTGCAGAAAGCACAAGTTAAGGGGGGGGGGGGGCATTATCCCACTCCCATTGGAGGGTTCCAGGGCCTCCATGTGAAAAAATGTTGGAAAATGGAAGGTCAGTGTCCCTCTGGTGGCATCTTTCTACATGATCACAATGTTTTCCACCCAAAACATTTTAGCAGCTTTATAAAGACTCAAATTTTGTCATAGGAAAGCCAGTTTATAATTGCATAAAAAGCCTAATGAAGACCTGAAAATAGCAAGATTTGTAGCATAGTTGTTCTTTACATTTGGGAGAAAAGACAATGGAACTTAATATGAGCAAACGATACTGCAAAGCTAGCATAATTAACCCTCTGCACAATGCCAAAATTTCAAGAGACAAATTCTTCCCAAAATGCAACTAGGAATTTAATCAAATCAATCTTGTTTGTCAGAGCTCAAAGAGCTCTGTCAAACAAGATTGAACTTATTGAAGTGCTAGTTGCATTATGGGAAAAGTCTGCAGCTGGAAATTTCAATATTTCAACATCAAAGTGCAGAGGGTTATGAGCTGAGGTTCCAATATTTGTATTTGCCTGTGATTTTTCACATGGAATGTACATGACATACATGTGGACAATAGTACATGAGCAACATGTACCAATTTTCTCAAGCTATGACAAAAACTTCCAGTTCCCATGCATGAAGTCTTAAGGGTCTTCTATTCACATAACATTAAATGTTTGAGCTTGTGTCAACAAATACATACTTTTTTGAAGGAAAAAAGAAACAAGAACTGGGCCACAGCCTGATGCATACTCCAGTAACTGCATACCGCCTTACCACATACCAAATTTTGTTAAAATCCATCCACTCACTGCTGAGATATGGATCCAGATGGAAGGACAGACAAATGGATTTATGTATTCCAGTTTACCCCCAATCTCTTTAACTGGTAGAGTGCTGGAAGCCCATATTTGGGCTTTATTCTGAAATGCAGGTGCTTCTGCTTAAAGGCTTCATTTTTGAAGGATGAGCTTCATATTACCTTGGAAGTTAAATAATTTTGTCTATTAGGATTTGCCTTGTTACAATTCATGAGAGAGTGCCCATTGGCACTCTCTCATGAATTGTAACAAGGCAAAAACACATGAACAAATTTTGATGACCAAATATAATTCAGCACTCTACCAGTTAAGAGTGGTGTTATAAAGATTCACAACAAAATCTGAGTGTAAAGCCTGGAAATAAGCATACTGCAGAGGCACAGCAGGGTAGCATTACTAAATTTACGCTATGTGAACCTCAATCTGAATCAAGGTCTCAGGCCTAAACAGAAAGGGGTACCCAGATGATAAAATTGTGGACTCTAGCCCAGTGTATGGGATATCATCAGCAAATACACTCTCTGGGGACCTCATTCTGCAAACGACAGATTGCTTATTTCCAGGCTTGCTGGGTGTTTTGACAATGTTTTTAGATGAAGGGTTAAAGCATATTTTTTAATTACTACTCGTGGTTGTTGAACCATTAAATTACATAAATCAATAACAAACAATGAATGTATTGTAATTTCATGAAAATACACAAACAAATAATGCAGAGACTACTTGAGAATAGTGGGTTGATTTTCTTTACAAACCAATCCAAGAATTTGAACATGCTTCAAAAATACAATTGTTGAAGGGGAATATGCGCAGTAAATTTAGTTGAATAGACATATACATAAAAACCAGTGTATGAATGTGCATAAATAAATATGATCCATCCTTCCAAATTTATCATTAGTACAAGCAAGCCATTAGTTTTTTCTGAAATTTTGCTATCCTGAGTACACTATCCCCAGATGAGATGTTCAAAGGTTAGGACTGTAGGTTGTTTTCACCTCTGGTGGAAATCGCCTTCGGTCCACACCGTTAACCTCTCATCTGGTGATATTGAGCTGATTATAAAAAAGTATCCACCAGAGTTTGGTAACCAACTCTGAACTCTTGTCATATTATTCTGAGATCCAGAAAATTGTTATAAAATTTAATAGAGTGTAAAAGACAGCTAGTCCTTGTATCTTAGGTAAAATCCCCAGCACAAAGTATTTTTGTGACCAGTTCCTGGTCATAATATACTAAAGCCATAACTATCCTTAGATATTGGGGGAGAGGGCATATTTGCCCAATAATGACGTGAATTTACCTCATGCTTCTTGGCAAGCTATTTGGACAAGAATTCTACAATCAGTAGCCTAGACAATTACCAATGTTGCAGTAAAACCAGCGGAAAAGCACCACAGCTTTTACAATGGCAGTGGCATTTCCATGGCTAATTTCTAAGGCTGGTCTGATTCGCATATCACCAAACTGGCAACCAAATAAGACAGCTTCATGCCCCTGTAGAGATCCTTGGACAAACTGGGCTGACAACCAGAATCTGATAATGCAGGATGCTCTATCAGCTGGCCTTCAATATGGATATCCAGAACCATGGGTTCTAACTTTCTGTCCATTGACATAGTTTACAGCACTCTTTATGCCATCATTCAGCGAACAAGAATTCCGCATAATAATCTGATAAATTTTCAAGTGAAACTTCATGCCCAGCTGTTTTGATTAACCCTGTGAACAGTATTGATTGATTGATTGATTGATTGATTTATTTATTTATTTATTTATTTATTAATTTATTAATTTATTTATTTATTTGTGTTTAACTCTTAATCCACTGAGTATTTTCAAAATATTTTTTATCAAATCTAGTCATGGCTGCTTATTTCAGTAGCAAGCAATTTCTTGTCATGGGATAATTTCTGGATAATGGCCAATCATGACCGTAACATGAATATAAAGTCAAGTCCAGCCAATTCTTTATACATGTTGCTCATTTCAGAAGACTTCAACTCCAAGCATTGGTGACCAGGAACTATTTCACCAGTAAAACAGATCTTGTTTACCACAGTAAATGAGCACTGCTTCACTTCACACGGTGGTCCCACGTGGACCTTGTAAACATTTGTATCAAAATCTCAAGATGCAAAAGGATTTTAACCATTTTAATTTTGTTTGACACAGCTTATTGAGCTCTGTCAAACAATATTTAATGGGTTAAATTCTTAGTTGCATTCTAAGAAATATTTGTATCTTGAAATTTTGGTATTTTGACATCAGTATTCTGAGGTATAGGATAAACTTGCCACTTAACCCTTAAAGGGCTATTTTCGACTTTTATGATCTTGGAACGGGAGCTCTTAACATGCAATCTTGAGGAGGTCCTGTTATTTATTTATTTATTGATGTTTAAGGTCACATATTTATGCACAATGGCTAATCATGACCGTGACAGTTTTACGGGTGGAGGAAGCCAGAGTACCCGGAGAGAACCACCGAGCAACGACGAGCAGCTGCCAGCTCCCCAACATCGTAACTCCGCACTGCAGCACAGGCAGGGTTAGATTGGTTGAAGACATGCGTAGCATCGACGTGCAGTACGCCTTAGTACACGGCATCATCATGCCCCCACGCGGGCAATGGAGATGAAGGACACAACGCAGTTGCCGCAGGTGGGATTCGAACCGAGGACCTCTCGGCTTGCAGCCTGCACCTCTACTTACTGAGCCACTGCACTCCCAGGAGGTCCTGTTGATAACAGACAATTTAGGTGGGCACTGGTTTCTAGTCAAGTCTTGGCTGCCTTAAGAGGCAGCCAAAACTTGACTAGAAATCACTGCTAAGCCACTGGACGTATAGAGGCTGTGGGCTAGTGTGAATTCAGGATACTTGTCCAGGCCCTTACGGGTTCAGGGCAGAGAATGGTTGGGCAGTCGTATTTTGCCCAACTAGTGACCAACAAGACAAAGATTTTGGAGGTGGGGTGGGGTGACCTTCTCTCTCTCCCAGAATGATATCCCCTCTATACACCCTAGCATGTAATATTAGAGTCTCTCTTCTCTCTCTCCCTGAATTATATCCCCTCTATACACCCTAGCATGTAATATTAGAGTCTATTGGAATCAATAAATAAAGTCTGATTAAAAAATCAGGAATACTAAACATCCATTCCTCAAATTATATACACAAAACATTGAGAAATTCCTGTGCGGTAATGCTTTTTTTTTCTCAGTTATATGACTGTTTGCCTGCTCAGATCCTGCTCAGAACAGGAATAGTCTGTTACCCAGTATGGAAAGATTAGTGGCTCATGTTAAAATACACAATCAAGTCATCCTCTCAAAAGTTTGTGAGTTTTGTCAAACAAGATTGAAATTTGAGGCTTGAAATTTTGAATTTAGTGTGCAAAACCTTTCGAAACCGAGAGGCCACTTTTCCACTCCAGGAACATATGTCATAATTTCATTAACCCTTTACCTAACGAATCGCCCGCATCCGCCCGCGTAATATGCAAACTGAGCAGTTGAAAGAATTAAATTTTTCAAAATATTTCAACAAAACTATATCATGTGACCCCTCATTGGAACGAGCTCATTGAGCTCGTTCCCATGAGGGGTCACATGATATGGTTTTGTTGAAATTTTTTTTAAAATTAAAAAAAAATTGTATTTAAAATAATAAATTTTGATATCGTCTGCGTTGGGTAAAGGGTTAAGTAGGATGGCTGCTAAGTGAATGTGTAGGGGTGGACCAATCTTTCAACATGCAGCCTTGGGGCTGCAAGCTGAAAATATTAACAGGCCTACCCCTTAATAATGAATATGGACTCTTCTAATTACTGACGTTGAACTCACATGGAAGATGCCACCAGCATTCAAAGGGTTAAGGACCTTCCCCAAGCCAATAACTATCAGGCTAAATTTTACTAGTGAAATACCACTTGCCTTTCTACCAAGACAAGCACTTTCTGCACTACACTTGGCTCCAACAGTGAAATGGAGTCAATACAAACTGCCTCATTAGTCTCGGGCCTGTCAGTGTCCCAAATGCTTACAGATTACTCAGTACTTTCCTTCTTTGAAGTAAAGAAAAAAATTTGTTTTTGATGTTAATTGGGTGGGTAGTTCACTGAGATTAAACTGATAACCTACATTTTCATACCTGACAAAACAGCAGCAAGTTTTAAATGTTATCTGGTATTCAGTTCACAATAAACCACAGTTCTCCAGTGAGTGATTATCATAAAATTAAAAGAGCTGCAATGTCCCTAATGGAAACAAAACAGGTAAATATATCCAGACCACCCTTCCCATTCACCCACACAAATTTTATTACTTACACAGTTCTACTCGAACTGAAAATAATATCCCCATAATATTTTTTAAAACTGACTTTTCCAAACAAGAACTGTTTGATTATCAGGGTTCAATTACATTTTCAATGGCTATAAAATGGAAGAGTGCTAAATTATTTTTGGTCATCACAACTGGTCATGTATTTTTGCCCCTAGTGTGTGCATACCTATGACCAAATATTATAGAAAACTAGTTTCATAATAATTTACTTAAGTTATGAAAGTTATGAATATTGTCAGATGGACTCACACATGGACAGACGGATGCACTGACACACAGACGGATGGATGGACGGATGTAATCCAGTATAACCCCCCCCCCACCCCCCCCCCCCCCCATTTCTTCGAAAGTGGGGGTATAATTAGTTCATTCCAAAGATAATATGAAACACACTCACAGAGTATGATGCTTTTTAGCAGTGGTACCTTCACTTTAAAATAAAGTCCAGCTTCAGGAATTCAACCAGTTAATTTATTTATTTATTTATTTATTTATTTATTTATTTATTTATTTATTTATTTATTTATTGTGTGTATAACTGTGTACGATCATATATTTCTGCACAATGGATAATCATGACCACAACAAGCAGATAAAGCCAAGTTTAGTCAATTGTTTATAATGTTGCCCATTTTAGAGGACTTCAACTTCAAGCATTGGTGACCAGGTCCTATTCCACCAGTAAAACAGATCTTGTTTACCACAGTAAATGAGCACAGCTTCAATTCCCAGGATTTCCATAGGAAGCTCTACAAGTTAACGTTGGTGGAAGCTGGAGAGTCTGGAGAGAACCACTGGTCAATGGCAAGTAACTGTTGGTACTCTAACATACTACCCCAGCACACACGAAGGTTAGAATTGGCTGAAGGCACAAATTTGCTGTAGCACACTGCTTCTGTGCTCACACAACCAAACACAATTAATATTCTGTTTGAACTTTCATGAAATCCTTATGATACAGGTTTATATTACAAGCAGTCTCATAAAGAATTTACATAAAGTATATCCAAATAAACAGTCCCTTATATCAAAGATATAATCATGGAATGAAATCCACCTCAAATATATTGGTTGAAAGTAACCCAGTATCCTGCCATGGTTTGCAGTTATCGGACTGTATCTTTCTCATAATTTCTTGAATCGTTTATCTAACCAATCAGCCACATCTGCCTGCATAATTTTTGTATTAAGCAGTTGAAAAAATTATCTTTTGAAAAACATTTCAACGAAACCATATCTTCGGACCCCTCGTTGGAATGTGCCCATCGAGTGTACAAAAGTGGGTAAACAAACAGCCCATCACAGTGTTGAATTCCACTTAGAATTAGGCACATGGCCTCAGAACTTGCCTTCAAGGGTTACCTCAGAGCTAGACTTTCTAAAATGATGTGGTATTAAGTTAATTCTTTATAATAATTTGAAACATGCTTAATTCTTTTTTACTGTTTCAATTCTATTTATCTGAGTTTAACCCTTTACCCAATATGCAGACAATATCAAAATTTATTATTTTAAATATCATTTTTTTATATTTTAAAAAAAATTCCAACCAAATCATATCATGTGGCCCATCACTGGAACGATCTCGATGAGCTTGTTCCAATGAGGGGTCACATGATATGGTTTTGTTGAAATATTTTGAAAAACAATATTTTTTCAGCTGCTGAATTGGCAAATTACGTGGGCGGATGTGGCCGCTTTGTTGGGTAAAGGGGTAACGAAACAGCCACAGCCAAGATTACCTCGTGTCAGACAGTTTTACAGGTGGAGGAGGCTGAAGTACCCGGAGAGAACCAATGAGCAACAGCGCGCAACTGCCAGACTCCCCAATGTTCTAACTCCACACAATCAGGGTTAGCACTGGTGAAGACAGGTGCACCATCGACATGCAATACACCTTAGTACAGTGCCCCCATGTAGGCAATTGTGATTAAGTACCTTGCCAAAGGACACAACACAGTTACTCCTAGCAGGGATCAAACCCTGGATCTCTCGGTTTGAAGTTCAATGCTGTAACCACAGAGTCACCGTGCTCCTGTTTCAGTTCTAAGGTACAGAATATCCCTATCACTCTTGGAATATCCTTCATGAAGATAAAGTTTACAACATGTTAACCCTTTACCTAACGTAACGGCCAAAACCGGCCAGCGCTATTCTCAAAAATCGTCAATTAATTTTCATTATTTTTTCATTTTTTGTCTCTAAAACATAAATTATGGCCCCTCATTGGAACGAGCTCGTCGAGCTCATTCCAATGAGGGGTCATAACGTATGTTTTTGAGACAAAAATGAAAATAATAGTTATTCAAGAATTTTTTTTTTGCAAATGTCGTCTACTTTTCATGTTAGGTAAAGGGTTATCTTCATCAACTTTTAATCATTATGAGCCTGGAGATTTTTTATACATATTTGTAATACTTTGGTAGTTCATATCCTGTGATTTTGCAGTTGCTTCTAGGGAAGTCTTGGCTGCCTATATAGGAGGGACACTGGAGGGACACCTGTTTTGTTGTAGAAAAGTGTGATTAAAGTCAGAATTAGGCCCTCAAAGGTTACACAGGTTTCAAAATTATTTTATGAAAGCTGCCACATGATTCTGCATGTAACATTCAATATTCTTCCCACACAACAGTGCATGATTGTTGTTTCATATGCTAATGCAGAAACCCATGTTTCCTTCCACCGTTGATCAGACTTTCATTCAACAAAGAAAAAATGAAAAAATGTTGGGACATGCCAATGATTCCATTCAAAATCATGCCAAAACATTATTCAACATTGTTCAACATTTGGTGACACTTGATGCAATTCTGGAATTAAACATATGCATCATTCATCAGTGGCTTCACATGAACAGCCAAGGCAAGTTTCACGATTTCCACCCCAGTAACTCGGGGTTACTGCTTGAAAAAAATTATACAGGCCATGAGGAAAATTAGTATTTGATAAAACCAAAAAAAATCTTTTTTGCTCAGCACACATCTGGAACACCATATCCTGGCACATGAGACAGTAGAATCTCACTTTTTCATGAGATAAATTATTAACAATTGTGGACATATAGTTCTGAGCAGCTGCATGACAAAGAAAATTCTTTCTTCACTCAGGACACATCTGGAACACTATATCCTGGAACCTGAGATAATGAAATCTCTCTTTTTGGTGGGGTAAAATATACTGAGTCAAAAAAGAAAGTATAATAAACTTTGAGGAGCAATGTTTTTAGTATTATCGACTGTAATCCCCAAGAAATTATTGTAAATTCATATTTCGAGTCAAGCTATATGAATTTGCATAATTTCCTGTTCTTATTGTTGCCACCGCCACGTCAGGACATCGCAATTCAGACATGGGGTGAAATGAAAAGTTCACACATGCAGGCAACAGTGTGTATGTCCACCGTTTGCCTCTTGGATTTCAAGACATCGACAGCGCATGAACCTGATAAGTCTCTGTATTCATCCTGTGGTAATGCGTTCCACTCCTGCCTTAGAACATTACGAAAATCACCTAACGTTTGAAAATAATAAAGTCGTCCCCGACGATCCAATTGATCCCAAAGATGCTCAATTGGCGACAAATCTAGCGAAAGTGGGGGCCTGGGAAGAAGTTTAATGCTCTGCTCCTCAAGAAAGTCACGGCAGATATGTGCTACTTGACATCGGGCATTGTCTTGCTAGAATAACTGCAATCTGATGTTAGCATTGAACAACGGGACAACAACAGTGTTAAGAATTTCATCCCTAAATGACTGTCCATTCAGATTGTTTCTATGATACTTTCTTTTTTGGCTGATACTTTCTTTTTTGACTGATTAGCAGTTGTGGATATTTAGTAGTAAAGCATCTGTCTGATAAAATTAATTTTCTTGGCTCAGCACACATCTGGAACACCATTTCCTGGCACCTAAGATAATGGAATCTCACTTTTTCATGGGGTAAAATATTAACACTTGTGGATATATAGTACTACTATGCAACTGCCTGACTTGACACCACTGACCTTGGAAGTATGAGGCTCTCACAAATGAACTACCTCACTCCCACAAATCTTGAGTACATCAGTTTCTAGTAGTTTTCAAGTAAACTCCTGACAGTGGCCATTAGCAAAACATGGCCTTGAAAAAAGTGAAAAAGACTTTGCTTGTTAACTCCTTGCATGCACTGGCAGATATTCTTCCCCAGGACAGAAAATCTCTTGACACTAAAATAAGTAAAATTTGAGCATATTTAACAGAATTTCCCCTGTGAATTCACAGACTTTCTGTCCAATGATTGCTTGGGTCAAATTTTCATGAGTTTTTCATAAAATCTTATCATAGCTTCTTCATAGCAGCCATGACTTTATATTTGATAAAAAATAAATGAAAATTACTCAGAGGGTTAAGAGTTAACCCTTTACCTAACATGAAAAGCAGACGACACATGCAAAAAAAATTCTCGAATAACTAATTTTTTTCATTTTTTGTCTCAAAAACATAGGTTATGACCCCTCATTGGAACGAGCTCAACGAGCTCGTTCCAATGAGGGGTCATAACCTATGTTTTTGAGACAAAAATGAAAAAAATAATGAAAATTAATTGGCGATTTTTTAGAATAACGCTGGCCGGTTTTGGCCGTTACGTTGGGTAAAGGGTTAAAAAGACAGAATTGTAGACCACACTACAAGTTACAACACCAATGTACTGCTGTCATGTCCCACCAAGTCTTGGCTGCTTAAACTGGTGGCTAAAACTTGATGAAAAAGTCACTCCTTGCCTGCTGCTGGCAGATATTTCTGCCCAGGACAGAATTTGTCTTGTCAATGAAATAAGGATAATTTGGGCTCATTATTCAAATTTTCCTCCAGTAAATTGAATGGATTTTTTCATCAATGATTTCTCGAGTCAGCATTCGATAAATTTTTCATCAAATCTCGTCATGGCTGCTTTACAGCAGACAGGACGAGATTTGATGAAAAATATCTCGAAAATACTCAGTGGGTTAAGAGGTTGCTGTTAGTGCAAGGGAAACTAACTTGTTAAATGGCAATAAAATTGTCTGAGGGAGACTGAAGCCTACAAAATAAAACATCTTTATTTTATATTCACGTTTTATGGTTTCATTCTTCCAATGATCATTTTCTGACAGCCAATATTTTCTTGAACTTGATAGCAACCCTCAACACTCAAATTAACCTTATGATTACAGCCATCGTATATAGATGTACACAGCTGCAGATGACTTAACAGTGTTTCTACATTATTGTTGACTGCCTCCACAGGCAGCCAACAATAATGTAAAAACACTGTCAAGATAAAAGCAGCCTACCAGCAGCCTACCGAAGAAAAATACACTTGGGGCAACATTTTCAAAGCAATATATAAAAGTAGAAATTTGTGGCACATGGGTACATAAGGGTTAAAGCAGTTCACAACAGATGTTACCATATAGTGACTTGGGTATAAGCCCATAATCGAAAATAAGCCCACCTACCAACTTCCCAAATTTCAGTTTCAGAGTCCCCACCTTGTAAATAAGCCCAGTCCCCGACTTTGTCATGACAGAATCGATGACGGGCATGCTGGTACATGTAAGTTGTTACAATAAAAAAGAACCTCTTTCCCAATGCACTTACCAAAATTTGTTTTTTTAATTATTTCTTTTTTCAAAAATTTTTTTCAAATTAATTGGTTAATCGTGACCACAACATGGAGTAAAAGTAAAGTGAAATTAATCATTTATACCTATGCTGACAATGATTTCCACCCCAAGCATTGGTGACTGGGTCCTATTTTACCGGCAAAACAAGAGCTTGTTTACCACAGTAAACAAGCACTGCTTCACTTCCTTGGGTTCCTGTGGAGGATAACTTACTTTAATAAAAAATTCAGGAGAATTTATATTATTATGGAAATAATATTCTTTTGAACTTAAGGTTTCTTAAAATGGACAAATAAATGAATCATTTCTTAGCAGCAAAATATGGACTTTCAGCAGTTTCTCAAAACAGCTTCAATGTGCCATCTCAAAACAGCTTCAATATGCCTTGGCCAAAAACATATTAATAACATCTTCCATATTCTGTAGAATTTTCATTTAAAGAGCAGATATCTTGGATGATTTAGTAAACATTTAATCTGATTACAAAGCATCTTGGTTGCTTAATGTAAGGAGGTAGTGTTCAAGAATGTCACAAAGCAAAAAAATTAACAAAAAAACCTTACACATTGTACCTTGTCCCTGAATTCTACCACTGATCTGCATATACATACAAAACCAATGGAAATTCAAAACAAGATCAAAAGAAGTTAAATTACCCTGAGCATGTCCATGTATAATTTTTATTAGTATGGATCTTGGGTCAATCCCTGGTTGTTTACAAAAAGCTCAATTGAGGAATGCAGTATGTTATACTCAATATTGCTTTTTTTCATTCAGTGGGGACAAAACAGATTCTAGACTTAACACCCACAGTTTAGTATTCAGAGTTTAACCCTTTACCCAACGAATCGCCCGCATCCGCCCGCGTAATTTGCAAATTCAGCAGCTGAAAAAATATTATTTTTCGAAATATTTCAACAACACCATATCATGTGACCCCTCTTTGGAACGAGCTCGTCGAGCTCGTTCCAAAGAGGGGGCACATGATATGGTTTTGTTGAAATTTTTTGAAAAAAATTTAAAAATTATATTTAAAATAATAAATTTTGAAATCGTCAGCGTTAGGTAAAGGGTTAACTGGTTGAGTGCTATATTAATTTCAGTGTTTATAATATGTCCATAAAAATTGTTTCATTACAAATTATTGGTGAGTACAGGCTGGCACTCTCCAATAATTTGTAACTAGATGGTGCCATTTGTGTGCAAAGCACACTATAGTATATCCCCGCATTTGAACTTTCCTTTTTGGTTAGTGCAGGATACAGACTTGGATAAAAAGGCTTCTCGCATGTGTGTGATTTAAAATGATAAAACAGTATTTAATTTCCTTCTGAAGACTCACATGTGAAACTACTTCAATATTTCAAACAAGATACTTCACCCAACATGATGTATAAAGGGTAGTGTTCTGATCACATCATTGTCACATGATTGAAAAACCACTTGGACCCAAATCAAAATTCCGAAACCTTCATGCACATCTACAGATGCTATCTGAACATGTTAACATGGTTTAAACGTTTCGAATTCAATACCCTAAGAGCCTTTGAGCGGACAAAGATTTTCTGAGGGTAAAAGTGGTTCCACTGGAACCACTTGGACCCAAATCAAAATTCCGAAACCTTCATGCACATCTACAGATGCTATCTGAACATGTTAACATGGTTTAAACGTTTCGAATTCAATACCCTGAGAACCTTTGAGCGGACAAAGATTTTCTAAGGATAAAAGTGGTTCCACTGGAACCACCTGGAACCAAATCAAAATTCCGAAACCTTCATGCACATCTACAGATGCTCTCTGAACATGTTAACATGGTTTAAACGTTTCGAATTCAATACCCTAAGAGCCTTTGAGCGGACAAAGACTTTCTAAGGATAAAAGTGGTTCCACTGGAACCACTTGGACCCAAATGAAAATTCCAAAACCTTCATGCACATCTACAGATGCTATCTGAACATGTTAACATGGTTTAAACATTTCGAATTCAATACCCTAAGAGCCTTTGAGCGGACAAAGACTTTCTAAGGATAAAAGTGGTTCCACTGGAACCACTTGGACCCAAATCAAAATTCCGAAACCTTCATGCACATCTACAGATGCTATCTGAACATGTTAACATGGTTTAAACATTTCAAATTCAATACCCTACGAGCCTTTGTGTGGACAAAGATTTTCTAAGGATAAAAGTGGTTCCACTGGAACCACCTGGAACCAAATAAAAATTCCGAAACCTTCATGCACATCTACAGATGCTATCTGAACATGTTAACATGGTTTAAACGTTTCGAATTCAATACCCAAAGAGCCTTTGAGCGGACAAAGATTTTCTGAGGGTAAAAGTGGTTCCACTGGAACCACTTGGACCCAAATGAAAATTCCAAAACCTTCATGCACATCTACAGATGCTATCTGAACATGTTAACATGGTTTAAACATTTCGAATTCAATACCCTAAGAGCCTTTGAGCGGACAAAGATTTTGTAAGGATAAAAGTGGTTCCACTGGAACCACTTGGACCCAAATCAAAATTCCAAAACCTTCATGCACATCTACAGATGCTATCTGAACATGTTAACATGGTTTAAATGTTTTGAATTCAATACCCTAAGAGCCTTTGAGCGGACAAAGATTTTCTGAGGGTAAAAGTGGTTCCACTGGAACCACTTGGACCCAAATCAAAATTCCGAAACCTTCATGCACATCTACAGATGCTATCTGAACATGTTAACATGGTTTAAAAGTTTCGAATTCAATATCCTAAGAGCCTTTGAGCAGACAAAGATTTTCTAAGGATAAAAGTGGTTCCACTGGAACCACTTGGACCCAAATCAAAATTCCGAAACCTTCATGCACATCTACAGATGCTATCTGAACATGTTAACATGGTTTAAACGTATCGAATTCAATACCCTAAGAACCTTTGAGCGGACAAAGATTTTCTAAGGATAAAAATGGTTCCACTGGAACCACTAGGAACCAAATCAAAATCCCGAAACCTTCATGCACATGTACTGGTGATACCTGAACACATTAGCATAGTTTAAACATTAATGCAAGTGAATGTAACACCGGATGGACGGATGGACGGATGGATGGACGGACGGACGGACGGACGGACGGACGGATGGACGGACGGAGATAACGACAATATCCCCGACGAAAGCGGGGATAATAAAGCAAATCTATATTAATGAAATAGTAATTGTTTATGTCTGAATTTGAAACACAAGCCAAGAAATTGCTGACTTTTGCAAGGTACCCTATTTTTTTTCAAAGCCCTGATAGGGGCTTCCAGTACTCAACCACCAGTTAAAATTCATGTGTGAATCAGAATAGATTCTCAGAAATGATTCTCATAAAGAAATTAATGAGAATCAACTTTGATTCTCACACAATATTCATTTGGTTCTCGTCATAGATTCTGAAGTTATCCTCAAAAGCCTCGAGAATTCTCATCTTTTGCTCCCTCATTTATTTATTAGGGTTTAACGACACATTAACAGCCAGGGTCATATCATTTCGGAGACAGTTTTACGCGTGGAGGAAGCCAGAGTACCCGGAGAGAATCACCGAGCAACAACAAGCAGCTGTCAGCTCTCCAACATCGTAACTATGAACTCTGCACCACAGCACAGGCAGGGTTAGATTGGTTGAAGACTTGCGCATCATCGATGTGCAGTACGCCTTAGTACACAGCATCATCGTGCCCCCATGTAGGCAATCAGGTTGCTCCCTCATAATAAGGTAACACTGTGCCTTACCAGTGGTGTCTAGTGAAGTCTTGGCTGCCTGTATAGGCAGCCAAGACTTTACAAGATACCACTGCCAAGGTACCATAACTACCACCAGCAAGACCACCAAAACCCTCTATGTGGGAACAGTTTTCTACATGGACATATAACACTCGCCAAAAGTGGAACTAAGGCCTTAAAGTGTTAAACTATAGCAACAATACAAATATTAGGTTTGATTTTAATAGTGAAACATGAACTGGTTACACTCGAGGGTTTTCTAATATTCTTAATTACTTAAAATCTGAAAATAGATTCTCGTGGCAGGACTGCGAGAATCAAACCTGATTCTTTTGAATCAGGACAGATTTTAAGGCCTGGTATTTTTGTAATGGGATTTTCAATCCTTTTACTCTTCTGACATGTACAACACCTTAATCCTCTAGATCATGAAGATGAGAGTATAATACCACCGGAGTCCACTCAACTGGATATTCTTTTACTGAAAAGCTCTACTAACTGCTAAAAGGGCCAAGATATATGGTACCAGCAATGAACTGGTTTACAGTTTTGCTGTATCTATTTTAATCTTCTGCACAACGATGTCAAATATCTATTTATTATTTATTTATTTATTGGGGTGTAACATCACTTTTGACAGCCAGGGTCACCTTGTGTCGGACAGTTTTACAAGTGGAGGAAGCCCAGGTATGCAGAGAGAACTACTGAGCAATGGCAAGCAACTGTCAGGCTCACCAATGTACTAACTCCACACAAGCTGGGTTAGCATTGGTTGAAGACAAGGGAACCTTCGACATCCAGTATATCTTAGTACACAATGCCACTGTGCTCCCACATGGGCAACCGGGATGACATGCCTTGCCCAAGGACAAAACACAGTTACTTCTGGCAGTGATTGAACTGTGGACATTTCAGTTTCAAGTTCAATGCCATAACCACTGAGCCACCACGCACCCGGATGTCAAAAATATTAATTCCAAGCAGATAATGTCCCCCTAATACAACTAGAAATTTAATATTCAATCTTGTTTGAAAGGGCTTCTTGAGGTCTGTCAAAGAATTATGATTGAATTGGTTAATTTTTGAGCTGGGCAGTATTGAAATTTCAAGTTCGGTTTTGGTATCGAGATTCTCAGAATGATTTACCTCTGTAAGAGTATGAAATTCGGACACATAAACAACATAATGTATGCACAACAATTCCATTATTCCATTACTGAATGGTATTTTTGGTATACTGCCCAGCTGTTGGTCATCGTTTATAGCAGACAAAGAATTGTCAAAATGTTGGTTGAGAACAGGCATTCGACACAGGCCAACTGATGTATATATTTATTTATTTATTGGTGTTTAAGGTCACATACTTATGCACAATGGCTAATCATGACCGTGACAGTTTTATGAGTGGAGGAAGCCAGAGTACCCGGAGAGAACCACCGAGCAACGACGAGCAGCTGCCAACTCCCCAACATCGTAACTCCGGACTGCAGCACAGGCAGGGTTAGATTGGTTGAAGACATGCGCACCATTGACATGCAGTACGCCTTAGTACATGGCGTCATCGTGCCATGTGGACAATCAGGGTTAAGTGCCTTGCCCAAGGACACAATGTAGGAGTCCGAATCGATTGCTCAGATGGTCACCCATCCAAGGACTAACCGGGCTCAACGTTGCTTAACTTCGGTGATCTGACATGAACCGGTCACCTGCCAACTGATGTAACACAAGAGCTGAGAGAAAATACCCAACAGGTATGTTATCTCAGCTTTTTTGTTATATCAAATGACTAGTGGCGAGTGCCTTCAGAAATACATAATCCACAGGGGTCTTCTTGTCTCAGATAGTCTTTGAATAAAAACTCTGGAGGCCAAAGCAACGAATAAGCTCTGTCAAACAAGACTGTATTGGTTAAATTTCAAGTTGCCTTATGTGAAAAATTTGTGGCTTGAAACTTTGGTATTTTGACATCAGCGTACAGATGGTCAATGCATGTATAACAATGGCCATTTCTGTTCATTCCTTTTAAGCCAACAATCAACTCTTTTTACTGCAAGATTATCTTGCAAAGGAGTAATGTAGAATTCCTGCAATGAAATGGTATCCCTTCCCAACAGATCAAAAGCCTTTGTGTTAGACTTTGATGGTTTACATCTTGCAAAGAAATTAAAGGTTAGACATGACATGTTTTCTCTCTGGCTGATCAGTTTTTGTGATCCAGCATAAATACATCAGGAACAAAACACAAATAAAAACAAAATGATGTTTTTTTAAAGAGAAAATGCCGAAATAAAAGCTATTTTACCTCCAAGCCAATAAATGTTACATTTCTCATCATACTTCAGCATATGTATCTTGGCTGGCGAGAATAAAACACATATTACTAAAATAGAACGCATTTTCTCAATTATGTCAAACAAAATAAATTCCTTTTCTATTTTTTTCTCTTGTGGAATCAATGATCATATTTATTTATTGGTGTTAACATCATATTTCACCAAACCTTTATATTTATTTCAGTCACCCCAGGCAATGACTACAAGTCCTATTATGACAATGAAAAGGGAGCGCGGTGGCTCAATGGTAGACTGTTGGACTTCTATGCTAGAGGTTCCGAGTTCGATCTCCCGTCTGGATCGACCTGCATCGCTGCGTTGTATCCTTGGCCAAGGCACTTTATCCCAGTTGCCTACATGGGGGCACGATGACGCCGTGTACTAAGGCGTACTGCACATCGATGGTGCACATGTCTTCAACCGCTGTAACCCTTCTTGAGCGGAACTTGAACAGGGTTAGAATGTTGAGGAGCTGACAGTTGCTCGTCGATGCTCGGTGGTTCTCTCCAGGTACTCCGGCTTCCTCCACCCGTCAAATTATCATGGTCATGATTAGCCATTGTGCATAAGTATGTGACCTTAAACACCAATAAATAAATACATAAATATGACAATGAAATACAGCTTGTTCCCATTCACTTAGCAGCCATTTTACTTAACACAATTTTGACATATCATGTTCCTGGCCAAGTTCAAAGGGTTACGCTTGAGTAGCTGTCTGTCATGAGATCAAATAAAATGTATTTTCAAACTGAAATTTGTAACTGTGAATTTCTAATGTACCCAGCAGTCTAGTGTTTTGTATTCAGCGACTTTATTCACAAGTTCAATGCATATATCTTATATAGTTTTGTATACATTATTGAAATGAGAGATTATATATATAAGTTCTGATCTTTCATTTACTTATTGTGAATAAAACACCAGTAAAAGTTACTGTAAATCGTCCTATTGTCATTGTAAAACTGACTTTCTCATATTGCTCATAAAATTTATGCTGTCACCAAGATATTCCGAATGTAATTTGAAGATGTTGAATAACAAGAAATTCATATTGTAGAACAACTTGAGATGTATCCATGATAAAATTCCCCGCAGGAACCCTGGGAAGTGAAGCTGTGCCTGTTCACTGTGGTAAACAGGCTCTGTTTTACTGGTAAAATAGGACCCAGTCACCAATGCTTGGGAGGTGCAAACCCTCTTTAAAATGGGCAACATGGCTTATTAACGCTCACCCCTGGTCTTGAGTTGATACTCATGTTGTGGTCATGATAAGCCATTGTGCAAAAATATGTGTCTTTAAACAGCAAAAAATAAATAAATCTATGATAAAATAAGTTAACACCCTTGACACAAAAGTATATTTTATCATACATCTGTCCCAAGTGGGTAAGTGAATTGGTCTCCTGTGCCAGAGGTGTTGGGATCGATCATCAGCTGAGAAAGTCCTCTTGTTGTCCGAACTCTCTCTGACAGCATCGACTGTGGTGTTGATGCTCTAATGATGTACCGTCCTGTTGGGTAGGGACATGAAATGGATGTGCCTTGCTCTGAAAGAGACACACTATGTGCAGACTAAAGATCCCTTTGTAGTATTTGAGAAGATCAAGGCCACAAAGTTACCACTGTGGAGGTCAACCCACATACCTGCACCATTGGGCCAAGAAGATGCATTAACATAGGTTGTATAAACTTGGTTGGTACTTCTTGTGAAATAATAACCTTAACTAAACAAAAGTGGGTCCGATTTGGTGTCATCTGTAACACTTGTTATATCTCCAGATAATATAATACTGATATAAAGTGTATTTATACCTCAACTTTTTTGCCATTCATATTGAATCCTTTAAAACTTTTGCAAAATATGAATTGATAACAAAGCCTGGAAATAAGCAATCTGTCATTTGCAGAATGAGGTCCCCAGAGGGTGAATTTGCTGATGCTATTCCATAAAGTTGGCCAATTTATCCTCTGGGTACCTCTTTCTATGAAGACAAGAGACCTAGATTCAGTTTTGAGGCTCACAGAGACTCACAGAGGGTAAATTTAGTGATGCTACCCTGCTGTGCAGCATAGCATCACCAAATTCACATACCCTCTGGGTACCTCATTCTGCAGATGACAGTCTGCTTATTTCCAGACTTGCCAACAGTACCTGAGTAGGTACAGTGGAGCCCACTTTATTGGGTATCTCTCAACTATATAATCCTGTAAATTAAATATATAATTTCCCAACACAAAACCATTTACCCTACCTCCAGTGCAAATCTGACCTGTTAATTGAATATACGTTATAGAGAAAACTCCAGTTAATTGAATAAAAAATCTTCTAACCTGTCAAAAAATTACCCTGACTCTCCCCAGTTTCCCTTTGTTTATAGACCCATTTTGCCTCAGTACATCCAATGCAGGCATATAATCTATTATATGTTGTTTGACAGAGCTCATGGAGCTCCATCAAACAAGATATAATAGAATAAATGCTAAGTTTATCTCTAGCATACAGGAAAGTGATACAATCCATGTTAATTGAATACTGCTGTCAATTGAATAATTTTCATTGGGAAAGTGGCTATTCAATTAACAGGGTTCCACTGGACAAGAATTATCTCATGAAAGAGATCACGTTATTTATTTATTATTTATTGGTGTTTAAGGGTACCTACTTATGAACAATGGTTAAGCGTGAACCTGACAGTTTTATGGGTGGAGGAGGAAGCCGGAGTACCTGGGGAGAACCACTGAGCATCGATGAGCAACTGTCAGCTCCTCAACATTCTAACTCTGTTCAAGCTCCACTCAAGCAGGGTTACAGCGGATGAAGTCATGTGCACCATCGACGTGCAGTATGCCTTAGTACATGGCATCATCGTGTCTCCATGTAGGCAACCGGGATAAAGTGCATGCCCAAGGACACAACGTGGTTAATCCCGACCGGAGGAAAGGGTGCATGGAAACTCAAGTTCTTCCATGCTGGGTACTGAATATGGAAAATCCTCTACAAAAAAAATAAAAGTGTCAATGACACTGTAGCTCAACTTGTATAAGACATGTACATGTATAGTGTGCAACACAGCAATGACAAACATCTAGGTAATGACCTGATAACAAAGGTACATGTAAAGTATTGTAACTGTCTGTACATAAATGATGACCACAGTCTGTAAGAAACATATAGGTAAAGTATTGTAAAAGTGGGGTGACAGTTAGATGCTAAACTAGAAAAGAGTCCCAGAGTGGGTCTGACTGAACCCCAAAATATTTGTTCCCATAGCACAGTGATAACAAAGGCACCCAGCACAGTGATAACAAAGGCACCCAAAAACACTCGTTCCTGTCACAAGGTGATAAGAAAGATACCCCAAGAAGTTTTGTGAAGATCAGTTCATAAATACAGACTCTAGCCCAAGCCGTATTGACATGTGCACTTAGTATGTATAAGTAGCACTGAACAAATCAAAGTTCATTTAATTTGCATAATTTCTGCACGAGAAAAAAACCTGTATTATATATGAGGTATTCCATGTTACTAAACATTCCTACAAAAATTTATTCAAATCTGAACTTTCATACAGAAGTTCTATACAAAAAACTGATTGCACTAATTTTGGTACAAAAAGGCTGCTGGGGGCCATATTGAATTTTGGACCACATCCAAAAACACTCGTTCTCATCCCACAGTGATAACAAACGTACCCAAGAAGTTTAGTAAAGATCAGTTCATAAATACGGCCTCCAGCCTAGGCCATATAGAATTTGTGTAAAAAAAATGATAGGACCTAATTTCGGTACAAAATGGCCACAGCCATCTTGAATTTTGGACCACACCCAGAAACACTCGTTCTCATCCCAAGGTGATAATAAATGTACCCAAGAAGTTTTGTGAAGATCAGTTCATAAATACTGCCTCTAGCCCAAGCTGTATTGACACATGCACTTACTGTGTATAAGTAGTACTGAATAAATCAAAGTTCATCTAATTTGCATAATTTCTGCTCGAGAAAAAACCCTGTATTATATGTGATGTATTTCATGTTACTAAACATTCATACACAAATTTATTCAAATCAGAACTTTCATACAGAAGTTCTGTACAAAAACTGATTGCACTAATTTTTGTACAAAATGGCCACCGGCATCCATCTTGATTTTCGGACCGCACCCAAAAACACTCGTTCTCATCCCACGGTGATAACAAAGGTATCCAAGAAGTTTCGTAAAGATTGGTTCATAAATACGGCCTCTAGCCCGAGCCGTATTGGTATTTGCAGTTACAGTGCTGAAAGTAACATTAAATAGATCAAAGTTAGTCTAATTTGCATAATTTATGCACGAGAAAAAAACCTGTATTATATGTGATGTATCCCATGGCACTAAACATTCATACAAAAAATTATTCAAATCAGAGCTTTCATATGGAAGTTCTGTGCAAAAATCGGATTGCATCTAATTTTGTACAAAATGGCTGCCAGTGGCCGTCTTGAATTTCGGACCCAAAAAGACTCGTTCTCATCTCACGGTGATAACAAAGGTACCCAAGAACTTTTGTAAAGATCGGTTCATAAATACGGCCTCTAGCACGAGTCGTGTGTATGGAGCGACGGATGGACAGATGGACAGATGGGCAGACGGATGACGGGGCCATGACGATACCTCAAATTTGGCTTCGCCAAAGTTGAGCTAATGATGAGGTGAATACATCTGTACAAATAAAATATTATCACCATTATGTTTATGTACAAAATGTTGTATCAACAGTCTCACTCTTGTTTCTAAGGCCATATCTCATTGAGTCGAGATATGGCCTAAGTAGAATCAAGAATGAGGGTCAGACACATTTTGTATATCAACATATTGGTGATGGTAGATTTATCTTACAGTTTCCAGCTGTTGTGTCAATACGATTTACAAAGTAAAACAATTTGTTCATTTGTCAGTTAACCCTTTGCGACTACAGTACGTAATATTACATACAGGAATTGCCGTGCATTGTGACTGCGGTACATAATATTACGTACTCAGACTCTGAACCCGAGCAGGCACTTTTTCATCCAGGAACATGATACTTCATTATTTCATTAAAAAGGATGGATGCTAAGTGCATGTGTGGTAGGCCAATCAATATTTTCAATGTGCAGCTATAAGGCTGCATGTTGCAAATATGAATTGATCTACCCCAAATAATGAATTGGAATCTTCCTATTGCTGTCAATGAACTGATATGGAAGATACCACCAGGGTTCAAAGGGCTAATGATTGCGCTTGACGGTGCCAAAACCAGATTCTTCGCGACGTTAAAACTTCTGAATAACTGTAGATGGAAAGGGTTAACACACATCAAAAAACCTTTGCTTTGTGCTATACAAACACATTGCTTGTAAGATCGCTGATTGGAACAATTACATTGACATAAAAAACGAGATGAAACTCTAGCTTTTTAAAAATGAATATCAAACAAGTGAAAGCAGAAGATAAATGCCAATACTATAGATAACAACATTTATTAGGAGCAAAGATATGTACTTCCAATTTAAACAGAGTTAATATTATTAATATTTTAATTACTTTGATCTCCAACACAATTATAAAAGTGAAGTGTATGAACTCAATTTAACTTGAGGACAGGAAAAATATGGGCTATAACCTGTCATTCAGCAAAATGCCATTGTATACACAGGGTACAGAGTGCTGTATGCTTCATGTACTATTTTATCCATAAGGTTTGGAACATTCCTCAATCAATAAATTGTTGAAATCCAGTGAGTTGACAAATAATTGTTAAATATGACATATGTCACCACTAAGTGATCTGCAAATGATATATTGACTTATATTAAATAAATGTGGTGGAGCTATTTATCAAGTACTTTGTACAAGGTTGGTATTAGGCTTGCAATACAGTCTGTTTGCAGATATGAATGAATGAAAAATAAGACACCTCCACCTCCTCCCTGCTTTCTAACATGTACAGAAAGGCCGAGGGACTAATTTATCGCAACATAATAATTATTAGGTTATCTGCTTCATTCAAATTGTTTACTTCTTTACCTAACATAAGGGAATATATTATGGCCAGTGCTTTTCACACAACCCACTATTCAAATCTTAATATTTTTTAAATCTTTGTCTCCAAAACGTAGCTTATGAGTCCTCAATGGAATGAGCTTCTCATAGTCATTCCAACAAGGGGTCAAAAACTTTGTTTCTGAGGAAAAATACAAAAAATCTTATGTTTCACAAGAATATTTTTAGCAAATTGCATCGGCTAGGCATGTAAAGTAAATTATTTTGTTATCAATAACCTTTACTATACTGAGGCCACAATATGCAAAGCAAGTGTAAGCATTCGTTTATAATTATGCTTCTCACTTTAGAGGTGCCTCACACCAGATCCTGAAAACTGGCTCCCATTTTTCCAGCAGTGCAGAACTTGACCACCACAGTAAACAAGCACTGTGCCACTTTCCAGCCTAAGGTCTCATGGAAGCAATGTGATAATAACAGTATATTATTAATGTTGTTAGCAATTACTGCATTGTGGCTTGGGAAAGGCATGTGATCCCAACTGCCCACATGAGGGCACAGTGGCGCTGTGTACTCAGGCGTACTGCACGTCAATGGAGTCTGATAATTGCTTGTCATTGCTCAGTGGTTCTCTCTGGGTACTCCAGCTTCCTCCATCTGTAAAACTTTCCAATATTAAACTCCAAAAAATAAATTAATAAATATTTATGTTGTTTCCAAATATTTCAACAAATCTGTATCATGTGACCACTCATTGGAACGAGCTCATTGAGCTCGTTCCAATGAGGAGGTCACATGGTATGGTTTTGTTGCAATTTTTTTAAACACAAGTTTTTTTTCACAACTGATGACTTTTCCAGACTGTACAGAGAGATGCAGCTGATTCATTAGGTGAAGGGTTAATCTATTCCAATATTGCCGATCATTATTTTACAATATGACCCCATAGTCAAGTAAGAACAGGCCAAACATTATAATATATGCGAGAATGTCAAACATTTTTGATGGGAAACATTTTAGCCTATTATGAGTTTTAGTTCCCAGTTAAAAGGAAAAGTAGGAGTATCGATGCTTTTATGTCCTGTAATGCCTGGTAATTCCGTTCTTTATATAATGATTTATTAGTGTTACTCAAAATAAAATTTGGACTGTTATGTATTTTTTGTTCAATTTTATCTCATAAATAAAATAGCTGATGCTAAGCCTTGATGGGCTGTTTCTTTTTTTTTTAATTGATAACAGTAATAATTCATATACGTGTGTGGTGAACAATATGTTTTTAACCCTTTACTTAACGAACTGGTGCATCTGCCAGTGTAATTTACAAATTAAGTAGTTAAAAAATACATATTTTTCAATACATTTTTTAAAAAATCATATCATCACACCTCATTGGCATGAGATCAATGAGCTTGTTCCAATGGGGCATCAAATGATATGGTTTTGTTGAATTTTTCAGAAAAATTTGAAAAACAATCATTCAAATAATACATTTTGATATCCTGTGCATTGGGTGAAGGGTTACCAGAAGATGTTTTGGTATAATATAACAAATATAATATATATTATATTATATAATATTTATTTATTGGGGTTTAACAACACTTCTGACAGCCAGGGTCACCTCATGTTGGACAGTTTTATGGGTGGAGGAAACTGGAGTACCCAGAGAGAACCACCGGGCAATGGTGAGGAACTGCCAGACTCCCCAACACACTAACTGAACACAAGCAGGGTTAGCATTGGTTGCAGACAAGTGCACGATTGACGTGCAGAATGCCTTTGTACACAGCACCACTGTGTGCCCATGTGGGCAATCGGAATGAAGAGCCTTGCCCAAGGACACAATGCGGTTACACCTGGCCAGGATCAAACCATGAACCTTTCGGTTTGAAGCCCAATTCCGTAACCACTGAGCCACTGCCCCCCCCCCCCCCCCCCCCCCCCCCCCCCCCCAATAAATATAATACAACAAAGGTTGTGAGCCATATGACAGTTTATGGACAGGCCAGCCAAAACAAGATGTGTATATAGACAGAAGTGAACTGTGGTCAATATACATACAGCAGAATCCTCTTAATTGAATATCCATTTTGCCAGTGAAAATTATTCAATTAACAGGAGTATACAATTAACAGGGATTTGGTCAGTTTCCTGTGTTCTGGAGGTAAACTGAGCATTTATTCTATTATATCTTGTTTGACAGAGCTCACAGAGCTCTGTCAAACAAGATATAATAGAATAAATGCCTGTATTGGATGTAGTGAGGTCAAAAAGGTTGATAAATAAGGGTAATTTGGTGCGTGTCACAGTAAATTTTTAGACATATTAAAAAAATTTATATACAATTAACAGGAGTTTACTCTACAACCCATATGCAATTAACAGATCAAATTTGTACTGAAGGTATGGTAAATGGTTTTGTGTTTGAAAATTATATTCAATTAACAGGGATATACAATTAAGAGATATCCAATTAAGTGGGCTCCACTGTATTACAGGTTGACTAGCCAGTCAATAAACTGCCATTTGACTCACAATTTTGTGCAATATTTTTAATTATCACCCAGCAGAAAATGATTAATCAGTCCTTCATATTTATCAGTAGAACTTGCACATTCAAGCCACTAATGATGTTTTAGTTTGATAATTATTCTTGTGGTGCTTTCAATAAAATGTTTTTTATTGAAAGACCGCAAACTAATATAAACACTGTTCAACAGACTGATAATAACGAGATCAGTTACAACTGAAGCAAAATAACATTTTAAAATATTAACAGATACTTGTGACTATTACAGACAGCTGACTGATTTTAATTAACGGCATGTGATGTACTACTAACTGATAAGGCAACAGCTTGTAAGTTCTGTATCATTTATATGGGATAGCAAAAGTTAACTGCTACAGTCAAAACAAACTGCCTGGTTACATCTGCAGCATCAAACACAAAGTAGAAATCCTTTTGTAACACAAAAGAAAAACTACGGTTTTCAAACTGTAATATTGGTGTTGCCTGCCATTGCTCGGTGGTTCTATCCAGGTACTCCGGCTTCCTCCACCCATAAAACTGTTAGACCCAAGGCGACTTGGGCTGTTGAAAGTGTTGTTAAACCCCAATTTATAAATAAAAAACTAGAACTATCACTGAAGGTGATTAATATCCCCGCTTTGGGTTTTTAGAGGAATGCACTTCAGATCATGTAGGCGAAGGCCATAAGGAAATTGATTGATAAATGTAGGAGGTGTTGCGCACACAAGAATTTCATGTAGAAACCCATATTAAATCAAAGTTCAAGAGAGATAACCTAGTTAAAATTGTCGCAGATCAAAAATTTTGGAATATGCGCATGTTCACTTAGTAGTGATGATGTTTGAAAGGTTTCTTCAAAATCGGTTCTTTAATGTAGGAGTTGCACACACAAGAATTTGTTCTGACGGAAAGACTACGGACGGACGGACAGACGGACGTACGAACATACAGGGCAATTCCTATATAGCCCCCACTTCTTCGAAGAAGAAGGTATAATAATCAGCAAACTTGGGCCCCACACATTGACCCAATGTCTGAAAGTATTTACGGACATGGGACTCATTGGTTACCATGATGGACTTCAGATTTATTTATTTATTGGTATTTAAGGTCACATATTTCTGCACAATTGTGAATGCAACATAGATATAAAATACAGTCCAGCCAATCGGTTACCCATGTTGCCAATTTTAGTCGATTTCCATCCAGGCATTGGTTACCAGATCTTATTTTACCTGTAAAACAGTGCTTGTTTACTCCAATGCTTCACTTCCCAGGGTTTCAACTGGGATATTATTATTATTATTATTAGATATTGGTGTTTAAGGTCATATATTTTTGCACAATGGCTAATCATGACCACAACATGATGAGTATCAACTCAAGACCAGGGGTGAGCATTAATAGGCCATGTTCCCCATTTTAGAGAAGGTTTGCATCTCCCAAGCATTGGTGACTGGGTCCTATCTTACCAGTAAAACAGAGCCTGTTTACCACGGTGAACAGGCACTGCTTCACTTCCTGAGCTTCCCGCGGGGATCCAACTGGGATTTTCCAAGTTAAGAAGCCTGAAGTGTAATTTATTGTATTCTCTTAACACAAAAAAAAAAACTGAACTGAAACCATGTTTTCTTCCTGAACCTAAAACGAAATCAAATCTTCTAAATCAAAATCTCCCAGCTCTCGCCATGGGAAAAGAGGGTTAACCCTTTACCCAACGTAACAGCCAAAAATGGCCAGCGCTATTCTCAAAAATCGCCAAATAATTTTCATTATTTTTTCATTTTTTGTCTCAAAAACATAGGTTATGATCCCTCATTGGAATGAGCTCGTTCCAACAAGAGGTCATAACCTATTTTTTTGAGACAAAAAATTAGTTATTCAAGAATGTTTTTTGCAAGTGTCATCTGCTTTTCATGTTAGGTAAAGGGTTAAATACAAATATGCATAAATAAATTACATTTACCGGAGCTACAGGTTTCTTAACATTGTAAGGTGGTGAAATCTTGAAATTTTTCTTCTTTTTCTTTTTAAAACATCCACACAATGACATATTTGTTAATTGCCTTAATTAATAATCCATAATGAATAAACACATGGTATCAATCCTGACAGAACTCAACTCCGTGTGCACTCTACCCACATACACCTGCAGAACCTTCCAATGAATCCAACAATGGTTAACTTGTATTACACAAGTTCATATAGAATGTTGCTGGTCAGGTATATGAAATATGTCAGGACAAAAATTACTCAGGTATGTCCTTTTTTACCTTATAGAGACAGGAGATTCATTCACACTGGCGCATATCCAAGTTACAGTATATGAATGGCACAGCATAAAATAATGAAGTTTTAACTCTCAAATAATCACATCTGTTGCAATTTTATGGTCCAGACTCAGAATTGGTTAATCACCAAAAAGAGAACAAGAGCAATAAAATTTATTACCACACCTTACAACTGTTGTCTCACAAACATTTGTCATGACACATCTGAAACTTTCATGGGGGAAAGGTAAATGGTCTGACACACTTAAACATTGGGAAGTAGCTCGAATTTGAAAGTTGACAATCCAAACCAGTGACAGATAATGATTTCCACGATAGACTAACACCTTATTTAGTCTCTGGCCTTTACACTGTACATCCAAGTAATTTTACAACTCATTCTCAACAAATAAAAAACTCCATAACATAAAACCCTCGCCACACATGCTACTGAGTTGTTGGTAAATAGATGAACTTTACAATGCACAGTGAATAGAATAAGTTATCCAACTTTAACCTTTGAAAGTACGCTGGCCATCTGGGAATATTTCCTATTATCTAAATACATAAAGCTGAAGTCAAAAAATGTGTTGATACAATTTCTTCATTTAACACTTACAGGCTTTTACCTGGCTACTCTATAAATTCTGACAAGTGCCCTACAAAACATATGTATTAAAATTTAACCCTCAGCAAACTGACACCAGAAAATCAAAATTTCAAATGCAAATTTTTCCCATAATTTATCTATGAAATTAACCAATATGATCTTCTTCGACAGAGCTCATTCTGAGCTCTGTCAAAAAATTCGAATTGGTTAAATTACTAGTAGCAATATGGGAAAAATTTGTTGCTTGAAATTTTGGTGTTTTGACTGCAGTGTGCAGCGGTTTAAGTTTTCTTGTAAATTTTTTTCACTTATTACTGATTCGGTACAAAGGGCTTATTTTAAGGCTGTATTAACAGGCCTTAAAATTTGCCCTATTTGCAAAAATCAGTTTGGATTCTTGCGTACTCCTGTTATTTATTATTTATTTATTAGGGTTTAACAACACAGTAACAGCCAAGTACATATCTTGTCGGTGACAGTTTACGGGTGGAAGAAGCTGGAGTACCCGGAGAGAACCACCGAGCAACGACGAGCAGCTGCCAGCTCCCCAAAATCGTAACTCCACACTGCAGAACAGGCAGGGTTACATTGTTTGAAGACATGCGCACTATCGACGTGCAGTACACCTTAGTGCACAGCGTCATCATGCCCCCATGTGGGCAAACGTGGTTAAGTACCTTGCCCAAGGACACAATGCGGGGAGTCAGAATCGATCGCTCAGACGGTCACCCATCCTGAGGACTAACCGGGCTCAACGTTGCTTAACTTTGGTGATCTGACGAGAAGAGGTTACCGCAACGCCAACACGCCCCCGTTTAAGGTCACATACTTATGCACAATGGCTAATCGTGACCATGAGAGTTTTACAGGTGGAGGAAGCCGGAGTACCTGGAGAGAACCACCAAGCATCAATGAGCAACTGTCAGCTCCTCAACATTCTAACTCTGTTCAAGCTCTGCTCAAGCAGGGTTATAATGGTTGAACACATGTGCGCCATCGACATGCAGTACCCCTTAGTACACGGTGTCATCATAACCCTGTGTAAGCAACCTGGATAAAGTGCCTTGCCCATGGACACACAGTGGGTCATCCCAGATGGGGATCGAACTCGGGGATCAAGTCGGATAGTATAATGGGTGGAGGATGCTAGAGTACCTGAAGAAAACCACCAAGCAAGCAGCAGCAAGCAACTGTCAGCCTTTCCAATTTCGCTGGTCACCCATTCAAGGACTAACCAGGCTCGATGTTGCTTAACTGAATCTGACCAGAAACGGTTACCTAAATGCCACCTCGCCCCCGTACACTCCTCCTGCTGTGAGAATCAATTTTCAATTCTTAAATTGTTTAGAATTTGCGAGTACTGTTATGCATGTACACTTGTGAGTGCAACCATTACTTATTCCATCAGAAAAAAAACAAACCTCATATTTACCAGAATTTAGCCCTTTAGGGCCTAGTTCCATTTTTGGTGAATATCTTGTCTTACATGTACATGTACAATACATGTGTTCCACCTTACAGACCCTTTGGTGGGCCTTGCTGGAGGAAGTTACACTAATACTGTACTTTGGTTTCTTATGAAGTCTTTGCTGCCCATTTAAGCAGCACACTAATACTTTGGTTTCTAGTGAAGTCTTGGCTGCCCATTTAGGCAGCCAAGAAAGACATTACGAGACACGACTGCCAAGCCAAAGTGTTGCCTTATTATTAGAGAGTACAAAAAATATGTTGAATTTTCCAGGTCTTTAACCCTTTACCCAACGTAATGGCCCAAAACAACCAGCACTATTCACAAAAATTGCAAATCAATTTTCATTATTTTTTTCATTTTTTGCATCAAAAACATATTATTATGACCCCTCATTGGAAAGAGCTCAATGAGCTATGTGGATCATTCGTTAGGTAAAAGGTTAAAATGTGCAAAGGCATCACCTTCAATTCAGCCTTGAAGACGAAATAATGCAAAAAAAAATGTAGGAACCCATTTCTACAATTTTGCCATGACAGCCAGCCAAACAGACAGATGGACAGGCTGAGATATATTAAGCTTTAATTGATCAGGAATAAAACACTGGAGGTGGTTTTCTTAAATATGATGAACACTTCTTTGTCTATTTAGAACCAGACTAAATTTCCCCCTACTTATCTGTGTGATTTGCTGTTTGTATTGGGTGATGAAAAAATGTAAGGTCACCTATAATCTTGAGGTAAACTTGAAATATGATACAGGTAATCAGAAATAAAAGTAAGATATATGACATTCACCTGAACTTCTGGTCACGCTTATCTGTACAGTAGTGTAATATACCTATTAACCCTTTTGAAATTGAAAATAAAACTGTTTCATTCAACTCTTTATGGAACTGTGCATGACATAACCAAGGTAAGGTCTCTTTCAAACAGTAAATAAGACTTTCAGAACAAGAGGCCCCAGGAGGCCTGAGGGCACTCACCTGACATGGTAGCCTAAATATCAACACAGGGAATTGATGTCAATAAGTTGCATCTGCCCCTCCTAAGAAAAGCTTATACCAAATATCCAAAGATTCTGACCAGTGGATCTGAAAAAAAAGATTTTTAAAGAATATTCCTCATATTGAACTAAGTAATAATTCAGGCTCCCACAGGAAGCCCAAATATGAACCCTGGGACTTGGCTTTAACAAACTTGAATCTCACCCCCTAAGGATGCTGCACACCAAATATCAAAACATTCCGATTGCTGGATCTGAAGAAGATTTTTTGAGAAAATTTCTCATTTTGAACTAAGTTACAATTCGAGCTCCCACAGTGAGCCCAAATATGGACCTAGGGACATGGCTTGAACAAACTTGAATCTCTCCCCCCCCAAGGATGCTGCATACCAAATATCAAAACATTCCGACTGCTGGATCTGAAGATGAAGATTTTTAAAGAAAATTCCTCATTTTGAACTAAGTTATAATTCGGGCTCCCACAGTGAGCCCAAATATGAACCCAGGGACTTGGCGTGAACACACTTGAATCTCACCCCCCTAAGCATGCTGCATACCAAAAATCAAAAGATTCTGATTTGTAGATCTGAAGAAGAAGATTTTTAAAGAATATTCCTCATACTGCACTAATTTAAACATTTGGGTCTCCTATAGAGAGCCCAAATATGGACCCAGGGATTTGATTTCAATAAACATGTCAAACAATCTTCCAAAGATGTTATATGTGAAATTTGAAAGCTTTTGGAGCAGTGGTTTGGGAGAAAAGTAGTCTTAAATGTTTTTCCCATTACCAACAGTGTTAAAAAATGCTGACTCAGCACTTTTTCAAAGTCTCCAAAAAGTACCCCATGATAAAACCGATAGCAATTTTTTTTTACCATTCCATTCTGTTTGTCCTAAGGAAGCTTCACACCAAATAAGAATTCTCAGTGCCGTGCAGTTTTGGAGATATGGGCGTTTTAATTTTTTTCTAATTTAAGCTCCTGTGGTTCCCATGGGGTGATGGAAACAAACATTTGGGCATAAATTAAGTACTTATGACTCAATAAGCCCTCATATCAAATTTGGTTCAAATCTGCTTCTCGGTTTGGAAAATATAAATTTTGGGCGGGGCGAAAATTCTTGTCCCTCCCAAAACGAAGGCAAATGTAGCTCCTCGAACTTCTCTTGAACAAATCTGAGTCTACACCTCAAAAGAAAGCTGCACGCCAAATATCAAGTCTCTGCTACTGCTGGTTCATGAGAAGAAGATTTTTTTAAGATTTAAGCACACTTTTTGGGCGTAGCCCTACCGAGGGGCGAGGCAACTTGATTTGAACAAAATGAAATTGCAATGTCATAACAAACTATTATCTCAAATATCAATTAAATTGGTTCAGCCGTTTGGGAGGAGAAGATGCAAATGCCATGTCCACGGACGACAGACGATGCAAACACCTTGTTCACGGACGACGGACGGTGAATGATCACTATAGCTCTCCTGACTGAAAGTCAGGTGAGCTAAAAAGACTTTATATGTGCTTCAGTGTGAAAATGGTCTCTCGATTCCTGGGTACTCATGCCAATGTTAAAGGTAA
The DNA here is from genome assembly GCA_031216915.1 of Pictodentalium vernedei. Classification (NCBI taxonomy): domain Eukaryota; kingdom Metazoa; phylum Mollusca; class Scaphopoda; order Dentaliida; family Dentaliidae; genus Pictodentalium; species Pictodentalium vernedei. The sequence continues at coordinate 401,044,678 of CM062293.1, forward strand.
AAACAATTCAACTGAGCTGTTTTGAAGAGCCACTGGCACAGTCAGAAAATGGGGGTGGGAGAATGTATAAACATGACTGTGAGCCATGTACTTTTCTTCCCACGAATAAAATTAAATGCAGTGTCAAAATGAGGACCTCTGGTTATTGGGGGTTGAATTTGACTAGCCAATGAGGAGTTATTTATTTATTGGTGTTTTTTAATGTCACAAATTTCTATTCAATGGCTAATCATGACTGCGACATGGATATAAAGTCAAGTCCAACCAATCGCCTATATGCATGTTGTCCATTTTTGAGGACTTCCACCCGACACTAGTTACAGGATCCAATTCTTCCAGCAAAACAGAGCTTGTTTATCACAGCAAATTAACCAATAAAAGACTAACATGACCTGAAATATCCTGACACTTTGTTAATAAAATTGTACATATATGGATGCCATTGGAACCAGGTTAATGAGCTGGTTCCAATGATATCCATATTTGTAAGGTTTTATTGGTAAATATTGTGTATTTTTAAAACAATTATCAAATTCTGTATATGTTTTAAAAACTAAGCCATGATGGAGAAAGGGTTAACATGTGTTTTCAGTATACAACAGGTGGTTCAACCATGATGGCCTCATGGGATCCGGAGACACTCATGGGAGGTATGGATTCTCACCACCATTTTTGCGAGAATCCAAATGGATTTGCCCAAATTTAGATGAAATATAAGCCCTGCATTACCTTCATTTTCTAATGACACCATCACTATATCCATGTTAGAAAATCCTTCTGCAATATCCAACTGATGATTTGATCTGTTTAACCCTTCACCCACTGCAGACAATATCAAAATTTATTATTTTAAATCTTATTTTTTCCCCCGAGTTTTAAAAAAACACTACTCAACCATATCATGTGACCTCTCATCGGAATGAGCTCAATGAGCTTGTTTCAATGAGGGGGGTCACATGATGATTTTGTTTAAATTTTTTGAAATATAAATGTTTTCCAACAGCTCATTTTGTAAATTATGTGGACGGATGCGGCCGATTCATTGAGTAAAGGGTTAACTCCCCATAAGCAACTACTGAAGTGACTGTGTTTTGGGGAGGGGTATTTCTTGCAATTCCTGTAAAGCATAATAAGACTGTGGCTGTAGACCAACTATGTATTTATTTGATGGTGTTGGGAGCATAGTGGCTCAGTAGGTAGAGGTGCAGGCTGCAAGCCAAGAGGACCTCAGTTCAAATTCCACCTGTACAAGCCAGAAAATAAGCAGACTGTCATCTGCAAAATGAGGTCCCCAGAGGGTGAATTTGCACAGCAGGGTAGCATCACTAAATTTACAAACCTCAACCTCAATCTCAATCAGGGTCTCAAAACTAAACAGAAAGAACTACCCAGAGGATAAATTGGACCACTGTATGGGATAGCATCATCAAATTCACCCTCTGGGAACCTCATTCTGCACATGTCAGACTGCTTATTTTCAGGCCTGCACCTGTAGCAACCTCGTTGTGTCCTTGGGCAAAGCACTTAATCCTAACTGTCCACATGGGGGCACGGTGGCATTTCACTACAGCCTATAATTCATGGTGCATTGTTCACATTTTTGTGCATGCATTGTATTATTTGGCCTATTTCCCATAAATAGATTTTAACCCTTTACAGAAAACACATGATATCCAAATTTGTTATTTCAATTTTTGCCCCCAATTCTTGAAAAATTTCAAGAAAACCATATCTTGTGACCCCTCATTGGAATGATCTCGATGAGCACTATCCAATGAGCGTGGTGGGATGGGGGGAGGGGTTGGGGTGGGGGGGTGGGGGGGTGGGGGGAAGGGGGTTTACATTATGCCGTTTTGTTATCTTTTTTTTCTAATGCGCAATTTGTATGCATGGATGCAGTGAATCCGTTAGATAAGCATTAATCTTTGCAAAGTGGAACTGAGGTGTGGTCTTGTTTAAACACAGAAAGTTAAAATGCAGGTGCGAAGGCATGCAAGAGCGACAACTCACCTCACAATTGAAAGACTGATTAAACTTTATCTCCCATGGGAGACTTTTCAAAGTCAAGTGAAACTGAAGCCTTAGAGGTAGAATTAAAGTCAATACTGGAAAATAAAATAAGAGGAATGATACTCAGAAGTAAAGCAAATTGGAAGGTGGAGGGGGAGAAATCAACTAAGTACTTCTGCAATCTTGAAAAAAGGCATTTTACCGAAACAATTATTCCTAAAATAGTCAAGTCTGATGGCACAGAAACTAATAACTTGAGTGAAATATTTTCAGAGCAAAGGGCCATTTATACAAATCTGTATGCCTCAAGAATCAATCTGACAAGGAGTTCTTTAGAGGAGGACAAATTTTTTTTGATCCCGAAAATCCCTTTTTAAATTTTTTATTCGAGGACGAAAGAGACTCCATTGAAGGCCCCCTTTCAGAATCTGAAGGTTTAGCATCTCTAAAATGTATGAATGAAAGTGTCAATGACACTGTAGCTCAACTTGACAAACTTGAACTTGGTAAGTTATAAATGAAATGGCAAAATTGAAGATCATTGGTACCAATGTCATTTTTTTTGCCAGTGGCAACATTTTTTGACAGAAACTGAAGAAAATCGATAGCTCCCATCTAGAGGCCTCCCCAAACAAGCATGCCAGGTTTCAAAGCAATCCGATCATAAATGTGCCCTGTAGGGTGTACAAAAGGGAAATATTGTGGTATGACTAGACTAAATTCTAAGAACGTTGGCCGTGGCAACATTTTTTGACAGAAATGGAAGAAAATCGACAGCTCCCATCTAGAGGTCACCGTAAATAAGCATACCAGGTTTCAGAGCAATCTAATCATAAATGTGCCCTGTAGGGTGAGCCAAAGGGAAATATTGTGGTCTGACTAAACTAAGTTCTAAGAATGTTGGCTGCGGCAACATTTTTTGATGGAAATTGAAGAAATCGATAGCTCCCATCTAAAGGTCACCCCAAACAAGCATGCCAGGTTTCAAAGCAATCCGATCATAAATGTGCCCTGTAGGGTGTGCCAAAGGGAAATATTGAGTCTTCTGACTAAACTAAGTTCTAAGAACATTGGCCACGGCAACATTTTTTGACGGAAATTGAAGAAAATTGATAGCTCCCATCTAGAGGTCTCCCCAAACAAGCATACCAGGTTTCAAAGCAATCAAATCATAAATGTGCCCTGTAGGGTGTGCCAAAGGGAAATATTGTGGTCTGACTAAACTGAGTTCTAAAAACGTTGGCCGCGGCAACACTTTTTGACGGAAATTGAAGAAAATCGATAGCTCCCATCTAGAGGTCACCCCAAACAAGCATGCCAGGTTTCAAAGCAATCCGATCATAAATGTACCCTGTAGGGTGTGCCAAAGGGAAATATGGAGTCTTCTGACTAAACTAAGTTCTAAGAACGTTGGCCGCGGCAACATTTTTTGACAGAAATTAAAGAAAATCGATAGCTCCCATCTAGACGTCACCCCAAACAAGCATACCAGGTTTCAAAGCAATCTGATCATAAATGTGCCCTGTAGGTTGTGCCAAAGGGAAATATTGAGGTCTGACTAAACTAAGTTCTATGAACGTTGGCCGTGGCAACACTTTTTGCCGGAAATTGAAGAAAATCGATAGCTCCCATCTAGAGGTCACCATAAATAAGCATACCAGGTTTCAAAGCAATCAAATCATAAATGTGCCCTGTAGGGTGTGCCAAAGGGAAATATTGTGGTTAGACTAAACTAAGTTCTAAGAACGTTGGCCGCGGCAACATTTTTTGACAGAAATTGAAGAAAATCGATAGCTCCCATCTAGAGGTCTCCCCAAACAAGCATACTAGGTTTCAAAGCAATCTGATCATAAATGTGCCCTGTAGGTTGTGCCAAAGGGAAATATTGAGGTCTGACTAAACTAAGTTCTACGAACGTTGGCCGTGGCAACATTTTTTGCCAGAAATTGAAGAAAATCGATAGCTCCCATCTAGAGGTCACCCTAAATAAGCATACCAGGTTTCAAAGCAATCAAATCATAAATGTGCCCTGTAGGGTGTGCCAAAGGGAAATATTGTAGTCTGACTAAACTAAGTTCTAAGAACGTTGGCCGCGGCAACATTTTTTGACGGAAATTGGAGAAAATCGATAGCTCCCACGTACGCCGACGGACGAGAAGTGATGGCAATAGCTCAGCTTGACTTTGTCAAGTTGAGCTAAAAATACTAAATCACCAAGTTCTGACAGTTTCACAGCAGATTTTTACAAATTTTTTTGGAAAGACATTGGTACCTTTTTAATTAACTCCTTTAATTATGGCCTGATAAACGTAGACGTAAAAATTGGATCCACCGCCATAGCCAATCGGCTTAAAAAAATATTACCAAAACTAATATCAGATACTCCACTTGGTTTTATGAAGGGAAGATACATAGGGGAATCAACTAGACTGACTTTGGATCTAATTAAGAAATGCGAGGAACAAAATATCTCGGGTATGGCGCTTTACTTGATTTTGAGAAAGATTTTGACTCTCTGGAATGGCCATTCATTGAAAGGACACTCAGATTTTTTAAACTCAGTTCTTCCATCATAAATTGGTTTCACACCTTTTATTCTAATATTTATAGCTATATCCTAAATAATGGACACTGTTTAGATAAATTTAGCCTGCAGCGTGGGGTAAGGCAAGGGGATCCTCTCTCGCCTTATCTTTTTATACTCTGTGCGGAAATATTAAGTGCTGCATTGAATCTTAACCCAAATATTAACGGCATAAAAATAAATAACTCGGAGTTTTTGATAAGTCAATATGCTGATGACTCCACACTGTTTTTGAGCGACGATGGACACTCTCTTGATGTTGCTCTAGAAATAGTAAATAAGTTCTCCAAGGTCTCTGGACTGAAAGCCAACTTTGATAAAAAAGAAATCATTTGGATTGGGGCCAAAAGGGGTTGTGGTGATGAACTATGTATAAAACAAAAGGTAAACTGGTATCACAGTAATTCATTCAAAATATTAGGTATCGAATATAATCTGTTCAGCGAAAATTATATTTTAAAAAATTATGAAGACCAGATACTAAAGATCGAGAGATTGTTACGTGAATGGTCTTTCAGACATTTAACCTAACCCTCATTGGGAAGACAACTGTGATTAATTCACTCGCACTTCCAATGCTAATACACTGTTTGACTGTCCTCCCAGATCCACCAGAAAGTATTTTCCGGAAAATACAAACTGTGTTTTATAACTTTCTTTGGTCAGGCAAAAATTAAAAAATTAAGCGAACAACAGTTATCAATTCAATAAAAGACGGCAGCTTAAAATTTCCAGATATTAAAACATACTGCTATTCTCTGAAACTTTCTTGGATCAAAAAACTTATTGACCCAAACCTGCTGGCCACCTGGAAAACGTTAGTTTTAGATGATTTTGAATATCACAGACTCGACAAAATTTGGCACTTACACAAAGGACTTTTGAAGGTTGGGGAACATACAAATATATTTTGGAAAAACGTATTGTTGGCATGGTCCTTACTAGATTCATAAATCACCACAACCCCAGAACAAATATTTAGTGAGCCTCTATATTACAACTCACAAATAAAAGTTAATAACAAGATGTTTTTTGATAAAAGATGGTGTGAATGCAATATTTATTTCCTAAGTGACTTATTAACGGAACAAAGGACTTTTCTGTCATTCATTGACTTCTCCAGTAGGTACAATCTCAGGACGCCCTTCAAAACCTACCAAGGGGTGATCAATGCGATTCCCCAGTCATGGAAAGACATAATGTAACAAACCCCCAAACCTTTAATAATCAAACATGATTATCTTGAAAAACTAAAATCCACAAATAAAGCATGCAACACGTTTTACCCAATATTTTTAAACTTAACAGCTGTTATCCCATCCAAATCGCAGAAACAATGGGAAATATATTTGGATATCAGATTACAGTCCGAAGATTGGGAGTTGATATACAAAAATTCTTTCACAGCAAGTGACGACTCATACTTACAGAGTCTTCAGAACAAAATTTTACACAGAACAATCTACACTAACTCAAAGCTGTACAAAAGTGGATTATCGGAAACAGAGTTATGTACTTTCTGTAGTAATAGTAAAGAGATGTTGTCACATCTATTTTTTGAATGTTCTTACTCTAAAACAATTCTGCTCAATCTCTGCGATAAGTTGAATCACTCATGTGCTGTGTCCTTTCCCGTGACACCCCAGTATATATTCCTTTGTATCCCGATACAGGAAGGGCTAGCAGGGATAACAGAATTATTAATACTCCTATATAAGGAATTCATATACTCCTGCAAAGTTAGAGGATGCCTGCCAGAATTCATAAGTTTTATTGAACAACTAAAGCTATATAGAACATTTGAAGTTACGTCCACTAACATGTATCATGACAAAAAGGCAACTGCTATAAGAAACAGATGGGACATGGTCCAAGATCTACTAAGTCTAGTGACAGGTCACAGTGATGTCTAATACAAGGTTGTCCCGGCCCCATATACTCCTTCAAACAGGCCAACATCAATATTTAGCACTCCCATAAGATATATTATTTAATAATTTAAAAAGTAAACTTCATCTTCCATGCAAAATTAAACATGGCAGTGAATCAGTTAATATCTGGAAATCTCTTCAGGACTCGGATAGACACAGAAAAACATGTCGACGGCGACTGGGTAACAAAAATCTAATGACATTTCTGATGCTTCAAGGGTGGTGTGACAGTTTGATAGATGCATACATGGACTAAATGGGAGACTAGAGTTTGTTATTGGATTTAACCCCCTTCCACTAAAATGTATTTGGTTAAATCCCTAATTGCATTATGGAAAAAAATTAGAGCAATGGTTACGGCATGGACTTCAAACCTAAAGATCCATGGTTCAATCTCCACCAGGGATAAGTACATTGTGTTCTAGGGCAAGGCACTCAACTCTTAACCCGCTGAGTATTTTAAAAATATTTTCCATCACATCTAGTCATGGCTGCTATAAAGCAGCCATGGCTAGATTTGATGGAAAAACAAAGGGAATTTAATTCAAGAAATCACTGGATAAAATGTCGATACAATTTGCAGAGAAACATTTGGCTAAATGTGCCAAATTATACATATTTTAGTGAAGAGATTTTCTGTCCTGGACAGGATTTTCCGACAGCTGCATGCAAGGAGTTAATTCCAATTGCCCATGGTGGCACAGTGCTGTTGTGTTCTAAGGCATACTGCACGTTGATGGTGCACTTGTCTTCAACCAATGCTAACCCACCTTGTACAGAGTTAGTACATTGGGGAGTCTGACAGATGCCCACTGCTGCTCAATGGTTCTCTCTAGGTACTCCAGCTCCCTCCACCTGTGAACCTGTCTGACACGATGTGACCCTGGCTGTTGAATGTGTCATTAAACCTCAATGAATAAATAGAAAAAAATTTCCACTTGACTGACCCTTGGTTATCATCGTGTAGAAGGTTAACTCTTTCAACACGAGGGGGCACTTTTCCGGTGCAGGAACATGATACGTCATAATTTCACTAAGTAGGATGGCTACTAACTGAACATGTGTGGGAGAACAATTAAAATTTTCAACATGCAGCCTGAAGGCTGCACGTTGAAAATATTAATTGCTCTACCCACAAATAATGGATATGGATTCTTCCAATTTCTGACATTTAATGGGCATGGAAAATACCACCAGTGTTGAAAGGGTTAAACAAAGAGGTCTCACTTAGTTAATTGCAGACAGAGATTTCTCAAATATATTTAGGCTAGAATCTAAATTTCTAAATCATCAAGTCACTTTCAGCATCTATGGCTATCGCAAGACCTCAACAAAGGTATGAGGTCATGTTTGACTAATCTTTTATACATATGCTGCCCATGTGACATCCACCCCAGGCATTTGTGATCGGATCCTATTTTATCAGTTAAGTGGAACTTGTTTAAAATACTATACAAGCACTGCTCCACTTTCAGGGGTTCCAACAGGGGGGAAAAATGTGTTTGCATGTCTTTGCCATGTCACAATTTATGGGAGAGTTCCAAGAGGCACTCAACCATATATTGCAGCAAGACAAATCTGCAAAGGCTAAAGGATAGAGAAAAAGGTATATTTGAAACAAAATTATCAGTCTGAAGTTTGTGCTCTGTATAAAGGGAAAGAACTCTCAATAAAAGCAGCAAATACCCAAGATATTTATATATTCTCTTGATACCCAAGATTTTATATATTCTCTTGATAACCACAGTAAAAGAAATAAAAATGGTACCTTTTTTTACCAAATATTTGTGAAACATGGTTATTCGATGAAATTATAAAGTACAGTGAAACTATCTCTATCTGATAGCTATTAATAATTTCTGAAAAAAGGCACAAAAATATTAGGAAACTTTCTTGTTCATGTTTCATATTCAGTCAAACACAAGCACAAATAGTATTTTTTTCATATAAATTTGTTTCATTACAACTTATAAGAGAGTGCCTGTGGGCACTCCCCAATAATTTGTAATAAAACAAATTTTGAATAACAATTTCAGACCACCAAAAATAATCCAGCCCTCAACCAGATAAGGGAGAGTGCCTATAGGCAAGGTAAAGACTTGTGAACAAATTTTGATGACTAATAATAATTAATACTCTTCCATTAACTGGAAAGCATATCACTAAATTATGTTTGGTAAACAAAATTTGTTCCCATGTCTTTGCCATGTTACAATTTATGGGAGAGTTTCAATAGTCACTCTTCCATAAACTGTAGCATGACAAATCTGCACAGACTAAATAATTTCACTCCTGAAGATAATATGATGCATATCCACAGAATATTAAGCCTTTAAGTTGTAATACTTATACTTCAGAATGGAACCCAAATATGGGCTTCAATCACTCAACCATTTTATATATTGGCAACTAACCTTGAGCTATGGAAATCTCTCTGAGACTGGTGTAATAATAAAAAAAAAAAAAACACAAAAAAATATTCCTTGAGATTATTTATTTATTGATGTTTAAAGTCACTTTCAGCATCTGTGTCTATCTCAAGACCAGAACATAGGTATAAGGTCAAGTTTAACCAATCATTTATGCCTTGCTGCCCATCAAGCAGACTTGCAAAATGAGGTCCCCAGAGGGTGAATTTAGTGATGCTACCATGCACAGCAGGGTAGCATCACTAAATTTACCCTCTGTGAACTGCAATCTGAATCAGTGTCTCAAAACTAAACAGAAAGAGGTACCCAGAGGATAAATTGGCCCACTGTATGGGATAGCATCATCAAATTCAGCCGCTGGGGACCTCATTCTGCATATGTCAGACTGTTTATTTTCAGGCCTGCTGCCCATGTGACTTTAGAGGACTTCCACCCCAGGCATTTATGACCTGGTCCTATTTTACCAGTGAAGTAGAACTTGTTTATCATAGTTAACAAGCCCTGTTTCACTTGCTGGGGCTTCCCACAGGGGGCGGGCCTTGTGATTATTAAATAATACATTTTACTGATACTGTGACAAACCGTATCTAACAATATCCACATGTAATTACTGAGATGATTTTATAAATTGTTTTTTGTATAGTGGAGCCCACTTAACTGGATATCTTACTGAGAAGACCCGGTTAATTGAATATAATTTCCAACTACAAAACCATTTACCAGACCTTCAGGACAGATCAGACCTGTCAACTGCATATAAATTATAGAGTAAATGTCTGTTAATTTAATAAAAAGTCTTGAAATATGTTGAGAAATTAACTCTGACAATCACCGAATTCCCCTTGTTTATAGACGTATTTGGCCTCTGTACAGTCCAAACAGGCATTTGATCTATTATATCTTGTTTGACAAAGCTCCAAGAGCTCTGTCAACCATGATATAATAGAATAAAAGCTCAATTTAGCACAAGAATGGAAGAAAGTGACCAAATCCATGTTAAATGAATCCTCCTGTTAATTGAATAATTTTCACAGGCAAATGGGCTATTCAATTTACATTGTTCCATTGTATTAGTAAGAGAGATAGGCAGTATTAAAATTTTGAGTTCAGTATCGGTTTCGGTATTTTTAGGTGGGTATATCTCGGTATCATTTCGGTATTCGGTAGCTTCAGACTTGGCTGAGATTTGCTGATAGTACCAAAGAGGAATTTTGGAAAAAACAGAACATGTTGTTGTAGTATCATTCTACCACAATGCTATAAATGCCACTGCCAATGAGTTCAATAGTGGCATTCTTTTACGACCACAAATCATATCTATAGTAATTTTATGACTTGTTCTAAATGCACCTTAATGTTTAAAGACCTATTTCAGGCTTTTGCAATCTCAGATTGTGTGCCCTATCCATGCCATCTTTAGGAGGCCCTGCTGACAATAGACAAAACACCTGGGCAGTGATTTCTAGTCAGGTCTTGGCTGCCTATTAAGGCAGCCAAGACCTGACTAGAAATCACTGCTAAGTAATTAAACATGCACAGGTTGTAGTCTAGTGGGAATTCAGGACAGTTGCCGGGTCCATTGAGGGTTAACAAAAATGAAAAGAAAGTCAATCACTTCTTTCATGAAAATGTACCTTTCAACTATTATCAAGCCCCAATAGGGACTTATAAATAGTGAATGTAGGAAATTTTGAAAATTCAGATGGTTTCAATATTCAACGATTGGTTCAGTTTGTTTTTTTCGGTATCCCCTGATATCTGTATCGGTTTGGTTTTTCAGAATATTGCCCATCTCTGATTACCGTATTTACTCTATGTATTGGGACAGCTAAAAAATAATTATTTTCACAGGTGTCCCAATTCTTAGAAAATGGGGAAAGAACAGAGGCTGGTCTTGATCTGATGCTGAATAAAGTTGTGTGTGATTCATTTTCCATCATTATATACGAAAATCGCTGTCCAATTTTTTTTTATATTTTCATTTTTTGCTTCCAAAACATAGCTTATGATCCCTCATTGGAACGAGCGTATTGTGCTCGTTCCAATGAGGGATCATCAGCTATGTTTTGGAAGCAAAAAATGAAAATTTTTAGTTACCCAAGAATTTTTTTTATGAGTGTCATCTGCTACTAGCGACGGGCCAACTGGAAACAAATCTCCTGAATGTCCCAAACTTTGGAGCATAAAAAAAATATAGTTTTCTGGAAAAAATATGTGTCCCAAATCATAGAGTGTCCCAATACATAGAGTAAATACAGTAGTAACAAAACAGATGAATTAATTTGTCACTTCAAATAATCAGATAAATTATAATTACTATTTTTCATTACAAAACCTACCTTTTCTGAATGTCCACTTTCGAAATTCAACTTGATGTCAAAATCAGCCCAGTAGTTTTCAGAGAATAAATCCCGAAATTTCCTCTTATTACAACAAGTGCATGTGGCACAGTGACCACAGCAAAGACAATACTTTGTTGAAGAAAGAGCACAAGGTGACTGTTGAGGAAGTTTACTAGATCCACTGAATGAACTGGGCACGCTACCACTCCTGCGACTGTTGTGTGAGGTCGAGAATTGACGTTCGGAAAATCTCCTTTTCCGGAAGACTGCTGACTTTGTTTCAGGTGAAGCCCTCCTGTGAAAGAACTTTGCATCAGGGCTTAATGACCTTGCTCTCAGTAAGGCAAACTTCAGAGCCTTTGTGGACATGTTTGCATTGAAGATGATGGCTGCAGAATATGTATGTACACTTCCAGATCAATTCTACTGTTATCAAGCCCCGATCAATATGAATGTGGAGGTGTCAATAATACTTATTGTGGTTAGTACATGCACCTAACACACTATGACGCAGGTATTATATTCAATCCAATATTCAATTTATCCTTGGAACAAATTTCTATAATCAGCAAGTTCGCAGCATTCAATCGTATCCATATTCGGCAAGATTTGGGCAACATGACCACCTTTCATATCCATCACCCAACCTTTCATGAAAATATAATTTTAAAGATCTATTCACCCTTCTCCTACCACAAGATGCAGACATCACTTAGTCCTCTGCACACCAATGTCAAAATATCAAAATTTTAACCTGCAATTTTCCCCAATAATGCAACTAGGTATTTAACTGGTTGAGTACTGGAAGCCACTATTGTGGCTCTACTGAAAAGTGCTGAAAGCTGCTTTAGTGGCTTTAACCCTTTACCCAATGAATCAGTCACGTCTGCCAACGTAATATACAATTCAGCAGCTGAAAAAATATTATTTTTCAAAAAATTTCAACAAAACCATATCATGATACCCCTCTTTGGAACAAGCTTGTTGAGCTCATTCCAATGAGGGGTCACATGATATGGTTTTGTTGAAATTTTTTGAAAAATTTAAAATGAAAGTGTCAATGACACTGTAGCTCAACTTGTCAAGACAAAGACAAAGACATGTACATGTATAGTATGTGATACAGCAATGACAAACATCTAGGTAATGACCTGATAACAAAGGTACATATAAAGTATTGTAACGGTCTGTACATAAATACTGACCATTGCCTGTAACAAATGTATAGGTAAAGTATTGTAGAGGTGGGTGACTGTCAGATGCTAAACTAGAAAAGAAATCTTTGCGTCCCAGAATGGGTCTGACTGAACCCCAAACTATTTGTTCTCAAAGCACAGTGATAACAAAGGCACCCCAAAACACACTCATTCCTGTCCCAAGATGAAAACAAAGTACCCAAGAAGTTTCGTGAAGATCAGTTCACAAATATGAGCTGTGTAGAAGTTGTGACAAAAAACTGATTGGACCTAATTTCGGTACAAAATGGCCACTGGCTGCCATCTTGAATTTTGGACCGCACCCAGAAACACTCATTCTCGTCCCAAGGTGATAACAAAGGTACCCAAGAAGTTTTGTGAAGATCGGTTCATAAATACAGCCTCTAGCCCGAGCCGTATTGACATGTGCACTTACAGTGTATAAGTAGCACTGAATAAATCAAAGTTCATCTAATTTGCATAATTTCTGCACGAGAAAAAAACCTGTACTATATGTGATGTATTCCATGTTACTAAACATTCATACAAAAATTTATTCAAATCAGAACTTTCATACAGAAGTTCTGTACAAAAAACTGATTGCACTAATTTTGGTACAAAATGGCTGCTGGTGGCCATCTTGAATTTCGGACCACACCCCAAAACACTCGTTCTCATCCCACGGTGATAACAAAGGTACCCAATAAGTTTCGTAAAGATCGGTTCATAAATACGGCCTCTAGCCTGAGCCGTATAGAAGTTGTGAACAAAAAACTGATTAGACCTAATTTCGGTACAAAATGGCCACTGGCAGCCATCTTGAATTTTGGACCGCACCCAGAAACACTTGTTCTCGTCCCAAGGTGATATCAAAGGTACCCAAGATGTTTTGTGAAGATCAGTTCATAAATACAGCCTCTAGCCCGAGCCATATTGACATGTGCACTTACAGTGTATAAGTAGCACTGAATAAATCAAAGTTCATCTAATTTGCATAATTTCTGCATGAAAAAAAACCCCGTATTATATGTGATGTATCCCATGGTACTAAACATTCACACAAAAAATTATTCAAATCAGAGCTTTCATATGGAAGTTCTGTGCAAAAATCTGATTGCACCAAATTTTGTACAAAATGGCTGCCATCGGCCATCTTGAATTTCGGACCACACCCAAAAACACTCGTTCTCGTCCCACGGTGATAACAAAGGTACCCAAGGAGTTTCGTAAAGATCGGTTCATAAATACGGCCTCTAGACCGAGCCGTATTGGCATTTGCACTTACAGTGCTGAAAGTAACACCAAAAAACATCAAAATTAGTCTAATTTGCACAATCTACGCACGAGAAAAAAACCTGTATTATATGTGATGTATCCCATGGTACTAAACATTCATACGAAAAATTATTCAAATCAGAGCTTTCATATGGAAGTTCTGTACAAAAAAAAATTTCTGCATCATCGGTACAAAATGGCTGCTGGCAGCCATCTTGAATTTCGGACTGCGCCCAAAAACACTCGTTCTCATCCCACGGTCATAACAAAGGTACCCAAGAAGTTTCGTAAAGATTGGTTCATAAATACGGCCTCTAGCCCGAGCCATAGCAGCTTGGCACTTACAGCTCTGAAAGTAACACTAAATAAATCAAAGTCAGTCTAATTTGCATAATTTACGCACGAGAAAAAAACCCGTATTATATGTGATGTATCCCATGGTACTAAACATTTATACAAAACTTTATTCAAATCAGAACTTTCATACAGAAGTTCTGTACAAAAAACTGATTTTTGCATCATCGGTACAAAATGGCCGCTGGCAGCCATCTTGAATTTTGGACCACACCTAAAAACACTCGTTCCCGTCCCAGGGTCATAACAAAGGTACACAAGAAGTTTCGTAAAGATCGGTTCATAAATACGACCTCTAGCCCGAGCCATAGCCAATTGTTGACGTACGGACAGACGGCCAGACGGACAGATGGATGGACGGATGGACGGACAGACGGACGACGGACGACGGGCCATGACAATAGCTCAAATTTGACTTCGTCAAAGTTGAGCTAAAAATGATATTTAAAATAATAAATTTTGATATCGTCTGCATTGGGTAAAGGGTTAAACTGAATGAATTTGCTTGTTGTTTGCTTAGCTGTAGACAAAAATTTAGAAAAATTGTTTGGTCACAATTTATTGGATAAAAGGCCCACTTCAATAAATTATAACAAAACAATTATTGATAAATAAATACTTGCTGAACTAAGGCACTTCTTGCTGGTAGTATGGGACCTTTGAAATTAGACATGACCTCGAACCTGCACATGAAATTAAGTGATCATCGGACAAGAACTATGGGGTGTAGCCTTCGCTAAAGAAAATGTGAACAGACTTACAGAATCACAAGACTTCCACATGCATGATGGCAATAGCTTATTTTGACTTTGTCAAGTTAAGCTAAAAAATATTTGTGTTACAAATTCCCTTTGAAAAATAATTTAGCACTCTACATGACTCTACCAGTAAACATCTTCAGTGAGTTCTCACAAACAAGATTGAGATGGTTGAATTTCTAACTGCATTATGGGGTGAGTTTTCTGTTTGAACTTTTGTTATTTTGACATTAGTGTTCAGAAGGTTAAAATATCAAAAATTTAAATTTTTTGCCTCATAACCGGCCTTATTAATCCTCATTCCTGCATTGCCAAGCATATATCTGTTAAGTGAATTTTTAAATGACTGCTAAATAGTGTTCCACTGTAAGCAGATATTTGCTGTTTTGTGCTAATGCCTAACCAATTAAACTAAAACATTTTAAACTGATCTCCGAGTTTCTTACATTTGCCTGATGATATGCTGTCAAATGACACACTGTTGCATGGGTCTCAGCAGAGATGGGCGGTATTTGAATTTGGAGTTTGGTAACGGTTTCGGTATTTTTAGGGGGAATGTCACGGTATTGGTTCGGTATTCTGTATCAGATTTGACTGAGATTTGCTGATAGTACCCAAGGGGAAATCAAATTAAGAAAATACAGAATAAGTTGTTCTTGTATCATTCTACCACAGTGCTACACATGCCACTGCCACTGAGCTCAACATTGGCATTCTTTTACCAACAGAAATCATATCTACAGTAATTTTGTGACTTGTTCCAAACACACCTTAACCCTTTACCCAATGCAGACAATATCAAAAATCATTATTTTAAATATCAGTTTTTAAAAATTTTCAAAAAATTTCAACAAAACCATATCATGTGACCCCTCGTTGGAACGAGCTCAACGAGCTCGTTCCAACGAGGGGTCACATGATATGGTTTTGTTGAAATTTTTTTAAAAATAATATTTTTTCAACTGCTAAATTTGCATATTAGGCGGGCGGATGCGGGCGTTTCGTTGGGTAAAGGGTTAACTTTCAAAGGCCTATTTCAGGCTTTTGTGATCTCAGAACATGGGTCATTAACATTCCATCATTAGGAGGTCCTGCTGACAATAGATAATTACCTGAGCAGTGATGTCGATTCAAGTCTTGGCTGCCTTAACCCTTTACCTAACATGAAAAGCAGACGACACTTGCAAAAACAATTCTTGAACAACTATTTTGTTTCATTTTTTGTCTCAAAAACATAGGTTATGACCCCTCATTGGAACGAGCTCGACGAGCTCGTTCCAATGAGGGGTCACAACCTATGTTTCTGAGACAAAAAATGAAAATTAACTGGCGATTTTTGTGAATAGCGCTGGCCGGTTTTGGCCGTTATGTTGGGTAAAGGGTTAACAGAATTGACTAGAAATCACTGCTCAGAAACTGGACAAGTAAAGACTGAAGTCGAGTGGGAATTCATGTTAATTTCCCAAGCCCTTGAGCATTAACAAAAACTGAAAAGAAAATCAGTCACTTCTTTCATGAAACTGAACTCAATTGCTATCAAGCCTCAACAAGATCATATGAATAGCGAATGTAGGAATGTACAAAAGTTCTGACAGTTTCGGGATTCAGTAAAGGGTTCGGGTCGGTATTCGGTATCCCCATGATATCAGTATCAGTTCAGTTTTTCAGTTAATTGCCCATCCCTAGATCTTGGAGAGGTATTCCAAAAGCGTATCACAAAACACCATTTCAGACACTGAAGAAAAGGTACACACATCAACTGAAGAAAAGGTGCACATGGATGCTGTTTCAATAGTAGAATGCAGACCATCACAATAAGTTAGCACCTATACTACAACAACCCTATTTCCGTGAACATCCTGTGCTTTGCCACTCCCAGTCAAGACAGCAAGAGTGAAATGATATTCAGTATTACATTTCCTTGGCAATAACATCCATTCCAATGTTGTAATCAAAACTGACAATGCACAAGCGAGTCACAAGCTGATTACCCTTAATCCTATCTCCAATATATCCAGCATGAAATACACAACCTTGGAATTACGCAATGAGGATTATCACCCTAGATTAAGCTTTTTGTACTGATCTGCTTAACATTTATAGTACAGCATGGCCCATTCAATCAATAAGGTATTTTGAAATAGAACTACCCTGTTAATTGGTTATGATTTTCAAACACCAAACCATTTACCATACCTGTGGTATAAATTTGCCCTGTTCAGTACAAAGAGGACACCGAGTAAATCGATCTCTGTTAATTGGTAGAGTGCCAAAATTATTTTTAGCCATCAGAATTTGTTTACATGTCTTTGCCTTGTTACAATTTATGGGAGAGTGCCTATAGGCACTCTCCCATAAATTATAATAAGGCAAACCCTCACTTATAAAATAATTTCACATTAAAGGTGATAGGAATAACAGCCAGTGAATATAAAGCCTTTAACTTGCAGTAACCTGTGCTTCAAAGTAAAGCCCAAATATGGGCTTCCAGCACTCTACCAGATAAATAACAAGAGGCCCCAAGGAGCCTTAATTGCTCACTGGTTCAAAGAAGTATTGGAGGTCACATTCAGTTAGACATGGTTCATCAACAGTACAAAGGCATGAAGTCATGAGAGACAAATTTTATGGAACTAGGGACATGGCTTAAACAACTTGAATCTTACCCCCCTAAGGATGCTGCATACCAAATATCAAAAACATTCATCTGCTGGATCTGAAGAAGAAAATTTTTAAAGAAAATTCAGCATTTTGAACTAAGTTATCATTCGGGCTCCCACAGTGAGCCCAAATAGGAACCCAGGGACTTGGCTTTAACAAACTTGAATCTCACCCACCTAAGAATGCTACACACCACATATCAAAACATTCCGACTGCTGGATCTGAAGAAGATTTTTTAAGACCATTCCTCATTTCGAACTAAGTTACAATTCAAGCTTCCACAGTGAGCCCAAATATGGACCTAGGGACATGGCTTGAACAAACTTGAATCCCCCCCCCCCCCCCCCCTAAGGATGCTGCATACCAAATATCAAAACATTCCAACTGCTGGATCTGGAAAAGAAGATTTTTAAAGAAAATTCCTCATTTTGAACTAAGTTATCATTCGGGCTCCCACAGTGAGCCCAAATATGGACCCAGGAACATGGCTTGAACAAACTTGAATCTCACCCCCGTAAGGATGCTGCATACCAAATATCAAAACATTCCGACTGCTGGATCTGAAGAAGAAGATTTTTAAAGAAAATTCCTCATTTGGAACTAAGTTATAATACCACAGTGAGCCCAAATATGAACCCAGGGACTTTTCTTGAACAAACTTGAATCTCACCCCCCTAAGCATGCTGCATACCCAATATCAAAAGACTCTGCCTGCTGGATCTTGAGAAGAAGAGTTTTTAAGAAATTTCCCTGAAATGCACTAAGTTCGAATTCAGGCTTCTATACTGAGCCCAAATGTGAATCCAGGGGGCCGATTTGAACAAACTTGAATCAGATCCACCCCACAATGTTGCATACCAAATATCAAAAGATTCTGCATGCTGAATCTGGAGAAGAGATTTTTTAAGAAATTTGCCTGAAATGCACTAAGTTCGACACTAAGTTCGAATTCGGGCTTCTATAGTGAGCCCAAATATGAATCCAGGGGGCCGATTTGAACAAACTTGAATCTGAACCCCCTGGAGATAATGTATACCAAATAGGAAAGAATTCTGCCTGGTGGATCTGAAGATTTTTTGGAATTTTGGAAAGAAATTCATGGGTGCTATCAGAGTTATGCCCCTTATGGTGCCCCCTGTGGGTGCGGCAAGTTTATTTGTACAAGTTTGAATTGTCATATGATAGGGAACACGCACACCAAATTTGGTTCAATTTGATCCAGTAGTTTGTGAGGAGCAGTCGATAATGTTGAGTTCACAACGGACGATGACAGACGGCAAGTGATAAGTTAAGCTCCCTTCGGTGAGCTAAAAATGTTTTATAGATTTGTGATCCATTTAAAAATCATCTTGACATTTTAGGAATTTTATCTCTTTAAAGACCACTTTGCTCTCCAATTTGCAATAGAAGCATTTAATCAGTTACATCTTGCTTGTTTTATCTGTCAAGCAAGACATAATATGATCAATGCTCAATTTATCAGGCAAATGCAGGAAGAGAATTTCCTACAATACAAGTAAAGTGGAACTTATCCACAAAAGTAACTCAGCACTGCTCCACTTTCCAGATGTTTGCATGAAGGAAACTGATAAATCATCCTGTTGTCATCCAACTGAAAAGCTTTAAAAATATACCCTGCCTTACTACCACACAACTCCTTTTTCACAGCTGAACAAAATTTCCATGCTCCCACATACACAACAGTTGATGCAAGACTAAGCAAGTTATGCAGAACTGTCTAACTTTTAGCATATTCCTTACAACATGTATTAAACAGACTTCACGATGTAAAAATAATGTCTGTACCAGACGCACAATGAAATTGAGATTTCAAAGAAAAAAAATGCAGCATGTGCAAAGATTTCTCCAATTTCATTTTTTCAAGATGGCATATGCCTGATGACAAAGTGGAAGTCTTGTGTGTGGTAATTATTCCATCAAAACATCTACTTTTCGAATAGCAGAAACTAAAAGGATAACATGCATCGCATGACCAACTTTCTTTCAAAGTATATCAAATAGACATTCAGGGTAAGTTTTAGAAGGAATGGTGCCAAAGAAATGTTATGCAAAACTCTTGAGAAGAAAATAGCACCTGACAAAATGCACAGCCCATCTTTACAGATATCTAACTACTTTAACCCCTTACTTAATGAATCGACTGCAACTGTCCACGTAACTTACAAAATATGCCATTAGAAAACAATTATTTTTTAATTTAAAAAAAAAAAGAAGAAACAGGTCAAGTTACCCCTCATTGAAATGAGCTCAATGTGCTGATTCCAATGAGGGCTCACATGATATAGTTTTGTTGAAATGCTTTGAAAAATTTGAAAAAATATTTTTAAAATAATAAATTTTGACATTGTGTACATGGATAAATGATTACCCCCTCCCCCCCCCACCTGACCCCCCCCTCTCCCCACCCCCCCCCCCAAAAAAAAAGGTATGAATAAATGTTTGCATATAAAACAGGAATCATTTGTAATGCACACAGTACTGCATAAAGTGGTATCATTCAAGGCCCCAAGGTTGACAGGGTTAATTCTTGTATATCAGTACAAAATCACATTACACTCCAATGCACAACCTGTACTAAATGATTGCATGATTTATACCAACTGGAGTTTGAGTACACCAGCATGTCTGAATGCATCAAATTTAGAACAGCAAAAAAATTTCACCTGAGAGCACTCCAAGAATAATTGACCCATTATCAGTATACAGGCATCAGATTCTCAAAATGCAAAGAGGGTTAAAAATCACAGGACCCTACTGAAGCCTCATTCAAATACACTGTCAATATCTTACCTACAAATGAAACCTTGAAATGCAGTGGACCTTCTGTTAACCCTTTAGCCAACGTAATGGCCAAAACCGGCCAGTGCTATTCACAAAATTCACCATTCAATTTTTATTACTTTTTCATTTTTGTCACAAAAACGTAGCTTATGACCCCCTCATTGGAATGAGCCCAACAAGCTCATTCCAATGAGGGGTCATAAGTTACATTTCTGATGCAAAAAATTAATGCTTCAAGAATTTTATTTGCAAGTCTCGTCTGCTTTTCGTGTTAGGTAAAGGATTAACTGAATAGCCAGTTAAAAATATTCATTTAACCCTTTACCTAACGAATCACCTGCATCCGCCCATGTAATATGCAAATTGAGCAATTGAAAAAATTTAATTTTTCAAAATATTTCAACAAAACCATATCATGTGACCCCTCATTGGAACGAGCTCATTGAGCTAGTTCCAATGAGGGGTCACATGATATGGTTTTGATGAAATTTTTTGAAAAATTTTAAAAAATGATATTTAAAATAATAAATTTTGATATCGTCTGTGTTGGGTAAAGGGTTAACAGAAGTATTCAATGCACTAAATTTGTTCTTTCACCTGTATTCTTGTGTTAAACTGTGCACTTAGTCTATTATATCTTGTTTGACCGAGTTCATGATGTTTAAATAGGATATACAGCATACAGAAAGGTCTATTGACCTGAGAAATTCAGTGGATGTCAAGAGTAGTTCTTCAAATGATTACACGATTTTTTAGTCAATGGAAGTTCACTCTACAACATACATATATGCAACAAGAGCAATGCAAAGCATGGCATAGTCAAAAGAGTGAAAAAGGGCCATAACTCTGGGAAAAAGTATTGGAGGGAACCTGTTCTTTGTGCATATCCATTCCCCCATTTGGGTCTATCAGCATACCAAAGGAGATCCAATCCAACCAATGGCTTTGAAATTACAATCCAAAATGTTTGTACAGATGGACAGACGGATGGACGGAGTTCCCCACTAGATACCCAAAATCCACCTTCGAAGGTTGGGGAACATACTTTTTTTTTCAACTGCTAAGGAAACAACAAGCTGATGCATCTAGTGTAAAGCATCTAAAGTAACTTTCAGCACTTTTCCACAGAGCCATGATAGTGCCCTCTAGAACTTGAATAGTTAACAGATCAAATTTGTACTGGAAATATGGGAAGTGGTTTGGTGTTTGGCAGTTATATGCACTTAAGAGGGTTATAAAAGAAATAGAAATATCCAATTAAGTGGGACCGACTGTACAAAAACAAGAGGCCCCAAGGGGCCTTAATCGCTCACTGGGCAAAGTGATTCAAACAAAGTGGTTCAAAGAAGTATTTGGGGTCACATTCAGTTAGACATGGTTCATCAACACTACAAAGGAATGAAGTCATGAGAGACAAATTTTATGGAACTAGGGACAGGGCTTGAACAAACTTGAATCTAACCCCACTAAGGATGCTGCATACCAAATATCAAAAGCATTCATCTGCTGGATCTGAAGAAGATGATTTTTAAAGAAAATTCCTCATTTTGAACTAAGTTATCATTCGGGATCCCACAGTGAGCCCAAATATGGACCTAGGGACATGGTTTGAACAAATTTGAATCTCACCCCCCTAAAGATGCTGCATACCAAATATCAAAACATTCTGACTGCTGGATCTGAAGAAGAAGATTTTTAAAGAAAATTCCTCATTTTGAACTAAGTTATAATTCAGGCTGCCACAGTGAGCCCAAATATGAACCCCGGGACTTGGCTTGAACAAACTTGAATCCCACCCCCTAAGCATGCTGCATACCCAATATCAAAAGATTCTGCCTGCTGGATCTTGAGAAGAAGATTTTTAAAGAAATTTGCCTGAAATGCACTAAGTTCAAATTTGGGCTCCTATACTGAACCCAAATATGAACCCAGGGGGGCTGATTTGAACAAACTTGAATCAGATCCACCCCACAATGTTGCATACCAAATATCAAAAGATTCTGCCTGCTGGATCTTGAGAAGAAGATTTTTTAAGAAATTTGCCTGAAATGCACTAAGTTCAAATTTGGGCTTCTATACTGAGCCCAAATATGAATCCAGGGGGCCGATTTGAACAAACCTGAATCAGATCCACCCCACAATGTTGCATACCAAATATCAAAAGATTCTGCCTGCAGGATCTGGAGAAGAAGATTTTTTAAGAAATTTGCCTGAAATGCACTAAGTTCAAATTCAGGCTTCTATACTGAGCCCAAATGTGAATCCAGGGGGCCGATTTGAACAAACTTGAAACAGATCCACCCCACAATGTTGCATACCAAATATCAAAAGATTCTGCCTGCTGGATCTGGAGAAGATTTTTTAAGAAATTTGCCTGAAAAGCACTAAGTTCGATTTGGGCTTCTATAGTGAGCCCAAATATGAATCCAGGGGGCCGATTTGAACAAACGAGAATCAGACCCATACCAAGATGCTGCATACCAAGTATCAAAAGATTCTGCCCACTGGTTCTGGAGAAGAAGATTTTTTAATACTTTTTCTATAATTCATACGGTGCTATCAGAATTATGCCCCATACAGAGCCGCCATGGGACGTGGCCATTTCATTTGAACAAACATGAATTGCTATATAGTAATGAACATCCACATGAAGTTTCGTGAAAATCAGACCAGTGGTTTCAGAGGAGAAGTCGTTTGAAAAATGTTCACGATGACAGACGGACGACGGCCGACAGACGATGGACGCCAGACGCTGATAAGTTAAGCTCACTTTGGTGAGCTAAAAAACAAGAAAAAATCCAATATGCAATTACTTCAAGAAATCACGATCCCAGAAACAGAGAAATACACTATCAAATATACAATTATTCGAAGATAACTACGAGCTGAACCATGCCTGTTGTCTTCCCACAATGCAAATGCTTAAAGACGTAATGTAAGGATAAACAAGTGATACTGCACTTTTTCTTCCTCAGACTGATCAATTTGTAGAGAATCATATACCTGCAGACTTCCATTTCTTGATCAAAGACTCACTTTTTACTGAAAAAATAGTTCTCACTTGAACTGCTGTTTTCAAGGAATATTTTCAAGAGAAGCAAATCTGAACCTCGTCCAATGAATTCCACTAGAGACAAATGTCAATTATTTTGTGAAACCATTCTGGTATATTGAAAAGTAAGAAATACATCGCAATATTTCATCCACATATATTTATCTAAAACATTTACATTAGGAATTTATCATCAAATAAAGACGGGATTTGAGTACCTTGAGTATTACATTGTAAATGGAATTAGAGTATTATTAGCTCAGGTCAAAAGAGGGCACTGACACAACATTGTTATTAGAAATACTGGTAATAACTCACTCCAATTACAGTATTGCCAAATAATGGACCGAAAGTGTGATGTTGTTTAAAATTCTCAACAAAAACAAAATTCACACATAGAACAAAGAATCACCCACCATGGGTTGTGCGAAAAAGGTTACATTATGAAAAATATTCTGTGCTATTTATTATTTATTTGTGTTTCACTCTTAACACGCTTAGTCTTGTTAACCCTTTGAACCCTGATGGTATCTTCCACAACAATTCAGTGCCAGCAGGTGGACAAATCCATATTTGTTATTTAGGGGGGTAGACAAATCAATATTTTCAACGTGCAGCCTTGGGGCTGCACGCTGAAAATATTGATTTGCCTGCTAAACGAATTCCCGAAGGAACAATCGAAGTTCTGAATTCAGGTCGCATCACAAGCCTTGGAGGAAAAGCAGACACTCGGGTTCAAAAGGCTAAAATATTTTTTATCATTTGAGACAGCCATCATCATTTTCTGAAGCAGCCACGACTAAATTGATAAAAATATTCATAAAAATTTGACTCAATTAACCAACGGTCAAAAAAGTTGATACAATCTTGTTAAATGTGCTTAAATTTTACTTATTTTAGTGACAATAAATTTCCTGTCCTCGGAAGGAATATTTAATGAATCTGATGCTGTTATGGTCTGGCAACAGCCTAGCCCTTAACTGGTAGAGTGCTGGAAGCCCATATTTGGCCTTTATTCCTGAAGTGCAGGTGCCACAACTTGAAGGCTCATATTCAGTAGATATGCTTTGTATTATCTTTAAAGTGATATTATTCAGTCTGTAAGGGTTTGCCTTGTTACAATTTATGGGAGAGTGCCCATTGGCACTCTCCCATAAATTGTAACAAGGCAACGACATGTGTACTAGATTTGATGGCCAAAAATAATTTAGCACTCTACCAGTTAAATAGTCCATCACCGATTTTTAGATTCAATCACAATAATTTTTTCAGCAAGTTGGAAAAATGAACCAGAATGATTCTCTTTTCTGACCAACTGAAATATTCCATTTAACTGAATCTAAAAATGCCATAAACATTCATTTTCTTTGAATCAGCTCAAGAAATGTTTCTCAATTGAGACGGGATTTCACTGAACCTTTAATGGATTTACCAATACTCAGGGGTGTAAGTTCCAGCAAGTCAAAAAGCCGGAATATTGATAACAGGGGTAATAAAAGTCGAAACAGGTTAAAAAGCTGAAATAATCACAATTGTGACATAATTTGACTGAATCATTGACAGATTTACCAATACTCAGGGGTGTAAGTTCCAGCAAGTCAAAAAGCCGGAATATTGATAACAGGGGTAATATACGTTGAAACAGGTTAAAAAGCTGAAATAATCACCCAATCATAACTAGTCACTGTAAGACTCAGCCTCACCCCAGGCCAATCCGGGCTCATTTGAGCCCAGATCGGCCTGAGGTGAGCTCAAGTCTTGGAAAGACTAGCACACGTCACAGTTTTGGCACAACAGCTGATTTAGCTGTAATAGAGTTCACTGCTGAATTCAACAGCAAAGAATGAAACACCTCATCCATTCCATAAAAATCACTGTAAAAATCAGAGAACAAATAACTCTACAACAAGAATATTCATGTCCCTGAGCATAGACTCGGAAAGGCAGAAAACAGAAATGAAAACCCAGAATTCCAGAAAAGGCAGGAAAACTTACATCCCTGAATACTATTTGACAAGTCTGTTTTAAACAGAGAATTTAAAACAAAGTACGTTGTGGCCTTATAATGCCACATCATAACAACACAAGAGTAAGGTCAGGTAAAATCAACTTTTTATATTTAAGCTACCCATTAATTAAGCATGTGGTCCCATTAACCACATACAGCAAAACCACACACAAACCAACACTGTTTCACTTCTTCACTTCCAAATGTACTTTCAGGAATGAGAAATAAAACACAAACACGGAAAGTGAGAAAATTTGATGCCTGATAAAGCAGTCGGCTTTGAAATTTGTAAAAGCACAGAAAAGATCAATACAATAATTTCTTGATTTCTGATACCCAGACAATGTAAAATGAGGTATGAGAAAATAGACCGGATTTCCAATAAGCAGACAGACTACACATTGTTTTGTGAATGGTAATTAATAGTGTACATATTTGGGGAATGGTACTGGTTCAGTAATGATATAGAGAAATCTTGTTAACCTTTTTGCTGCTATAGGTCCATAGAGAGTATGGATCCGTATTTTGATACTGTGTGCTATACGTCCCTACTGAGAATGGAGTTATTACATACATAGAATGGATACACCACACAGTGTTATTCTCAATAGAATGTACATTGTAACTAATGAAGGAGACACAGAATGTGACATCAAAGATTGTTTGCATCATTTTTTACAAAAATACCCGAGTCAACCGCCAGTCAATTTTCCCGTTAGAGTTACCTGTTCTGATGCTCTTGAAGTATAGTGGAGCCCACTTAATTGGATATCTCTTAATTGTATATCCCTGTTAACTGAATATAATTTCCCAACACAAAAACCATTTACCATACCCCTGTACAAATTTGACCTGTTAATTGAATATAGGTTATATAGTAAACTCCTGTTAATTGAATAAAAAATCTTGTAACATGTCAAGAAATTACCCTGACTCTCCCCAGTTTTCCTTTGTTTATAGACCTATGTGGCCTCAGTACATCCAGTACAGGCATTTCATCTATTATATCTTGTTTTACAGAGCTCATGGAGCTCTGTCAAACAAGATATAATAGAATAAATGCTAAGTTTATCTCTAGAATACAGGAAACTGACACAATCCCTGTTAATTGAATACTCCTGTTTATTGAATAATTTTCATTGGCAAAGTGCCTATTCAATTAACAGGGTTCCACTGTATAAACATGTCTAAAAAAATTTTTTACAACCAATGAAGTTGTTGCAGAATTATTTGCTGACAATGATAGTGATGCTTGCGATTTAGATAATCAAGTGACTTTAGCAAATCCAGATATTACTGCTCAGCCGGTCCAAGAGGCATGGGACTACATTATTGCCCATGTTTTAGATTATACCACACCAAAATTAGGTATTGGAACTAAACATTTGACTCCAAAAGTGTTCAATTATGTTCTGCCAGGTTTAAAATTACTAGTTATTTTACGTTTCTGTCTTTTTTCAATTTTTTTCATTTTCCAAAATTGTTCCCAATATATGGCTCAGCACAAAGTATTACAAATTGCGCAGTTGCGAAGGGGTTAATTAATTTACCAAATTTTCAGCAAAAACATATTCAAGAACAGTGATTGGAACTGCTGATTGGACTTGTTTGTTTATTGTGGGTTTTAACCCTTTACCCAATGCAGATGATATTAAAATTTATTATTTTAAATATTATTTTTTCACAAGTTTTATAATATTTCAACAAAATCACATCATGTGATCCCTCATTGAAATGAGCTCAATGAGCTCATTCCAATGATGGGGGGTCACATGATATGGATTTGTTGAAATTTCTAGAAAAACAATATTTTTACAACTGCTCAATTTGCATGTTACAAGGACAGATGCTGGCAATTTGTTTGGTAAAAGGTTACCGACACTTCCAAGAGCCAGGATCACACCATATCAGGCAGTTTTACAGGTGGAGGAAGCAGGAGTAGCTGGAGAGGACCACATCAGAGGCTTAGCAGCTATCGGACTCTCCAACATACTAACTCTGCACAAGCAGAGATAACAGTGGTTGAAGGCAAGTGCACCATTCACATGCAGTGTGGGATTAACTTTTACACAAAGACACAACATACTTACAACAGGTGATGATTGAACCATTGACCTTTTTTGTTTAAAATTCTAACCACTGAGACACAGTTCTCCCCCTGTTAAATGAATAGTCACTTTGCCAGTGAAAATTATTCAATTAAGGCCTAAAAAAATTAAAAATCTGTTTCTCAGGCCCTCCCTCATGGTCCTTTTGGCTGCCGCATGCTCTTTTTTTATAACCAATGTAAACTTTAAAAAAATAAAAATTAAATGGTTTATGTCTGATATTTTACCCAAGTTAAAACAAATTGATAAATTTGTCCTTTGAGTGCAACAAGGCTTTGCAATGCTTCAGCATTGCAAAGCCTTCTTGCTCTCAAGGGACGAAATACACTACTACCCATGCTATTCCATAGATTATGAGTCCTAAAACATAAACCAACCAAAAACATGAACTTTTAATAGCAAAGAATTAATTACACAAAATAAAAAATAAAATAAAAAGCCGCCCGCCCGCATGCAGTTTTACAAATAATGTCCCGAGAAACAGATCTACTTTGTGTGGCCTAACAGGAGAATTCAATTAACAGGGATTTTTCACTTTCCTGTATTTTAGATAAATTGAGTATTTATTCTATTATATCTTGTTTGAGAGAACTCTGTCAAACAAGATATAATAGATTAAATGCCTGTACTGGATGTAGTCAGATCAAATGAGGCTGAAAACAAGAGGAATTAATTCACCAATTATCAGAGTACTTTCTGACTGACAATGACTGACTGCATTTCAAGATTTTTTATTAACAGTTCAAATTTGTAATGAAGGTATGATAAATGGGTTTGTATTTTGAAGTTATATTTAATTAACATGGTTATTCAATAAAGAGATATATAATTAAGCAAGTTCCACTGTCCCAGAAAAATTCTTTTATCCAGAGTTTGCCGATGTACTGCATTCTAAAAATAAATAATTTAACCCTTTACCTAAATTTGTCAAAATAGGTCAGTGTTATTTACAATGAACGTGTCAATGACACTGTAGCTTAACTTGACTGTGTGTAGTTTTTGATGAAAAGGATAATATTCAATGTTTATGAAAGGATTATGAAATAAGACAAGAATAGTGATAATTGAGATATGTTAATTTCTGTTCCCTGTATGTTATGTTTTCAATAAGGATAATTTGAGAGTAGACTGTACTAAAGAATTAGGACCTGGGTTGATGTGGCCTAACAGTTAACGTATGTCAACCAAAGTTACCAAGTTACAGTAAAATCATTCCAAAATGAGTCATCCTTCCAAGTTACAATGAAATCCCTTCATAAATATAACTTGTAGACTTTGTTAAAGGTAATTAGGTTATGTGACGGTTCGGCAGTCACAATTGACCAATCATGACCAAAATAGGAGAGTCTCATCCAGATATCACACCAAGTTATCCTTCCAAGTTACAATGAAATCTGTTCCTAAAAACAACCTGTAAGCAGTGCTAAAGGAATCTAGGTCAAGTATCTAGGTCAAGTGACCAGGCAGCGGGGTTGACCATTTGTGACCAAAATTCTGACAGTCTCATCTAGACATCATACCAAGTTATCCTTCCAAGTTACAATAAAATTGGTTCATAAATATGAGCTGTAGACTGTGCTAAACAAATGTAGGTCATGTGCCTGTGTGGCTGTCATGGTTGACTGATCACAGCCAAAATAGGATGTTCCCATGTTATACGCAGTCATCTCACCAAGTTACAATAAAATCCCTTCATAAATATGGCCTGTAGACTGTGCTAAAGGTTTTCGGGCTTCAGGCTCAAGTAACCATCATGGCTGACTGATCATGACCAAAAGGGGCGTCATCTAGACATAATACGAAGTCATCCTACCAAGTTACAATGAAATCCCTTCATAAATATGACCTGTAGACTGTGCCAAAGGTTTTGGGGCTTCGGGGCCACATAGCCATCATCGTTGACCGATCCAGACCAAGTTACAAGGAAATCCCTTCATAAATATGACAACCTGTAGACTGTGCTAAAGATTTTGGGCTCTCACAGCCGTCACAGTTGACCAATCATGATCAAAAGGGGACATTCTTATCTAGACATTATACAGGATCATCCTACCAAGTTACAATGAAATCCTTTAATAAAAACAACCTAAAGACGTTGCTAAATGTTTTTGGGTTTCAAACTCTCACAGCCGTCACAGTTGACCAACCACTCCCTTGACATGACCTCGAACTTGCACGGTTGACTGATCCCAACCCAAAGGGGACGTTCCCATCTAGACATTATACAGAGTCATCCTACCAGGTTACAATGAAATCCCTTCAAAAATACGACCAGTAGACTGTGCTATAGCATTTCAGGTTCTCGCTGCCATCACGATTGACCGATCATGACCAAAAGGGGATGTTCTCATCTAGACATTATGTGAAGTCATCCTACCAAGTTACAATGAAATCCCTTCATAAATACCACAACCTGTAAACTGTGCTATAGGTTTCGGGCTCTCACAGCCATCATGGTTGACCAGTCATGACCAAAAGGGGACGTTCTTATCTAGACATTATACAGAGTCATCCTACCAAGTTACAATGAAATCCCTTAATAAATACAACCGATAGACTGTGCTAAATGTTTTGGGGTTTTGGGCTCTCGCAGCCCTCACGGTTGACCAACAACTCCCAAAAGAGGACATTCTCATCAAGATATGACCTCAAACCTGCGTATGAAATTTCATGACGATCAGACAAGAACTATGGGGTGTAGCCCCTGCTAAAGGAAAATGTGAACAGACTCACAGACTTCTGCATGAGTGATGGCAACAGCTTATCTTGACTTTAAGTTTAGCTAAAAATTATCATTCACATTTTATTTTTCATTCAATTTTTGGCCTCAAAGACACACCTTTAGACCCTGAGTGATATAAGCTCAGTGAGTTGCAATATACCCCAAAAACCATTTGAACAGTATTTTTATTGCCATTTGAATTCAAAAACATGTATTAACCCTTTACCTAACATGAAAAGCAGACAACATTTGCAAAAAAAATTCTTGAACTAATTCTTGAACTAATTTTTTTCATTTTTTGGCTCAAAAACATAGGTTATGACCCCTCATTGAAACGAGCTCGGCGAGCTCGTTCCAATGAGGGGTCATAACCTATGTTTTTGAGCCAAAAAATGAAAAAATAATGAAAATTAACTGATGATTTTTGATAATAGCGCTGGCCGGTTTTG
The DNA here is from genome assembly GCA_031216915.1 of Pictodentalium vernedei. Classification (NCBI taxonomy): domain Eukaryota; kingdom Metazoa; phylum Mollusca; class Scaphopoda; order Dentaliida; family Dentaliidae; genus Pictodentalium; species Pictodentalium vernedei. Next base: position 401,075,360 of record CM062293.1, read on the forward strand.
GCTCTTTAACCAACATCAATGATATCAAAAATTATTATTTTAAATATGTTTTCAAATTTTCAAACAATTTCAACAAATCCATATCATGTGAATCCTCATTGGAACAAACTTAATGTCAGGCACCAGAGAGCATGACCTGTTATCCAAAAAGTACATCAACATGACATTCGTTAAGACTGCCACACCCTTTTCCAAGATGTAAATAAATGCATATGAAGTTCGGTAACCATAAGCCAAATATTATTGGAATTTTGAGTCTTAACCGAACAGGACAGATGGAAGGATGCACCATATCGACATGAACTACTTTTTAAAATGTATGTCAGTATGACCAACTTGTAGTTTGTGACACACTCCCTCCTCAAGATAATATGCATGCCAGGTTTGTTGACCCAAAGACAAAACAGAATAGAAATTATGAATGCATGAGCTATGTTCAGGATGAATGGGTATAACACACAGTTTGATATGTCCTTGTTCAGATTATCAGAAAACAGGCTAACAGACACACAGAGCCATATTCCAAGATGTGCACTCATGATGCAGTGGTGAGTGACATTAAAGGCATATCACAAAATTCCGTTAAAAATATTATATAATCATATGATTTCAGAAGCCTGAAGGTATTGTATTTATTTATTGATGTTTAAGGTCACATATTTATGCACAATGACTAATCATGACCGTGACAGTTTTACGGGGGGAGGAAGCCGGAGTACCCGGAGAGAACCACCGAGCAACGACGAGCAGCTGCCAGCTCCCCAACATCGTAACTCCACACTGCAGCACAGGCAGGGTTAGATTGGTTGAAGACATGCGTACCATCGACGTGCAGTACGCCTTAGTACACAGTGTCATCGTGCCCCCACGTGGGCAATGGGGGTGAAGTGTCTTGCCCAAGGACACAACGCGGTTGCTGCAGGTGGGATTCGAACCAAGGACCTCTCGGCTTGCAGCCTGCACATCTACCTATTGAGCCACTGCGCCCCCGAAGCCTGAAGGTAAAAAATAACATAGTCTCTGTAAAACTCAAACCAAAAACGAGCTCAACCAATGAGAGGTCCTGTTTTTTGAGGCAATAACTGACAAAGACAAAGGTAAAATTTGAATGGCGCTTTTTGAGAATAGTGCTGGTTTATCATAACATCGGGTAAGGGGCCAAGCCACAAACCTATAAAGAGAGAGACTGTGGAATGTGAACCCATTTAACCCTTTGCCCAACGTAACAGCAAAATTGGTCAGTGCTATTCACAAATGAAAGTGTCAATGACAACTTGTCAAGACATGTACATGTATAGTATGTGACACAGCAATGACAAACATCTAGGTAATGACCTGATAACAAAGGTACATATAAAGTATTGTAACGGTCTGTACATACCGTAGCCTGTAACAAATGTATAGGTAAAGTATTGTAAAGGTGGGTGACGGTCAGATGCTAAACTAGAAAAGAAATCTTTTGAGTCCCAGAGTGAGTCTGACTGAACCCCAAAATATTTGTTCTCATAGCACAGTGATAACAAAGGCACCCCAAAACACACCCGTTCCTGTCCCAAGGTGATAACAAAGGTACCCAAGAAGTTTCGTGAAGATCAGTTCATAAATACAAGCCGTATAGAAGTTGTGACAAAAAACTGATTGGACCTAATTGCGGTACAAAATGGCCACTGGCAGCCATCTTGAATTTTGGACAGCACCCAGAAACACTCGTTCCCGTCCCAAGGTGATAACAAATGCTCCCAAGAAGTTTCGTGAAGATCGGTTCATAAATACAGCCTCTAGCCCGACCTGTATTGACATGTGCACTTACTGTGTACAAGTAGCACTGAATAAATCAAAGTTCATCTAATTTGCATAATTTCTGCACAAGAAAAAAACCTGTACTATATGTGACATATTCCATGTTACTAAACATTCATACAAAAATTTATTCAAATCAGAACTTTCATACCCAAAAACACTCGTTCTCATCCCACGGTGATAACAAAGGTACCCAAGAAGTTTCGGAAAGATCAGTTCATAAATACGGCCTCTAGCCTGAGCTGTATAGAAGTTGTGTACAAAAAACTGATTAGACCTAATTTCGGTACAAAATGGTCACTGGTAGCCATCTTGAATTTTGGACCACACCCAGAAACATTCGTTCTCGTCCCAAGGTGATAACAAAGGTACCCAAGACGTTTCGTGAAGATCGGTTCATAAATACAGACTCTAGCCCGAGCCGTATTGACATGTGTACTTACTGTGTGTAAGTAGCACTGAATAAATCAAAGTTCATCTAATTTGCATAATTTCTGCACGAGAAAAAAACCTGTATTATATGTGATGTATCCCATGGTACTAAACATTCACACAAAAAATTATTCAAATCAGCGCTTTGATATGGAAGTTCTGCACAAAAAACTGATTGCACCTAATTTTGTACTTTTAAAAGGGCTGCCATCGGCCATCTTGATTTTCGGACCGGACCCCAAAACACTCGTTCTCGTCCCACGGTGATACCAAAGGTACCCAAGAAGTTTCGTAAAGATTGGTTCATAGATACGGCCTCTAACCTGAGCCGTATTGGCATTTGCACTTACAGTGCTGAAAGTAACACTAAATACATAAAAGTTAGTCTAATTTGCATAATTTACACACAAGAAAAAAACCTGTATTATATGTGATGTATCCCATGGTACTAAACATTCATACAAAAATTTATTCAAATCAGAACTTTCATACAGAAGCTCTGTACAAAAGATTAATTGCACCTAATTTTGTACAAAATGGCTGTCAGCGGCCAACTTGAATTTCGGATCGGACCCCAAAACACTCGTTCTTGTCCCACGGTCATAACAAAGGTACCCAAGAAGTTTCGTAAAGATCGGTTCATAAATATGGCCTCTAGCCTGAACCGTATTGAATTGTTGACGGACGGACAGACAGACAGACGACTGCCCATTGCATAAGCTCAAATTTGACTTACGTCAAAGTTGATCTAAAAATCATTCAATTTTTATTATTTTTTTTCATAATTTATCTCACAAACATAGCTTATGACCCCTCATTGGAATGAGTCCATTGAGGTCATTCCAATGAGTTGTCATAAGCGAAGTTTTTTATGCAAAAAGTGAACAAATTTAGTTATTCAGGAATTTTGTCTGAAAGGTTGTCTGTCTTTTGTGTTAGGCAAAGGGTTATCTCTGCATGAGGGAAAAATGAAGACAAAGCAATATTTTGCTCCCTTCCCCCCCTCCAAAAGTTCAACTATCATGGCTATGCTACATTCTACCACACCAGATGCCAATCCTAAAAGACGACCAACAATCTTGTGTCCTTTCAGAATTACATCTAATCCTACAGACGTTGTGTGCACACGATTCATAACCACTGATTGGAAGATTACGACCAACAATCTCATGTCCTTTAAGAATTACATTCTATCCTACAGATGTTGTGTGCACACAATTCATAACCACTGGTTGGAAGATAGTCCAAAGAGGATCTTGTCTCCTATGATATACATGTGCTGTCCACATAATTATTCTCTTCAACATAACAAAACACTGCTATCCACCATAACGACTGGCAAAGACAATCCGATGCATAGAAATCTCCAAGGAAATAAATGAACAGGCCTGTTCTGAATATTCACACTGTGTACTGACAATTCTACATCATTAATCAATAGGTATGGTGATCTTTGTGCTGTATTACATAAAAATCTCAAACTGTTGTTTTCCTGTTGGGTATGTAATCATATGTCCTTGTTCAGATTATCAGAAAACAGTTGAGTAAACAGAAAAGGCTACCATGACCGTCAAATGATGTATTTATTATGGTATTGATTGTGCGTAAATAAATGTTTGAAATACTTTTACTCTTTAAAAATCAATCCAATACAGATGTAGTCATATCTTGGGAGATCTCACTGAATTGTGTTGTGCACTGAAGTACGGGAAAAAAGTTCTGTGTTTATTCATTATTAATTTCCACAGGCCTGTGAAACATGGTTGAACAATTATTTTGTTCGCCTTTCGTTCACCTAATCCCATAGGGTGAATTTGGTGATGCTACCCTGCACAACAGGGTAGCATCGCTAAATTTACCCTCTTTGAACCACAATCTGAGTCAAGGTCTCAAGCCTAAAAAGAGAAGTACCCAGAGGATAAATTGGCCCATTGTATGGGATAGCAAATTCCCCATCTGGGGACCTCATTCTTCAAATGACTGGTTGCTTATTTCCAGGCTTGTCACCTAAAAATGAACAGAATGACTGACTGCAAGACATAGGGTTTCAACAGTATATGCTACCTTGGGAAACATACAGGATACTTAATTTTAATACCTCAATATTGGTTTTAAACATTGAGGTGAATTTTAAAACTGACATCCAGGTATTTAATCTCCAAGTGCCCCAGAAGTTGCCCAAGATGATTTTTCCCACCTCCTACCATAGAATATTAGTTGATGTGGTTCAAGCGACAAATGGATGTGATACAAGCACAACAACACAAGCTCTAACATCACCTGTATGTTTCAAAATATCCAATGTCATTGACTGCCAAAATAAGCCAATCAGAAGATGTGTTACATACTGATAAAATGTCAAGACTATATCTTAAACAAAGCTCTCGATTATATTCATTTGTTAACCCTTTCAGAACTATAATCTACTTTTTAATAATGATAAATTCCGAGTTGATTAATAAACTATGGTGATGAAATGCTGGGATTAATTCTTAATCTGCGGAGTAGTTTCAAGATATTTTTCATCAAATCTAGTCATGGCTGCTTCACTGCAGCCATGACTAAATTCCATTAAGAATTCATTTAACTCCAGACATCATTGGTGAAAAAATCCATTCAGTTTTCAGGGAGAAAATTTTATTAAATGTGCCCAAATTATATTTATTTCAGTGGCAAGAGAAATCCTGTCCTGGCAGGAAAATCTGCCAGCAGCATGCAGAGTCAAACACACTCTATGAGCCCATTCCAACAGTGTATTACATCACATCATACTATCAGATTACTCACAGAAACTCAAGAAAAAAACTGCCAAATAAATATAAAAGAGTAATCACTGGTTTGTTTGCTGTGGTTTAATGAGACTTTCAACAGCCAGCATTACATAATGTAAGAGTTTTATGGGTGGAGGAAGCCAGAGTACCCAGAGAGAACCACCTCTGGGCAGCTTTGAGGAACTCTCAGACTCTGCACAAAGCAAACTTAGTAGAAGTTGCAGGCAAGTACACCATTGGCATGCAGCGTGTCTTAGTACAGTGCAATTCCCCCCCCCCCCCCACCTTTGTTGGGAAATCAGCATTAACCCTTTACCCAATGAATCTGCCACATCCACCCACGTAATATGCAGATATGCTGAAAAAAATATTTTACAAAAAATTTCAACCAAACCATATCATGTAACCCCTCTTTGGAACGAGCTCATCAAGCTCGTTCCAATGAGGAGTTACATGATATGGTTTCGTTGAAATGGTATTTAAAATAATACATTTTGATAAAATTGCATTGGGTAAAGGGTTAAGAGTCTTACTGAACAAAACAGTGCAGCTACCACTGGTCAGGATCGAACAGATGGCCTTTGGGTTTTAAATCCAATGCTCTTATCACTAAGCCATTCCACTTCCAAGTAATCCTTCAACAATTCACAATAGCTCATTGGGTGAAAATTGTCGGTTGCAACACAAGTATAAAGTCAAGTTTAGGAAATCGTTTACATGAATGCTTCCCACTTTTCTGGACTCATATCCCAAACATTTGCTACCAGGTCCTATTTTTCCAGTGAAAGCAAACTTGTTATCACAGTAGTTAAGCACTGCTCCACTTCCAGGGGTCTCTACATGGAATTGTGTAAAAATAACTCCACTACAGGAAGTTATTTTGAAGACCCTTGAATAGAGCATTTAGACCTTAAGATCAAGCTGACATTATAAAACCCATTATGTATTAAGTCTAGGCTCAACAATCAATAGTTATTGATAACACTGTCTAGAATATGAACAGGTTCTCCTTGAACCAAAAACTATTACCAACTCGAATCCTCCATATACATCTACTCAATTATACTTACGTTTTTTCCTTCATAATAGAGTGATTAACCCTTTAGCAAAAACAATTTTCAGGTAATAGCTCCCATATACAGTGGAACTCTGTTGATTAAATAGCCGCTTTACCAGAGGAAAATATTCAATTAACAGGAGTATACAATTAACCAGTTGAGTGCTAGAAGCCACTGTCATGGCTCAATTGAAAAGTGCTGAAAGCCACTTTAGAGGCAATGCACTATTTGCTTAGGCTTGTTGCTTCTTAGCAGTAGAAAATAAATGATTATATAAAATTATTTTGTTACAATTTATTGGAGAGTGTCAACAGGCATTCTCCAATAAATTATGACAAAACAATTGTTCACAAACAAAATCTTGCTAAAGTAAGGCATCCCTTGATGGTTGCATAGCATCTTTGAAAAAAACATACTCATGTTTCAAATCATCTTTGAAAAATAATTTAGCACTGAATCAGTTAACAGGAATTGGGTCTCTTTCTTATCTTCTTGTAAGAAACTGAGCATTCATTCTATTATATCTTGTATGACACAGCTCATTGAGCTATGTCATACAAGAGATAATAGATTAAATGCCTATATGGGATGCAATGAGGCCAAAAATATCTATAAATGTTTGGAATTCAGTGGATTACAAGCTATTTTATTATTTTATTATTCTTCGATTAGAAGCTATTTTATTCAATTAACAGGAGTTCACTATATAACCTACATGCAATTAACAGGTCAAATTTTTATTGAAGGTATAATTATTATTTATTGGTGTTTAAGGTCACATATTTCTGCACAATGGCTAATCATGACCATGACAGTGTTACGGGTGGAGGAAGCCAGAACACCCAGAGAGAACCACCGAGCAGCGGCGAGCAACTGTCAGGTCCCCAACATACCAACTCCACACAAGCAGGATTAGCATTGGTTGAAGACAGGTGCACCATCAGCGTGCAGTACACCTTAGGTACACAGTGCCACCGTGCCTCCACGGGGGCAATGGGGTTGAAGTGTCTTGCCCAAGGACACAACGCAGTTTCCGCAGGTGGGATTCGAACCAAGGACCTCTCGGCTTGCAGCCAGCACCTCTACCTCCTGAGCCACCACGCCCCCATTGAAGGTATAATAAATGGTTTGGTGTTTGAAATTATATACAATGAAAGAATTATTCAATTAAAAGAAATATAATTAAGTGGACTCCGCTATACTTTCAAATTAAACTGAAAGTGCAAAACTCAACCACAGTGCTTCAATCAATTTTCAAATACAAGGTGAGTACAAAATAGTGCACCTTTAATTATTAAGATGCACTTTCAGGGGAGTTAAAATTCTCACCACACATGTTCAAAGAAAGTTTTTGAAAAGTGTTTGATATTTTCTTCATATGAATGTATTTTATTAACCCTCTACCCAACGTAACGGCCAAAACCGGCCAGCGCTATTCTCAAAAATCGCCAATTAATTTTCAAAATATTTTCATTTTTTGTCTCAAAAACATAGTTTATGACCCCTCGTTGGAACGAGCTCGTCGAGCTCGTTCCAACGAGGGGTCATAACCTATGTTTTAGAGACAAAAAATGAAAAAAATTAGTTATTCAAGAATTTTTTTTGCAAGTGTCGTCTGCTTTTCATGTTAGGTAAAGGGTTAATGTAATGTCAAAAGGTTTACTGCTTAGCTTCTGTGTCAGTAGTTGTTAATTAATAGGATGTATAAATATAAATATAACTTATGATAATCACAGGAAACATTTACACCACACTTCAAGCCTCCGTGTATTGAGCTCATGTAAGCATAGTTAGGGAGTAAAATTTAATGATTTACTGTTGTTTAAGGTCACTTTCAGCATTTTTGGCTATATCATGACTGTAGCATAAGTATGAAGTCAAATTTAGCCATTTGTTTATACCTCTGCTGCCCACTTTAGAGGACTTCCTCCCCAAGCATTGGTTCAGGGTCCCATTTTACCAAAAGAGGACTTGTTTACTGCAGTAAACAAGCATTGTTCCACTTCCCGAGGTTCCCATGTGGGGTGGGGGTGGCAGTTGGGGAATGGGAGGGGTATTTAAAATTTATTATTTATTGGGGTTTTAACGACACTTTTCGACAGCCAGGGTCACCCTATGACAGACCATGCTGCTCTACAGAAGAAATAACCTTGTACGAAGATAAATTTGAAACAAATGAAGGCTTTCAAGAAAAGGGTAGTGAAAGGGTTGAATCAGTTAACCCTTTACCTAACACAGTGGCCAAAAATGGCCAGAAAATTAACCAGAATAAGCCTACCACAACCTAAAATATTTTGGAAGTTTCAAACTGAAAAATTTGTTTCCGAAAATGTGAAATTTCATTTATTTTTTAAAAATACTGTGTTAGGTAAAAGGTTAATAGGTCACACTAATGCACCTGGAAAATTTATGCTTTTTCTAGTAGTGCATGCTGAGCATAAATAGTGTAGCATTGGTAACCAACTTGAAGAGTTATGGAGTCTGTTTCCTGCTTGCAAAATGTATGTATGTACAGAAATCAATAACCAGAAGTGAAAACTTCCCTTCTTCCAATAAACATCCAACAAACCAATAACTCTCAGTTTGTCTTCAAGCCTTTGTGCTGTTGACGCTTACAAAATAAATCTGTCACACCCACACGATTAATTATCGGCATGTTGCTGCAGGTAATTTGGAGGTCAGAAATAGGTATTTCCCTCTTCAGGCAACCTGATTTGAAAATAAAGAAAGAGGGGAATGCTCACCTGAAAGTTCCATGATAAACTTAAGGATTTTATTGCCTGTGTTTGAACAACAAATCTGATGGGAACAGGGTAGTGTTTAACCCTTTACCCAACGTAACGACCAAAACCAGCCAGTGCTATTCACAAAATTCACCATTCAATTTTCAATACTTTTGTCACATAACCATAGTTTATGACCCCTCATTGGAATGAGCTCATTGAGCTCATTCTGACAAGGGGTCATAAGCTGTGTTTTTGACGCAAAAAAGAAAAAAATTAGTTAAATTAGTTATTCAAGAATTTTGTTTGCAAGTGTCTTCTGCTTTTCGTATTAGGTAAAGTGTTAACTCTTTACTGGTAAAGTGGTAAATTATTTTTGGTCATCCAAATTTGTTCACATGGCTTTGCCTTTTAAAAATTTATGGGAGAGTGCCTATACAAGAGACAAATCCAGACAGACTCAATAATTTCACTTCAAATATAATAATGGAGCACATCCAGAGAATATGTAGCCTTTAACCCTTTACCTAACCTGAAAAGCAGACGACACTTGCAAAAAAAATTCTTGAATAACTAATTTTTTTCATTTTTTGTCTCAAAAACATAGGTTATAACCCCTCGTTGGAATGAGCTTGACGAGCTCGTTCCAATGAGGGGTCATAACCTATGTTTTTGAGACAAAAAATGAAATGAAAGAGTCAATGACTCTGTAGCTCAACTTGGATATGACAGGAATTAGTACTTGCTGTGACCAAGACAACTGAATAATGAATATGACAGGAATTAGTATTTGTTTTGGCCCAGTCAACAATAATAAAAAAATTACAAGGTGACTGTAATGGACTACAGATTAAGACCAATCATTGTAGATTATTATTTTTATGTGGAAATTTTCAGTCCCAAACAAAATATTTTCAGACTAAAATTTTTTCTTCTTCTTCTTAAAATTGACTAAAATGCATCAAAACACAAAAAAAGTAATTTTCCGGATTTTGGTCCAAAATTTTCTAAGACCCACCCGGACCCCAAATTTTCAGTGTAAAAAAATTTTTTTTTTTTTTGTCTTAAAATTGACCAAAACGCATAAAAACCAAAAAACTAATTTCCGGATGTTGGTCCAAATTTTTCTAAGTCCCACCCGGACCCCTAATTTGCATAATTCATTCACGAGAAAAACTCTGTATTATATGTAATGTATCCCATGGTACTAAACATTCATACAAAAATTTATTCAAATCAGATCTTTCATTTGGAAGTTCTGCGCAAAAATCTGATTGCACTTAATTTTGAACAAAATGGCTGCTAGCGGCCATCTTGAATTTCAGACTGGACCCCAAAACACTCCTTCTCGTCCCACAGTGATAACAAAGGTACCCAAGAAGTTTCGTGAAGATCGGTTCATAAATACGGCCTCTAGCCCGAGCCGTATTGGGATTTGCACTCACAGTGCTGAAAGTAACACTAAATAAATCAAAGTTAGCCTAATTTGCATAATTTACACACAAGAAAAAAACCCTGTAATATATGTAATGTATCCCATGGTACTAAACATTCATACAAAAAATTATTCAAATCAGAGCTTTCATATGGAAGTTCTGTACAAAAAACAGATTTCGGCATCGTCGGTACAAAATGGCTGCTGGCAGCCATCTGGAATTTGGGACTGCACCCCAAAACACTCGTTCTCGTCCCACGGTCATAACAAAGGTACCCAAGAAGTTTCGTAAAGATTGGTTCATAAATACGGCCTCTAGCCCGAACCATAGCAGCTTGGCACTTACAGCTCTGAAAGTAACACTAAATAAATCAAAGTTAGCCTAATTTGCATAATTTACACACAAGAAAAAAACCCTGTAATATATGTAATGTATCCCATGGTACTAAACATTCATACAAAAAATTATTCAAATCAGAGCTTTCATATGGAAGTTCTGTACAAAAAACTGATTTTTGCATCATCGGTACAAAATGGCCGCTGGCAGCCATCTTGAATTTCGGACCACACCTAAAAACACTCGTTCCCGTCCCAGGGTCATAACAAAGGTACACAAGAAGTTTCGTAAAGATCGGTTCATAAATACGACCTCTAGCCCGAGCCATAGCCAATTGTTGACGTAAGGACAGACGGACAGATGGACGACGGGCCATGACAATAGCTCAAATTTGACTTCGTCAAAGTTGAGCTAAAAATAATGAAAATTAATTGGCGATTTTTTAGAACAGCGCTGGCCGGTTTTGGCCATTACGTTAGGTAAAGGGTAAAGTTATGGTATCCGCACAAAAGAATAACGCCCAAATATGGGCTTCCAGCACCCAACCAGTTAAAGGCACAGGCAATTTGTCCAAACTTAGGCTGTGAGTCCAGGAGCTTAGCAGTTTTGGCTGCATCAACTTGGCAGGAAACCACTGCCATAGTAAACTGACTGTTGTCTGCAGGACATATTCTTCTACACTGAATAACTGTATGTTATTTATTTATTTATTTATTTATTTATTTATTTATTTATTTATTTATTTATTTATTTATTTATTGGCGTTTAAGGTCAAATATTTCTGCACAATGGCAAATCGTGGCTGCAACAAGAAAATCAAGTCAAGTTTAGTCAATTATTTATTTACTTATTGGTGTTGAAGGTCACATATTTCTGCACAATGGTTAATCATGACCATGACAGTTTTACGGGTGGAGAAAGCCGGAGTACCTGAAGATAACCACTGAGCAATTGTCAGCTCCCCAACATACAAACTCCCCACAAGCAGGGTTAGCATTGGTTGAAGACAGGTGCACCATCGAAGTGCAGTATGCCTTAGTACACGTCACTGTGCCCCCATCTGGGCAATGGGGGTGAAGTGTCTTGCCCAAGGACCAAACGCGGTGACCACAGGTGGGATTCGAACAGAGGATCTCTCAGCTTGGACCTCTACCAACTGAGCCACCGCGCCCCCCCAGTTTAATCAATCGTTTATACCCATGTTGCCCATTTTAGAGGACCTCAAGATCAGTCATTGGTTACTAGGTCCTATTTTTCCAGTAAAACAAAGTTTGTTTACCACAGTAAACAAACACTGCTTTACTTCTTGGGCTTCCCAGTGGGACACTGGATGTTCACTGATGTCAAAATACGAAAAATTTAAGGTAGCCATGTTTTCCCATAATGCAGCAAGGAATTTAAGCTATTCAATCTTGTCTGACAGAGCTCAATAAGCTCTGTCAATCAAGAACTGAATTCCTTAAATTATGCTTTAATTTTTGATTTTTCAACATTAGAGTGCACAATGTAACAATACCAGTCCTGAGACCATAACGAAAGACAAAGATCACTATTTTTTTAACCAGGCACCATCTATTCAATGATGGGTTCGATTTGGTTTTTTGGTATCCCATCATATTGGTATCGGTTTTGGATTTTTTTGGTATATTGCCAAGCCTGGAAATAAGCAATCTGTCATATATAGAATGAGGTCCCCAGAAGGTGAATTTGCTTATGCCTTCCTATGCAGTGGGCCAATTTATCCTCTGGGTATCTCTTTCTCTTCAGGCCTGAGACCTTGTTTCAGATTGAGGTTCACAGATGGTAAATTTAGTAATGTTACCCTGCTGTGTAGGGTAGCATCACCAAATTCACTCTCTGGGAACCTCATTCTGCAGATGACAGTCTGCTTATATCCAGGCTTGTATAATGCCCATCTCTATACTTTTGAGACAAAAAATGGAAAAAATAATAAAATGTGAATAGTGAGTTGTGTGAATAGTGCTGGCCAGTTTTAACCGCTGTGTGGGGTAAAGAGTTCTACAGGCCTAGTTTACCACAGTGAACAAGCACTGCTCTACTTCTTGGGTTTCCAATGGTGGTGCATCCCTGAATAACCATTTACAAGATTGTTTCCCCTAACTAAAGATATAGCAAACACACAAGCAGGTTTACAACCAAGTTCAGGAAGGTGCTTCTTGCACTGTGCCAGTTAATGGGGCTCACAGTAAAAAGGTTGAGAGTAGATAGAAAAGGTTATCAACTGTGACATATGCCATAAAGACTGATGTTCTTTTGACTGTAAAGATATGTAATAAGACAGTTTAGATATGAACCATGCTTTCATGTCCTGCTGCTAATGTAATCAAACAAACTCCAGAGAAAGTAAGTACTCTTAATTACAAAGTAGTTGGAAGGTATTCTATATCCTCAGAGGAAATAGCCCTTGTGCAAGTCACACATCATAAGAGCATTCATCACAACTTGGAAATTTATCAGCTTGCTTATAAAAAATGACTGGATTCACCTCAATCAGACACTTATTCAAGTGTTGCACCTTCAAACCATTAACAAGATTGCTCAACCCTTTCCCAATGGTCATCATTAACTGGTAGAGTGCTACATGATTTTTGATAATCAAAATATTTGTTCACATGTCTTTGCCTAGTTACCATTTATGGGAGAGTGCCTCTAGGCACTCTCCCATAAATTGTGGCGAGGCAAATCCTTACAGATGAAATAATTTCACTTCAAATATAATATGAAGCACACCCACTGAATATGAGGCCTTTAAGTCACAGTACCTGCACTTCTGAACAAAGCCCAAATATGGGCTTCTAGCACTCAACCAGTTAATAACAGAGTGAACATTTGTTGTGCAAAAAGACAGTGGTGGCTAAGTGGATACTTGCACTGATCTGTCATACCAGAGATCCCAGAATCCATCCTTGTCCTGAAAGGAACCTGCGGTGTTCAAACACTCTGGCAGCATCAATTGTGAGGTTGATGCTAGCATTGTACACCATCCTATTGGGTAGGGGCATAAAATGGCTATCCCCGGTGATGAAAGGGATACATTCTATGTAAATTAAAAATCCCTTTGTATTATTCAAGAAGAGCGAAGCCAGAGAGTGGTCATCCATCCTACCTGTATCACAGGGCCAACAGGCATTAGTAAAACTACTTTGTCAATCATTGTAAAATGAATACATTTGAACTGGGCTATAAACAGTAAGTTTTGACTTTTCATTTTCAAGTTTCATCATACCAATTTATGTCGGAAAAAGGGCTTTGTCATTGCTGGGGGAAGTAGATTCACGCCGCGTATTCAGCCAAAACTCAAGGAGTGGTGTCGGAACCCGTGTGTGAACGTATGTCTCGCCGTAACGAACCCGCTTGTTTCACTTTTGTTCGGGTGGTTCTTATCTTGAAGGGGTTAATAACTTTTCCTCGATAAGCATAAATCAACAGGGGTTCACTGAAATCATCAATTTTAATACCTATATTGTAAGTTCAAAGTGGAGTTATCCATTTTGGGCAAGGTTTATGTTTGTGAATGACTTTGGCCTGACACCAATCCGCTAATCAATCTGTCTAAACAGAACAGTCCAAGTTCTGAGAGACTGTCGGGATACATATACATGTACTTGTATGAAGGTATATGCCTGCTAGTTAGTCGAGTCTACTTCTGGGAGTTTGACTGGCTGCAACAGGTGGCTATTTTTAGAAAGCACGCTATCCGCTCTCTTTGTTCTCAGCCAGGAACCCGCTAACATCGTTCTGGAAGTCTCCGTTAACTCACACATATTCTGAGAGCAAAGCTCATGAAAAATTAACAATAAACAACGAAACTAACATCAAACTGTTGCTGTAAGTCGTTCTAATGGCTTCTAGTTCATCCAGATACATTCACCAGGAGAATTCGCCGGACACAATCGAAGTTGAGGGACTCAATGCTGCCGAAAAGACAATCCCGTCTCGTCGAGATGGTTCTCCTGACTCGTGTTACGATGGTTCATCGGACAGCAATTGTTCGGGATCAGAGGACAGTCTGACATTAGTAGATCGTGCTAAACGATCCCAGGTAAAACGGAAACGTTCAGGAAAATCTACAAGGTCGCGTGCCGTGAAGATAGGTAAAATTTCGACACGGAAAACAACAGTGTTTCACGAGGATTCCCATCCCGGAAATTGGACTGTGAAAATGCTTTCGGATGAACTTTTCAAAAAGGGCATTAAGGTGCCAAAAAATATCAAGAAATCCATCTTGTTACAGTTATATTTCGAAAACTCGACCGGGGACCACTTTTCAGATGGCGGAATACAAGGTAATCCGGAGGAATGAGATTTGGACGAAAACTGTCCGGACACTTTTTCAGACAGAGACAGAAGTAATGTACCGCCGGAAGTTTCTCCAAGTCGCAACAACAGAACCAAATCGTCATCAAACAAACCACCACCACACCACATTCAAAACGAAGAAGTGACCGAAACGACTGCAGTGCAACAGTTAAGGTCGGAAATGCAGGAAATGAAAAGGAACATTATGAACTTGAGCCAATCTTTCCAACAGGCGTTTGCCTGTAATTCAGACAACCACGTAACCCGCCAGCCGTCATTTAACTTTGTTCCACAATTCCCAGACACATCAATCCAACAGCTGAAACGGCACGGAGGATTCACATTGGCAACAGCACTTGGCCTACCACATCACGAGGACAATTTCTCTCCTCCACAGTATTTTGGACGGAATGACATTATGTACACGCCCAATCGTTCGTCCCCAGACAATCAGACTTCAATTTCAAGAGGAATGCCAGGACCACAATTCCGACCAGAGACACAACAAACGAGCACCTTTGTCCAAGGTATTGCAGCTGAGAGTATAGCTAAAATAGAGATAATCTCTCCCAGTGTTAGGAAAGCGATCACTGAGGGTAAAGACGTGAACTTAGCCTGTTTACTTATTCCCAATTTTGATCTTGGTGACCTCAGAACAGTGGAAGTAGACAGCCTTTCCCTACGCCTCAAGACACCCGATGTTCGGCTCCAAAGGAATTTAACAATTGGCGAGTTTGTGTTGGCATTCACCAAATTCAAAAATGTTATGTGTGAGGCATATCCCCACAGACGCCAGGAGCTGGATGCATATGAACGAGACATTGTTGATCTGCATTCACGTTTTGGCGGCTGTGGGTTTTACGAATTTTACAGAGCCTTTTCAGCTCAAGCAGCAGCCATTCTGGAGCAACGAAACAAGGTGGTGGATTGGTCTCTTGGGGACTCCAGGTTATTTAATCGGGTTTTTACAGGCGTCCCACACTTAGTGTGTGACATCTGTCGTAGCTCGTTGCACTCCACATCATGCTGTCCCCGGGTTGCTGAGATTAAGCCTGTTTCGTCACATGTGCAATTCACCACTAGCCAACCCCCATCTGTGCAGCAACCTTCTACTTCTGGTGCCTTTCAAAAGAACCGTACTGACAGGCAAGGTCGGCGTCGTGTTGCATATTTAGGGAAGGAGATATGCAACAATTTTAATGAATCAGGTTGCAACAAAATAAACTGTCCTTTCCTCCATGTTTGTATTAAATGTAGGGGTGAACACTCGGTCACAAAATGCAGGGCACCTAAATCCAGGCCAGATCCAGTGGAAGCTAATAGAATGGTTCAGAATAAAAAATCGACTTCCTGACTGTGCAATGTCAGTTTTAAGGCCTCTGATATCTGTATGAATGCTGACACACCTATTAATATTGATAGACTCGAAAAAGATCTTGCTGCCCATCCAAACCGAGAGTTCGTCCATAACCTCATTTCCGGTCTGAGAGAGGGTTTCCGCACAGGTTTGACTACTATCCCCACCACATCGCTAGAGTGTAGAAACCTTCTCTCTGCTACCAGCAATGAGGGCTTTGTGGACCAAGCAATTGTCAATGAAATTGAAAAAGGCTACCTCTTAGGCCCCTTTTCAGAACCACCCTTTCCTGTTCATAGGATTAACCCAATAGGTGTAGCGGTTGGCAAATATTCAGACAAAAAGAGGATAATTGTGGACATGTCGGCACCCCACGATCACCCTACAGAATCAAGTCTTAATGACTTAATAAACAAAGAGGAATACTCTCTTTCTTATGTCAAGTTGGATGATGCAATAAAGATCATTAGAGCTTTGGGTCCAGGGTCATGGATGTGCAAAACTGACATTACCGATGCATTTAAACTTATCCCCATTCACCCTTCTCTTTGGCATCTGCATGGCATCAAGTGGAAAGGAAAGTACTTTTATTTCAAAAGACTAGTTTTCGGGTCCCGAAGCAGCCCAAAAATCTTTGATCAACTCTCAACAGAAATTTGCTGGATAGCTTCCATTTGTTACAAGATTGTCCATATTTTCCATCTATTGGACGATTTTCTCACAACCAATCCCCCCGACTCCACACCGGAACGAACCATGGCTCTTCTGACACATCTTTTTGGTAGTCTAAACATCTCCCTCTCGCCACATAAGACAGTCGGCCCAGTTACAGAATTGGAGTATTTGGGTATTGTTCTAGATAGTCAAAACTGGGAGGCTAGACTACCAGAAAATAAATTACACAGGTTGTTATCCACTGTTAAACACTTTCTTTGCAAGAAACGTTGCACCAAACAGGATTTGTTGTCTCTCCTAGGACACATGAATTTTGCCAGTCGCTGCATTCATCCAGGACGGTCCTTTGTTTCATATTTGATAGCCCTCTCCACAACTGTTGATGGACTGTTCAGCTGGGTTCGACTGGGCAGGGAGTGTCAATTGGACCTACAGATGTGGCACAAATTTTTACTTGGCTGGAATGGGGTGTCATTCTTTTTAGAAGACAGTATTACAGAGTGTGCAGATGTCGAGCTTTTCACGGATGCATCATCCAGTAAGGGATTTGGCATTTTTTACCAGGGCAGATGGTGCCAGAGTTTATGGCCACACGAGTTGCTTCTGAATGAGTCCAAGTCTTCATCTATGGCATTGCTGGAATTTTACCCAATTGTGGTTGCAGCGATTCTGTGGGGGAAGGAATGGACTCGCAAACGGATATTGTTTCACTGTGACAACGAAGCTACAGTTGCGATTATTAGGAAGGGTCTTTCCAAACATTTAAAGATAATGCAGTTGATGCGGAAACTTACACTATGTGCATCCCTGGGAGGCTTCGCTGCATACTCTCGACGTGTGCCAGGTAAACAAAATGAAATAGCTGATGCTCTATCTCGATTTCAGATGAGCCGTTTCCGGCAGCTAGCACCACAGGCAGATGCAGCTCCGACACCCGTTCCAGCATTCAACGACGTTGTGCTCATCTGAAACAGTCAGTCAACTTTTTGTGGGGAGCAGCATTAAGCAGTAACACACAGGCAGTGTATAATTCAGGATTTCGTGCCTTCCAGAGGTTTATTTCCATGAATCGACTTTCTCTTGATCCCTTCCCTGTTGTCAATGAGGATACATTCATAAACTTTATCGCCCATTGTTTTTCCATTTCCAAGTTGAAATATTCCACTGTCAAACTTTATCTCGCAGGCATTAAATATAGCTACCTCCAAGCTGGTCTAAGTAATCCTTTGGTTCACTGGGACAATTCGCCTATGCATAGAGTTCAGATGCTATTACGGGGCTACAAAAAACTAACCTCCACTACTTGTCGAACCCGGCTCCCCATTACATTCCCCATCTTGTGTCAGATCTTCAATCTCTTACAAGCTGGCATATTTGGGCCGTATACTGACCTTTTGTTACAGACAGTGTCTGTCACTGCTTTCTTTGGTTTCCTTAGATGTGGTGAATTCACTACATCTTCAAACACATTTAATGAAACCAATCTAAGCATCAGGGATATAAGATTTGAATCGTTCGAAGATATGGAATGTTGCCTGCTTTCACTCAAGACCTCAAAAACAGACCCATTTAGACACGGTGTGGTGATTAGATTGTTCAAAAACTCTCATCAGGTCTGTCCTGTGAAGCTTCTGAAACGATATCTACTTGCAAGGGATAGCTCCACCCAGGGCCACGCCCTTTTTGTGACCAATGAAGGACTCCCGCTAAGTCGAAAATACTTTCTAGACCACATGCATACATTATTAAATCGTTTAAATCTGTGTTCAGAACATTACTCGGGGCATTCCTTCAGGATAGGGGTGGCTACTTCTGCTGCTAGTATGCGGATAGAGGATCACCGGATTAAGACTCTTGGCAGATGGTCCTCGGAATGTTACACCCGTTATGTGAGAACACCCTTAAATACACTCAGAGATGCTCAAACTGCCCTGTGTTACCACAAATAACCCACTGTACGTGTATTTGTATGGCTGCCGCCATTGAAACATAAATCTGAATTAAGTTGAGATAGTAGTTGCCTGATTGCATTCATCGGGTGGTCCTGTTCACATAGGCCCACTTGATCTTTGTTGCCAGGCAGGTCCTGTCCCAACAGCCAGGATACTACATGTATGCACAACTCTTCACATATTCCATCTAGTTAATACATGTAGGACCCTTTAATTATTGCATCTCGGGTGTGATTTCTCAGTAGTGAGTAGCTTTCATAGGCATAAACGATAGGCAAACTTGACTTCATACCTATGAGGCATCATGATATAGCTGATGGTGATGTTTAACATCAATAAGAGATATTAATGTCCTCACCCAAACCCTCTAACAGAGGACCACTTATAATATGTGGGTATGTTTAAGGGACCATCAACATTGAAGGGGGGAAACAGCTCAGGGAGTACAAGGTACGGCATGTGATTCCTTTCAGACTCTCTATTAGAAGCCGAGAAGTGTTTGTTTTTAGTAACAAAAATGTGATTGTGAACTTGTAATTCAGCTGTTATGTATCAACTGTACATAGTGTAATATACCAGGGTAGTATTTCTAGTGTAATACATGTGCACCAGTGTATATTTTACAATCAACATGTCTATGTGTCCTGAAGACTATGATACCATAGGACATATTTAAAACATCATTGTGAAGGTTTTTGACAGTGTAGCTTGATCATATAGTGTGCATACATGTGTGTATTAGAGTTTGGGGACCCAAGCTTAATCAAAGACTTGTCGTGCACATAGGTGCTATTATTGTTGTGCTACCATAAACATAGACTGATAGACATGATTGTTAGTACAAGTACTAGTGAACTTTTCTCTTAGTCTTACCCCCAAATACATGTACATGTAGAACTTTGGGACTGAAGAAGGAGGATTCATAGATGTGACAAGCTGCATGTACAGGTATTACGTGTCTTACTGTTGGAATATTCACTCTTTTATTTGTTTCATTTCTCCCATACATTTTGTTTACATTGTTCTTGACCATGTTCTCCGAAACAAGGAGGAGTACAGCTGCAGCGTGGAATTAATATTTGCAGGCTCTTACACTTGGGGCCTATTCACACCCTTCGCCACTTCATTAGATGTGGAAAGTGTGTAAATGGTCCTTACAAATATTTAAGTTGGAATCACAACTAAATACCGCTATGCCATGCACTTGGCTCTCCGCAACGCTAATCAAAGCTTCACAATGCCCATGTAGCCACTGGTAAGGAATGGTGCGGCTCCAGGGACGTTATACATGTACAGGGGTATGAAGCCGACAGGACACTGCATCCCGGTTTCGTACATCAACACACACTAACCCACATGTAGTCGCACAATGTCCAGCCACGGTTCCAGTCCATGGTTTCATATGTGGGCAGGGCTCGAGCTTCCCAGGATTTCGAGGTGTACACGCACATGTAGCCAGGGCAGATCATTTGTATTTCACACACAGGTTTTATATAGGTGCGTGTATTCTTCAATGACTGGCTCCTCCAGCCCAAACCTCGTTTTACACAATAGACCTTCGCTATGGTCTCACCACACAGGGTTTGTAACCACATTGGATACTGATTCCAGGTCACATGCCAGCCTCTCCATGAGCCATAGCAACAGGTGCTAAACAGCGGTGGTAATCAATTAACTTAAGAGGGGTAGAGTCGGTCACCCTTCAACTTGCGGGGTCCCAGGCGAGTGCATGTATGCAGGTATGCAAGCCTCATCCTTACATTAAGGTAACATGTGCTCTCCTGGAATTGTGGGAGGGGTGACCTGCTGATACCAGTTGGAGTGTTAAGAGTCTGTCTCATGTTTGGCCAAAGTTATTAATAATAAACTATTCTACAACAAATTGCGTTTGCGACATTTCTAACATAAAATAAAAATAAATATGATAATTTGTGACTTACATGGAATCCAAAAGAATAAGAAAACAAAACGTCAATCACCCCCACACCCACACAGTTTTTGAGTTACTTGCGGGCCCGCATTCTCTGTTGTTGCTGGTTTTTCCTCCTTTTCGCTGGTATTGGTTCCTTGGTCGCCTTTTCACTTCACCCTTTCACTGACATCGCACGGCCACTAACGTATTGTCACTTTATCTGATGTATCAGCTCTAACATATGATGGAATGTCACTGTACCACTGCCGTCGCATGGCCACTAACGTATTGTATTGTTACTTTACTTGATGCTTTTCACACAAGCCGTCACCACCATTGGGGTTAAAACTCTCCTCTACGTCTATTTCAGAATAATGTTCATACAGGCAAAGCCTACTCTGCCTGTGTATGGCTTGCCTTCTAAAATAGGTAATGCTGTTTACCTAAATGCAAATTAGCTCTCTGAGCTCGTACTTCGTGTTTCTGATCCTATTCTCATATATGGCCACCGACTTGGTCCACGACTGCTTCTATTCTAAATATGAGCTCTGTGGCTCCCCTACATCACACGACACCTCCTCTAACCTATAGCATGGGACATCCCCACCTACCCGCCACGACCCACAGCCTTACACACCTTCAGACTGGAATCGGCTGGAATGACCTTTTCGAGAAATCCTCCGATTTTTATTTCCATAGCCAGAACATTTATTCTCAGTTTAATAGCTTCTCTTGAACTCGGCCACTTAGATCTATCTTAATTTAATACTCGCTTTAAGTTCCTTTGAAAGACTCGAATTTTGGTATCTCCGTAACATTCAGTGACAGGATAGATGCGTAATATGGGTTTGTGACCCGAACATGTGTGATGTACTGTTTTCCAACAATTATATATTAACTGGCCATAATTACCCAGATAATGACTACAGGAGAATACTCCTTTGATCAGTTATCAGATAGCCCATGTCACGTTCAACAAATGTGCCATAATGGACATTATGGCTTCTCGCTTAATTTAGCAGCACTTGAATTCTTGCTGGCCTGTTTAAATGACGAATCGGTTTTCGAGGTCCATCATATACCTATCTTTACATTTTATGTTTAACCCATTCAGAAAGATTATTGAAAATATTTACACTTATAAACAAGTAAATCGCAATTTTTAGATATCACCTTGACAATTTAATTGGCCCTGAAACAAAACAAACAGTTATACTTGATTTGTTTTCCCCTGAGGCACAAGATATGTGATTGGGGATGCACTGTTGGAAGGGGTTAAAAAGCCTTTTCAACAGTTTGTAACTTAATCCTCAAAGACCTTCCAAAAGGCCCCTACTATAATATCAAAACTGATGTGTCTTTGGTTAATAATTGTAAACAAATTTATATTTTCTAAAAAAAAATTTTTTTTAAAGAAAGCAGATTTTTGTCTGGGCTGATAGCTTATTTGCAATGAGTGACCTTTGAATGTACCTATCAGCATGTTTACAAATACTATTACAGAGAATCTATTTTTAGTGCACTTATTGTTTATTTGCATCACACTTGTTCACTTGAAATTAGACAGAATCATCTGGAAACTTAATAAGTTGATTTAATTCAGCCAGACAGCAATCAGTTGAACAAAAAAACACAGGAGAAACTTCTCATTTTGGAACTTTCCATTTGAAGACTATATAAGTCTCTGTCAACAGACTTCTGACATTCTTTCAACTCACACAGCATTGATGACTGACTGACTGACTGTTGTTTATACATTTAGCATTGGAGATTATTATTACAGGAAAGTGTATTATTACAGATAGCAGCCGAGTTAAAAATTATATATTGTGAGGAATATAATTTTGTGATCTGAGAATCAGTTTGTATTGGAAAGTCTTTCCAAAATTTGTAGAGAATTTATTCTTCTTGTGTGAACCAGGATTTATTCTTGTGAAAAAACAGGATTCAGCTAGATTATTTTCAAACTACATAAGGAGCAAATACTTGGATATTAATTCCATTTCAATTCTGCTGAGTGCTTTATTGGAATTTATTGGAGAGTGCTGAATTTTTGAGTGAATATTTCATTACAACACATTCAGACACATACAGACACAATTCTTGGACATTACAATACCATCTGGAAAGTTTCTTCATCACTGTATAACTGGATTCTATTGAACTCTGCGTTTTGTACTTGAACTCTATTTTGTACTAAGTGATAAGTATTTCTGGGTTCTTTCTATGTGAAGCAAATAGTGTAATAGATTTTGTACCATCTTCCTTTCAATTTTTTTTTAATTAAATTTCAGAATAGTTAAATTGGGAGCTATTGCTGTTGATTCTCAGATTTCTTTCTGTTACCATTATTGTTATAAAACACTGTAACAGCCTAGACAATTTCCTTGAATTCAAACCTGACCTCAGCCTGCAACACGTCCAGCAGTTCAGCAGTGATTTCTAGTAAAGTCTTGGCTAGAATCCACTGCATAAGTAATTTGATTTTTGTCAACAGGACCTACTTGTGATGACATGTTAAGGGGACCTGTTCTGAAGTTGTAAAAGTTGGAAAAAAGACCTTCAACCCTTTACCCAACAAATTGGTAACATCCTCCTGCATAATATGCCAAATTCAGCAGCTGAAAAAATATTATTTTTCAAAAAAGTTCAACAAAACAATATCATGTGACCCCTCTTTGGAATGATCCAATGAGAGGTCACATGATGTAGTTTGGGTGGAACTTTTTGAAAAAATTTAAAATAATAAATTTTGATATCATCTGTGTTGGGTAAAGGGTTAAGAGTTAAATCATTAACTTACCTGACAGCCATACCAGGCTTTTCAATGAAATTGCCATTCAATTTCGATAATTTTTTTCAATTTTTAGCCTTCAGAACATCCTTTTGGCCCTTCACTGGAATGAGCTCATTCCAATGAGGTTCATAAACCACACTGAAAATTTTCAATTGTTCAATAAATTTTTTTAGCATTAAGTGTCTTCTGTTCCTAGTCATGAAGGATAAAAGTCTAATGGCATCTACTGAGCTACGATAGTATCTAGCAGCTGCAATGTTGTATATATTGTAGAACTGTCAATTTAACCAACATTTTTTTTTTTTGAGTCATGTTCAGTTTTAAAAATTTAAAGATGTTCGAGGAAAAGAAAAAAGCAATTTTCTGAGCACAATTTTCAACAACAATGCCAAACATGGCATATGCCCCCCTTCCAAATGCCAAGATGAACATATTTTAATATAGTGGAGCCCACTTAAGTGGATATCTCTTAACTCAATAACCCTGTTAAATGAATATAATTTCCCCACACAAAACCATTTACCATACCTCCAGTAAAAATTTGACCTGTTAATTGAATATAGGTTATAGAGCCTACTCCTGTTAATTGAATAAAAAATTGTGTAACCTGTCGAGAAATTACCCCGGGTCTCCCCAGTTTTTCTTTATTTATAGACCTATTCGGCCTCAGTTCATCCAATATAGGCATTTAATTTATTCAATCTTTTTTTGTTTTTTGACAGAGCCCATGGAGCTCTGTCAAATAAGATGTAATAGAATAAATACTAAGTTTATCTCTAGAATACAAGTAAATGACACAATCTCTGTTAATTGAATACTCCTCCTGTTGATTGAATAATTTTCAATGACAAAGTAGCTATTCAATTAACAGGGTTTGACTGTACTAGGCATATACATGTGATGGGCTTTATTGTCTTCATTTTAAAGAAAGGAGATGTGGAACTGTGTTATCTATTTGATTTAAATGGCTTATTGCCAAGTTGGTGAACAGGAGCATTTTACTATGCCCATTGGCCGAATTTCAGTGAAGTTTATTTCAGGGGCGCAATTCTTTTTGAAAGGTAAGAGGGTCAAAATTAGCCAAATACATTCTTCGTTACTGCACAGCCGAGCTACTGGAGTAAGTTCTGTGAAGCCATGAAACCTTCTAATAACCTTTTATGATAAATTATTTATTTTATTTGTTTATTTAATTGTGGTTTAATAATGCTTTCTGCAGCTAGGGCCTTGTTGTGTCCGGCAGTTTCAACCCTCTGCACTCTAATGTTAAAATGGCAAAGTTTTCAGCAGCAAATATTTCCCAAATGCAGTCTGATATTTAACCAAATATGGCTTGTTTGACAGAGCTCAGTGAGCTCTGTCAAACAAGATATAATTGGTTAAATTCATAGTTAAACATGAGAAAAACAGAGTGACTGCAGAACTGTTGACCTACCAGAGTGCTATGGGTTAAGGGAGGAGGAAGCTGGAGTACCAGGAGACAGACATCGGGCAACTGTTGGGACTCTTCAACTTGCTAGCCTTGCTGCAGTTGAAGGCATGTGTGCCATCAACAGCAGCGAGCCTTAGCACCCAACACCATTTTGCTCCCACTTGGTCATGTAGGAATAATTGTTTTGCCCAGAGACACAATGCAGATGACGTGGGGCAAGATAAAACCTATGACCTTGTGTCCAACCAATAAGTCATTTATCCTTCTTTTTAGCATAAATTTCTCTGGAGTAAAATGTGGATGCAACTCTAAATACATTTTTTATCTCCTCCAACCAAGGCTTAAGATGCTAAAGGAAACAACCACACTGAACTTCTCGTAACAGTGATGTATCTGGCATTGGGTTTGATTGTGAAAAGAGGGAAAAAAGGTTTGACCAGTTTGCTTGGTAAAATGTTAATTAACAAAGAAATCCAAACTCATTAAACTCAGCATTGTATGAGTAACACAACTTATAAACGCCATCGTGATCCATGCCAGACCAACTGTCTTATGTGGTGCTGTGTACACCTGCTCACCCGTCACTAACTATTTATTTATTGGTGTTTAATGGTTACAAATTTCTGCACAATAGCTAAGCGTTACCACAACATGGATATAAAGTCAAGCCCCCCCCCCCCCCCTCCCCCAATCATTTATTCCAATGTTGCCCATTTTAGAGCATTTTCAGCCCAGGCATTGGTTATCGGAACCTACATTGCCATTAAAAGAGAGCTTGTTTACCACATTAAACAAGCACTGCTTCACTTCCTGTGGTTCCCATGGTGACATAAACATGACAAACAATATATTGAAGCATGAAGCCTTGAAGCACTTCAAAAAAAACATCACAGAACATGTGGCTGACATAAAAGATGAGTGAGATATGCAACTGGCAATTCTAACAATGACTCGCAATTTCATACATAACTTCACTTTTGCATTATTCAGGCTATCTACTTCAACTCAAAGGGACCCTCTGCTTCTGAACAAAGTTTCGCCACGAGATTAAAAGGATCTTTGAAGTAAGAATGCTACAACCACTTGGCTTCAACAGGAAGGGCTTTTGAGTCAGATTTTTATTTTTATTCAGCATTGAAAGAGTTGAAACATCACATTTAAAATACTGTTCAATAAACTATTTGATTGTTCATCTCAGTTTGACAGAAAACCTTTTTAAACATAATATTTAGTATGATTTATGAATAACAATTATATACTGACATGTGTTTTATGAAAAGGTTTTTTGGAGTTGCATTCTTTTTAACATTTTTACAAATTTTATTGTATTCTTTTTTCTTGTACAGTTGAATGTTAATTGAATGGCATCTTTGCCAGTGATAACTCCAACAATTTTCATCAGAAGACATTGTTCCCAAAGAGATATATACCCCCAAAAATTGATATTTGGTTACTAATGTTTAAGTTATTCCATAAACAAGCATTACACGATAATTTTTAACAAAGGACAATAACTCTCATAATTTTCATCAGATATCGCTGGTCATCGAACTCGATGTAGACATTGTTGCTATAGAGACATAAACCACACAGAATTGAAATCCATTTTTTATTGTTAAAGTTATGCCATAAACAAGCATTACACAATATTTTTTTATTAAACAAAGGGCAATAAGTCCCATAATTTTCATCGGATATTGCCGGTCATCGAACTTGATGTAAACATTGTTCCTATAGAGACATGTACCAAAAAGAATTGAAATCTGTTAACTTATTGTTCAAGTTATGCCATAAACAAGATTTACAGGATATTTTTATAACAAACGTCCTCAACTCCCATAATTTTCAAGAGGTATTGGTAGTAATTGATCTTGGTGTAGACATTATTGCTATAGAGACATATACCAAAAAGAAATGAAATCCATTAACTATTGTTCAAGATATGCCATAAAAAAAATTCGGATGGACAGACAGAGATGGCCGGATGGATAGATGGCCGGACAGAGCTCTACATTATATCCCTGCCTTGTGGGGGGGAGGGGTAAAAATTACCTAGGCAGTGGTTTCTAGTCAAGTCTGAATCCAAAATCAATAGGGTTCATCCCTTTTCCCTCAGAAGTGTTCCTGTAAAGTTACCATGACCTAAGTATTGTCAAGTTAACGTCCACAACCTCAATTGGAAGTGACCTTGACCTTTTGACCCCTAAATCAATAGGATTTGTTCCTTGCAACAAGGAATTTAAGCAATTTAATGTTGAATTTAAGCAATTTAAACAAGACTAAATTGATTAAATTCCTAGTTTCGTTTTGGGAAAACCTGCTGCTTAAATTTTGGTATTTTTATATCAGCATGCAGGGGGTTAAATTATGAACATAGGATATAATACAGTCAGTGTGCAAATTATAGACACTTACCTTACTCGGTAACTTTGTAGAAGATAAATAGAACTGATATAATTTTTTTTCCCTTTCAATATCATTAATTGAATACATGATCTAACTGATTATATTAAGTGCACCACATCTAGGACATGAAAAAAGTTCGGAAAATACCACTCTCAAGTAATGAAATGTTTTAAAACTGGGTTCTGCAGCACAGTAAGGCACGTTTCCAAGTGATGAAAAAAATTTGTTCAACTTATAAGAATCCTGTTCTAAACATGAAATGTAATGAGAAAAGTAACTTAACCTATTATACCATAGAAACAATTTCAGTTAATCAGAGTATGAATTATCTCCAAGAAGATGGTTTGTGTGTTCCCTCAAAACATATCATTGTTTGATCTCTTGAGGTGGAATGGAACCTGACAGTCTGCAAAATACTACACCTATCTATTTTCATCTCACTATAACTCCTAAAAGATAACTGTGGAATAAGAAACCCTTTCACTGATAAAAAATATACTTATTTATAAGTTATCACAATAAATGAGATCAACAAATTCCATGTTTGGTCACATGGGGGAGAGGGGTATTTCATTTATTTATTTTATTCATTGGGGTTTAATGACACTTTTGACATTCAGGGTCACCTTGTGTTGGACAGTTTCATGAGTGGAGGAAGCCGGTGGACCCAGAGAGAACAGCTGAGCAACTGTCAGGCTCCCCAACATACTAACTCCACACAAGCGGGGTTAGAATTGGTTGAAGACAAGGGAACCATTGACATGCAGTGTGCCTTAGTACACAACACCACCATGCATGCAATGGGGGTGAAGTATCTTGCCCAAGGACATAACCGGTTGCCGCAGGTGGGGTTCGAACTGAGGATCTCTCGGCTTGCAGCCTGCACCTCTACCTACTAAGCCACAGATATACATAACCTTCATTTCCAAAACAAAAACACATGGATTAATTAACAGGCACAATCCTGGTCAGAAAATGGCAGATGTAAACTTGATTCAGCATCAAATAAATAGATATTGGTGTATAACATGCTTGGTCATTTGTGTTAAAATTAACTTCTATAGTAAGTATTAACTGTAATATTATTTTACTTTAGGTTAAGAACACACTGAAATGTGATTGTGTACAGTCGCAATCAGGTTGCATCTCTTCGTTGCTTTGCTAATTGAACTGAGCTACCATTTCAGAATTTGAAATGCATTGATATAAATCAAGTATTGACAATTCTTGTGCCATAAATATTTGCATGGTTGAGTTCTATGAAAGGAAATGAGTGACAAATGAAGCGATTGGCTGTAACAGCCATCACTGGCTCCCAACTTCGCTCCACACGTTTATTGTTTTGGAAACAAATGTGATGGGAGCCCACCCCCATGTGACCAAACATGGGGAATGCTGATAAAAAAAAGTCTATTGGGTGCATGTCTGGTGACTTGTACCAAATTCAAGATTTTGTCTAGAAACAATATCACTGACAAGTTTAGGCAACTTGTTAGTGATATTGACAGGCCTGTACAAATTGGAAATTTAAATACAAACATTATATATAAACACATGCAGTCTCCAAATTCTAGGAATCTGCACTTGAAGTTTTGTTTTTTTTCTTTTTATTAGGGTTTAATGACACTATTGACTATTATTTCGAATCACAATTTATTTATTTATTTATTTATTTATTTATTTATTTATTTATTTATTTATTAGGTGTTTAAGGTCACAAATTTCTTCACAATGGCTAATCACGTAGGATATTGATGAAGATATGGATAATCCATGGAGATAATTAAATTTGTCAATCGTTTATACCCATGTTGCCCATTTAAGAGTAATTCCACCCCAAGCATTGGTGACTGGGTCCTATATTACTAATAAAACAGAGCTTGTTTACCACAGTAAACAAGCCTGGGATCATTCCAGTGGTTCCCACGGGGTAAATCACAATAAGATTCACAATCTAAGGAATAGATCTAATTCTGTAAGGCAGGCATTCTATTACGCACAAATGTGCCATTCCACTATTATTCCATTCACTGTACTGTGTGCTGTTTATTTCTGAAATGAATCTGATTACTTGATATTTCATTTTTCAAGTATTTTCAAGGAACGTTCCTGTAGCCAAGAACATTTCATATCCTTGGCAACCCTGTCAATCCATCAAATTCTGTTCACTCATCATGCATTTACCCCCTGCACACCAACGATGAAATTTTAAGCTACAATTTTTTCCCATCATGCAACTAGAAATTTATTATTATTACTTACTGGGATTTAACAACACTTTTGACAGCCAGGGTCATCTCGTTTCAGACAGTTTTATGGGTGAAGGAAGCTGGAGTACCCAGAGAGAGCCACTGAGCAATGGCGGACAATTTCCAGACTCCCCAACGTTCTAACTCCACCACAAGAAGGGTTAGCATAGGCTGAAGACAAGTGCACCATCGACGTGCAGTTTGCCTTACTACACAGTGACACCATGCCCCCCATGTGGGCAATCGGGATGACATGCTTCGCGTAAAGACACAACACAGTTACTCCTGGAGAGGATCGAACTGTGGACCTTTCGGTTTGTAGTTCAATACCATTTATTTATTTATTATTTATTTGGGTTTAACGACACATTAACAGCCAAGGTCATATTGTGTCAGTGACAGTTTTATGGGTGGAGGAATACGGAGTACCCGGAGAGAACCACTGAGCAATGATGAGCAGCTGCAAGCTCCCCAACATCGTACCTTCGCACTGCAGCACAGGCAGGTTGAAGACGTGCACACCATCGACGTGCAGTATGCCTTAGTACATGGCGTGATAGTGTCCCCATGTGAACAATCGGGGTGAAGTGCCTTGCACAAGGACACAACGCGGGAGTCCGAATCGATTGCTCAGACTGTCACCCATGCAAGGACTAACTGGGCTCGACATTGCTTAACTTCGGTGATCTGACGAGAACCGGTTACCACAATGCCACTGAGCCCCCCAGTTCAATGCCATAACCACAACTAGAAATTTAATCAATTCAATCTTGTTTGACAGAGCTCAGCTCTGTCAAACAAGGTTGAATTGGTTCAATATTTCTTGTCGCATTTTGAAAAAAAAAAATGCGCCTAGAAATTTGGGTATTCTGACATCGGGGTGCAAAGGTTTAACCCTTTACCCATCGTACATGATGTCAAAATTTATTAATTCAATAATTTTTTTCTAAGAAATTTGAAGGAGCTTGTTCCAAAGAGGGATCCCATGATATGTTTTTGTTCAAATGTTTAGAAAAATGTGTTTTTTCCAACTGCTCAATTTGTGAATTATGTGGGTGGATGCGATCGATTCATTAGGTAAAGGGTTAAATTTTCAATTTTTCAACCAGAGTATGAGGAATAAATCAAATTGTGGGCAACTGAAAACATTCAACTGTTAAACTGTTTAACTGGGTAAGTGTTATGTTTAATTTTCAAGGACAGCTATCATATTCAATAAAAAAAAAGATTCAACTACACCTACTGAGTCCAAAATTAATGATTTTGTAGACAAGAAAAATTATTCAAGCCAAGTGTTAATAATTTAAGTTTAGAAGATCTTTGACAGCACTCATATACTTCATTTTGTTATCATAACTCCAACCCATAGAATAAGATAATGATGGAATAGTAAAACAGCAAGAATTCTCATAAACGCATCAAGGGATCTGTCCAAATAACTGCATATGTCTGAAAAAAATATGTTTTCCTTTGCTTATATATTTTCACTTTCCCAACCTGCAGTGTTCATGAGTCTGGTAGTGAAACTGTCACAATCTTACACAATTTCATACTAAGGTGTTTGATTTTCATTTTCTTCATTACAGAAAAAAATCTTATTCATTCTGACTGGAATGAGCTTGATATCCAATCAGATGTGACACGTGAAAAAGAAAATGAAATTTAATGGATCTGGTGGAAGACCACATGATAATTACTGTCTGGAATAGAATGCTTACTAACCCATCATTTGATTTAAAACAACAAGTACCAAAAGTTTGGTTTTTTTTTTTTTCACCCCGAATCACAACCATATTGGGAATGAGCTGGCTGAAGTCCTATAAAAGGTAATCGAAACAAGTTATTAATTGAAAATAGAATATGTTCTCATTTCAGGAATTTACATTAAAAAAAATTCTATAATCCAGTATTTCCATTTTTTTTTTAAAATACTCCCCACCCACCATCCCCCTCCCCCCATATAACATGCAACCAATTAACCCTGTACATTTTTACATTCTTAGTTAGTGTATATTTTCATGTAGTGTGCGATACTATCAACCTGTGCAATGCCTGCAGTCAGCCAGTGTATGTTAGCTAAGCAACTAGATCTGTGCAATGCACAGGGTTGGTCACTCATTTCTTTCTGATTATAAATAAGATCATCTTTATTACTTTCCAAAGTGTGATTTACTGGGATTTCCCGCTTTAATTATAAACAATAACTTCACAAGTGAATTATGCAATCAACAACTGGGTCATGTATCCGTGCGCGCAAACGAAGATGCTTTGCCAGGGGTGTAATGGGGACTTCATTGTTTTTGTTTTTTTTAACCATTTACCTAACAAGAAAAGCAGACGACACTTGCAAAAAAAATTCTTGAATAACTATTATTTTCATTTTTTGTCACAAAAACCTAGGTTATGACCCCTCATTGGAACGAGCCCGATGAGCTCGTTCCAATGAGGGGTCATAACCTATGTTTTAGAGACAAAAAATGAAACAAGAGGCCCTGTGGGACCTGAAACACTCATCTTGAACAGAACACAATATAAACAGAGTCCAAGAATGAGTACATTAAGCAAGCCATCTCCATAGGCTACACTGTCAATCCTTAAGTCCCTCAGGAGTGACAAAAATAATCCGGGCATCATGCCTTTTCTTCAGATGATCATAAAGTAAAATGTAGAGCTCCCCTATGAAGCCCCTTGATACAACCTATGTGGATTAATCTTAGTTACACACCTATAGAAGGTACTCAATACAAAATTTTTAATTCTTCAGCAAAATTACCAATTCCGGCTCCCATAGGGAGCCCAAATATTAACCCAGGCTCTCGATTTGAACACAGTTGAATCTGACTTCCCTAGAGATGTTGTGTACCAAATATGAAAGCATTCTGACTGTTGGATCTGAAGAAAAAAAATTTTAAAGAAATTTCTTCATATTGCACTACGTTAAAATTTGGGCTACCATAGGGAGCCCAAATATTAACCTGTGGATCCGATTTGAACAAACGTGAATCTGATCCCCCTAGAGATGTTGTATACCAAATATGAATGCATTCTGACTAGTGGATCTGAAGAAGATTTTTGAAGAAATTCCCTCATATTGTTCTAAGTTGCATTTCAGGTTCCCATATGGAGCCCAAATATTAACTCGAATTGAACAAACTGGAATTTGACACCCCTAGAGATGTTGTATACTAAATATGAAAGCATTCCGACTGGTGGATCTGAAGAAGGAGATTTTTAAAGAAATTTCCTCATACTGCACTAAGTAAAACTTTGGGCTACGATAGCGAGCCCAAATATATACCTAGGGATCTGAATTGAACAAACTTGAAAGCATTCTGACTGGTGGATCTGAAGAAGATTTTTTTCAATTATCCCCCATATGGAACCAAGTTAAAATTTGGGCTTCTGTGAGAAGGCCAAATATCAACCTAGGGACTTGGTTTCAACAATCTTGAATCTGACCCTCATAACAATGATGTATACCAAACATTAAAAGATTCTGACTGGTGGTTCTGAAGAAGATTTGTAAAGAATATTCCCCATATTACCCTATGTTAAAAATTTGGGCTCCTGTAGTGAGCCCAAATATGAACCAATGAGCTTTATTTAAACAAACTTGTATCTGACCCCCCTATGAATGCTGTATACCGAATATCAAAAGATTCTGACGATTGGTTCTGGAGAAAAGATTTTTTAAAATTTTTGCAAATATGCTGACTCAGCATTTTTTCGATGGCCATTACAGAACACCCTAACATAACAGATGGCAATTTCTTTTTACCATTCAATTCTACTGGTCCTAAGGATACTTCATACCAAATAACAGCTCTCTGTTCCACGTGGTTTGGGAAATATGGGTGTTCGAAAATATTTATATTTTTAGCTTCCAGGGTCCCCATGGGGATGCAGGAATTTTTTTTTTGCATGGGTCAAGTACTTATACCAATAATAAATAACACATACCAAATTTGGTTCATACCGGACCATTGGTTCAGAAAATAGAAATTTTGGGCAGGGCCAAAAATCTTACCCCTCCCATTACAAAGCCAAATATTGCTTCACTAACTTCGTTTGAAGAAACTTAATTCTACACCTCAAAAGGAAGCTCCATAGAAAATATCAAGTCATTGTACACACTGGTTCTTGAGAAGATTTTAAAAATATTTTGGAGCATTTTCCCCCACTCCCTCCCTATTGGGCTGGGCATGTTGTGTTGAACAAAAATGCAATGCCCCTTTGGGTCCATCACTCACACAAACTTTCACTTGAATTGGCCCAGTGGCTTCAGAGGAGAAGACCAAAACATGGTGTTGACGGTGGACGGATAAGGGATGGACAACAGGCGATGGACGGAGAGCGATGAGATTAGCTCAGCTTGACTTTTTCAAGATGAGTTAAAAATGAAAGTGTCAATGACACTGTAGCTTAACTTGTCTGTGTGTTGTGTTTGATGAAAAGGATAATGTTCAATGTTTATGAAAGGATTATGAAATAAGACAAGATTTGTGACAATTGAGAATATGTTAATTTCTGTTCCCTGTATGCTATGTTTTTAATAAAAATAATATGAGGTGTAGACTGTACTAAAGAGCTGAGTGGGTGGGTTAATGTGGACCTCACAGTTAGTGTATGTGGCCCTCACAGTTAACGTATGTCAACGAAAGATACCAAGTTACAGTGAAATTATCCCAAAACGAGTCATCCTATCAAGTTACATTTAAATCCCTTCATGAATATGGCTGTAGACTGTGCTAAAGGCTTTCAAGTTACATTTAAATCCCTTCATGAATATGGCCTGTAGACTGTGCTAAAGGTTTTCAGGCTTCAGGTCTGTGTAGCCATATGGTTGACCGATTGCAACTAAAAGGAGACATCCTCATCTCGACATTATACTGAGTCATTCTACTCAGTTACAATGAACTCCCTTTACAAATACGACGTGTAGTCTGTACTAAAGTTTTTCGGGTTTTGGACTCAGGCAGCCATGATGGTTGAATGATCGCAACCAAAAGGGGACGGTGTCACCTGGGCATCATCTGGAGTGATCCTATGAAGTTACAATGAAATCCCTTCATAAATATGACCTGTAGACTGTGCTCAAGGTTTTCGGGCTTCTGGCCCCTGTAGCCATCAAAGTTGCTCAATCACGTCCAAAGAGGGACATTCTCCTCTAGACTCTATATGAAGTCAATCTACCAAGTTACAATGAGATCCCTCCATAAATATGACCTGTTGACTGTTATAATTTTTTTAGGGCTTTGGGCTCGGGCAGCCATCATGGTTGAATGATGCAGCCAAAAAGGGAAGTTCTCAACTGGGCATCATCTGGAGTGATATTTCAAAGTTACAATGAAATCCCTTCATAAATATGACCTGTAGACTGTGCTCAAGATTTTTGGGCTTCGGGCTCCTGTAGCCATCACAGTTGACCAATCACAACCAAAAGGGATATCATCATCTAGGCATTATATGGAGTCAACTTAACAAGTTACAATGAACTCTTTCCATAAATACGACCTATAGACTATGCTAAAGGTTTTGGGGTTTTGGGCTCAGGCAGCCATCTAGGCTGAATGATCGCGACCAAAAGGGGACGTTCTCATCTAGACATTATTTGGAGTCATCCTACCCAGTTACAATGAAATCCCTTCATAAATATGACCTGTAGACTGTGCAAAAGGTTGTCGGACTTCGGGCCCCTGTAGCCATCACAGTTGCCCAATCGCGTCCAAAAGGGGACGTTCTCATCTAGACATGATATGAAGTCAACCTACCAAGTTACAATGAAATCCCTCCATAAATATGACCTGTAGACTGTGCTAAAGGTTTTCGGGTTTGGGGCTCCGGCAGTCGTCACGGTTGACAGATCACGACCAAATGGGGAAGTTCTCATCTAGACATCATAGGAGTCATCCTACCAAGTTACAATGAAATCCTTCCATATTAAATATGACCTGCAGACTGTGATAAAAGTTTTTGGGCTTGGGCAGCCATCATGGTTGACAGATCATGACCAAAAGGGTAAGTTCTCATCTAGACATTATACAGAGGCATCCTACCAAGTTACAATAAAATCCCTTCATAAATACGACCTGCAGACTGTGCTAATGGTTTTTGAGCTCGGGCAGCCATATCGGTTGACTGATTGCGACCAAAAGGGGATGTTCTCATCTAGATATGACCCCAAACCTGCATGTGAAATTTTGTGATGATCAGACAAGAACTACGTGGTGTAGCTTGTGCTAAAGGAAAATGTGCACAGACTCACAAACTTCCGCACGTGTGATGGCAATAGCTTATCTTGACTTTGTCAAGTTAAGCTAATAATGAAAATTGGCAATTTTTGAGAATAGCGCTGGTCGGTTTTTGCCGTTACGTTGGATAAAGGGTTAATTAATATAATTATTGTTAATAATGAAAAAGTAATAGAGTAATCGATTGACTGGCCTGGTTATGTGAAATAATTCATTCGAGGAGGGGGATTATATTGTAAAACACTCATGTGCATTCTCACACTCATGTTTGGATAACGTCCCTCACCTCATGAATTATTTCACGTAACCAGTCCAGTCAAACGATTACTCTCTATCTATTATCTGACTAACCCTGAGCATTACCAGCCATAGTGAGCGTACATTTTTGTGTAGTGTGTAAAATGGCTGTTACCAAATTTTTATAACCAGAAAGTGTGAGTGCACAGGGTTAGTCACACTTTCTGTTTATAAAAAAAAATTCAATATTAACTTAATTACTAATCCTGTGCACTGTACAACCTATGTGTAACTCTCATCTCTTTTCCTGTGGACACGGTGGCTCTGTATGTAGAGGTGCAGGCTGCAAGCCAAAAGATCCTCGGTTCAAATCCCACCTGTGGCAACTGCATCATGTACTTGGGCAAGACAACTTCACCCCCACTGTCCATGTGGGGCACGGTGGCATTGTGTAATAAGGCATACTGCACATCGATGGTGCACTTGCCTTCAACCAATGCTAACCCTGCTTGTGTGGAGTTAGTTCAGAAGGAAAAATATATGGTCGCATCACTTTAATTCTGGCATTCAAATATCTTTCTCAAGTACAGCCCTTCTGACAACCTTTTCTAACCCGAAAACAGGGAGTCATACAACAAATAAGAGAGAAAAACTGGCAGGAGGGTAAGTACTGGTCATGTGCACATATATTTCAGGGAATTCTGAACAAAAACACCAACAGTCAATTGCATTTTTTAGGTCCAAAAGTCATCAAATTTTTATCTGGAATATTCAACAATAATGCAAAATGTCAGTTTAATGATTCGAACGTTTAATGAAACATGTTACAATATATTTTCCCGAGGCTGCTAAATTTTGGAGATTACATCATTTCCAAGTGCAAAATTTCAAGGTGGGAAATTCCAGTTGAAATATTTGGTACAGTCAAACCAAAAAGGGAAAAGATAGCTGTACTCCAAGCTCACAATGAGATACAAGAGATTTATTCTATTAGGAAAATAGGATATGTCTGAACAGACATCATATATACCTGAAGGGTTCCCAAGAAAATAAAAACTCATGTGGCATTGGTTTTCTGACTCAATGTAATTTTCTTAGTGGTAATTCCACAACTGTGAGAATATTCAATCTTGTAATGACTAATTTCTTTGTGATGTCTGAATCTATACACTCAAGAAAAGAACCAGGGATAGTCTGCATGGAAGCTGAGGATTGTAATTACAAAGTGTATATGAGGAAGGATCAGTGAATTATTCCTTTAGCACAATTCTGGTGGTGGCAACAATCAAGTTAGTCCTGCTTTTCCCTTTCAACCTTTGAAGCCTCATGTTTTTTCCAAGCTTCATGGCCTCAAAACTGGTGATCCACTGCGCAATTTTGAGAAATTCTTGTCCCCCGTTAATTAATATTTTGTTTTATGTCAGTTGCACACATTTATTGTTGATATAAAATATATTGGCATTTTAATTAATTATGCTCATAACTGAGCGTGAATATAAGCAACCTGTCATTTGCAAAATGAGGTCCCCAGAGGGTGAATCTGCTGAAGCTATCCCATACAGTGGTAGGGCTGGGCAGTTTATCGGTTCGGTTCAGGGTTTTTTTTTTAACTGAATCCAAACCACCGCCTTAACAAAAAAACGAGACTTTCAGTTTAAACAAATTTCCCAGAATTGGTTAAGTTTATGTCCACTCAATCACTTGCTTTCCACACGCCAACGGCTTAAATGTCGGCAAAGGTAAATGCTGTGCCATTTATGCTTACTTCGAGAGGACTGACAACAAATCCCCCCTCCTTCCACAAATAGTGGTAGCAAATTTCTTGTATCTTAAACAATATCTACAGAACCACCAGCAGATGAAATATGAAAAATTAAAAAGTCTTACATAAAAATCCACACATGCAATTCAAGAATCGTTAAGTAAGTTTTTTGAACCGGACACAGCCGCATGCTCACTCATATTCAACCAAAGAGGTATTGCAAGTTACCTGACAATATATGGTGTAAAAGTATTATAAATTACCTTTGACCCAAAATCATCTGCGTATGGCACATTGTAAATTAGATTGGAGGTAAACATATAATTTATTGAGTTTTAAAAGTTCACATGGGAAAAATGACGAGTAAATTATGTTAATTAATCGACTACTGGCACGTGCACTGAAGTCACATGCTCAGAGATAATACTGCTTATGTTTTTTGTCAACAATAAAATGGTTAAATTGAAATAGAACATATCCTGTTAAATGGATGGCAGGTAACTATTGAAAGTTTTTTTTTAAACTTATTGGGAATTGTTTGTATACTATTTGAACTTACTTTAAGGTATCACACAGTACTGCAGGTCTGTCAGGTACACATGCTGCATTCCCAATACGAAGATGTTATAATCAACACGTGTTTTCCCATGATCATGTGTATTTTGTAAACACAACAAATCCCAAGATGCAATATTGCAAACTTTCTTTCAAATCCCATTTTGCAGCCATCTCCCTTCAAAAACATCAATTGCCTGTCTTGACTGAGATGAAATCAACGCAGGGATCAGCTAAGAGGGCAAAGTAAAGTTGGGAATATCTTTGCCTTGGCACCGCTCATTTCACCCAATTTCTATGTTTGGGCAAAATCAAAGTAAAAAACGAACCTCTACAGTCAAAATTAGGAGAGATATTGTGAAACCATTGGAGTGAGTGAGTTGCCAATAAAAGTGATACGTACATGACTTACTTCAATAATAGTTATCAAAATCACAAGAAATATGATTTGTGTTCCTCTTATTCCACTGTCATTTGAAGCAGGAAGCATCAAGAAACATGGGGCACGTCTATTTTCAAGCGATGTGATAATTACCGAAATAAGCACAACAATTGTATATTATTCACCTAAACCAGGGTGAGAGCTTAGCAACTCCATAAAAAATAAGGAAATTTTTATTTTTGCTAAAATGTAGCTTTTCTTGTAAATTTCTGCATCTTGACAAGGCCCCAAATCTCACTGACAGAACAAGCCAAATCCCACCAGTGGTGGAGCCATGGTTTGAAATCCTGTGGACCATGCTGGTGAAGAGTTTGTTTTTTTTTATTTGGGGGGTGGGGGGGAGGAGGGAATCTCAGAACTGAGGGTGGGTACTGTACTTGTACTGAGGGTAGGAAATTAAAAAGAATCTTTACAAAATTTGGGGATGGGAGAAGCAAGTGGGATTTTAAGTGTGTGCGGGAGGGGGGGGGGGGGGGGGGGGGATATACGAATTACTCAGTGTTCACCATTCTTCAAAGCTAATGGACATATTGTGGGGGGGGGGGGGGGGGGGGGGGGGGACACAATATGTCCATTAGCTTAGAAGAATGGTGAACACTGAGTAATCCGTATAACTCAACATGCTATTTGAGCCTCATGACTTGGATGACAAATACAGACACATTTTATGTGTACATTACCTCTAAAATGTGGATTTCTACAATATATTTTGAAAAACCGAAAACCGAGTTTTTGTACAAAACTGTAACCGAACCGAAATGCAAATTTCAAACCGCCCAGCCCTATACAGTGGGCCAATTTATCCTCTAGGTACATCTTTCTGTTTTGACTGGAGACCTTGATTCAAACTGAGGTTCACAGAGGGTCAATTTTGTGATGCTACCCTGCTGTGGAGGGTAGCTTCAACAAATTCACCCTCTGGGGACCTCATTTTGCAGATGACAGTCTGCTTATTTTAGGCTTGCTCATAACACAGTTTTGATCATAACACTCTAATCAGCAAACTGCAACTATCAATGGCATAACTGACTGTAGTGTTCAGTTTATAACCACTTGATTTAACGATTCTGAATGCCACCGATTACACGCTGCATACATATACATGTTCATGTGACAGGCAAGTCTGTGTTTACTTTATAAGCAGTGATCTGACTACAAACAAAATATTAATTAACTGGTAGGAGACTTGTGGTGCAAGTATTTTTTTTTCAAAGATACTATGATACCTGCAATGGAATCCATTGTTCAACAAGGGTTTGTTCAA
Organism: Pictodentalium vernedei; assembly: GCA_031216915.1. NCBI lineage: Eukaryota > Metazoa > Mollusca > Scaphopoda > Dentaliida > Dentaliidae > Pictodentalium > Pictodentalium vernedei. The sequence goes on from CM062293.1 coordinate 401,115,527, forward strand.
GTAATTGCCTTGTTACAATTTATTGGAGAGTGCCTGTTGGCACTTTCCAATAAATTGCAACTAGAGGCTCTAAAGAGCCTGTAATCACTCACCCGGAAGAAATACATATCCCTCAGTTATTCTCATCAGAAACTTAGAATACAGATGGCTGTCATCAGGGACCAGCCTAGGGGGGAATTTTAGGGAGACTTCAAGTCTCCCTCCAGAAAAAATAGGGAGACTGCAGAGTCATGTAGGGAGACTTCATAGGCAAGAGGGGAAAATTAAGAATATTCATGTACCATCCCCACCACCCCTTCATATTTTCAATTTATGGTCCTCCATTAACGTACAAATAATCCAGGTCCAGTTGTCTATGATGCATCTGTGCCAGGTTAAAAAATCACAATGTAATTATTGACTGAAAATCCCCCACTGCTACCTTCTCCTTCATGACCCCTCACCTCTTCTTCGTGCCAATCCCCCATCACCCTCCGTGGTTGCCTTTCAACAAAGTCTACTAAGCTAATAATTTCCTAAGTCTGAAATCGTGAACAGGACCAGATGTAAGAAGGTTGCTTGGGAGGTACTTTGTTAGTTAATAAACAAAATACATTCTGGGGTCGAGTATTTTGTAAAAGAAATGTCATTCCGCATCATTTTTATGGCATTCCGGTGTCATTCCGCGTCATTTCATGTCATTCCGATGTTTAGGAGGACCCTTTTTCAAGATCGTCCACATGCACACTTGTGTCCTGTACAAAGCTTTTCTTGACATCACTAAAGCTTTTTTTCATGTGTTTCAATTCCATTCGTGTTTTTCTGGGAATAGACAGCCCAGCAGTTAACAGTCGTCAGCAAATCAAAATGAAAATAATGTGTTATAAAATAGGTCCGTTTTGTATACATTTTCGGCATCCTAAGCGACGTAACCTACTTTCAAACTGGGTTGTTTTGTTGAGTCGCGTAAGTCACTTATTTTCGTTTCGACACTTGAAGCTCCGACTGGAACGCAACAAAATAGAAATAAAAAAAATCCGCCGAAAGCGACAATGGACAATTGCTTGTCATGTGATTTCAAATAAATGGACGTTTATTTGACTAATTAAAATGCCCATTTATCACACTCGAGCACATTCGATTTTTGAAAATACTCGTTTTCATGTAAACCTCGCATCACAGTGATCACTCGGTTCAGCCTTTTCTCATTTAGGCCAATTTTTAGAGGGCAACTTGTAATCGCCCCGATTATTTTTCTAGGCGACTTTGGGCTTAGAAGGGCGACTTAATCGCCCTAGTCGCCCTCACGGCTGGTCCCTGGCTGTCATGTTCCTTCATCTCAGCGCAACAGAATGATGAGGACTTTCCATACATTATTTGTTCCAAGTTTGGTTCATATTGGCCAAGACGTTTCAGATAAGAAGATGAAAATGTGAATTCCCATAGGGTTTCCATGGTAACCATGAGCCACCATTCTAGCCATGTTTGCAACCTGATCAACATTAAATGAGGATCGTTGATAGAGATTGACCCAGTCAACAATCATGTGAAGTTTCGAAACATTTGGCCCTGTAGTTTCAGAAAAGATATTTGAATATATCGACCAACCAGAATAAAAGAATGCCTCTAGCAGCCATGTTTTTCATCTGACAGAAACAAAATGAGGATCATGTGTAGAGTCCTCCCATAGACAATTCCAGCCAAGTTTGGTTCACATCGGCTCAGCAGTTCTAGAGAAGAAGATAAAAATGTGATTTCCCATAGGGTTTCCATAGTAACTATGAGCCGCAATTGCAGCCATGGTTGCAATACGATCAACATTGAAAATCTTTGATAGAGTCATCAATCATGTGAAGTTTCAAAACATTTGGCCTGGCAGTTTCAGGGGAGAAGGTTTTTAAAAATCGACCAATCAAAATCAAAGAATGCCTCAGGTGGCCATGTTTTTTATCTGATGGGAACAAAATGAGGATCATTTGTAGAGAACCTCCAATAGACCATTCTTGCCAAGTTTGGTTCACATCGGCTCAGTATTTCCAGTGATGAAAATGTGAGAAAAGTTTACAGATGACGACGGATGCTAGGTGAGTTAAAGCTATTTGATCAGAACAATTTTTTCTACTGCTGGGAAAAAAAACAAGCTAATGCATACAGTGTAAACCACTCAAGTGGCTCTCAGAACTTTTCAGTAGAGCTGTGATAGTGGCGTCTAGCACTCTACCAGTTGAAATGTAGACTTAAGGCTGTAAAATAATTTTTTGTGTACCACAACAAAAAATTATTTAACCCTTTACCCGACGAATCGCCCGCATCTGCCTATGTAATATGCAAATTCAGCAGCTAAAGAAATATTATTTTTCGAAAAATTTCAACAAAACCATATCATGTGACCTCTCTTTGGAATGAGCTCATCGAGCTCATTCTAAAGAGGGATTACATGATATGGTGCTGTTGAAATTTTTTGAAAAAAATTTTAAAATGATATTCAAAATAATAAATTCATGGGTAAAGGGTTAAAGCCTTAGAGTCTAATTTTAACTATTGTCGTAGACAAATTTTGCATTTTTCCTTTTGAAAGTACAGTAGAATCCTCTTAATTGAATATCCATTTTGCCAGTGAAAATTATTCAATTAACAGGAGTATACAATTAACAGGGATTTGGTCAGTTTACTTCGTTCTGGGGGTAAACTGAGCATTTATTCTATTATATCTTGGTTGACAGAGCTCATAGAGCTCTGTCAAACAAGATATCGTAGAATAAATGCCTGTATTGGATGTAGTGAGGTAAAAAAAGGTTGATAAATAAAGGGAATTTGGTGTGTGTCACAGTAATTTTTTCGACAATTACAAAAATTTATATACAATTAACAGGAGTTTACTCTACAACACATATGCAATTAACAGATCAAATTTGTACTGAAGGTATGGTAAATGGTTTTGTGTTTGAAAATGATATTCAATTAACAGGGATATACAATTAAGAGATATCCAATTAAGTGGGCTCCACTGTACCTACATTGAAAATATTGCAACTCTGTTATATTATTTCAAAACAAGATGAGCATAGACATTTGCTGACAGATAATTCATACTTGATAATCAGTGCATTTTGCATCTGGTCACAGAGCTTTTTTTGATTGGCATTTAATGATACTATTTTAAGCAGCGTCGAGCACTGTTAGTGGTTGGATGGGTAACCATTTCAGCGACTGTTTCGTGCTCCCGCATTGTGTTCTCGGGCAAGGCACTTAACCCTGATTGCCTGCATGGGGGCACGATGAAGCTGTGTACTAATGCGTACTGCACGTCGATGGTGCGCATGTCTTCAAACAATTTAACCCTGCCTGTGCCACGATGCAGAGTTCAGAGTTACGATGTTGGAGAGCTGACAGCTGCTTGTCATTGCTCTGTAGTTTTCTCCGGGTACTCCGGCTTCCTCCACCCATAAAACTGTCACCGACATGATATGACCCTGGCTGTTAATGTGTCGTTAAACCATAATAATAAAAAAAAATAATGATACTATTGATAGCCAGGGTCACCTTGTGTCCGGCAGTTTTACAAGTGAAGGAAGCCAGCGTACCCACAGAAAATATCACTGAGCAGTGGTGAGCTACTGTCAGACTCCCCAATGTACTAACTCTGTGCAAGTAGGGTTAGCATTAGTTGAAGACAAGTATGCCATTCACATGCTGTATGCCTTAGTACACAACACCACCATGCGCCCACATGGCCAATCGACATTAAGTGCCTCGCCCAAGGACAAAACACAGTTACCCTTGTTGGGGACTGAACCAAGGGCCTTTGGGTTTGAAATCCAGTGCTTTAACATCTGAGCCACAGCGCTTCCCTACAGGGCGTAAAATTCATGCAAGAATCAGAATCATTTTTCACAAATGATTCTTGGAAAGGAAAACAGTGAGAATCAACTTTAATTGTTATAACTGTTCATTTGATTCTCCTACATTCTAAAAGTGATCGTAAAAATCTGGAGAATTGGACGTATTGTCTCTTCACTCGGAATAAGATAACACTTTGCCTCAGCATTGGTAACTATTGAAGTCTTGGCTGCCTCATCACACAGGCAGCCAAGACCTCAACATAAACCACTGCTAAGGTATTGTAACTCCCTCCAGCTAGAACACCAAAAGATTGTATGTTAGAACATGTGTTCCACATATATATGTAAAACAAAAAACCTCGCAAAAATTAAAAATAGCCCCTTAACCCTTTACCCAATGCAGACGATATCAAAATTGATTATTTTAAATACAAATTTTTAAAATTTTTCAAATAATTTCAACAAAATCATACCATGATATGGTTTTGTTGAAATATTTTGAAAAATTTAATTTTTTCAACTGCTCAATTTGCATATTACACGGGCGTATGTGGCCGATTCGATAGGTAAAGGGTTAACCTTTTGCCCAACGTAACGGCCAAAACTGGCCAGTGCTATTCTAAAAAAAATCGCCAATTAATTTTCATTATATTTTCATTTTTTGTCTCAAAAACGTAGATTATGACCCCTCTTTGGAACGAGCGCATTCCAAAGAGGGGTCATAACTTATGTTTCTGAGACAAAAAATTATAAAAAGTAGTTATTCAAGAATTTTGTTTGCAAGTGTCATCTGCTTTCATTTTAGGTAAAGGGTTTTAAAGGCTTCGATTCTACTAAATATATAAATATGAGATTTGTTTTTTACTAGGGATTATGAACTGGTTGCACTTACAATCCAGACAAGTTTATAATAACACTCTCGAATTCTAAATTAAAAACTTAAAGGGAAAATTGATTTCCGCAGCAGGAGTTCTAAGGCTTGGTCTATCAAAACCAAAGAATAATTTAAAACAAGGACTTCAATAACAATGGTCTTATACTGGCAGTTGTTTTCTGTAAAGTCTTGGCTGCCTACACTGGAATTAATTTAGTCACACCAAGATATATTTATCCAACCATTTCTTAGTATTTGTGCCTGGGGACTATCATACAGTGAATCTGGCAAGAAAATTGGCTACTCTTAAAGAAATAGCAACAAAATTTTCCTTCTGCCAAAAGTGAAGGCAATTTTTCCATATTTTTTAGGCTGACATATTGTTAGCTCGAGCGGCATCTCGTTACTTGGGGACAAAGGATAAACAGTAGCATGCATTCTTAGAATGTGCCTGACTCAAAGAAAGTAATTTATAAGGTGTGAATTGCTATCAAGTCAGAATCCTTGATATTTCTCTTCCAACCTCTGGGGCCCATTCTTTCATTTCACCCATTCAAATTTCTTCATCAAAGGTCAAAATCCCATTTTTTTGCCTACCAAGCATTTGAAATCATAGAAACCATGATGGCAGCTCTCAAGTAACAAAATGGATAATGGAAACATGTCACCTTGAAAAACGTGCTGCATACACACAATAAGAACACAACATTTGTAATTATGTCATATGACTGCTCATGCATGCTCCCATGACAACCCATGTGACAACTACGATGCACAGCCATATGACCTCACTTCCAAGGTCCACCAAAGAGGTCAATTAAAACAGGGACAAATCACTTTGAAAAAACTACTAATATTTTAATAGTTTATACTATTAGAATATTGTTCTGTAGTGTTGGAATTACTTTAGAGTAGAAAAAAATTCTTTTGCAATTTTTTAAATCTTTACTAAATGCACGATATATTTTGTTATTTTAATTTTTTTCTCTCTATTTTTTCCACAAACTTTCAATAAAACCATATCATGTGACCCCTTCATTAGTATGAGCTTTGCAAGGTCATTCAAATGACATGGTTTTATTGAATGTTCTTTTTCAAATAATTTTGTTTTCTTACAGCTAAATTTGTAAATTCCATAGAAGGTGTGGCTGATTTGTTAGGTAAACAGTTATTGGTTAAACATTATATTGCCTAGATTATTAGGCAGACAATAAGATCCTCTTTTATGCATAAAGCAGAACTGGTCTTCGTCTCGGGCTGCCAATAAACTCTTGGGCTGTTAACCATTTCTGCTGATCCATTAATGCACTGTAATGTCCTTTAAAATCATGTTATTGTTATAATAAAACCTTACAAATATGGATGTCATTGGAACTGGCTCAATGAGCCGATTTCAACGACGGTCATATTTGAACAATTACTTACAAACTATCAGGATATTTCAGATCATGTCAGCCTTGTATTGTTAAACTGCTGCTGCTATGTTAGGCAAAGGGTTAAATTAACTTCTTTTCACTCGAATCCTGCAAGAGGTACTGCAAGAATCTACATGGATTCTCGATGGTCTTGTGTGAATTTTTGCGTGAATCAATATTCAGATTCTCGTCGAAGATATAGGCCTTGAAAACAGAAATGTTTACCACATTATTATAAACAAGCACTGTTCATCTTCCCCGTGGTTCCCAAGGGGAGTCTCTGTCAATAAGCACTTTCATGATTATCTGTGGAAATAGAATGGCAATTCTATAGGATTCAGTCAAACCAGAAAATAAGCAGACGGTCATCTGCAAAATGAGGTCTCCAGAAGGTAAATTTAATGATTGCTAAATTTACCCTCTTTGAACCTCAATCTGAATCAGGTTCTCATGAACAGAATGAGGTACCCAGAGGATAAATTGACCCACTGTATGGGATAGCATCATCGAATTCACCCTCTGGGGACCTCATTCTGCAAATGTCAGACTGCTTATTTTCAGGCCTGGATTCAGTATTGGAAGTAAAAACATATATCTAAACACTCCGAGTAAATCAGTATAAAATATACAGTAACATCTGCTGTAAAATATCATTTTCTGTTGATTGAGACAAAAAACAAGAAACATTTAGTATTACAAGTAATACAGGAGGTCAGCTCTTCTATGATAGCAATGTCTTCTGCACAAATATTCTGCAAAGTTTTTAGTGATGTTGGATTTCATATTCAATCTGATTGATGGCATTTAAGTATAATAACATCAAGTTCTGCTGATAAAGATGACGTAAGGGAGGTAATTTGATCTTACCTGCACTCATATTCAGACCAAGTACATCTTTTTTTTTTACAAACAAGAAAGTTGGAAGAAGTAATTACTGCAATGATTCAGTAAAAACCATTAAGGTTATCTTTACTTCTTTATCTTGGGTAGTGGCTGAATCATTCCAGTATTATTTTACATGTTTGATTACTCATAATCGGGCTCATTTTATCACCCTGCTCCCAAATATGCAGTCAGCATGTGTATAGTATGCTTATCATTTTATTTCTTGGGGCTAACGTCACTTTCAGCATCTGAGGCTTTACGGTGACCACAACACCAATGAGTATAAACTTGAGTTTGCCGACTGATGGTATGCTGTCCACTTTGGTGGAAAACTACAGGCATTGGTTACCGGGTCCTATTTTACTAATAAAACCTAACTTGTCTATTTATTTATTTATTGGGGATTTAACAACACTTTTGACAGCCAGGGTCACCTCGTGTCAGATAGTTTTACGGATGGAGGAAGCCGGAGTACTCAGAGAGAACCATCGAGCAGTGGCAGGCAACGGTCAGACTCCCAAACGTACTAACTCCCACAAGCAAGGTTATTGGTTGAAGGCAAGAGAACCATCAACATGCAATATATCTTAGTACACAGCCCTGCCAAGTCCATAGACAGCACTACCATGCCAGTAGACAGTACTGCTATGTATATGGGGTAACATGAACAAACTTCAACTTAGGTTGAGTGGAAGAAGAGTATAATTGGGCTCTTCCTTAGGTTGCTGATAGAGAGTGGTGGCCAAGTGGGTAAGTGTGCTGGTCACTCATGCCAGAGTCCCGGGATCGATCCCCGGACGGGAGAAATTCGTGAAGTGTCTGAACACTCTCTGTAAGCATCAATTGTGGGGTTGATGCTGTCACAGCGTACCGTCCTATCGGGTGGGGACATAAAATGGCTGTCCTCTGTGTGGAGACACTCTGTGCAGGCTCAAGATCCCTCCGTAGTATTCGAGAAGGTCATCCCACACAACTGTGCTGTTGGGCCAAGGAGAGGCATTAATATAAGTTGCATACCTTGTTTGCCAATCCTTGTAAAACAAATAAGATTAAATAAGGCTGCTGATACCAAGCTCAAAAGGCTTAATATCCAATGTATGTACTTCATATTTATTTACAAGCAAAAATACTACACAGATTTTTCATGTTATAATTTATTGGAGAGTGCCTACTGGCACTCTCCAATAAATCATAACACAACAAATTCATATGAACAAATTCGGACTGAAAACTTAAATCTAGCACACCACCAGTAATAATGCTGACAAGTATTTTTTATTTGTGTTCAAAGTCACATATTTCTGCACAATGGCAAACCGTGAGTGCAACATGGACATAAAGTCAAGTCCACTGAATGGTTTATAACCATGTTTTCCATTTTAGAGGACTTCCACACCAAGCATTGGTTACCTGGAATGCCAGAGTGCCTAGAGAGAACCACCAAGCAGTGGCAAGCAACAGTTAGCCTCTCCAACTTATTTATCAGCTTATTTTATTTCAGTTGGAAGTCCAATGCCATAACCACTTTTTATACATTGCCCACTTCAGAGGACTTATACTGATCGCACTGGTTACTGGGGCCTATTTTATCAAAAAAAAACAAACTTGTCTACCTAAATAAGTATGCACTGTATTCAAGCAGCAATTTTTCCCCATAATGTTACTAGGAATTTAACCAATTCCAGCTTGTTTGAGCCTATAAATAAAACTTTGTTTCTCTGACAATTTTTCTTCAACTTTACAATGAGGAAGGGAAGGTTTGGGTTTTTTTTTTTTGTTCTCACACAAAAAAGTCTTAAAAATGAATTACAAAATTAGCTCCTTACAGTATTTTGTGGATAAAGCAATGTTTTCAGCAGTGAAAATTTCTCATAATGCAGCTGCAAATTTAACCAACTATAACTAGATATAGTTGGTTAAATTTTTAGTCTTAGAAGTGTCTGAAGCGCACAGTAGTTTCATCCAAAAGATTTTCAGGTGAAAAAAAAGTGATGACGTGGATTTTCAATGATGGGGAAGGTGCTTGAGAAACACGAAATTTTGTAGTAGCTTTCACAGTCTGTAACCCTTGAAACCACAGAGGCTGCTTTTCCGGCCCAGTAGCATGATACTTTATAATTTCACTAAATAGGTTGACTTTTGAGTGAAGGGGTGGTGTTGACCAATCAATATTTTCAACTTGTGGCCACAAGGCTGCACGTTGAAAATATTAATTTGTCTACCCCCAAATAAACAAAATGGACTCTTCCCATTGCTGCCATTGAATTGATATGAAGATACCACTAGGATTCAAAGGGTAATTAAGCCCAATATAATCACAACTCCCGGATCTATCACTGTCAACCATAAGTGAAAAAGATGGTCAATATTTATGAAAGGATTACGAAATACAACAAGAATTGTGATAATTGAGAATATGTTAATATCTGTTCCCTGTATGCTATGTTTTCAATAAATGAAAGTGTCAATGGCACTGTAGCTCAACTTTTTTAAGACAAGTACATGTATAGTATGTGACACAGCAATAACAAACATCTAGGTAATGACCTGATAACAAAGGTACATGTAAAGTATTGTAACGGTCTGTACATAAATGCTGTCCGTAGCCTGTAACAAATGTGAAGGTAAAGTATTGTAAAGGTGGAGACAGTTAGATGCAAAACTAGAAAAGAAATCTTTGAGTCCCAGAGTGGGTCTGACTGAACCCAAAAATATTTGTTCTCATAGCACAATGATAACAAAGGCACCCAAAAACATTCATTCCTGTCACAAGGTGATAACAAAGGTACCCCAAGAAGTTTCGTGAAGGTAGGTTCATAAATACAGACTCTACCCCAAGCCTTATTGACATGTGCACTTACTGTGTATAAGTAGCACTGAACAAATCAATGTTGATCTAATTTGCATAATTTCTGCTCAAGAAAAAAACCTGTATTATATGTGATGTATTCCATGTTACTAAACATTCATACAGAAATTTATTCAAATCAGAACTTTCATACAAAAGTTCTGTACAAAAAACTGATTGCACCAATTTTGGTACAAAATGGCCGCCGGCAGCCATCTTGAATTTTGGACTGCACCCAAAAAAACTTGTTCTCATCCCAAGGTCATAACAAAGGTGCCCAAGAAGTTTCGTAAAGATCGGTTCATAAATACGGCCTCTAGCCCGAGCCGTATTGGCATTTGCAGTTACAGTGCTGAAAGTAACATTAAATAGATCAAAGTTAGTCTAATCGGCATAATTTATGCACGAGAAAAAAACCTGTATTATATGTGATGTATCCCATAGAACTAAACATTCACACAGAAAATTATTCAAATCAGTGCTTTCATGTGGAAGTTCTGCACAAAAATCTGATTGCACCTAATTTTGTACAAAATGGCCACCAGCGGCCATCTTGAATTTCAGACCGGACCCCAAAACACTCGTTCTCGTCTCACGGTAATAACAAAGGTGCCCAAGAAGTTTCGTAAACTTGATGTAAAAACATTGTCAAGATAAATGTAGCCCACTAGTTGAATTTTCAAGTAAAGTAGTAATACTCTTTGGGCAACTTTTTCAAAGCAACATAAAAGTAAACTGTTGGACTTCTATGCTAGAGGTCCCGGGTTCGATTCCCATCCGGAATGACCCACGTTGTGTCCTTGGGCAAGGCAATTTATCCCAGTTGCCTACATGGGGGCACGGTGACGTCGTGTACTAAGGCATACTACACGTTGATGGTGCACTCGTCTCCAACCACTGTTACCCTGCTTGAGCGGAGCTTGAACAAAGTTAGAATGTTGAGGAACTGACAGTTGCTCGTTGATGCTGGGTGGTTCTCGCCAGGTACTCCAGCTTTATATCTCAGTCAATGGATGTTGGATTTAAATGATCTTTGGTCAATGCCTAACTTGAGGAAGAGCCAACGAAAAAGAACAGGGTTAAAATCAAAGCTCACATACGTAATGCTATGTATTTTAGATAACTCCGTTTTCTCTTGAGGTACAGAAGATTTAGAAGCAGAGCAGAAAACAGCTGAACAGATAAGCGATATCATTCTTATTCCCTATTCTATCATGGAGGAGAAAATTTAGAGTTTTATACATATTTCATACTGGCAAAGATAAATCAGTTTTATCATTAGTTGTAATGATGTTTAAATTGGAATAGGATAGCTGTGGATATCATTTGTAAAGATCATGTTGTGTACAGACTATCCAGGGATCACTGACTGAGACAACATGAAAATGTCTGCTTTACCCCTTAAGTCCCCATACAGCCTCAAACTGCTACTTTTTTTTTTATTTATTTATTTATTTATTTATTTATTTATTTATTTATTTATTTATTTATTTATTGGTGTTTAAGGTCACATACTTATGCACAATGGCTAATCATGACCATGACAGTTTTACGGGTGGAGGAAGTCGGAGTACCTGGCAAAGAATAACCCAGCATCAACGAGCAACTATCAGCTCCTCAACATTCTAACTCTGTTCAAGCTCCGCTCAAGCAGGGTTACAGTGGTTGGAGATGTGTGCACCATCAACGTGCAGTATGCCTTAGTACACGGCATCTTTGTGCCCCCATGTAGGCAACTGGGATGCCCAAGGACACAACGTGGGTCATTCCAGATGGGCCTCCAGCATAGAAGTCCAACAGTCTACTTTTATGTTGCTTTGAAAAAGTTGCCCAAAGAGTATTACAACCCTACTTGAAAACTCAACTAGTGGGCTGCATTTATCTTGACAATGTTTTTACATCATTGTTGGCTGCCTATACAGGCAGCCAACCAGGATGTAAAAACAGTGCTAAGGAATCTGCAACTGTGTACACGTATGTATTGTAGATATAACAGTAAAAATTAATCTGAGTATTTAAGGGATAAAGTGAACAACACATACAAATTTTGCTCTTGAATACATGTACCTAAAGGTTTTTTTTGCTGAAGTGCAGTTTATGAATCTTAATGGAATGAGAGGAGGTTCAACAAGGTGTAATGCCACCAGTATTTAGAACTCCTACCGGGCAGAAACCATAAAAATTGAAATTTTCCAAGTTGATAAAAGTGGAAAAAGGCCCATAACTCTTGAAAAAGAATGAACAAAACCTGTTACTTGTGAATATCCTTTCCCCCATGGTGGTCTATCAGCGTACCAAAGATCATTTAAACCCAACATCCACTGACAGAGATATAAAGGTCCTTAGGACGGATGGATGGATGGACAGACAGATGGATGGAACCCATTTCTATATCCCATGCAAACTTTGTTTCAGCTGGGGATAATTAGCATATAAAAAAAAAGATGAGTAAATCTGAGAAATGATTTTTTCAGTCTTGATTTGAACAAACTGATTGGACCTGAGCACTTTCATGACTGAGAGATGATAATTTTACTAGAAAATACAAAATGTGTGCATGGTATGATTTTGATAAAAGCATAAATTAACCCTTTACCTAACATGAAAAGCAGACGACACTTGCAAAAAAAATTCTTGAATAATTATTTTTTTTCATTTTTTGTCTCAAAAACATAGGTTATGACCCCTCGTTGGAACGAGCTCAACGAGCTCGTTCCAACGAGGGGTCATAACCTATGTTTTTGAGACAAAAAATGAAAATATTTTGAAAATTAATTGGCGATTTTTGAGAATAGCGCTGGCCGGTTTTGGCCGTTACGTTGGGTGAAGGGTTAAGTGATAAATTTTCAGCCAACACTGATAGGTATGGCTAAATATGCCTTGGCCTTTGGGTGGGAGTATGAAAATAAAACATTGCACTGGGACAAGAAAATTAATATTTTTCCTCCAAAAGCCAGCTGTTGAATCTTCATCTCATTTATTATTTATTTATTGGTGTTTATGGTCACATATTTCTGCACAATGGCTAATTGTGACCACAAATTGGAGATAAAGTCAAGTTTTAAAGCTTTCACCTCAAGCATTGGCGACTGGTCCTATTTTAACAGTAAAACATAGCTTATTTGACACAGTAAACAAGAACTGCTTCACTTCTCTGGGTTCCCATAGGAGAATCTTTATCATATTGAGACGATCAAACTGAATTAACAGACAGAAATCAACAAGAAATAAAAAGCACCCCTCCTCTCGGCTTTGTCAACAATTTCTGCACAGGCAAAAAACTGTCACAGGTTGTTGCTAATTTGGTAATATGGGAGTTAAACAAAAGCCCTTGAAACCTGCCATCTGGTCTGACTGTCATGGTTTTCAACTCTTACCTAACGATTCAAAAACATCCACTCAAGTAATTTACAAATTGATCAGTTGCAAAAAACTGATTTTCCAACAAATTTCAACAAAACCTCGTCAAGCTCATTCCAATGAGTGTCATATGATATGGTTTCATCTGAATTTTCCCATTCTTCACCCTTTAACCAAAGCACAGGATATCAAAATTTACTGTTTTGAATATTTAAAAAAAGATTTTTCGTTCCAATGATGGGTCACATGAAATGGTTTTGTAGAAAAGTTTTGAAAAATATTTTGTTTTTACCTACTCATTTGTAAATTAGAAGCACATATGTGGCTGAATTGTTAGGTAAAGGGTTGTATTTATTTATTGGTGTTTAAGGTCACATACTTCTGCACAATGGCTAATCATGACCACAACATGGACATAAAGTCAAGGTAAGTCAATTGTTTATACCCCGTATTGCCTATTTTAGAGGACTTGCAACCCAAGCATTAGTTACTGGGTCCCATTTTACCAGTGAAACAGAGCTTGTTTACCACAGTAAACAAGCACAGCATCACTTCCTGGGGTTCCCGCATGGAGGTAAAGGGTTATTTATTTATTTATTGGTGTTTAAGGTCACATACTTCTGCACAATGGCTAATCGTGACCACAACATGGAGATAAAGTCAAGGTCAGTCAATTATTTACGTCCCATGTTGCCTATTTTAAAGGATTTGCACCCCAAGCATTAGTGACAGAGTCCTATTTTTTACCAGTTAAACGGTGCTTATTTACCACAGTAAACAAGCACTGCCAAACTTCCCGAGGTTCCCACAGAGAGATAAAGGGTTAAACATGTATCAAATCAGAAAGTCTTTAGAGTAGGGCTGTCACAATTAATTGATTAATAGACTGTCGATCGGTAACACTGAAATTGATTAGTATTTTTTGTTTGTTGAAGAATCGGTAAATTTTACCCCGTTTTAGACGTTTAATAAATAAAAAAAAAAAATTTGATAAAAAAATTATTGGTTCTAAAAGTAAAAGATCAATAACATCGACGTTAACCCACGAGACAATGTTAGAAGCATTTGTCTTTTAGGTACATTCAAAGCTTTGATGTTCTGAACTTTTGAACCGTCAGTGTAATAATCAAGACTGGTAGGCAGTTGCGAACATCAAAGCTTTGAATATACCTAAAAGAGGATCGTCTTCATTGTTTACTTGAGAAAGGTCAACTGACTTGAACTTCAATTTTAACAACTTCAAAGAGAGGGAGGGAGGGGGGGGGGTCATCTAAGTACGATTAATTATTATCGATTATTTGCGACGATTAATTGATTCCTAAATTCAACGAAAGTGTCAATGACATTGTAGCTCAACTTGTTAAGACACGTACATGTATAGTATGTGACACAGCAATGACAAAAATCTAGGTAATGACCTGATAACAAAGGTACATATAAAGTATTGTAACGGTGTGTACATAAATACTGACCGTAGCCTGTAACAAATGTATAGATAAAGTATTGTGAAGGTGGGCGACAGTCAGATGCTAAACTAGAAAAGAAATCTCGAGTCCCAGAGTGGGTCTGACTGAACCCCAAAATATTTGCTCTCATAGCACAGTGATAACAAAGGCACCCAAAAACACTCGTTCCTGTCCCAAGGTGATAACAAAGGTACCCAAGAAGTTTCGTGAAGATCGGTTCATAAATACGGCCCCTAGCCTGAGTCGTATAGAAGTTGTGTACAAAAAACTGATTGGACCTAATTTCGGTACAAAATGGCCACTGGCAGCTATGTTTAATTTTGGACTGCACCCAGAAACACTCGTTCTCGTCCCAAGGTGATAACCAGGTATCCAAGAAGTTTTGTGAAGATTGGTTCATAAATACAGCCTCTAGCACGAGCCGTATTGACATGTGCTCTTACTGTGTATAAGTAGCATTGAATAAATCAAAGTTCATCTAATTTGCAAAATTTCTGCACGAGAAAAAATCCTGTATTATATGTGATTTATTCCATGTTACTAAACATTCATTCAAAAATTTATTCAAATCAGAACCTTCATATAGAAGTTCTGTTCCAAAAACTGAATGTACCTAATTTTGGTACAAAATGCCTGCTGGTAGCCATCTTGAATTTTGGACTGCACCCAAAAACACTCGTTCTCGTCCCAAGATGATAACAAAGGTGCCCAAGAAGTTTCATGAAGATTGGTTCATAAATACAGCCCATAGCCCGAGCCGTATTGACATGTGCACTTACAGTGTATAAGTAGCACTGAATAAATCAAAGTTCATCTAATTTGCATAATTTCTGCACGAGAAACAAACCCGTATTATATGTGATGTATTCCATGTTACTAAACATTCATACAAAAATTTATTAAAATCAGAACTTTCATACAGAAGTTCTGTACAAAAAACTGAATGCACTAACTAAAGTACAAAATGGCTGCTGGTGGCCATTTTGAATTTCGGACCGCACCCAAAAACACTCGTTCTCGTTCCACAGTGATAACAAAGGTACTCAAGAAGTTTCGTAAAGATCGGTTCATAAATACGGCCTCTAACCCGAGCCGTATTGAATTGTTGACGGACAGACGGACGACTGGCCATGGCATAACCTCAGATTTGACCTATGTCAAAGTTGAGCTAAAAATTTGACTTACGTCAAAGTTGAGCTAAAAATCATGACAGCCCTACTTTAGAGGCGCCTTTGTGGAAACTTCAATGTGTAGAAGAAAGTGTTTTTATCTGCAATTAGCTAACTCAAGCTATGAGGCCATAAAAATTCTTAAATTTCCAATTGGGACATGATCAGACTTGAAACATAGCAATATTTGCGACACCATCGCTGAGCATATTAAAATGGAGAGCAAAATTAACCTATTTAGTTACAGATAGCTTCCTTGATAGACTTTAATATGCTATTCCATTCAGCCCCTTCAATTAAAACAAGACTTCATAACTTTGATTACTGGGTTAATTCCCCTTTGCAAATGTTATGCAAGTCACTGTTTCATTAACACCCTGCACACTTGATAACGAAATGAACAAAAATAAAATATAATTGATTCTTTCAACTTTTTGAGTATGGTTTTAGGAGAAAGTGTTATTTAGTGAAATGATTAGTGTAGTTTTACTTATGTCGGTATGGTGGTCAGTACTGATTTGACCAATTCTTTAGCTGACTTACTTAATAATTGAGTTTTCATCATCGATCAGTCAACTAACCTTTTCAACACCAAATGGGTACACGCCTGATTCCAATTGAAGAAATGGCCTTATGAGACTGTACCATCAGTGGACTAAGGGGGGTTATTTATTTATTTATATCATGACAACAACAAAAGTATTATTGATTTATTTATTTATATGGTGTTTAATGTTAACCCTTTACCTAACATGAAAAGCAGACGGCACTTGCAAACAAAATTCTTGAATAACTAATTTTTTTCATTTTTTGTCTCAAAAACATAGGTTATGACCCCTCATTGGAACGAGCTCATTGAGCTCGTTCCAAAAAGGGGTCATAACCTATGTTTTTGTGACAAAAAATGAAAATATAATGAAAATTAATTGGCGATTTTTGTGAATAGCGCTGGCCGGTTTTGACTGTTACGTTGGGTAAAGGGTTAATGTAACTTCTGACATCTGTAGATAGATTATGGCTGCAACACAAGTATGAAGTCAAGTTCATACCTGCGATGCCCACTTGAGATTGCTTCCCTCCCAAGTATTAGAGACCAAGTCCAACTTTACCAGTGATACAGTACTTGTTTACCACTGTAAAAAAAACACTGCTGTATTTCCAGGGGAGCCCATTGGAATATGTGGTGTTAGCAGATAAAACGGTGCTACAGCAGCTTGTAGCTACCTCACGGTTTTCACTGATGTGGGTTACCTACAACATAAAAAGATAAAAATTCCACATCTCCATAATATATATTTACTGAAGGACTGAGTATTGTGTTAATTAATGGAGGACAAATTCATGGAAATGCCAAAGCTTCAAAGAACAATTCACACAGAAGCTCACATCAACACTGATTACTCAATTTGCCACACAAAAATTTACTACTATTTACTGAGGCTAATGTTGTTTGATTTGACACACAGCACCTGTTTAAAAAAAATAGTAGTACTGCCGTTGTGGAGCAACAAGGAATAACCTGATTAACCCTACACCACACCACTGACAAAGTTAAAATTTATTATTTTAAATATTTTTTTCAAAAAATTTCAACAAAACCATATCATGTGACAAATCATTGAAACGACCTCGTTCCCCGAGGGATCACATGATATGGTTTTATTGAAATATTTTAATATTTTTTTGTTTCAACTGAATTTGTTATTTCACAGGCATCTCAACCAGGAATTTTTCCCATAATGCATCTGGGAATTTTACCATTTTTATTCTGGTTATAAATGTATGCTATGCATTATTTATTTATTATATTTGTTTATTGGTGTTTAAGGTCACATATTTTTGCACAATGGCTAATCATGACCACAACATGAGTATCAACTCAAGACCAGGGGAGCGTTAACAAGCCATGTTGACCATTTTAGAAAGGGTTTGCACCTCTCAAGCATTGGTGACTGGGTCCTATTTTACCAGTAAAACAGAGCCTGTTTACTGTAGTGAACAGGCACTGCTTCACTTCCTGGGGTTCCCGAAGAGAATGTTATGCATTAGAATTTTAAGCAAAAACATCTAAGTTATATAGTGGATCCCACTTAACTTGATATCTCTTTACTGAATAACCCTGTTAATTGATTATAAATTCCCAACACAAAACCATTTACCATACTTCCAATACAAATTAAACCTGTTAATTAAATATAGGTTATAGAGTAAACTGTTAATTGAATAAAAAATCTTGTAACCTGTCGAGAAATTACCCTGAAACGCACCAGTTTTCCTTTGTTTATAGACCTATTTGGCCTCTTTACATCCAATACAGGCATTTAATCTATTATATCTTGTTTGACAGAGCTCATAGAGCTCTGTCAAACAAGATATAGTAGAATAAATGCTAAGTTTATCTCTGGAATACAGGAAAGTGACACAATCCCTGTTGATTGAATACTCCTGTTAACTGAATAATTTTCATTGGCAAAGTGACTATTCAATTAACAGGGTTCCACTGATTATAATTAATTCCAATCAAGTGGATCAGCAGTGGATGGTAGACTTGACACTGATTGAGACAAGTGTACCATTGATGTGTTGTACATCTTACAACACAGCACCAAGATGTTCATACTTGGGCAATCAGCATTAAGTGTCTCATCCAAGGACACAATGCAGGCCAGAGAGAGGTCAAGGTTGCACCATCAGCATTTTGATTTAGAGACCAAGGCATTAACAAATGTGCCCCTGCACTCCTGTGTGTGTTCTAAGGCCCACAAGCCTGTCAAGGTTGGATTTAAGGGCTGAAATGGCTTTAAAAATTTTCAAAACTCTGTATCACCTTACAACATTTCAAAAGGAAACAAAATAAATGTTCTATTTGAGAATATGTCACAGCACTACAGCATTGAGGAACGAAACTATTATTAGCATTTTTGACTCCTTCAGAAGACTTATCCGGGAATAAGCCCATAATCGAAAATAAGCTCACATACCAACTTTTCATTTTTTGAGACCATTGTGAATAATCCCAGTCCTTGACTTTTCCATGGGTGGGCAGTATTTCCACTGATGCAAAAGTTATAGAAACATTAAAGGGCAATGCAACGCTGGTGCCAATGCCCCCCGGCACACCAAAAATTTTTTAAGTGCGCACCAATAAGTCGAAAGAGTGAGAAAGGGCCATAATCCTGAAAAAAATGAGTGGAAGAAACTTACTCTACACAGGTATTGTTCCCCCATGATGCTCTATCACAACACCAAATATCATTCAAATCAGAGTAGCAAATATTAGCACTTGCTAATAAAATTCTTGAATAACAATTTTTTTTCATTTTTTGCATCAAAAACATAGCTTATGACCCTTCATGCGAGCTTGTTTCAATGAGGGGTCATAAGCTATGTTTTTTAGGCAAAAAAATGAAAAATGAAAGTGTCAATGACACTGTAGCTCAACTTGTCAAGACAAAGACATGTACATGTATAGTATGTGACACAGCAATGACAAACACCTAGGTAAAGACCTGATAACAAAGGTACATATAAAGTATTGTAACGGTCTGTACATAAATACTGAGCGTTGCCTGTAACAAATGTATAGGTAAAGTATTGTAAAGGTGGGTGACAGTCAGATGCTAAACTAGAAAAAATCTTTGAGTCCCAGAGTGGGTCTGACTGAACCCCAAAATATTTGTTCTCATAGCACTTTGATAACAAAGGCACCCCAAAACACACTCATTCCTGTCCCAAGGTGAAAACAAAGGTACCCAAGAAGTTTCGTGAAGATCAGTTCACAAATATGAGCTGTGTAGAAGTTGTGACAAAAAACTGATTAGACCTAATTTCGATACAAAATGGCCACTGGCAGCCATCTTGAATTTTGGACCGCACCCAGAAACACTCGTTCTCGTCCCAAAGTGATAACAAAGGTACCCAAGACGTTTCGTGAAGATCGGTTCATAAATACAGACTCTAGCCCGAGCCGTATTGACATGTGTACTTACTGTGTGTAAGCAGCACTGAAAAAATCAAAGTTCATCTAATTTGCATAATTTCTGCACGAGAAAAAAACCTGTACTATATGTGATGTATCCCATGGTACTAAACATTCACACACAAAATTATTCAAATCAGCACTTTCATAAGGAAGTTCTGTGCAAAAATCTGATTGCACCAAATTTCGTACAAAATGGCTGCCATCGGCCATCTTGAATTTCGGACCGGACCCCAAAACACTCGTTCTCGTCCCACGGTGATAACAAAGGTACCCAAGAAGTTTCGTAAAGATCGGTTCATAAATACGGCCTCTAGCCCGAGCCGTATTGGCATTTGCACTTACAGTGCTGAAAGTAACACCAAAAAACATCAAAGTTAGTCTAATTTGCATAATTTACGCACGAGAAAAAAACCCGTATTATATGTGATGTATCCCATGGTACTAAACATTCATACAAAAAATTATTCAAATCAGAGCTTTCATATGGAAGTTCTGTACAAAAAACAGATTTCTGCATCGTCAGTACAAAATGGCAGCTGGCAGCCATCTTGAATTTCGGACCGCACCCAAAAACACTCGTTCTCGTCCCACAGTCATAACAAAGGTACCCAAGAAGTTTTGTAAAGATCGGTTCATAAATACGGCCTCTAGCCCGAGCCATAGCAGCTTGGCACTTACAGCTCTGAAAGTAACACTAAATAAATCAAAGTCAGTCTAATTTGCATAATTTACGCACGAGAAAAAAACCCGTATTATATGTGATGTATCCCATGGTACTAAACATTTATACAAAACTTTATTCAAATCAGAACTTTCATACAGAAGTTCTGTACAAAAAACTGATTTTTGCATCATTGGTACAAAATGGCTGCTGGCAGCCATCTTGAATTTCGGACCACACCTAAAAACACTCGTTCCCGTCCCAGGGTCATAACAAAGGTACACAAGAAGGTTCGTAAAGATCGGTTCATAAATACCACCTCTAGCCCGAGCCATAGCCAATTGTTGACGTACGGACAGATGGACAGACGGACGACGGGCCATGACAATAGCTCAAATTTGACTTCGTCAAAGTTGAGCTGAAAATGAAAATAGAATGGTGATTTTTGTGAATAGCGCTGACCGGTTTTGGCCGTTATGTTGGGTAAAGGGTTAATAAATAGTAATTAATGAAAGTATTTTTATCCAAATAGCTGCCCAATAAACAGAGTAATATACATGTGATGGTCAACTCATATACTCTGACCAATTGAAATACTGAGGTTCTTGGGTGCATGATGGAATGAGAAAATTTGATGTGGTGCCTAAAATATGAAAGAAGATGATGATCTTGGGTGTTTAATTTTAATGGTCTAAAGAAACATGAAATAATGTAAGCATGATAACAGAATTACTCTACACATTGCAGCTGCACATCTGCAGACTTTTTTCTATTTGCAACAAAAAATTTACAAGTGTGTGCATTTTGCATACTTTACATTACTTGTGCTTGAATGACAATACTGAGGCATTCAGTATAAGAAAATAAGCAAAAATAACAGATATTGATCAAATTTTCTTGCCATCTCAGGATGAGCAAAGTCAATGGAAATGGAAGAGGCACAGTGGGTCTTCTTCCACAAATGCAGGGTTGTATCAGTTTAGGGAGGCATAACGCAATTACCAATTACATCAACAATTGCACTGAAAGCTTAAACTGAATCTATGATTACATCCCACAAAGTAAATCTTCTGTTTCTCAGGCCATTTTTTGTAAAATTGCAATTGGGCGGGTGGTTTTTTTTATTTTATTTTATTTATTTTTCTGTAATTATTTCTTTGCCATCAAAAGTTCATGTTCTTGGTTTGTTTTATGTTTCAGTCCTCATAATCTACAGAATAGTATGGGTGGTGGTGTTTTTCGTACCTTGAGTGCAGGGCTTTGCAATGCTGTAGCATTGCAAATCCTTGATGCAATCAAGGGACAAATTTATCAATTTTATTAACTTGGGTAAAATATCAGGCATAAACCTTTCAATTTTTTTTTTTTTTTAAGTTTGCATTGGTTTTAAAAGGAGAGTACGCGGCAGCCAAAAGGACAATGTGAGAGGGCCTGAGAAACAGATTTTTAACTTTTTTAAGCCTTATCAGTAGTTGAATAAAGCAATTTGCCAAATTTTTGAAGAAAGAGATATGGAAACAGATTTTCAATTAATTTTCTGTTGACAGATTCTAATTCAATTAAATATTAAATGGACTATTAACTGATAGCAGTTTACTTGCAGAATGATTTCAATTTCAAATCAAAAATGTATAATGATTTGTTGTCAAATCATATTGTTATCAATTTACAGTGACGTCAAAGAAATTGGTAACACACCGGACAATAAAATAATCCAGAGAAAATCATTTTAGTATTCAGAAAAGTTTTTTCTTCCAGCATCTGTGTGTCCATAATGGATGTATTTCAAATGCAAGATGATTTTAAGTCAATTTTTTAAAGTTTCTTATTCAAATATCTGCTTTACAAATATCTGCTATTTTCAAAGAATAGGATCTGATTTACTCCTAAAGGAAACCAGTTTTTCACAGAAGATAAACAGAGGCTTGTGTTTAAGGCCTTCTTCAGGATCTGTAGCTATATCAGAGGGTGCACGTTGGCTCGGTAGTTACAGTATTGGACATCAAACCAAAAGATCTATGGCTCGATCCTGACCAACAGTAGCTACAAACCCAACTGCCAACATGGGGGCACAGTTGCACTGTGTACTAAGGCATATTGCACATCGATGGTGCACTTGCCTTCAACCAATGCTAACACTGCTTACTGGGGAGTCTGACAGTTGCTTGCAGCTGCCCAATGGTCCTCTTCAGGTACACAAGCTCCCTCCACCTGTAAATGAAAATGAAGTGGCCCTGGCTGTCAAAAGTGTCCTTAAACCCGAATATATAAATGGTTACACACAAGCATAAGTCGATTCCTCACACATCTGGCAATTTTAGAAGACTTGAACTTCAAGCCTAAGATACCTGGTCTTGTTGTACCACAAACAGGAACATGTTTATCACAGCAGCAAATACTGCTCCCCTTTATGGAGATTTCTAGGGGATGGGTAACAAGTTCACACAACCCCACATGTGACAAACAGTGAAATCCTTTGGTTAATACTAAAGACATAACAATCTCTAACAAGCATGCAGATTCCTTTTTTGTAAAATTCCACAATTTCTTACTGAAATGATTTAGTATTGCCTACAATATAAATTTTTTTTAACCCTTTGAACTCGAGAGGACACTTTTATGGCCCAGGAAGATGATACAACATAATTTCATTAAGTAGGATGGCTGCTAAGTTAAAGGGTGGGGTAGAACCAATCAATATTTAGGGCTGCATGTTGAAAATATTAATTGGTCAACCCCCAAAATAATATATATGGACTCTCCCAATTGCTTCCATTGAACTGACATGGAAGATACCAGCATTCCTATGAGGGCATACATGATGTGGTTCTGTTGACATTTTTTGACAAATGTATTTTTTTTTCAACTATTCAATCTGTAAATTACTCGGACAGATGTGGCCGATTCACTAGGTAAAGGGTGA
Source organism: Pictodentalium vernedei (assembly GCA_031216915.1). Taxonomy (NCBI): domain Eukaryota; kingdom Metazoa; phylum Mollusca; class Scaphopoda; order Dentaliida; family Dentaliidae; genus Pictodentalium; species Pictodentalium vernedei. Next base: position 401,138,931 of record CM062293.1, read on the forward strand.
ACCAGTAGAGTGGAGAAATCCCATATTTGGGCTTTATTCTGAAGCTGTTTATTTTTTCATGTTTATGGTCACATTTCTGCACAATGGCTAATCGTGACCACAACATGCAGACAATAGGTACACATTGGAGATGCAGGCTTTGAGTTGTGGCTACTTTCTTCATGCACTCTCTATTGAAAATCAGAAATGTCATCGCGTTGAGCTCAAAATTCGTAAAAACTGAGAAGCTCAAAATTCGTAAAAACTGAGAAGCTCAAAATTCGCAAAAATGGACTAATTAAGGCCTGTAACGGGACAGTTTTCGAACTTGCCTGAGATATTATTGCAAAAGATTTGTATAGCAAAAATTAGTCAAATTGGAGAACGTTTATTTAAGTTACAGCACTAATGAGTTCAAAATTCATAAAAATTGACTAATTAAGCCCCATAATTCTGTAACGAAGAATCAGACCAGGCTAGTTTTGGAACTCGTTTGAGATATTATTGCAAAAGACCTGTATTGCAAATATTAGTTAAATCGGAGAACATTTGTTTAAGTTATTGCACAAATGAGCTCAAAATTTGTAAAATTTGACGAATTAAGTCCCATAACTCTGTAACAAAAAATTGGGCCGGGCCAGTTTTCAAACTCACTTGAGATCAAATGAGCTAAAAAATTGGAAAAATTGACGAATTAAGGGCCATAACTCTGTAACAAAAAATCAGACTGGGACAGTTTTCGAAATTGTTAAAAGATATTATTGCAAAAGACTTGTATGGAAAATATTTGATGAATTGGAGAACGTTTGTTCAAGTTATTGCAATAACGAGCCCATAATTTGTAAATCTTGACTAATAAAGGGCCATAACTCTGTAACAAAAAAACAGTGTGAGGATGCCCGGACACCCACCTGTACGCCAGCCCGCTCGGACGCACACCGACCATTGCCAAACCATAGGTCTCAGTTGTTAACACATTAAACACAACACCAGCAATAAAATCAAGTTTAGTCAATTATTTATACCCATGTTGCCCATTTTAGAGGATTTCCACCCCAAGCTTCGTTGACTGGGTCCTATTTTAAATGAAAATAAAACGGAGCTTGTTTACCACAGTATTCTGTGAATGTGTTTCATATTATTTTTGAAGTTACATTATTTCGTCTGTTTGTATTTGCCTTATTACACTTTATGGGAGCGTGCTTGAAGACACTCTCCCATAAACTGTAACAAGACCAAAACAAGTGAACAAATTTGACAACTAATAAATAATTTATCACTCTATTAGTTAATTGTGATAAGTAGAGCTAAACTGACATGAGGAGACCTTGCAGAAAATAGAAATGCCAGATAATGAAAGAGGTGTCCAAAGATGTGATCACAGGTCAATCTTTGAATTTGCATGTGACAGTTCCACCCTCTCATAATGCACGAAACCTCCATGATTCATTCACCAAAGATTCATTAATTCTGTGAGGCAAACTCCGAATCAACAAACCAATGTAAATCTAACTCACTCTATATTCCATGCATCTTACACTGTTGCAACCAACTTCAGGAGGGGTTTTGGTGTGTGGCATGTGTGACCATCTGCCACACATGGAAAAGTTATTTTAAAAATGTATTTTTTCACAACAGAAAAAAACCTTAAAACAAGAAAAACGTAAAAAAAAATGAAGAAGGGTATACACTTGGCAGATACTTTTGAGCAGTAGGGAGTATAGTTGTTCAATTGGCAGAATAACTGTCCAGTAGGTAAAATTTTATTGACCCCAGATATTATTACTGGTACTGAGAAACAAATTAATTCTACCACACAATAAGTGGCAATCAGAGGTTGCCGTTGTGTGTCGGAATTTCGTGCACACAGCATCAATCACTGGTTGTCACTATAGTGCGTCAGATTTTATAACTATTTGCCATTTCTTTCCTGTGTGCCACACCTGATTTACACCCCAAAACCACTACTGCCCAACTCATTAAGATGAACAGGAGAGCATTGACATTGTCAGACATGCCTACCAATAATGTCCCATATGGGTCAAATGTAGGGACACCAAGCTATGCATGGTAGACTGGTGGTGTACTCCCAAGTTACACATGGAAGTGTGGTGGTATTATTGTTAACATGAAAATTACTTATTCCCAATGTCGCCTACTGTTTTTAAATAGTACATTTGATGTTTTCTTAACATGAAACAAATTCAAATACTTCAAGCAAGTTGTAGAAAACAATACCAACAGCAGAATAATAGAATGAAGAAACTCACCGTTTCCTGATTGAGAAAAGAAAAACCAACAGAAATACCCAATCAGAAAGTCTAGAGTTGAATTTCACAATATTGAATATAGATTGCTGGCATAAGCCAACATTAATCCTTCACCAAATGAACAAGAACAATCTTCCCCATAATGTTTGTTAAGTTGCTATTTTTAATCTTCTTCTTCCAAACCATTGCTTAAGTCTCCAGGGAAAGTGTTTCCAAAAATGTTCCAAACCATTGCTTAAGTCTCCAGGGAAAGTGTTTCCAAAAATGTTTGCAAGACTCAAAATGACATAAAATCCATTCTATTCTATAAGTCCGAAAACAATCTGAGAGAATCAGATTCTGCTTCTGATGCTCACAAAATTCTACTTCTTGGAAGAAGCTCATCAAGTCTGGACAATAGAGGTCATAAACTTTGGTTTGTGAAAAACTAGAGATGGTCTGCCACCCTGTATACCCCCATACTGCCTAGTGTAGATGACTGAAAAGGGGCATTTCTAAGTAAAAAAAAAAAAATCCAATATGGCTACCAGTCAGCCATCTTGAAACCGAGCGGGAAAAAAATTAGGTCACGCACTTCCCCTCATCATGTTGATCATTTTTATGAAGCTTCATGAAAATGCGTCTAAAACTGTGGAAGTAGTTCCCTCCACAAGTTTACATAAAAAAAAATCCAATATGGCCACTAGTCGGCCATCTTGAAACCAAGTGGGAAAAAAATTATGTCACGCACTTCCCCTCATCATGTTGATCATTTTTGTGAAGTTTCATGAAAATGCGACTAAAACTGAAGAAGTAGTTCGCTCCACAAGTTTACATGTGCAATGGACTGACAATGGCAACAACAGGCCGACCGACGAGCAAGTTGAATCCAATGTACCCCCCCCTCTAAAACTTCATTTTGTGGGGGGTATAAAAAAAAACTCTCAACTTTTCTAACCTTTAACTGGTATAGGACTAAATTATTTTTGGTCCTCAAAATTGGTTTCTGTGTTTTTGCTTTGTTACTATTATTATTATTATTTATTGGTGTTTAAGGTCACATATTTCTGCACAATGGCTAATCATGACCGCGACAGTTTTACGGGTGGAGGAAGCCGGAGTACCCGGAGAGAACCACCGAGCAATGGCGAGCAACTGTCAGCTCCCCAACATACGAACTCCGCACAAGCAGGGTTAGCATTGGTTGAAGAGAGGTGCACCATCGACATGCAGTACTCCTTAGTACACAACGTCAACGTGTCCCCACATAGGCAATGGGGGTGAAGTGTCTTGCCCAAGGACACAACGTGGTTGCCGCAGGTGGGATTCGAACCAAGGACCTCTCGGCTTGCAGCCTGCACCTCTACCTACAGAGACACTGCGCCCCTTGCTTTGTTACAATTTATGGGAAAGTGCCTGTGGGCACTCTCCCATATATTGTATGTAACAAGGCAAATCAATACAGACTGAATAAGTTCATTTCAAAGATATTATAAAGCACATCCACAGAGTATGAAACCTTCAAGCAGCAGTACCTGCTGTTTAAAATAAAGCCCAAATATGGGCTTTCAGCACTCTACCAGTGAAATGATTGGTAAATTTTTTTGAACTTCAACTCCTCAAGAAGGCAAGAACCGGTAATTCTGTTGATGGTGCAGTGATTTCTGATCAAGTCTTGACTGCCTGTGTGGGCAGCAAGTGACTAGGACTCACGGCATTGTAGACATATTCTAGTCTGTTTTATTGGGGTTTAAAAATGCTTTCATCATCCAGGGTCATATCGTGTTGGACAGCGTTAAGGTAGGGAAAGCCAGAGAGAACCAAGTAGCGACGAGCAACTGACACACTCTTCAGTTTACTAACCTGGCACCAGCAGAATTGGCAGTGGTTCAAGGTGTCTTTACCATCAACGTGTAGTATGCTTTAGTGTACAGCACCTTATGTGAGCAACCAGGATTAAGTGCCTTACCCAAGGATACAGCTCAAAATAGGAGCAAACTGTCAACCTTTCTGTTTAAAGTCCGATGCTCTAACCAAGGAGCCACTGCATTGCCATGACTGCATATACAGTAATTTATTTAAAGACTACAAAGTAATGTCAGAAATAGCCCCTACAGGGTTAATATAAGAAATTCTGGCAGTGTCTACATATTGCATCTGCTAAAGGGTTAAGTTTGTGTTTATGTGCTTACACTGTTTCACCCTTTACCAAATTAGAATGCTGAGCTTGTTCCAATGTTCATGTGCTAAGTGTTTGAAACAAAAATCGAAAATTTTTATTAAATCAAGAATATATTTTGCAAGTATCGTCTGCTACACACACTGGGTAAAGGGTTAAGAATGACCATTTCCAACTACTAATACATTACAAGGATCATGAAAGTGAACAAGTATGTCAGCACATAACTTGCCTGCTTTACTCTGTCTCATATATTTGATGTGAGTCAGTGTGATATCATTTGCCTGTTTTAGAGCAAGCTTGTTCTTTTTTTAACCCATAAAATACAATAGTTCAAAAGTAATGGTTAAATGATCGATTACTTTTTTGATCAATCAATACGTTCATTATTAGTTAATCGATTAATCAGTTAACCGTTTCAGCTCTAATTTAAATATATAAACAAATGTATGGTGTGAGGAAAAGATATATGTAATTAATGATATATAATAATCAGGATATTCTGTTAACTAGTTCCCGTGTTCTAAGCAATTAATATTTACAGCCCATTAACCAACACAAAAAGAGTACCTCTCTTGGAAATGAGATATACATGGAGAATAAAGAACAAAAAAGGGACACTTACTTGGAAGTGAAGAATTATGGTCCATATCAAACCAAGGGTGAGTTTGGGATTTCCATCCACTATCTCATCTGCTCGTATATTGACAAGTTTTATCTGTAAAGACAATAAAAAAGTCATTATATAAGAGTCCTTCATTTCTATTGAATGTGTTCAACTGAAGGTTTCTTCATCCTTATTGGTTATTTTCTTTAAAAAAAAAAAAACACTAAAAACTGTACCAAATTTTATTAAGAACAAAGTCATTCAGTTAGAATCCACAAATTTTCGGCTCCACTTGGGATTCCTCCATGTTTTACCAGGACAATACTTGAGATGTGAAATATACCGAAAAACCAAACCAATACCAATATGAAGATACCGAAAAACTGAACCGAATCAATCGTTGAATTCCAATACTGTCTGAATGTTCAAATTTCCCTACATTTGCTATATATAAGTCCCTCTTGAGGCTTGATAACAGCTAAATGGTTCACTTTCCTGAAAGAAGTGATTGATTTTCTTTTCAGTTTTGTTAACTCTCAACGGACTGGGCAACTGTCCTGAATTCCCACTACGACCTGCACATGTCCAAATGCTTAGCTGTGATATCTTGTCAAGTCTTGGCCAAGACAAGACCTGACAAGAAATCACTGCCCAGGTGATTTGTCTATTGCCAGCAGGATCTCCTAAATATGGCATAATCAGGGCACAGGCTCTGAGACTGCAAAAGCCTGAAATAGGTCTCGAAACATTAAGGTTCATTTAGAGCAAGACACAAAATTACTGTAGATATGATTTGTGGTCGTATAAGAATGCCATTGTTGAGCTCATTGGCATTGTCATTTATAGTGTTGAGGTAGAATGATACTACAATAACTTATTCATTTTTTCCTGATGTGAATTTCTCTTTAGTACCACAGTGGAATCCTGTTAATTGAATAGCTACTTTGCCAATGAAAATTATTCAATTAACAGCAGCAGTATTCAATTAACATGGATTGTCTCTTTCCTGTATTCTAGAGATAAACTTAGCATTTATTCTATTATATCTTGTTTGACAGAGATCCATGAGCTCTGTCAAACAAGATATAATAGATTAAATGCCTGTATTGAATGTACTGAGGCCAAATAGGTCAAAAACAATGGAAAACTAGGGGGAGTCAGGGTAATTTCTCAACAGGTTACAAGATTTTTTATTCAATTAACAGGAGTTTACTCTATAACCAATATTCAATTAACAAGTAAAATTTGTACTGGAGGTATAGTAAATGGTTTTGTGTTTGGAAATATATTCAACTGACAGGGATATACAACTAGAGGTACAGTGAGCAAGCTCACAAAGTGATACCCCCCGCGCCTGTCAGAATGGAATTAAATTGCTTCATGCACATCTTCATTTGGAGTTCTTCCATTGTGTAAAGTTTCATGAAAATTCTTCAAACGGTTTAGGTGGAGTTGCGCTTATAAGGATGGACAGACAGACGGTCAGATGGACAGGGTGATTCTTATATACCCCCCCCCCCCCCCCAAACTTTGTTTGCGGGGGGTATAATTAAGAGATATACAATTAAGTGGGATCCACTGTATCAGAAAATCTCAGTCAAGTCAGATACAGAATACTGAAGCAATAAGCGACATACCCACCTAAAAACACCGAAACCAATACTGAACTCAAAACTTCAACACCACCCATCTCTAGATAATACTATAATAGTCCAATTCATTGTTAACAATAAACCAATGAACAAAATTCAGTGAAGTGACTTTTTCGGGATTATTATATGATGATATTTTTATTTAAGGTAACAATATCCTATATATAAAACAAGACAAACTGTGATGGATTAGCCACTGATGCCTCCGAACCCACAAACTAATGATTGAGACAAAATTTTTCTCACATTTTTGTTTTCATAACTTTGTGACCTTGACATTGCCATGTGGTCATGGTAGTGAACACACTTTCTTTTGTCTTTGTTGGAAAATCAACCCAGCTATTATCGATTTATGACTACCACATATTTTTCCAGATGGCAGACACAAGTTTTCTAAAGATTTGAGTTTTTAGAATCTTGTGGCCTTCACCTTTGTCACTTGGAACTGGTGCTGCTGCACGAGACACTTTCCCTCTTTCCTTTACCATTGTATGAAGTTTTGAGAAAATCAGCCCAGCCATTATTGACTTATGAATAAGATACATGTTTCTACATGGCCAGATGAATTTGAAAAATGGAAGGACAAACAGAAAAATGGAAATGAGATAGGATGGAAGGATGGACAGACCAGATTCAAGATGCTCCCTTCGGAGAAAAAAGGGATTTTATTTTAGTTCAGGTTTGGGAACCTTGACTTTCTAACAAAATACATATTTACTGCAGCCAAGTTAACATTGGTTTAAGGTAGGAGTACAGTAGAGCCCACTTAACTGGATATCTCTTAATTGTATATTCCTGTTAACTGGATATAATTTCCCAACACAAAACCCTTTACCATACCTCCAGTACTAATTTGACATGTTAATTGAATACAGGTTATAGAGTAAACTCCTGTTAATTGAATAAAAAATATTGTAACCTGCTGAGACATTACCCTGACTCTCCCCAGTTTTCCTTTGTTTATAGACCCATTTGGCCTCAGTACATCTAATAAAGGCAATTAATCTATTATATTTTGCAAGATATAATAGAATAAATGCTAAGTTTATCTCTAAAATACAGGAAAGTAACACAATCCCTGTTAATTGAATACTTCTGTTAATTGAATAATTTCCATTTGCAAAGTGCGTATTCAATTAACAGGGTTCCACTGTACTGTAACCATATGACTCAATGCATTATGCCACCATGCATTGGAATAGGGCAACATTGAGGCTGGCACCCTGACATCTAGCCTTGTCTGCCAATGCTAATAAATTGTATGAGGACTGATTATCCATATGTACAAAAGAGTCTTGCTTCTAACTGAATCCAAAGCATATCCTGAGACTATAATATACTATAAGTTATCTCCGCCAACATGTATGGTATATGGAGATTTAATACCTGGATGTCAGTTTTTAAACACTGAGCCACAGGCTAGGTGTTTAAATGAGACATCCAGGTATTAAATCTCCATATACCATACATGTTGGCGGAGATAAAGTCTTTGTCCCGTTTGAAACACAATACAAGCATAGTGGAAAGAAATTTGTGGACGCATTTCTCAGCTCCACAATCACTTGAACCAAATTCAGGATAATTATTTTGTTTTTTATAAATGCAGAAGACGTTAGATAGAGTTACATCCCTTGGGTCATTAAAAAAACGAGTAAACAGTATTTTGTTGACATATCGTCCCCTGAGTTCCAATGTGTTCTCTGTGTCTACTGGCACAGAGAACACATTAGTACTCAGGGGACGAATTAATTGCTCTTATTTTATTTTTATGATTGAATTGTCGGAAATCTGATGATATTTGTGACTATTTTCAGGTTTTTTGGTTCGATTTTTATTTCGAGGTGAGCAAAATCAGAAAGCTTTTGTTTAAACCATATACTCCTGATATTTCGTGTGCGCTTATACCCTGGATGTTGCACGCTCTCATATACCTTGGATGTTGGGTGCATCCTTTGCAAAGGCTCTTTGTCCAAGGCATTCTGGCCAATCAAAAGACTGAATTTATCGGGATAAAGGGACAATGTCTTTCAGTTATTATACCAACACTTTCCTTTAAAGTCAAAATATAGGCTTCAGGAAACCAAATAGTTAAGAGCTATATTGCAGATGTTTTTGTATGCATAATGAAAGTGTCAATGACACTGCAGCTAAACTTGTCCAAGAAGGGACTGAACAAAATAGAAAAATCCAGTAATGTCAACTCATTCTCTCAAGTTTCTACCAAAAAGACATCACACCAAAGCTACGCATGAAATCTGAAAAAGATCGGGTGAGGGTTGCGGCCTGTTGGGGGTACTAATGGAATTGTTAACAATTTATATACCAAAACCAAGATGGCCACTGATGGCCATGTTCATCAAAGAAATTCAGAAAAATTTGATAACTTCCATCTAGACATCAAAAATCAAAAACAATAGGGTGAGAGTTGCAGCCTGTAGGGGTGGTAGTGGAATTGTTGACAATTTATATGCCAAAATCAAGATGGCCACTGGATGTCATGTTTTTCAACGGAATTCAGAAAAATTCAATATGTCCCATCTGGATATCAGACAAATGGTACATATAAAATTTGAAAAAGATCAGGTAAGAGGTGCAGCCTGTAAGGATATGCTAATGGAATTGTTGACAATTTATATGCCAAATCCAAGATGGCCACTGCCAGCAATATTTTTCAACGGAATTCAGAAAAAATTGACAGCTCCCATCTAGACATCACACAAAAGCTACATATGAAATTTAAAAAAGATCAGTTGAGAGTTGCAGCCTGTAGAGTATGGTAATGGAATTGTTGACAATTTATATTCCAAATCCAAGAAGGCCACTGCCAGCAATATTTTTCAACAGAATTCAGAAAAATTTGATAGCTCCCATCTAGACATCACACCCAAACCACATATGAAATTTAAAAAAGATCAGTTAAGAGTTGCGGCCTGTAGGGTATGGTAATGGAATTGTTGACAATTTATATGCCAAAGCCAAGATGGCCACTGGTGGTCATATTTTTTAACGGAATTCAGAAAAATTCATACCTCCAATCTGGACATCACACTAAAACTACATATGAAATTTTAAAAAGATCAGGTGAGCGATGCCGCCTATAGGGTGTGCAAATGGAATTGTGGACAATTCATATGCCAAATCCAAGATAGCCACTGACAGCCATGTTTTTCAACAAAATTCAGAAAACCTTGATTGCTCCCATTTAGACATCACACCAAAGCTGTATATGAAATTCAAAAAAGATCAGGTGAGAGATGTGGCCTGTAGAGGGTGCTAATGGAATTGTTGACAATTTATATCCAAATCCAAGATGGCTGCTGGTGGCCATGTTTTCCTCCGAAATTCAGAAAAATTTTTGCCCCAAAGCCACATATGAAATTTGGAACTGATCGGGTGAGAGCTGCTGCCTTTAGGATGTGCTAAAGGAATTATAGATGGCCAGAGAAATGTATGTACAGACAGACATATGTACAGATAGATGTACAGACATACAAGTGGATGAATGATTTGAACCTATCCCAATAGCTCATACTCGACGTCAAGTTGAGCTAAAAACATCTACGTAAAACACAAACCCAACTTACCCCTCTGAATGTTAGAAAGTCGAGAGCTATCTTCACATTTTGAATTTTGTGGAATCGCATCTTCCCCCTTTCTCTGGGCTGTAAAGATAAGAAATACATCAATAAGATTCATTATCATATATCATTTATTATACATTATATATCAGTAGTATCAAACAAATATATCATCAGAGCTGAGCTCTAGCCAAAACGGGCTGAAAAGTTTGGAAGTTTTCTTAACTCTTCAGTAACTATGAGGCCTAGGAAAGTTAAAAATCTGTTTCTCAGACCCTCCTGCATGGTCATTTTGGCTGCCACATGCTTTGTTTTGATAACCAATGCAAACTTAAAAAAACTGAAATTAAATGGTTTATTTCTGATATTTTAGCCAAGTTAATAAAACATAAATTTGTCCCTTGAGTGCAACAAGGCTTTGCAATGCTTTAGCATTGCAAAGCCTTCTTGCACTTAAGGGATGAAATATACCACCACCCATGCTATTCTGTAGATTATGAGGCCTAAAACATAAAACAAACCAAGAAAATGAACTTCTGATGGCAAAGAAATAATTACAAAAATAAAAAATAAAATAAAAAAACTGCCTGCATTTTTACAAAAAATGGCAAGGGAAACAGATCTACTTTGTGAGGTCTAATTTTTCATTTTTTTTCTTAAAGACACAACTTATGGCACCTAATTGAAACAAGAGGCCCCACGTGGCCTTAATCGCTCACCTGACAAAGTGACTCTAAGAAGTATTTTAGGTCACCTTCACCATGTCATGCCTCATCAACATTAACTGGTTGAGTGATAGATTTTGTTTGAAGTTCAACATTTGTTACCTAAAATTAGTTTTATTTAAAATCATTGGTGTGTGGCCAATCTCCAATGATTTTTAATAAAGCAAATTTATCTCTGCAGACAAACTGGTTTAGCATGAAGCACAAACAAGGAATGTGAAGAGATAGCCTTGGACATCTCTCCCCAACTGTGGATATCTTCCATGTGCTACATGTATATATTTGCATGCAAGAAAACAAAAATTTTCACAAATTTTATTTTTTTTTATCATCATTGGAACAAGCTCAAACAGCTTATTTCAATAGGGGTATGGGAAGATCAGGTATATTTTTGAGACAGAAATGTGAATATATAAATAATGGTGTTTTTTTGTGAATGATGCTGGAGAATTTTGCGTAAAGATATGGTAAATGGTTTGTTCTAGATACAGAATGATGCAAAAGTATTTAAATTTGATTAGGCAAGTTGTTCCTATAATGCATTTAAAAATTGAAGTAACTGTTTTTTTGCTGACGAACTTTTAGATGTGTGTGTCTGTGTGTTTGTGTGTGTGTGTGTGTGTGTGTGGGGGGGGGGGGGGGGGGTAAGAGTGTTCTTGCAAACAAAATTCCTGAATAAATGGAAAATTTTATTTTTTGTGTGAAAGACATAGTGCGTGAATGTTGATTGGAACAAGCTTAGAGAGCTCATTTTAATGTGAAGTCATAAAGCTGTGTTTTACGTACAAATTCTGGAATAACTAAAACAAGAGGCCCCACGGGGCCTGAGGGCGCTCACCTGATACTGGCCGAGTCATATCACCAAAATAGCAAGGGATTCTGCCTTGTGGTTATTATCAGTTTTTCAACATAAAAGTGTTTTCTCTACTTAGTAACCCAGAGTTTTCATATGTTAGATCCCCATATTGGGTACTCAATAATTTATCTATTTATTTATTGGAATTTAAGGTCACTTTCTAAGGCTACATCATTACAGAGGCATAATTATAATATCAGGTTTGGTCAATCGTTTATGCCTATTACTGCCCACTTTACAGGGCTTTCAATGCAGGAATTGGTTACTGGGCCCAATTTTATCAATAAACCAGAACTTGAACAAATTTCAATTTGCCGCTTCTAAGAAAACTAAAAATCAAATATCAAAAGATTCTGAGAGGAGTATCAGAAAAAAAAGATTTTTTAAGAATATTTCTCATACTGAATTAAGTTATACATTGGGCTCCCATAGGGAACCCAAAAACAAAAGCTTCTGAAGCAGTGGTTTGGGAGAAGAAGATTATTCAACGTTATTCCCATTTAAGGTCACTTTCAGCATCTAAGGCTACATCTTACAGAGGCGTAATTATAATATCAAGTTTGGTCAATCGTTTATGCCTATCACTGCCCACTTTACAGGGCTTTCAATGCAGGAATTGGTTACTACTGGGCCCAATTTTATCAATAAAGCAGAACTTGAACAAACTTCAATTTGCCACTTCTAAGAAAATCAGAAATCAAATATCAAAAGATTCTGACAGGAGTAACAGAAAAAAAAGATTTTTTAAGAATATTTCTCATACTGAACTAAGTTATACATGGGCTCCCATAGGGAGCCCAAAAATAAAAGCTTCTGAAGCAGTGTTTTGGGAGAAGAAGATTCTTCAACGTTATTCCCATTAGCTACACTGTTAAAAAATGATGACTCGGCACTTTTAGTCCTAGAAAAGAACCTTATGATAAAATTTTTACCATTTTTTTCTTCCGGTCCTAAGGAAGCTTCACACCATATAAAAATTCTCAGTGCCATGTAGTTCTGGAGATATGGGCATATGCTCCTGCAGTTCCCGTGGGGGACAGGAAAACAATTTTCGGCATAAATTAGGTACTTATGACCCAATAAGCCATCATATCAAATTTGGTTCAAATCGACTTTTTGGTTTGGAAAATAAAAATTTTGGTATAATTTGGGCTCCCACAGTGAGCCCAAATATGAACCCAGGTACTTGGCTTTACCAAACTTCACTCTCAGCCCCTAAGAATGCTGTACATCAAATATCAAAACATTTTGACTGGTGGATCTGAAAAAAAAATTTTTTTTAAAGAATATTCCTCATATTGAACTAAGTTATAATTTGGGCTCCCACAGGGAGACCAAATATGAGCCGAAGGACTTGACTTGAACAAACTTGAATCTCACCTCCCTAAGCATACTGTATACCAAATATCAAAAGATTCTGACCGGTGGATGCGAAGAAGAAGATTTTAAAAGAATATACCTCGTATTGCACTAAGTTACAATTTGGGTTCCCAAAGGGAGTCCAAATATGAACTCAGGGACTTGGCTTGAACAAACATCAATCTCACCCCCCTAAGGATGATGCATAGCAAATATCAAAAGATTCTGATTTGTGGATCCGAAGAAGAAGATTTTTAAAATATATCCCTCATATTGCACTAATCTGAACATTTGGGTTCCCATAGGGAACCCAAATATGGACCGAGGAATTTGATTTCTACAAATATGTGAATCAATGTTCCAAAGATGTTATATGTAAAATATGAAAGCTTTTAGAGCAGTGGTTTGGAAGAAAACAATTCTTTATTTTTTTCCCATTGCCTACTGTGTTAAAAAATACTGACTCAGCACTTTCTCAGAGTCCCGAAAAAGTACCCTATGATAAAACCGATAGCAATTTTTTTTTACCAATCCTTTCTGTTGGTCCCAAGAAAGCTTCACACCAAATAAAAATTCTCACTGCCGTGCAGTTTTTGAGATATAGGCGTTTTAATTTTTTTCTATTTTTAGCTCCTGTGGTTCCCACGGGGCTACAGGAAAAAAAATTTCTGCATAAATTAGGTACTTATGACCCAATAAGCCCTCACATAAAATTTGGTTCAAATTGGCCTCTCGGTTTAAAAAATAGAAATTTGGGGTGGGGCCAAAATTTTTGCTCCTCCCATAACATCGCCAAGTATAGACCTACAAACTTCTCTTGAACAAACTTGAGTCTACACCTCAAAAGGAAGCTGCATACCAAATATCAAGTCTCTGCTATTGCTGGTTCTTGAGAAGAAGATTTTTTAAGAATTGGAGCATTTTTGCCCCACCCCTCTGCTCAATATGAGCCGAAACCTAATTTGCCCAAAAATCAAAATGCCGCTATATAACCCCTACTCACATGAAATTTCATTAACATGCGGCCAGTGGTTTGGAAGAAAAAGACCCAAACACCACCTTCACGCCGGACGACGGACAACGGACGACGGACGACGGACGACGGACGAAAAGTGATCAGAAAAGCTCACCCTGACTTTCAGTCAGGTGAGCTAACAAGCTCAATGAGCTTGTACCGATGAGAGAGAAAAATAAACAATTTAGCTTTAATTTTTCCCATAATGCAACGATGAATTCCACCAATTCTGTCTTGTTTGACAGAGTCCATTGAGCTCAGCCAAACTAGAACTATCACTGAAGGTGATTAATACCCCTGCTTTGGGTTTTTAGAGGAATGCACTTCTGATCATGTAGGCGAAGGCCATAAGGAAATGTATACATAAAGATCATTTTTTGTTGTTGAAATTTGTATTTGCATGTGGCCTTCCACAGAACAGCACTGAATACTTAAAGAGCCCACACATATATGGTTTACATTTGGAAAAACACATTTACAATGTGCAACATGTATTCAAAATCGGTTCATTAATGTAGGAGGAGTTGCACACACAAGAATCCCATTTGAAAACCCATAATAAATCCAAGTTAAAGGGAGATAACCTGGTTAAAATTGTCGCAGATCAAAAATTTGGGAATATGCGTATGTTCACTTAGTTGTGATAATGTTTGAAAGGTTTCGTCAAAATTGATTGATAAATGTAGGAGGAGTTGCACGCACAAGAATTTCATGTAGAAACCCATAATAAATCTAAGTTAAAGGGAGATAACCTAGTTAAAATTGCCACAGCTCAAAAATTTTGGAATATGCACATGTTTACTTAGTAGTGATGATGTCTGTAAACTTTTGTCCAAATTGATTGATAAATGTAGGAGGAGTTGCGCACACAATAATTTCATGCAGAAACCCATATTAAATCAAAGTTCAAGAGAGATAACCTGGTTACAATTGTCGCAGATCAAAAAGTTTGGAATATGCACATGTTCACTTAGTAGAGATGATGTTTGAAAGGTTTCATCAAAATTGGTTCATTAATGTAGGAGGAGTTGCGCACACAAGAATCTGCTCGAACGGAAAGACATAATAAATCTAAGTCAAAGGGAGATAACCTGGTTAAAATTGTCGCAGATCAAAAATCTTGGAATATGCGCATGTTCACTTACTAGTGATGATGTCTGAAAAGTTTTGTCCAAATTGATTGATAAATGTAGGAGGAGTTGCACGCACAAGAATTTCATGTAGAAACCCATATTAAATCAAAGTTCAAGAGAGATAACCTGGTTAAAATTGTCGCAGATTAAAAAGTTTGGAATATGCACATGTTCACTTAGTAGAGATGATGTTTGAAAGGTTTCATCAAAATCGGTTCATTAATGTAGGAGGAGTTGCGCACACAAGAATTTGTTCGGATGGAAAGACACAATAAATCTAAGTCAAAGGGAGAAAACCTGGTTAAAATTGTCGCAGATCAAAAATCTTGGAATATGCGCATGTTCACTTAGTAGTGATGATGTCTGAAAAGTTTTGTCCAAATTGATTGATAAATGTAGGAGGAGTTGCACGCACAAGAATTTCATGTAGAAACCCATAATAAATCTAAGTTAAAGGGAGATAACCTAGTTAAAATTGCCACAGCTCAAAAATTTTGGAATATGCGCATGTTCACTTAGTAGTGATGATGTCTGTAAACTTTCGTCCAAATTGATTGATAAATGTAGGAGGAGTTGCGCACACAAGAATTTCATGCCGAAACCCATATTAAATCAAAGTTCAAGAGAGATAACCTGGTTAAAATTGTCGCAGATCAAAAAGTTTGGAATATGCACATGTTCACTTAGTAGAGATGATGTTTGAAAGGTTTCATCAAAATCGGTTCATTAATGTAGGAGGAGTTGCGCACACAAGAATTTGTTCGAATGGAAAGACATAATAAATCTAAGTCAAAGGGAGATAACCTGGTTAAAATTGTCACAGATCAAAAATCTTGGAATACGCGCATGTTCACTTAGTAGTGATGATGTCTGAAAAGTTTTGTCCAAATTGATTGATAAATGTAGGAGGAGTTGCGCACACAAGAATTTCAAGCAGAAACCCATATTAAATCAAAGTTCAAGAGAGATAACCTGGTTAAAATTGTCGCAGATCAAAAAGTTTGGAATATGCACATGTTCACTTAGTAGAGATGATGTTTGAAAGGTTTCATCAAAATCGGTTCATTAATGTAGGAGGAGTTGCGCACACAAGAATTTGTTCGGATGGAAAGACACAATAAATCTAAGTCAAAGGGAGAAAACCTGGTTAAAATTGTCGCAGATCAAAAATCTTGGAATATGCGCATGTTCACTTAGTAGTGATGATGTCTGAAAAGTTTTGTCCAAATTGATTGATAAATGTAGGAGGAGATGTGCACACAAGAATTTCATGTCTGGAAAGACGTACGGACGGACGTACGGATGGACGGATGGATGGACGGACGGACGGACGGACGTACGGACGTACAGGGCGATTCCTATATAGCCCCCACTTCTTCGAAGCGGGGGTATAACAAGATTGAATTGGTTAAATTCCTAGTTGCATTATGGGAAAAATGTTCTGCACTTTCGTATTTTGACATCAGTGTGCAGATGGTAAATGACTATTTTTGTAAACAACACTGGTTGGTTTTGGCTGTTACTAAAAGTGTGGTTTAGACACAGGATTGTGAGAATGACTTTCAGACTCAAATGCACTGAAACCGTACTGGCTCCACTAGGGCTGTCACGATTTTTTAATTTAGGAATCGATTAATCGTCGCAAATAATCGATCATAATCGATTAATCGTATGTAGATGACCCCCCTCTCCCTCTCTCTGACGTCGATAAAAAATGAAGTTCAAGTCAGTTGTCCTACCTCCGGTTAAACAACGAAGACGATCCTCTTTTAGGTATATTCAAAGCTTTGATGTTCTGAACTTTTGAACCGCCAGTGTAATAATCAAGACCGGTTGGCAGTTGCAAACTTCGCAACTGCCGACCAGTCTTGATTATTACACTGACAGTTCAAAAGTTCAGAACATCAAAGCTTTGATGAATGCACCTGACAGGCAAATGCTTCCAACGGCTTCTTGGGGTTTAACATCGATGTTCTTAACTCTTTACCTTTAGAAACAATAGTTTTTTCATAAAATTTTCCTTTAATTATTAAACGTCTAAAGCGGGATAAAATTTACCGATTATTTGACAACGAAAAATACTAATCGATTTCGCTGCGACCGATCAACAATTGACTAATCGATTAATCGTGACAGTCCTACGCTCCACCACATCACACAACTATGAAGGAAGGGATGTAATGCAGTCAGTATAGTGAGTCACATCCTGATTTGCAAAAGACAACCTATAAATGTTATTTGTGATTATTACTGATGACAGAACTCATGCAAAATTTTAATGGATGGAAAGTTCAGCATTTTCGTCTCCACACAATTTAAACAGACAATGTAATGTTAATATCATTTCAGTTTTTAACTTTTACCCAATGCACACAATATCCAAACCATATCACATGACCACTCATTGGAACAAGCTCGTTAAGCTTGTTCCAATGAGGGGGGCACGTGATATGGTTTTGTGGAGATTTTTTGATATTTGTTTTTGTTTTTTATAACTGGTAAATATGTGGCCACTTCGTTTGGTAAAGTTGTAAGACAAATATGCTCAGGAAAAAAAGGAAATCTGCTAGGATTCATGTTTGAGTTTTATTGAATATCGTCTAGCAGAAAGTGAACAAAAATTGGGAGCCAGTGGCAAAATCAGGAGGTAGGAGCAGGGGCTGGGTCTGACTCCCCAACACTTCTTGAGAAATGTCATCTTATGTACATAATATTATATACGTTCAGGCCTCAAATCCCTAAAACTGGAGGGGGTAGGAGTGGGAGTCAAATTCACCCACGTTTCTTGAAAAATGTCATCTTAGGCCTAAAAAAAATAAAAAATCTGTTTCTCAGGCCCTCCCACGTGGTCCTTTTGGCTGCCTCATGTACTCTTTTTATAACCAATGCAAACTTAAAAAAAAATAAAAATGAAATGGTTTATGTCTGATATTTTACCAAAGTTAAAAAAAATTGATAAATTTGTCCCTTGAGTGCAAGAAGGCTTTGCAATGCTTTAGCATTGCAAAGCCTTCTTGCTCTCAAGGGACAAAATACACCACCACCCATGCTTCTCCACACATTATGAGGCCTAAAACATACCAAGGACATGAATTTTTGGTGGAAAAGAAATAATTACAGAAATAAAAAATAAAATAAAAACCCGCTCGCTCGCTCGCATGAAATTTTACAAATAATGGCCTGAGAAACAGAATATCTACTTTGTGTGGCCTTATGTACATAATCTTATATACATTCAGGCCTCAAATTCCAAAAACTGATTCATGTGCTCCTATTCTGATATTTCTAGGGTCACTTTGCTACAGCTATTCATTCACTCTCTGGGTTTTAAGGCTTCAAAAGGTACTCAGGGTGTGCCATTTGGCATGCAATGTTATTTTTTCTTTCCCGATGAAACCCTGGACCTTCACTGGGGGGATAGGGAGTAAGACACACACACACATAACCCAGCACAAGGTCAAATGAAGTGGGTGGGGAATATTTTTTTCTGCTCTCAGTAGCAGAAAAAATATCTTGTTCCTTCCCCACTTCACTTAGCAAGGTTATGTCTATTTGGAACATACATAGAATCAGTATCAATGGGACGTAAAACATGGAACAGTGGCATCAACAGCTAGTGTCAAAATGGTGAGTGATTTTCAATAATCAGTTTGTCAAATGAAAAACCTGATTATCACCAATAATCTTTTTCGGATTTTTAAAAATATATTCATAAGACATGTAACATGTTAAACAGAGTCACAGGTTACAAACTAAATTACCTGAGAATCAATTATTTTATTTTGCATCACCTGACTTAGAACATTTACAGTTTATCTTCCTGATTAGAATAAGCTTGCAACATTGTCCCAATGAAGAGGCTTCATGTTTTGGAGACATAATAATAATTGAATGGTGATTTTTAAAAATATTGCCGATAGGATTTGACCATTTTTTTTTTTTTGGCCACACAAAGTAGAAGAACTTCTGTTTCTCAGGACGTGTTTTGTAAAATTGCAAGTGGGCGGGTGGTTTTTTATTTTATTTTCTATTTTTGTAATTATTTCTTTGCCATCAAAAGTTCATGTTCTTGGTTTGTTTTATGTTTTAGGCCTCATAATCTTCTACATAATAGCACAGGTGGTTGTGTATTTCATCCCTTGAGTGCACAAAGCTTTGCAATGCTTTAGCATTGCAAAGCCTTGTTGCTCTCAAGAGACAAATTTATCAATTTTAATAACTTGGGTAAAATATCAGACAAAAACAATTTAAATTTTATTTTTTAAGTTTGCATTGGTTATAAAAAGAGAGCATGTGGCAACCAAAAGGACCATGTGGGAGGGCCCGAGAAACAGATTTTTAACTTTTTAGGCCTAACTGGAGTTTAATGACACTTTCAACATCAATGGTCACCTCATGTCAGACAGTTTTATGGGTTTAGGAAGCCAAAGAACCCACAGATAATCACCGAACAGTGGTGAGCAACTCTCAGACAATGTAACTCCACACAAGCAGGGTTGACATTGGTCGAAGACAAGAGCAACATCGATGTGCTGAACCACCATGCACCTGGATGTGACCATTACATTATGTAAAAGTTAAATGTTATTACATTGCAGAGAATAACAGAAATGAGAATGAAACCAATATGTTCATGAAACCTCCATTGCATAAAAGCTTATAATGCAAGACAGTCTTGGACATCATGAGTTGCATGGACTCTAAAAAGTTTAAATGTAAATTCTATACTTACCAATATCTCTTGTGTGAGAACTTCAAGAAGAGATATCAAGTTATGTCCATCTCTCAAATCTTCAAATAATTCCAATACTTTTCTACCAGCCTAAAAATATAATAAATTCTTATGTTGCAGAGCTGTGACTGATACTTCATTCAAACAAGAGGCCTGCATCGCAAAGCGCTGTTAATGCCCCCGGTCGCAAAATTTTTTCTCAAGTCATAAGAGTGAAAAAGGGTCATAACTCTGGAAAAAATGTGTGGAAGAAACTCACTCCAAACAGGTATCGTTCCCCCATGATGCTCTATCACAACACCAAATATCATTCAAATTTGGTAGCAGTGGGTGAGATACAATGGAAAATGTTGGTACAGACAGGCAGATGGATGGATAAATAGACAGACGGAGGTCTCCAAAAGAGATACCCCTTCGACTTTTCAAGTCGGGGGCATAATAATTATTAGTCTACAGATAAGCCCCAAAAATAAGAGGTTTTGGTTTTTAGGCAATCCCTCATTGAAATTGAACTCCCTCATTGAACATTGGTCTTGCAGTGTGTTCCAAAATTAGTATGAAAGAGTAATTTAAAATTTTACATTTTTCTATTTATTTTTAAAAAAAATGGTGCACAAATATCACTGAACACAAATGTATTTTATATTTTTTTACTAACTGGTTGATTGCTGGAAGTCCACATTTGGGCATTAGAAACAACCAAGCCAAATAACCCAAATTTGTTTCTTGCATTATTTGAGATTTGAGATGATATGACTGTTCTAATTTTTATGGATAAAATATTAAAAGGGTCTAATTTATAAGAAAACAACAGGAGTATTATGACTTATATACCATCTATATCATTTTCAATGAAACATTTATAACCAATTAATCTAATTAGAGGCTCAAAGACTTTCTGGATTTTTCTAAAACGAAAAATGTGCAACAATAAAATTGAACAACCACTCTATTGATTTCTGACTGAAACACATCAAGGGAAGTAATTCTTACAGGAAATCTGATGAGATTTGTGAGAAATGGATCTCCAGGAAATATATACTTTACCTGTGATTTTAGGCAAGGCATGGAAGAGATGTGCACAAACATTTACATGGAGAAACGGTTGCAATGTGACAATAAAATATCTGAATGACCATCCTTGAATGAGACATGTATTTGGACATAAATACCTTGATAGTAGTCACACAGGATCCTTAATTTAACCCTATTAACTGGTTGAGAGGTAGAAGCCACTATCAGTTAACCCTATTAACCGGGATGAGTTCTAGAAGCCACTATCAAGCCTTTCAAAAAATAAGGAAACCAGAGCAAAAGCCAACATTTTCCTTGCTAGTGTTTCATATTCAGTCAAACGTAAATAACATTTTGTTTATATAAGTTTATCACAAATTATTGAAGAGTTCCTATGGGCACTCTTCAATAATTTGTAATAAAACAAATTTTGATGAACAAATTCAGACCACCAAAAAAAAATAATGTAGCCCTCAACGAGTTAATGCATTGACAAAGCAAAACCATAACACTGTATCCCACAAAATACAAGGTTTTGTTCCCTTTTTTTCGAATGAATCGAGAATCTAGTAAGATTTTTCAGACTACATTTATTTAACTTCCTCTCAAGATGCCCTTTGTCAAAAATACTCTGTATTTGTGAAGTGCAGTTCAAGAAAAGAATATCAAGATTTTTTCTACTTTTTGCCCAGTGGAATGATCAGCCAAGAGATTCTGAAAATTGTCATGCAAATTTTATTATCTTTTTCAATTTCTGTCTCAAAAATATAGCTTATAATCCCCCATTGGAATGAGCTCGTCCAGTTGAGCTTGCTCCAATGAGGGGCCAAAACCTGATATCAAACTATAGTCTCCTGTCACTCCCCTATTCAACGATGGAACATCAAAGTGCTTAACAATAATGAATGTATTTCTCAACAAGTAAAAAATGAACACATTTTAATACAACACAACAGAAATCATAGTATTTCTTGTTACACATGCTCTAGAGCACATTACTGCATGCAAGTTACTATAGAGACAAGGGCAAGAAAACAAACTTTCTACTGAGGTCACATGCCACTATGTTACGATACTTTCAATATGGTCAATAAGCAGGTCTTCAAATCTGTCATGACTTGTGAGAACTGGTTTTGATTCTCGTGGACTCATGTTATGATCGAGAATCAATTTTCAGTTCCCTAAATAATTTTGAATTTGGAGTAGTGTTATTTATACCCTTGTACAGTACGTGGAGAGTGTATTATCACTAAAACACTGCAGAGTGGAGATTCCACCCAATCAATAATTGTAAATTTGTTGCAAAGCATAACCAGCACAAGCAAAGTTTCAGCCAATGGACCTCCGGGTCATTGGCTGAAACATTGCTAGTGTTTTTTGTCGATATGTACAAAATTTGGAAGTTATAGCTTGGGTGGTAACTCCACTCTGTGGGTGATTTAGTTACAATCCACTCTCCACGTACTGTAGATGCAACAAGGAGCCAATACTATAAAACTTTTACAATTGGATTTTCTTAAATAGTATTTTCTATCTATTAACCATTTACCCAACGAATCGCCCGCATCCGCCCGCGTAATATGAAAATTCAGCAGTTGAAAAAATATTATTTTTAAAAAAATTTCAACAAAACCATATCATGTCACCCCTTGTTGGAACGAGCTTGTCATGCTCATTCCAACAAGGGGTCACATGATAAGGTTTTGTTGAAATTTTTGGAAAAATTTGAAAAAATGGTATTTAAAATAATAAATTTTGATATCGTCTGCGTTGGGTAAAGGGTTAATATAACTGACAAAAATGAATCATTACCATTTCAAAAGATGTGGCAATTTACCAACTGGCAAATTGCCACATGTTTGAAAGTGCTAATGGTTCATTTCAACCCATTTAAAGTCATAACTAGAAAATAAAATTCTACAAAATACAACTGTAAAAGTTTTATAGTATTGGCCCCCAGTTATTTATTTATTTATTTATTTCTTGGTGTTTTAAGGTCACATATTTCTGCACAATGGCTAATCATGACCAGTTTTAGGGGTAGAGGATGCCGGAGTACCCAGAGAGAACCACCGAGCAATGGCAAGCAACTGTCGGCTCCCCAACATACTAACTCCACACAAGCAGGGTTAGCATTGGGTGAAGACAGGTGCACCATCGAAGTGCAGTACGCCTTAGTACACAACGTCACCATGCCCCCACATGGGCAATGAGAGTGAAGTGTCTTGTTTATAGACCTATTTGGCCTCAGTATATCCAATACAGGTATTTAATCTATTATACCTTGTTTGACAGAGCTCATAGAGCTCTGTCAAACAAGATATGATAGAATAAATGCTAAGTTTATCTCTAGAATACCGGAAAGTGACACAATCCCTGTTAATTGAATACTACTGTTAATTGAATAATTTTCATTGGCAAAGTGGCTATTCAATTAACAGGACTCCACTCTACCTTGGCATTGGTTTCTATTGAAGTCTTGGCTGCCTGAATAGGCAGCCAAGACTTTACTAGACACCACTGCTAATTAAGTCAAAGTGAAACCTTATTATGAGGGTACAAAAAATAAGTAGAATTCTCCAGGCCTTCATGGACACTTTTAGAATCTATAAGAAACAAATGAACATTCTACGAGAATCAAAGTTGATTCTCATTGTTTTCCTTGCAAGAATCATTTGCGAGAATTGATTCTGATTACCACATGAATTTTAAGCCCAAATCAGGTTATTACAATGGCAATAAAATAAGTGAAAACTGTCTAAATAAAATGCAATTAATAATGTATGGAAAGCCCCAACAAAGGCTTTACTTCCTGTGGGATTGTTTTAAATAGTGCCACTATATGCCATTATTCTGTGTTGCAATAATTTATTAAACAGTAGTTCCCCTTGCGCAGGTGAGACTTCAAGGTTTGTTCCATTCTCAAGGCATGCCATGTTCCCAGAGGGAACATGACAGGTCAAGAGCATGAAACAACTGTTGATGTCTCACCCATGCATGGTTAATAGCAGTTTTATTATACCGAACAAGTAGCTGTGGGGTATGACATATGAGAATATGGTCAGAGAATATCATATTCAGTATTTTGTCAACTCTAAGAAAGTTGTAACAATTATCAAATTGCAACTACTCTCAATGATAAGATTTGTGGACCAGGGGCCAATACAGTAAAAATTTTACAATTGTATTTTCTAGAATTGTATTTTCTAGTTATACCTTAACCCTTTACCTAACGTAACGGCCAAAAACGGCCAGCACTATTCTCAAAACTCGCCAATTAATTTTTATTATTTTTTCATTTTTTGTCTCTAAAACATGGGTTATGACCCCTCATTGGAACGAGCTCATCGAGCTCGTTCCAATGAGGGGTCATAACCTATGTTTTTGAGACAAAAAAATGAAAATAATAGTTATTCAAGAATTCTGTTGCAAATGTCGTCTGCTTTTCATGTTAGGTAAAGGGTTAAATGGGTTGAAATGAACCATTAACATTTTCAAAGATGTGGCATATCTTTTGAAATGATAATGATTCATTTTAGTCAGTTATATTAATAGGTAGAAAATACAATTCTAGGAAATAAAATTGTAAAAGTTTTATTGAATCCAGTGGTTATTGTGTTTCATCCATAAAAGCAGCTATGTGATTTGCAACATCAGAAAAATGGTGAGAGAATAACATTCAGTATTTTGTCAAAATTATTCTTATTCTACGAAAGTTTTATTAATTTATTTATTTATTTATTTGTTTATTTAATTATTTATTTGGTTTTAACAACGCCTCATGCCAGACAGTTTTATGGGTGGAAGAAGCCAGAGTAAATAGAGAGAACCACCGAGCAGTGGCGAGCAACTGTCAGACTCCCCAACGTACTAATTCCACACAAGCAAGGTTAGCATTGATTGAAGACAAGTGCACCATTGATGTGCAGTACGCTTTAGTACACAGAGCCACTGTGCCCCAATGTGTGCAATCGGGATTAAGTAACTTGCCCAAAGACACAACTCATTTACCCCTGGTGGAGATCGAATCGTGGACCTTTTGGTTTGAAGTCTAATGCCATAACCTCTGAGGCAATGACTGCATCACAAGAATAAGTCAAATTTACCAATCCAATTTTATCAGTGAGCAGAACTTGTTCTCAGGGTTCCCAAAGTGTCTATATTAGATTTTGTTACTAGTGCTTAAGATAACTTTCAGCATCTACATCATGACCACAACATACATACAAAATGAAGTTTTGCCAATTGTATATACCTATGCTGCCCGCGATCGAGGACCGCCATTCCAAGTGTTGGTTACCAGTTCTTATTTTAAAGATAAAGCAGAACTTGTTTACCACTGCAAACACGCACTCTCCACATCCCTCCAGGGATCGCATAGTGGAGTACACTGGTAAAAGTTGAAATGGTTGCACGCAAGAAGTCAATATTTGGAATTTACTTAAAAGTGCTAGTGCCTCAGTTAAAAACTTTCATATTCAATGGAGCATGGTAGCTGTGCTTCATTTTCTCTTAGAAGTGAAAATCTTTTGAAAATATTTGTCTTGTCACAATTTATTGGAGAGTGCCCATTGGCACTCTCCAATAAATTGCAACAAGGCTTACTCAAATGAACCAATTCGAAAAATCAAAATCAATCTAGCACTCTACCAGTTTTTTGTTTTTATTGGGGTTTAACAACACTTTTGGCAGCCACCTCGTGTCAGACAGTTTTATAGGTGGAGGTAGCAGGAGTACCTGGAGAGAACCACCAAGCAGTACAAGCAACTGTCATACTCCCCAATGTACTAGCTCCCCACGAGCTGGGTTAAAATTGGTTGAAGGCAAGTGCACCATCAACATGCAGTGTGCTGTAGTACACTCAACCAGTTAAATCATAGTGTACGGTTTATTCATGTTAAAAAAGACAGCAATACTTGGGACTATAGTGACATATGATTTCAATAATTTCCCTAATTATTTGCTTGCCTACAATGCAACCTCATTCAAGAAGAAATACAATTTCACAGAAATTCATTGCAAACAGCCAAAAGGCACCTAACTGTTGATAGGTGAAAGTGGTACCAGCACTTCAATAGCTGAGAACATAATGTTCATAAATAGGATCTCAAGCTGCCTTCACAAGTGATGCTTTCAACATTACTACACCACAAGCTCAAAATACACGAAAACACTTGAAAGACTGCTAACAGTCTGTTGATCTGGTGGAGTGCTAGAAGCCACTATCATGTCTCTATTGAAAAGTGCTGAAAGTCAGTTTAGTGGCTTTACACTGTATGCTTTAGATTCTTGTTACTCAGCAGTAGAACAAGTATTTAATATAGAAAATTGTTTTCATACAATTTATTGGTGAGTACCAGTCGGTACTCTCCAACACATGGTAATAAAACAATTATGTATGAATAATAATATCTTGCTCATAGCATTGTATCTTTGAAAAAAATACTCATGTTACAAATCACTTTTGAAAAAAAAAATTACTCTCTAAGGGAAATAGAGAAAGAAAAAAGCAAGTAAAGCTTATAGCCTGGAGTTATTTATTTATTGGTGTTTAACCCTTTACCCAATGCAGACGATATCAAAATTTATTATTTTACTTACTATTTTTTAAAATTTAAAAACAAATTTCAACAAAATCATATCATGTGACCCATCATTGGAGTTCAAAGGGTTAAGAAAAATGAAAAGGCAGAGTGAGGACATGACCCTCTTAAAATAGCAGACAAGACTTGGAATTTTTACAAGAGTAACAGGACTTGCATTTTAAAACAATGTTGGGGCTTACCAGTAGGCCTTGTAGAATAGATCTCAGGGCAAATTTTCAGTAAACGTGATGGTAAAATATAATTTTTTCTGGGCCAAGAGTTAGCCTTGGAAAAACATTTTTGGGGCAGATCTTGGGGCCTTTAGCCTCAGCACCAATGAAATATAAGGCCTGGGTTAAGTGAACATTTTCATTCTTTCAAAAACAGACCTTATGATCCTTTCAATGAAATATGCATGGCTAGCTCATTCCAATGAGGAGGTCATGAGTCATGCTTCAGTGACAAAATGTTTTAAATTAGTAAAATTTGAATGGCGATTTTTGTGAAAAGCGCTAACTGGATGTGGTTGTAACATCAGATTTGGAGGTGTGACCAATTTTATTTCATAATCTTTTTGTCTTTATCCTGATGCAATGTCTCAGAACCCTTTCTGCCAAATAAACACGATGAGACCAAATATTAGAATGAGAGAGGTTTCTATAATAATTGGCCCTCACAATGAAACAGTTCACAATTCTTTTTTGAAACTCGCAGAAAAAATCTTTGAAAAAAATCCCAGAAGCTCTCAGCAGAAAAACCATAATTTAATTTTTTCTTTAATCCCATTTTTAAATTAAATCCAATGAAACATTTTTACCATAGACATTAGCCTTCATGCCAGTAATGTAATACAGTGGATCCCTGTTAATTGAATAGCCACTTTGAAAACTAGAGAAAATTATTCAATTAACAGGAGAGAAAACAGAAATGGGTTATTTTCCTGTATTCTAGTGATAAACTGATTATTTATTCTATTATATTTTGTTTGAATGAGCTCAATCTATGTCAAACAAGATATAATAGATTTTTATACTGGATGTATTGAGGCAAAAAATGGCAATAAATCTGGGGAATTCATTGGATGTTGGATGATTCTTCAAAACATTACAAGAATTTTTATTCAATTATCATGAGTTTACTCTTTTAAACTATATGCAATTAACAGATCACATTTGTATTGATGGTATGGTAAATGGCTTGGTGTTTGTAAATTACATTCAGTTAACAGAGTTAGTCAATTAAAAGATATACATTTAAGTGGGCTCCACTGTACTTGACACTTAGTTCTTGATCTGATTAGGAAGAATCTTTCCTACAGTACAAGTCAAAATAAGTTGTAGGATAACTACTATAAACTATGTATCTTTCTCTTCCTACACTGATAAGACCAGAAGCTGACATCATTTTCTGGGAAGCTCTCACTGAGAGCTTTCCAGAAAATGATGTCAGATTCTGATCTTATCAGTGCAGAAGCAGCAGTATACTTAGTTCATTGTGGTTATGCTACAACTTTTTTTGACTTGTATTGTAAGGCCTTCCCATGAGGGTTTTTCCTGGATGTAGTTTTTTGTGAGAGGTTGTTTTTCACTACTTTAGAAAAGAGTATTTTTTGTCATTTTTTCTGCGAGTTTTTCTGACAACATTCACTAAAACAGTAATTTCAACTCAGAGTAGAGAACAATACATGCACTAATTCATCCATTTAAACTAGAAGGAGGGTGATTTACCCACAGAGAGAGGTTTCCACCTAGAGTACAACTCTAAATTCTCAAATGAAGCTTCAGAAGCTAAAGCAAAGTATCAGCTAATGGACTTCAGGTTTAAACTCAGAGGTCCATTTGCTGATACTTGGTTTTTGCTTCTAATTTTTTTTCGAGGAGTTGTCATCTGGGTGGGAACTCCAACACACTGGTGTCTTTTTTTTGTCCTAAATCACCCTCAAAATATTGGACATACAGAACTATTAAGAAATACATAAATCAGATAGAACACACAAACATGCTTAAACATTTAACAACAGAATATCCTCAGTCTAGGAAGCATGTCATCACACTGTTGAACAAACCTGATAAAATCTCCAATGCTGCATGTAATCAAGAGGAAGAGGATACCACTGTTAATAAAAATAAACTGTGCTAAGTACCAGAAAATAAATTTATTATATGTATTCCATTTTAATAAAATTTAATGCTTATTTACAGGTTTAACCCTTTACCCAACATAGACGATATCAAAAATTATTATTTTAAATATCATTTTTTTTAATTTTTAAAAAAATTTCAACAAAACCATATAATGTGACCCCTCATTGGAATGAGCTCAATGAGTTCGTTCCAAAGAGGGGTCACATGATATGGTTTTGTTGAAAATCTTTTGAAAAATAATATTTTTTCAGCTGCTGAATTTGCATATTATGCGGGCAGATGTGGCCAATTTCGTTGGGTAAAGGATTAACAGGGATGGTGTGGTGGGGTAGTTTTCCACCTGATTTATAATGTTTGAGAGCACAGACTTGTACAAATCAGAAATTAAGGCAACCCAAAAAAGGGTTGCCTTAACTTTTTCAGGCAATAAATTTTTTTTCAGGTAACCCTTTAACCAAGGCAGAAGATATCAAAATTTATTATTTTAATTTTTGTTTTTTTCAAATTCGCCCCCCCCCCCCCTCCCCACCCCACCCAACCCCTCCAAAAAAAAAAAAATTCAACAAAGCCATATCATGTGGCCACTCAATGGAACAAGTTCAGGGAGTCTTACATGCTCTTTTTTGAAAATTGGGAATAATTGTTTGCTACCCCATCTTGTTTATGTAGTAATCTCCCCTGCCAGTATTGCACAGTGCTGTAAGATCAAAAGCAGTCCGTCTTTCAATCAGATCATGATCTGGTCACAATATTTTCACTGGTGGGTTGAGCTTCCATAAATATAAAATTGAAAAATCAGGAACAAATCAAGAAAAACAAGCGGAAAAAGCATATGAAATTCAATGTTCTTGGAATTTTTTTTGGACAGTGGAGATTCTTCAGTGTTGTGGGAAGGAAAGCAGTCAGAAAATTTTGGCAAAATTGCGACTGGTGTCTGTATGCTTTTGTGAGCAGAGATTCTTCAGTTTTGTGGCAAACAGACAGAAAATTTGAGGCTAAATCGCAACCAGTTGTGATTTACTCAAAATATTTTGTATGCTTTTGTGAGTAGAGATTCTTCAGTGTTGTGGGGAGGAAAGCAGACAGAAAACTGTGGCCAAATTGTGACCAGTCACAATTTGGTCAAAACTTACTGTATGCTTTTGTGAGTAGACATTCTTCAGTGTTGTGGGAAGGAAAGCAGAGAGAGAATTTCGGCCAAATCTCAACCAATCAGATTCGGTCAAAATTGTCTGTACACTTTTGTGAACGGAGTACTGGGCATGAATCACACAACAGCTGTTTATCAGAGAGGTTAAAATACACCAAGATTTAATTTTATCACCATGAAATAAATGATATCACTAAAATCAATAAAAATAGATTTTCCCTCCCAAGGGCGAACAGTTTATCAAAACCTTTCGTCTAATTTAATAGTGGATCAAGTATTACACCCCAGATAAAATTATTTGATTGGCTGTAATTCAAGTTCAAAATACACAGAGAAACATTCCTCTTTAGTTTAACTTATATAAGTCAGTCGTTAAATTTCATGTGAACCTTACCTGCCTTCACACTTCATTAAAAACTCTGAAAGGACCTCACCTGAACTAAGTGATGCTTTATTAGAATAGGCAATTGACATTTACTGAGGCAATTACAGCTGAATCTACTGAATACATTGTTTAGTTATGGATGATGGAATGGAATCAAATGACAGATGGAACCATTAGCAATCAAAAACTGATATTTTATGTGACAACTGATGTAAACAAATTTAACCCTTTAAGGCAAGGACTGATAAAATTTAAACCTATTCAAGGCTGTTTCTTGATACATTTCAGCATTTTTCAAGGACATATAATAGCCATATTCAAGGATTTTCAAGGCTCTGCCTTCACTGGTCCTGTCTAGGACCTCCAGTCATTATCCCATCCTCCCACTTCCCTATAGGGGAAGTGGGAGGAAGGGATAATGACTGAAGGTTCCAAGTTAGGACTATGCCCTCACAAACTCAGTCATATTATTATTATTATTTATTAGAGTTTGACAACACTTTAACAGCCAAGGTCATATCGTGTCGGTGACAGTTTTATGGGTGGAGGAAACCGGAGTACCTGGAGAGAACCATCGAGCAACGATGAGCAGCTGACAGCTCCCCAACATCGTAACTCCACACTGCAGCACAGGCAGGGTTAGATTGGTTGAAGACATGCGTACCATCAACATGCAATACGCCTTAGTACACGGCGTCATTGTGCCCCCATGTGGACAATCGGGGTTAAGTGCCTTGCCCAAGGACACAATGCGGTAGTCCAAATCGATCACTCAGATGGTCACCCATCCAAGAACTAACTGGGCTCGACGTTGCTTAACTTCGGTGATCTGACGAGAACCGGTTACCGCAACCCCACAAAGTTGGTCATATAAAACTATATAGTAATGATTATGTGCTTCATCATCATTTTTGTTTCATGAATATTCAAGGTTTCTTGAGGCCTCCTGACACATTTTCCAGGATTTCAAGGCCATAAATTACCCTTAGTCAAATTCAAGGCTGTTCCTTGAATGCAAGGCCCCACGGGAACCCTGCTTTACCTGACACAACTAACTGATGACACCTACAAAAAACTTCTTGAATAACAGAAACTTCGCATTTTTTAATCAAAGGGGGTCTGGAGTGGTGACAGAATGGATAAGTGCCTTAGTCTCTCAAGTCAGAGTTTTCAGGAACGATTCCTGGTTGGGAAATGTTCTCAACGTGACTAGATGCTCTCTGGCTGAATTAACTAAGTGGTAGATGCTGTCATGACACAGCATCTTAATGGGGGGAGGGGCTGGGGGCATAAAATGGCGGCCTCATGGAGAGAGAACCCATAAGAAGGGACCATAAGCTTCTTTTTGTAAGTGAAAACAAAGAGAAAGGGTTTGTTATTTAATATTTTAATAACTCAAAAATATTGCAAGTACCATCTGCAAATACAGCACTCATGCCATCGTGGAACGATAGAACTTGAAGCTATACCTCTCATTCTATCCTACTGTTCTAACACTCATGCTGTATTGACGAATACATTCATACATTGTGATGTTCTGTGGATGCATAGGCATGTCATTCACTGATGCTTTTAACAGCTCTTGATTTTGAAACATTTCATCTTGGATGCTCAAATGGAGCATTTTATCTAACAATCATATAGATTTTGGCCTGAAAACTACGAGAAACGGTACATAAACATAATGTGTTCCGATTTCATATCATATAGACAACTCATTCTGATTCCGTATTAAAAAGACAACTCGTTTCCGTTAGCACTATGTGTTATCATAACAGGCACATAGATACATTCTATGTGCGTTTCAGTGGTCGACCGAACATTATGTCCCAAAAATGTTTTGAAAATAATTTAACCCTTTACCTATCATGAAAAGCAGACGACACTTGCAAAAAAACATTCTTGAATAACTAATGTTTTTTCATTTTTTGTCTCAAAAACATAGGCTATGACCCCTCATTGGAACGTGCTCGACGAGCTCGTTCCAATGAGGGGTCATAACCTATGTTTTTGAGACAAAAAATGAAAATTAATTGGCAATTTTTTTAGAATAGTATTGGCCGGTTTTGGCCGTTACGTTGGGTGAAGGTTTAAGATTTAATCTGTTTATGTGACAGAATTGTTAGATAAATGAATTATCATGATAATGTGCATGTCCTGTGATTTGTATCAGATTCTCGGCGGTGTCCAAAAATGGGATCACAACTCGCCAGCAAAGCCGGCTCATTGAGATCTCATTCTGGACACCACCTCGAATCTGATACAAATCACAGGATATGCACATTATCATGATAATCTGTATTTACCTGGAATAGACAATTAAATAAACTAACACAAGTACTGAAAAACTAGTACATGTAATTCTTTGGCTGTTCAGCTTTCGAAATGCAGCCAAAATCACAGACATTATCTCAGACAAATTTGATTGATGAACAAGGCTGACCATGATATAAACCCAATCAGGATAATAAATACTGAAGTAACCTTATGACAGCTAACACAATACAATTGATACTGGGATACCAAAAATCAATCGACTTGTCTGTCTAAACATATCCCTCTCTTATTTTCTGTCTGGACACACTGCACAACTGATCAAAAATAAACCTATGGTGATCAAATTAAAGTTAGCTCTGTTATATATAGCAAAGGTTATTATTCTCAACAGTAAGGATTACTAGAGACATGATATTAATCAACTCACACATCCGATTTCATGTCATTTCACATTACTTGACAAAATACTTTGTAGAGAGTGGCCAGGAAGGATTTTGTGCAGCATGGGAAGAAACAACTAGAAGACCAAATTGTTGTTATGGGCTACACTCATTTTATTACATAACACTCAACTTCACGAATACAGTGTAGCCAAAACTTACAGAAATGTAAGTTATGTCTGAACAAATTTTCACCTTATATACACCTATATACAGTAACAAACAAGCAACCCTCCCTTAACATGTCCTCCCTGGCGGATATAAAATGCCAACCCTCCCTAGGCGGATATAAAACGCTGATATGTAAGATATCGGTGGAAGAAGGGGTGGTGGAGGCAAAGAATTGCACAGCACTTTAATGATATCAACAGTAACCATAAACTGTGAATGACCGCTTCACGGGTCAGAACGTGGATAAAAACTGGATGTATCACTTCTTAATTGACCACGCAATTGACCAGTCATAATCCTTTATTCACTAAAACAAAAGGAGTTCTGATGCGAAAAGTTAAGCTGTACTCCTATGCATGCACTTGCAGATGTTGATTATAGCTCGTTCAAAAAACATTGACAAGTCTTATGAAGCCTTGATAGAGTACAGCTCGTGCCGGAATACTCTTCCCAGTTACACAAATCTGAATGGCATGTCTGCCATTCAGGCATTTGTGCAGCATGGGAAGAAACAACTAGAAGACCAAATTGGTGTTATGGGCTTCACTCATTTTATTACATAACACCTCAACTTCACGAATCCAGTGTAGCCGAAACTTACAGATATGTGTAAGTCAAGTCTGAACAAATTTTCACCTTATATACACTAAAAAAAACAAGCAACCCTCCCTTAACATGTCCTTCCTCGACAAATATAAAATGCCACAGATGAGTCCTGACAAAGACAGGATTCATCCCGTCAAGAGGAAGATAGGTCAAGGGAGGGATGCAAGTATTAAATAGGGATAGCTATGGCATGACCATAACATTGGTAAGAAGTTAAATTTAGCCAATTGTTTTTACCTGTGTTGCCCACTTCAGTGGACTGACTTCCATCCCAGGCATTGGTCACCAGGTCATATTGTATCAGAAGAGCAGAACTAGTTTACCACAGTAAACACGCACCGCTTCACTTCCTGGGTTCCTACTGGGTATTCATTGATTCATTCATTTATACCACTCATCAAATTGGTGTTAATTACTGAAGCAAGAACTATAAAATTACTAGGCCAGTTCTTTGTTTCAGTCCTACATATTATTAGCCTTGTTGAATATGGTTAACCCTCTACCTAACATGAAAAGCAGACCACTCTTGCAAACAAAATTCTTAAATAACTATTTTTTTAATTTTTTGTCTCAAAAACATAGGTTATGACCCCTCATTGGAAAGTGCTCGATGAGCTCGTTCCAAAGAGGGGGCATAACCTATGTTTTTGAGAAAAAAATGAAAATTAATTGGCGATTTTTAAGAATAGAGCTGGCCGGTTTTGGCTGTTACGTTGGGTAAAGGGTTAATCCAAATCACTAACTAGATGGGATAAACTCTTTAAAAAATTTTAAAAATATTCATCAAATCTTGACATAACTGCAGTACAGGAGACCTGATTTCATTTGATGAAAAAAATTCATGAAAATACAACTCAAGAGATTATTGGTCGGTAAGCTCCTTGGCAAGTTACTGCTCTACCTTTACTCTGGGCTGTTCAATCAATATGTATTTGAACATGGTGTTTTGTTTAAAATTTTGGAACAATTTTTTTATTTATTGTGTTTAACGACACTTTTGACAGCCTGGAACACCTTGTGTCAGACAGTTTTATGGGTGGAGGAAGCTAGTGTACATGGAGAGAACCACTAAGCTACAGCAAGCAACTGTCAGGTTCCCCAACATTCTAACTCCACACAAGCAGAGTCAGCATTGATTGAAGACATGAGCACAATCAAGATGCAGTATGCCTTAGGACACAACGCGACTGTGCCCATACATGGGCAATGGCGGTGAAGTGTCTTGCTCAAGGACACAATGCGGTTGCCGCAGGAGGGATTTGAACTGAGGATCTCTCGGCTTGTCTGGAACAAAATAAAGAACAGATAATTCAAAGTAATGAACAGTGAATTGTCATTCTCATGATACTTTCAACCCACTGCACACTGTTGTCAAAATACCGCAATTTTATAACCTATATTTATACACCCATTCGTTCTCAGTATATTTAATACATTAAGTATTTAATTATTATATTTTGTTTGGCAGAGTTCTATGAGCTCTGTCACACACACAATATTATAATAGACTAAATGATCATTTTATTGTTAGAAAACAGAAAAATGACCAGTTCTTGTTTATTGAAGTCACCTTTTAAGGTGGTATATAAGTAAGGAAAATTTGTTTACAGAGAAATTTCCAGGTCTGATATTCCATCAATTTCAATTATAAGTACAAAATTAAACTTCAAAATGAAAATTATGGCATATAGAAAACAAAACATATATGAAATCAACTCACAGAGTTGACAGCAGGCATCAATGGTTCCTGGAAGTCTGCAGCTCTATTTGTACAAGAACAGATAATCAAATAATATTTCACAAGAACAATTTGTGGGTGGGTACACATGCTTCAGATATGCAAGAACAAAGACGGGAAATCAAAATTCTTCAAAAAGAAGTGACAGAGCTGTGTGGAGGTGAATTCCAAAACTTTCGGCTTTGTTTTCTATTTGTTTACATTTTGGTCCAGGTCAACAGGGCTGAAAAAGCATTGATATACAATTTCATCAAAATCAAACAACGAGACTGAATGCCTTCACACTATACAGACTGTAATTATATGGAGACTGCACAGTTGCCATATTACTTACAAGGAGGTATCATGATGCTTGGATTCCCCAGAATTATGCGATTATTTTTTTAATCAAAATTTGTGGTATCATGTGACATACATGTCCATCAGGACTCCTCCTTCATTAAGAAATACAGACAGTGTCAGCCTTTCTCCAAATGCAGTCTCCATTGTTGCATCATGAAGTGTTTTGAATGCCTAGCCTTTTTATTGAATATCTGAAGCACATTTGGCCACGAGATGTTCTGAAATATTATTTTATTATCAGTTCTGGTACAAATACTGTAGCAGACTTCATGGAACCATTAATGCCTGCTGTCAACTCTGTCAGTTGATGGAATATATGTTTTGCATTCTACACATCACAACCTTCATTCTGATGCATAATTTGTGTACAGTTAATTTGAATTTATGGAATATCATCAGTGGGAGTTTCAAAGTCAACTAATTTACCTTACTTATACGGCACCTCAATTGAATATTTTTTACCAAGGGAAAGTGGCTATTCAATTATCAGGGTTTGGCTGTTTTTGTTCTATTAGCAGTGATCATGCATTTTTTGCTATACAGTGGAACCCTGTTAATTGAATACCCACTTTGCTAATGAAAATTATTCAATTAACAGGAGTGTTCAATTAATATGGATTGTGTCACTTTCCTGTATTCTAGAGATAAACTTAGCATTTATTCTATTATATCTTGTTTGACAGAGCTCCATGAGCTCTGTCAAATAAGATATAATAGATTAAATGCCTGTATTGGATGTACTGAGGCCAAATGGGTCTATAAACAAAGGAAAACTGGGGGAGTCAGGGTAATGTCTCGACAGGTTACAAGACTTTTTATTCAATTAACAGGAGTTTACTCTATAACCTATATTCAATTAACAGGTCAAATTTGTTCTGGAGGTATGGTAAATGGTTTTGTGTTGGGAAATTATATCCTCTTAAGGGCCTATATAAGTAATGGAATTTTGTTTATTTTGAAATTCTCACCTCTCATATTCCTGAAATTCAGATTAAATATACACAAATTATACATCAAAATGAAGGTTGGGATGTATAGAAGATGAAACACGTATGTAATCAACTGATAGAGTCGACTGTAGATACCACTGGTTCCTGGAAGTCTGCTACCGTATTCGCACCAGAACTGATAATAAAATAATATTTCATCAGAACAACTTGTGGCCAAATGTGCTTCATATATCCAAGAACAAAGCTAGGCATTCAAAACACTTTCGAATACAGCGATAGGTCTGCATTTTGGAAAAGGACAACACTGTCTGCATTTTTTATTGAAGATGGTTTCCATCCTCGACAGACATGCGCAAATCACTCGTTAACACGAATTTCCATCAAAAAACAAAATCGTAATTCTAAGAAATTTCAACAGGTATCATGATACCTTGCATTGAATATGGCAACTGTGCAATCTCTATCTAATAACAGTATACTGTATGAAGGTGATCTTTTTCATTATTTGATTTTAGACGGCGTTGTTTTTACATGCGTTTTTCGGTCCAATGACGTCGACCGGAAATCGAAAGTATACTCATACGTAAACAAAAGCAAAGGCTTTGGAATTTTCCCCAATGCAGCTCTGTCGCCGTGTTTTGAAGAATTTTTATACCCTAGCTTTGTTCTTGGATATGTAAAGCACATTTGGCCACAAGTTGTTTTCGTGAAATATTATTAAATTATCAGTTCTGGTGTGAATACGGCAGCAGACTTCCAGGAACTAGTGGTGCCTACAGTCGACTCTATGAGTTGATTACACGCGTGTTTCGTGTTCTATACATCCCAACCTTCATTTTGATATACATTTTGTGTATATTTAATTTGAATTGAAGGAGTATCAGAGGTGAGAATTTTCAAAATAAACAAAATTTCATTACTTATATAGGCCCTTAACAGGAAGAAACTCCCCACGGAAACCCTGGGAAGTGAAGAAGTGCCTATTCACTGCAGTAAACAGGCTCTGTTTTACTGGTAAAATAGGACCAGTCACCAATGCTAGAGAGGTGAATACTCTCTCTAAAATGGGCAACATGGCTTATTAATGCTCACCCCTGGTCTTGAGTTGATACTTATGTTGTGGTCATGATTAGCCATTGTGCAAAAATATGTGACCTTAAACACCAATAAATAATAAATATACAGGAATATACAATTATGAGATATCCAATTAAGTGGGCTCTTCTGCACCTAAATTTGGCTTGCCAAAAATACACAAACACATTACATACATTATCATTGCTAAATAAATTATGGCACTGTAATGGTCAACTCTTATTTTTTATTCAAAACAGTTTTTCAGTTGTAGAGCTCCCATTTTTTCAGCTGACACATTGATGAAAAGGTTGATAATATGGGTCACTGTGGGAAAACACAAACAGGGACACACTGCCACATTTTGTCACTGAATGAAAATAATCCATGTTCCAGGGCACTTAGATCGCTCCTCCCACATTTCTCATGCTTGTTGATTTTCAGTGCTTTTTGTGCATGATTTATTTCCCATCATGTGTGCACATTCAAGTGGTTCAACAAGCAATTCTTTGTGGATACACATGAGATTAATAGTGAAAGGGAAACCAGTCAAGGGAGAAACAGTTATAAACGGAAAATGCAAGGCCTGCTTCCATTACGTAAGTGTGGAAACATCAACAAACTTTCCAACAAAGTACTGTTACAAAACAGTGTCAACATTTTTAATGCTCCTTATCTCTGACCTGTTGGGAACCTGGTGACCTTTTATAATTCAAGCCTGTTGATCTCTTCATTCATTACAACATTCAAAATCTATTAAGGTGCTATATAAGTAATGGAATTTTGTTTATTTTGAAACCCCACCTCTGATATTCCTTAAATTCAAATTAAATATACACAAATTATACATCAAAATGAAGGTTGGGAGGTATAGAACACGAAAAATACATGAAATCAACTCATAGAGTTAACAGCAGGCACCACTTGTTCCTGAAAGTCTGCTACCATATTTGTACCCACAAGTTGTTCTCAGGAAATATTATTGTATTATCAGTTCTGGTACGAATATGGTAGCAGACTTCCAGGAAAAAGTTGTGCCTGCTGTCAACTCTATGAGTTGATTTCATATATTTTTCATGTTTTATATCTCCCCACCTTCATTTTGATGTATAATTTGTGTATATTTAATTTGAATTTAAGGAATATCAGAGGTGGGAATTTGAAAATAAACAAAATTTCATAACTTATATAGCACCTTAACCTCATGCGCCCTGATGTCAAACTACCAAAATTACAAGTGGCAATTTTTCCCATAATGCAATTAGGAATTTAATCAATTCAATCTTATTTGACAGGGCTCCAGGAGATCAGTCAAACAAGATTGAATTGGATGAATTCCTAATCGCATTACAGAAAAAAATTATTGGCTTGAAATTTTGATATACTGACATCAGTGTTCAGAGGGTTAAACAGGAGACAAAAATTCAGAGATTGCGAAGCGGTATCACCTCCCTCCAACAAATCTTCTGGAGACAAATATCAGCAAGCCTGAACATAAGTAGACTGTCATCTACAGAATGAGGTCCCCCCAGAGGGTGAATTTGGTGATGCTATCCTGCAGAGGAGGGTAGCATCACTAATTTTCCCTCTGTGAACCTCAATCGGAATCAAGGTCTCAAGCCTGAACAGGAAGAAGTACCCAGAAGATAAATTGGCCAACTGTGTGGGATATATAATTGGGACCTTCCTTAAGCTGCTGATTTATTTATTTATTTATTGGTGTTTAAGGTCACATATTTCTGCACAATGGCTAATCATGACCATGACAGTTTTATGGGTGGGGGAAGCCGGAGTACCCTGAGAGAACCACCGAGCAATGGCGAGCAACTGTCAGCTCCCCAACATACTAACTCCACACAAGCAGGGTTAGCATTGGTTGAAGACAGGTGCACCATCGACGTGCAGTACACCTTAGTGCACAGTATCACTGTGCCCCCACATGGGCAATGGAGGTGAAGTGTCTTGCCCAAGGACACAACACGGTTGCCGCAGTGGGATTCGAACAGATAAGCTGCTGATACCAAGCCCAAAAGGTTTAACCCATTACTCCTCAGATCAGAGGCGGCGGAAGCTTTAAAAAAAAGTGTGTGGGGGGGGGGGGATCACACCTTTCTAGGTATCGCAAGGGTGTAGGATGGAAAATAATTTTTCTTTGGGGGTGTGTGTGTCAATGGTGGTGGAGTGGTGTATTCATGCAAATATATAAATTTATATACACTACCGCTCACCCTTGAACCCATTCTATTTAAGACACTAACCTCAGCATATTTACTTTGTTTTGTTTTTACGTAATCCTTAGAAACCTGCATGGTGGTATCTTCCATATCAATTCATTGGCAGCAATTGGAAGAGGCCATATTCATTATTTGTGGGCTAATATTTTCAACGTTGAAAATATTGATTGGTCTTCCCCACACATTCACTCACCAGCTATCATACTTAATGAATTTATAAAGTATCATGTTCATGGGCTGGAAAAGCAGCCTCTCAGGTTCAAAGGGCTAATCATAACTTTGAACCATCCTTTGAAATATTACACTCCATTTGGAGCTTTTTATTTTTATTCAATAAAATCTTGAAAACCAATGTGGTCATATATGTATAGGTGATGTGTAGTGACCCTAGAGGTTGTGTATGTTATGTTGGAAAATGCCATTCAAGTACCTATAATTGGTGAAAAAAGTGGGGGAGCACATGCCCCCTGTGCCCTGCCGGCTCCTCCACCCCTGCCTCAGATTAACTTTATGTTAATAACTACTGTATATATACATATTATGCATAGCTGCAGATGACTTAACAATGTTTTAACATTATTGTTGGCTGCCTGCACAGGCAGACAATAAGGATGTAAAAACACTGTCAAGATAAATGCATCCTATCAGTCAAGTTCAAGCTATTAATCAAAAATAGAATATGTTTTCATTTTTGGAATTCACAAAAAAAGACGGACATTGCACTGGATTAGTTGCACAGTTAATAATGAAAATTTTTAATAACCAGAAAGTGTTACCAACCTTGTGCACAGTTTCTGGTTATAAAAAATTGGTAACTGCCATTTCACTCACAACATGAAAATGTACATTCAATAAGGCTGTGAATGCATAGGGTTTAGTTGTGTAAAAGATCTGACTTATAACCAGGAAGAAAAGAGTGACTAACCCTCTGCACTGCAGAGTTGGTTGGTAAGCTTACATATACTGGCAGACCATAGGCATTGCACAGAATTAGTTGATTGGATGCCATCACACTACATGAAAGAATGCACTAACTACAACTGTATAAATGCATAGGGTTAGTTGGGCACATGTTATATAGGTTGCAGGCATCAAAGAACTGCTGGAAACATTTAAACTGGATTGTGAAAAAAGTTTTTTAATGTAAATTCCAAAAATAAAAACATGAATATTCCATTTTCAATAAATAGCCTGTTTAACCCTAAGGGCCTGATTCCAACTTTGATAACTTTTTAATGCAAAGGAACAGGTGCCCCAATATGCATTGTTTTGAGTAAACTCAAAACTTTTCTGAGTACCTTGTCAGTTGTTTCAAGGCAAGTCTTGGCTGCCTCTGTAGGCAGCCAAGACTTGACTAGAAACAACTGCAAAGCCACAGGAGGTAAACTTTCAAAGTATAGTGAAAATGTATAAAAATCTCCAGGTGCGGGTTAAGGCCGAAAAAACTTGGGACAAACTTTTTCAAAGCAATATAAACTGGCCAGCTTGTGGCTGTATGGGGACTTAATGTATGCTCTTCATATTTATTTACTAGCGAATATACTACTCAGATTTGTCATGTTAATTTATTGGAGGGTGCCCACTGGCAATCTCCAATAAATCAAAACACAACAAATTCATATGAACAAATTCTGACTATGAAAACTTAAATATGGCACACTACCAGTAATAATACTGTCATGGGGGAGTGTGGTGGCTCATAGGTTACGGCACTAGACTTCAAACCCCAAAAGGTCCACGGTTCGATCCCAACCAGGGGTAACTGTGTTTTGTCCTTGGGCAAGGCATTTAATCCTGATTGCCCATGTGGGGGGAAGGGCTGTGTTGTGTGCTAAGGCATACTGCATGGCAATGGTGCACTTGTCTTCAACTAATAATGCTAACCCTGCTTGTGCGAAGGTAGTACACTGGGAAGTCAAACAGTTGCTTAGTGTTGCTTGCTGCTGCTTGCTTGGTGGTTCTCTACGGGTACTCTGGCTTCCTCCACCTGTAAAACTGTCCAACACGAGGTGACTTAGGCTATCAAAAGTGTTGTTAAACCCCAATAAATAAATAATAAATAAGTGGGTGTGTCAGCATTGTATGGGACAAATGAGAATCTGAAGTGTGATTCTTAGAATGGGTGCTATTAATAGACATCTTGTGGCTGTATCAACAGAAGACTGTACAAATAAATGAAAACTGAAAGTAGGATCATGTCTTATGTTTTTTTTTCTTAGAATGCATGTGACATACATTCAATGCATACAAAGCAGCAAAACATGAGTATGAAAGTACCACATTGTATAATATTTTCATGCTCCCGGTGTGTTCTGATGTTACAACCTTGATTAATTACCCCCATAACATTCACATTCAGGGGAATAAATGGGCTTTCTATGCTATAGATAATATACAATATTAACATTGCAGTTACCCTGTTGACCGCTTTTTCAACTGGCTATGTTGGTAACTGGTTTGTAACCGGGCATCCAGTCAGCCATTTCAGCACTAGTCTTTTCCCTCCAAAGCTCCATGAAAAGGGGCTCAACATTTTATCCCCAGCAGAAACACTGGTTTATGGTCACATATGGATAATCATGACCCTAACAAAAATCAAGTTCTGCCAATTATTTACACCCATGTTGCCAATTTTAGAGGACTTCCACCCCAGGCATTGGTTACCGAGACCTATTGTGCAGTAAAACAAGCACTGCTTCACTTTCCTGTTCTCATAGGGAGGCCGCTATGTATTATTTAGAATGCTAATCAGGAAAAAATTGAATCACACCCCAAAAATATCAAGCTGTAATTTGTTATGTTTTTAGGGGTTTAATGACAAATTCAACAGCCAGAGTCATATCGAGTCGGATAGCATTTATTTATTTATTGGTGTTTAAGGTCACATATTTATTCATTTATTTATTGGTGTTTAAGGTCACATACTTATGCACAATGGATAATCATGACTGTGACAGTTTTATGGGTGGAGGAAGACGGAGTACCCGGAGAGAACCACCGAGCAACAACGAGCAGCTGCCAGCTCCCCAACATCGTAACTCCGAACTGCAGTACAGGCAGGGTTAGATTGGATGAAGACATGCGCACCATCGACATGCAGTA
The DNA here is from genome assembly GCA_031216915.1 of Pictodentalium vernedei. Classification (NCBI taxonomy): domain Eukaryota; kingdom Metazoa; phylum Mollusca; class Scaphopoda; order Dentaliida; family Dentaliidae; genus Pictodentalium; species Pictodentalium vernedei. The sequence goes on from CM062293.1 coordinate 401,182,207, forward strand.
TGCCTTAGTACACAGCGTCATCATGCCCCCATGTGGACAATGGGGGTTAATTGCCTTGCCCGAGGACACAGCGCAGGAGTCAGAATCGATGCTCAGACAGTCACCCATCCTGAGGACTAACCGGGCTCAACATTGCTTAACTTTGGTGATCTGACGAGAACTGGTTACCGCAATGCCACCACACTCCAGTTTAAGGTCACATACTTATGCACAATGGCTAATCATGACCGTGAGAGTTTTACAGGTAGAGGAAGCCGGAGTACCTGGAGAGAACCACCGAGCATCAATGAGCAACTGTCAGCTCCTCAACATTCTAACTCTGTTCAAGCAGGGTTATAATGGTTGAACACATGTGCACCATCGACATGCAGTACCCCTTAGTACACGGTGTCATCGTAACCTCGTGTAAGCAACCTGGATAAAGTGCCTTGCCCATGGACACAAAGTGGGTCATCCCATATGGGGATCGAACTCGGGAATCAAGACGGAGGATGCTAGACTACCTGAAGAAAACCACCAAGCAAGCAGCAGCAAGCAACTGTCAGCCTCTCTAATTTATCAACTTGCATTAGCAGAGTTAGCCGTTGTTGAAGGTAAGTACAACATCAACATGCTGTACACTTTAGTACACAGTGACACTGTGCCTCCAAATGGCCGATCACAATTTAGTGTCTTGGCCAAAAACACAATGCAGTTACCGCTGGTAAACCTGTTGACCTTTCAGTTTAACTCTTTACCCAACTTAACGGCCAAACCCGGCCAATGCTATTCACAAAAGTCGCCAATTAATTTTCATTATTTTTTCATTATTTGTCTCAAAAACCTAGGTTATAACCCCTCTTTGGAACGAGCTCGATGAGCTCGTTCCAAAGAGGGGTCATAACCTAGGTTTTTGAGACAAAAACTGAAAAAAAATGAGTTATTTAAGAATTTTGTTTGCAAGTATCGTCCACTTTTCATGTTAGGTAAAGGGTTAAAGTCAAATACTCTATTAACACAGCCACCAAGCTCTCTGTGCTTCCTATTTATTTACAAGCCAAAATACATGGTCCATACGAATTTGTTGTGTTATAATTTATTGAAGGATGCCTTCCTTCACTCTCCAGAAAACATAATGCAACAATTTAATAAAAACAAATTCTGACTATGGGGGTGAGTTGACAAGATGTGGAAAAACAATAAGAACTAAATGTAGCGAGATATGTGGCATGATCCTGTCAGCTGCTTTTACTTTGCATTCTTATTATCATAGTTTATAAAAATGGCTATTAACTCTTTACCCAACGCAGACGATATCAAAATTTAATATTTTAAATATCATTTTTTAAAATTTTTCAAAAAATTTCAACAAAACCATATCATGTGACCCCTCGTTGGAACGAGCTCAACGAGCTCGTTCCAACGAGGGGTCACATGATATGGTTTTGTTGAAATTGTTTGAAAAATAATATTTTTTCAAATGCTCAATTTGCATATTACGCGGGCGGATGCGGGCGATTCGTTGGGTAAAGGGTTAATTAAAAATAGAATATGTTTTCATTTCTGGAATTCATATTAAAAATTTTTCCGCAATCCAATGGAAGTATTTTTCTACACAATATGTAACATGTAACTAACTCTGTTCATTTTACAGCCTTTTGCAAGCACAGTCTAAGTGAGTGTACATTTTCATGTAGTGTGTGATATGGCAGTTACCAAGTTTTTATAAAAAGAAAGTGTGACTAACCCTGTGCATTGCACTGGGTTAGTCACATTTTTTAGTTATAGAAAATTTTTTATTATTAACTAAATAACTAATCTTGTGCAGTGTACAGCCTTAACCAACTCTTTACCCAATGTAATGGACAAAACCAGCCAGTGCTAGTACTATTCTCAAAGAAGCATTCAAATTAAGCTTATGAACCCTCATTGGAATGGATTGTGGAAAGTGTTTTTAGTGAATTCCAAAAATGAAAACATACTCTATTTGCAGCTGAGAGGTTGTTTATCATAGTTTATAAATTGCCTGAAAAATTCAGACTTTCTTCCTTCCATAAGAGATTGTTACATTTTCCATACTTTTCCCAGCATAGAAACAAATATTTATAAATTTTATACTATTTCCAGACTTTTAAAACTATGCAAGAATCCTGGGTTAACACTCACCTAACACATATTTCCATTTGCCCAAGTGCACTATAAGGCATACAGCCAGTACACGTCTTTAACCAATGTATACCCTGTGCCAGGTTCGTATGTTTGAGAGTCTAACAGTTACTGCAGATGCTCGCCAATTTGATCAGGCGACTCTGGCTTCCTTCACACATAAATCTGTTTGACACGATATGACCCTGGCTGTTAAAAGTATTGCTAAACACCCCCAAAACAAGCAAACAAACATGTGTTTCAATCAGAACAGTTTTTATAAGACAGTTGTAGTATTAAAAGGCTGAACCCAGCAAGAAACGTAAGAGTTCAGTCAACTTTTTGTGTTTATCTGATTTAGAGCAGAATTTAGAATGACAACTCAAAATCTACACTTTTGCATCACATAGCCCTAGCTGTGATAACCCTAATGTCAAACTGTATTTAATTCTTACAAAACATTTTCTCATAATTTATGGGTGTTTGCCAAAAGATACCAGTGATGACTGCTTGATTTGCACATTATGTCAAGTTTGTTTAATGGGGTTTAACCCTCACAGAGATGAAGGCGAGCTTGGATCACATTTTTTGCAACAGAACAGGTGCCCCTATATGCAGTCTTTGGGTTAACTCACAAGTTACATGCTATAAGCACCTTGGTAGTTGTTTTTAGGCAAGTCTTGGCTGCCTATATAGGCAGCCAAGACTTGCCAAAAAACAACAGTAAAGTCACAGGATGTAGACTGTCAAAGTGTAGCAAAAATATGTAAAAATCTCTAGGTCCTTAAGGGTTAATGGCACTTTCAACAGCCAGGGTCATGTCACATCGGGCAATTTTACAATTGGAGGCAGGCAAATTACCTGACAAACTGCCCAATGGGGGTAAGTAATTGTCAGACTTTCTAAGTTACTAACCCGGCACTATAAGGGTTAGCATTGGTTGTTGGCAAGTGTTCCATCACTATGTCCTATGCCGGTAACCCAGAGTGGCACAAATGCTGGGAACATGGGAAGAACAACAAACATGCACAATACAGGGACATACCAGGGTTATAATAATGTGCCAGTGATGACAAAAAAACAAAGATTCATTAAGTTTGGGTACTGTAACATCCAGGGGCTGCACAAGAAAGTAAGCGAAATATCAACAATGATGGACGAAGGAGACTTCGATATAATGGGTCTAAGTGAGACGTGGATACGACGGGATGAGCGGGTTGATCAGATGAAGGGTTGCGTGTGGATAGGAGCTGGGCGAACTGAGGGTCAGAAACGGGGTGGGGGTGTTGGCATCTACGCTAAAGAGGAATTACAGCCCTCATTGATTACAGATCTCACAGAAGCAAGGACTCAGATTCCAGTATCCAACGAAATAGTCTGGGCAAAAATCAAGTTAGGAAACAGGAGTGTTGCCGTTGGTGTTGTATACTTAGCAGTGGAGGGAAGTAAGCCCGAGTGGAATGATTCAATATATACAACTCTTAGATCGAATATCACAGAGCTTGGGAGCAGAGGGTTCAGTATTGTCCTAATGGGGGACTTCAATGGGCACATCGGGGATAAGGAGGAGGGCATACAGGGAGGTGATAGGAAAATTAACACGAATGGGAGGAAGATGTTGGACCTATCAAAAGAGCTTGGTTTAAAGATCCTGAACAGGGATGCGAAATGTAAGGGTAAATGGACCTGGGAGAGGAACGATAAGAAAACAATAATTGATTATATACTCACTGACATTAGCGTATGGAGGGAGGTTATAGATGTAGAAATAGATGACGAGGGAAAAAATGACTTGGGTAGTGATCACAACCTGATAACAGTTAAGATTATGGGCAAAAAGACGAATAGAGACAGAAATACCTTCAAGGAAGTTTGGGGACTAAAACAAACAGCACCACCATGCCCCCACAGGAGCAATTGGGATTAAGTGTCTTGCCCAAGGACACAATGCAGCTACCAGTCCTGGAAATGAGATAGATGCAAGTGCAATTGCTCCCATCAGCGCCCGTGATTTCTATTTTACGGGAGCTAAAAAATGCACTTGTTGAAAAATATTGTGGAGCACTAATATACTGTGAGGGCATACAAATGTGTGTTGTTTTGAGAAAGCAGCAGACTAGCCAGTGGCAAGTTACTGTCACAATTCAGCAATTCCTTATACACTTAACCCTTTGAACACTAGTGGTATCTGCCATGCCTGTTCAATTAGAAGAGTCCATATACATTATTTGGGGTAGACCAATCAATATTTTCAACGTGCAGCCTCAGGGCTGCACATTGAAAATACTGATTTCTACCCCAGACATATTTACTGAACAGCTATCCTGATTAATGACGTTATGACATATCATATTCCTGGCTTAAGCGTTCACTTGGATTCAAAGGGTTAAGGTTTCTGGTGTTTGGTGTCAGTAGTCCCTCAAAAATTCATATACTAACATTTTATAGGTGCAATTTACTCTCGTCTTTGATTTTGCGGGAGCTTAAAACTGCACCTATCAATTTTGTTCATTTCCAGCACTGCAGTTACCCCAGTAGGTCGAGAGTTGTGTTCATTTCCAGCACTGCAGTTACCCCAGTAGGTTGAGAGTTGTAAATGAAATCCAGGAAAAATCAAAACCGACGCAAGTAAAATGGAATCCAGAAAAATCAATCAAAATGACATCTGACATTCAATGTTGTCATATTTCCTTTTTGACAGGTAAAAAAAAAGATTCTACCATGTTTTAGGGAGAAGAGTGGATAGAAAATTTTGATCCAGTTGTGATCCTGCCTCGATCCGATCGAATCTCTGTCCGCTTTTGCAATCACAGTGCTGGAAATCCCCTTACACATGCATGCACACTGCATACAGCACTTGTACAGTACAGTGGACTGGTCGAATTCCATGCGTGGGCAGTGATGTCAACACAGGTGTTTACAAGCCTGGCAATCTACAAAATCCAGTGGTGCAAAACAATTGCCCTCCGAAGATTGCTTTGGAGTGCAAATTGCACCTGAAATTTTCAATGCAAAAACTTGTATGCTATTTGGTTATATTCACTTCAAGGTATTAATATTGTGACTGAAAAATTGTACTACATTCAGCTACATAGTGGAAAAATTGGCACACACATCTTCTCATTATTCAAAATGTTGCATTCAATTCTTATGTGACTGTCTTCTACACTCAAAATGTATCGAACTGCGACACAGAATGGGTCATGAATTATTGTGAATCAATGCAACATTGACAAATCATCCCCCGAGTTCCACCAATGTGTTCTCTGTGCAAGTAGGCACAGAGAAATGATAATAGATTTTAAAGGCAGTCCCAAACCGGTCCAGAAAATCAAGGGGTGCAAAAAATTGCCCTCTTCACTTTTTTCGAGGCGTGCAGCACTCCTAAAGAATGCCAGGCCTGCGTTTACCAGGTAATAAAAATCATCTTCAGCAAAATTTTAATTAATGAAGCACCGGGTTCTACCCGGTGCTTCATTAATTAAATTTTTGATGATTATTCCTATAATTAGTGTTTGGAATGTAATATTATTGCGTCTGTGGAAATATTGCCGACCCGTGGAAAGTTACCAGTCCACGGCGATCGTACTGTAACTTCATCAGTCAAGAATTCTGGATAAAACATGCGTACAAAATTTCCATATAGTCCAATACTGCCAATAGTATGCAAATTAGCGACGTGTCAGACAACTGTTTTGATAATAATACAAAACTCATTATTGACAATATGGTGGCAATTTTTTTACATAAACTTGCATCCAGTAACTCCATATCTGAAGGTTGAATGTTAATTATTATCAAAACAAAGTGATACAAGTTTTGACTCAACAAAAGAAACAGACACCTTTATAACTTGTCATTTGTGTTGTGGAATCCATATACTAAATGTTTTTGTTCCTTTGATGTGTTGACAATACAGATGCCTCAAAAACATTCTCCATAAAACAACTGTTTGTACTTCATGCCCAAGGTCTCCTAATAGTACATTTGTAGTTGATTTTGTACATTATCTACTTACAGAACAGCCGCCGTGGACTGATCACTTTCCACGGGTGGGCAATATTTCCACTCTGGTATTAATATAAGATTCCAAATACTACTTATAGGAATAATCATCAAAAATTTAATTAATGAAGCACTGGGTACAACCCGGGATTTCATTAATTAAAACTTTGCTGATGATGATTTTTATTACCTGGTAAACACATGCATACACATCACTGCCCACATGTGGAATATGACCAATGCAAGGTGACTGCAGTGATGTTGGAAAAACATTCCCATGAGGAAATCTCACTTTTTTCTGTTCAATCTCACGATTTTAAAGATGAAATCTCATGATTTTCCTCAAGCTGAGGTAAATATGTACGTCTGAGCACCAGGTGTCACTTCACTACACGATTGGCCTGATTCGTGTGGGCCATTTTTGCTGGAATCATTCTTGATTTGCCAAAAATTTGGCAAAACTCTAGCCCTGTTTTAAGGGGTTAATCTCTATTGAACTAAACAACCTTCCTATCAAGACATCTATAATAATGTACTAAGAAGGATGTCCTCAGAATGGCTATTAAAATAACACACCTGCTGAGAGCACTTTCATTGTTCGCCCACTACAAAATAGCAAATATGGATCAAATTTTCTTAAAACTTTTATTCAATAATAAATACTTTACTTCGTAGAACGCATGTAAATTAGATAAATTCAGGGTGTCTAAACATATCACTTTCACATGGCTGAAGATAGATTTGCAATAATATCAAGAATGCCCTCTAGTGACTTGCTTGTTTACTGGAGCTGAAAGACATTTTCAGCCACCGGAGAAAACTGGGAAGGAATTTTAGACTTGTCAACTCATTCAATGGTCTCAAATCTTTGAAATTTACCATTCCAAAGGAATCCAAGGACTGTTAATTTGCAGAGTTTCTTGACTGTCTTAGACTCATCTCGGAACCATGGACAGGGAGCTTTGAATCCAGCTCATTACTTTATCAACTAGAGGTGGCTGCAAAGGGTGGCTGATCCACCCTTCAAAGAAAAAAAATGCCTGGATACCATAACTACATCTATGTATTATTACAATAATACAAAAAAGTACTGAAATGTACGTGGTGTAGTCAACATACTTGTAAAATCACAAGTTGTGAAATATTTAACCCTTTACCTAACGCAGTATTTTTTAAAAATAAATTAAATTTCAGATTTTTTGAAAACAGTTTTCATAATTTTTCAATAAAACCACACAAATTTTTTATTTATTTGTAGGTGTTTAAGGTCACATACTTCTGCACAATGGCTTATCGTGACCACAACATGTGGATAAAGTCAAGGTCTGTCAATCATTTATATCCCATGTTGCCTTATTTTAGAGGACTTGTACTCCAAGCATTAGTGACTGGGTCCTATTTCACCAGTAAAACAGAGCTTGTTTACCACAATAAACAAGCACTGCCTCACTTCCCGGGGGTTCCTACGGGGGAACCATACGAATATGAATATCATTAGAACCAGCTCGACAAGTTGGTCTAGTGATATCCATATTTGAATGGTTTTATTGAGAAACTTCCGAGATATTTTAGGCTGTGGTAGGCTTATTCTGGTGAATTTTATGGCCGTTTTTGACCGTTATGTCAGGTAAAGGGATTATAACAAAATTATTTAAATTCCTTTTTTAAACAACAAGAATATTTCAATTTTTGGCAGTGAGAGTTGAAATATTTATGTGTTTGTTTGTTTGTTTTATTGGGGTTTAACCCTTTACCTAATGTAATGGTCCAAACCGGCCTGTGCTATTCACAAAAAATTACCATTCAGTTTTCAGTATTTTTTTCATTTTTTGTCCCAAAAACATAGCTTATGATGCCTCATTGGAACAAGCTCATTCAGCTCGTTCCAATGAGGCATCATAAGCTATGTTTTTAATGCAAAATGAAAAAAATTAGTTATTCAGTCATTTTATTTGCAAGTGTCGTCTGCTTTTCAGGTGAGGTAAAGGGTTAAGAAACTTTTGACAGTCAGCAGGGTCACATTCTGTCAGACAATTGGGTGAAGGAAAAATAGACTACCTGGAGAGAACAACTGAATTGGGGTGAGCAACTGTTTTTCCCAGAATGCAGCTAGAAATTTAACCAATTCCATCTTGTATTATGGGGAAAATTCATTACTTGAAATACCAATATTTTGCCATTAGTGTGCAGATGGTTAAATGACAGGGTTGCACTGAACTTCCAAGATGGAACCCAAAGGATTTTTTTGTGAACTCTGTAATGAAATTAACTGTTGCAGAATGAAATAGTTAATATACACTTCAAAAGTTTTGTACAGTTTGTGTAATGAATAACCACCCCCCTACTGTTTTAAACCTGCAAGCCCTTAAAATAAATGTAGTTGTTTTCTGTTTGGTTACCAAAATTATGCAATACAATCAGTACAATGCAAAGTTCACAACAGTTTTTTTTTTGTTGTATGAGATTTGATTACATGTAGCAAGCACAGAGTGAAAATATTCCAAGAATGAGATGCAGTGTTCTTTAACATCTAATGCACCAAACATTACATTCTCAAAATGAATTCATCAATTTATTTCTTTCAACAGCTTTGTGCAGGTGAATTAAACATTAGATTTCCATGAAATATTCCATCAGTTATTACAATGAATTTTGACATTTTCTGGATAATGAGAATGCATTTTTCTCAAGAGGATTCCCAGCCACACATTGTGACCATTTCAAAGCTGAATGAGTTGGAGCTGGAGGCCACTTGCATGACACTGCTGAAAACTGCTGGCACTAATAAATTTTCTTTAGATATACTTTACATCCTCAGTTGGAACAAAGAATATTTTGTTCATACACCATACTGACCCAGGAACAAGCCCATAATCGAAAATGGGACTACCTACCAACATTTCATATTTCAGTTTCAGACTCCCCTCCTTGTAAATAAGCCCAGTCCCTGACTTTGTAATGAAAGCATTGATGACAGCCATGCCTTAACATGTAAGTTGTTACCAAGCCAGAAAATAAGTAGACTGTCATCTGCAAAATGAGGTCTCCAGAGGGTGAATTTAGCAGAGTAGCATCACTAAATTTACCCTCTGTGAACCTCAATCTGAATCAGTCTCAAAACTGAACAGAAAGGAGTACCCAGGGGATAAATTGGCTCACTGTATGGGATAGCATCATCAAATTCACCCTCTGGGAACCTCATTCTGCAAATGTCAGACTGCTTATTTCCAGCCCTGGTTGTTACAATGAAAAAAACCTTACCCAATGCACGATATCAAACTTTGGTATTTTAATTATTTCTTTTTCAAATGTTTCCAAATATTTTCAACAAAATCATATCATCTGACCCCCTCACTGGAACGAGCTCACAGAGCTTGGTCCAATGATATGTCACCTGATATGGTTTTGTTGAAACTGTTTTACATTTTTTTTTTTTGCAACTATTCAATTTTTAAATTATGCAGGTGCACATGCAGCCAATTTGTTAGATAAGAGGTTAAAGAATCTTTGTTATGGGATTGATTAGAGATGAGACGATTAGTAAAATGCCCCATCAGATGAATACCGATTATTTTAGACAACAATCGACCGATACCAAATGCCGATGTCAGATGGTTTCTTTATTATTCAAGCTCGCTGCAGAAGCTGGCTGATTTACAGTAATCATAATTTAATTTACGTGCCATTAATCCCCATCAACCCGGAAGATAACACACTTTTGATACTCACTTAAATAAGTTAAATAACAGACATCAAAGTGTTAATTTTATGTCAATGAAGCACCATCAGCGCAGTATATTTTCGATTTAAAATAAACAGCTAACAACTGAGTCGAGAACTCATCACGTGCATGTTCATGGTAAATTGTGTTCTGAACTTTTGATGCGGTTTACATCAACAGTGGCAACAATTCATTTCAAAGTCGGGTCTTTGTCGAATCGCCCCCTACACGGGCTTTGAAGTCGACTATTACAGACAAACAGACTTTGAAGTTAACTGTCAAAGGACTTCAAAATGCAGCTGAAAAAAAATCAGAGAACAAAGAACACAAGCATGCTTTTGTTTTTTCCAAATTAATGCCAGTACCACATTTCCTGTGTGCCTAAAATTGAATAATAGGCAGACGGAAAGTTGATATTTACATGATAGCGGTTTTTCACCCTTGAATGTATATAAATATATTTGGAACAAAATGTTTTGTGAAAATCAAAAGCCGTCATTGGAACCACACGTTTTAAAGTAGGAGTTTCTTTTCGGTAAACCCATATATGGGATTGTGTCACATGAGTCATGATATTGCACTGCATTATCTATTTTTATCATGTGCTCCACACATTTCAACATGAGAAATATGCAGTGGCTTCGTGTTAATAAGTCCCACCCCGAATGGCCTGATATTAAACTTATTGCACCCAAATCTCTCACAGTTAACAGGGATTACTAATATGGAGGAATTATCTGTCCAATATGGGAATAAAGAATGCCATTATATATTTAATGAGATGCTGAACGTGGTTGAAAGAAATATTGTGACATTTTTCAGAATGCAATACAGTTTGGGCAGTGAAGAGCATCCGCATTCACACGATGGATAAAAAACAACTTGGTACACAGTTACACAATCAAAATCTTTAATATTATAATATTCTGCCTTTTCTTTCACAAACCATCACTTACCTGATATCAGTAACAGATGAGTGACATTCCGATCGTTTGCCAAAGTGGTTGTCCAACGAAGGGGAAGAAATTTCGTTTCAGATCATCCATAACACTTTCACTGAGTTTTAGACAATCGGCAAGGGCCGATATTCAACAATCGAGTGCCGATGGTGAACCAATGGGCGCTTATCGGCCAAGTGCCAATATTACACCAATTAATCGTCTCATCTCTAGGATTGATCGAGTCATCTAACTTTGTGTCAACTTTGCATCCAAATTGTCCTGCAGGTTTGACCTCCCGAAAATTAACCCACCCATATACTTTTGCCCTCTTTTACTTCATACACCCCCTGGGCTTATTCCTGGGTCAGTACTGTAGTTTTGTTTTGTTACAGCTCATTGTCTCTTTCAGTATCTTTAGTTTTATTAACTGGAACAGTGCTAAATTATTACTCAAAGGTGATTTGTAACATGAGTATTTTTTTCAAAGGTACAAATCTGCAAACAAGGGGAGCCTTTAGTTTAGCTCGATTTTGTTCATCAATAATTGCTTCATTACAATTTATTGGAAAGTGCCTGTTGGCACTCTCCAAAAAACTGTAACATAACAATTTTATCTGAACATTTCTTTATGTCCCGATACCAACCAAAATACCTCGTAGTGATTGGTCAATGCCTCGTTGATTTTATTTTATGTCGCCGGGCATGCACATATGTTTAGTGTCAGCGATTCTTATGTCCACTGTCAAGGAATGCGTCTCATTGCCATGAGTAACGGTTCATCGCAATGTCTTTTTTTAATTGAAATCAACTGAGACAAAAACATTTAACGGAAGTAAAATACACACAAAAGTACCATTATTACGTACAAAAAGATTAGTTATATAAACATGGGTAATTATTTATGAAACCGATTAGATTATAAGGTCTCTTTTCATTAATTTACTGTAACATAAACTGAAACGAATCGACAGCATCTCGCCCCATTGATTGCGTACGTAAACATTGAATAAAGATTTTTTTTTCCAATTCAATTTTACTTGTGTAAGAACGGGACATATACGTTATTCTGTTTGTTGACAGGGGACATGGTCTCACATTCTCTGCATGAGCCGAGTTTAAAATAAGTTTCATGCAGGGAACGTGAGACCATGTCCCCTGTCAACAAACAGAATAACTTATAATCTACTGCTGCAGAAACAGTGAGCTGATGCACACAGTGTGCAGCCACTAAAGTGGCTTTCTGCCCTTTTCAGTAGAGCCCTGCTGAAAGTGGCTTCTAGCACTCTATCAGTTAAATAATAACCACAAATATCGCATCAATACCGCAGTAGATTGCCACTCAATTCTTGCTTGCCAGAAAACCAATTTCAATTTTTACACATACATGTCATGCCCATCTCAAACAAGCCTCTCATGATGTCTGTTTGTGAAATCTGGAGACTATGAATTTTCTATTCTTGGGGTTTAATGGCATTTTTGATAGCTAGGGTCACCCTGTGTCAGATAGTTTTATAGGTGGAGGAAGCCATAGTTCCTGGAGAGAACCACCAAGCAACTGTCAGACAACCCAACGTATTTACTCAGCACAAGCAGGGTACAGGCTTGGTTGAAGACAAGTACACCATCGACGAGCAGTATGCTCTAGTACAGTGCCATCATGCTCCCCTTGAGGATAATTGGGATTAAGTGCCTTGCCCAAGGACACAATGCAGTTACCCCTGGTGGGGATAGAACCATTGACCTTTTTGTTTAAGTCCAACACCCTAAGTGCTGAGCAACCAATACGGAGACTTTTGAAGCGACAATTTTAGAAACATGAAATGAAAACTTGAATTGCTTGGCAATGAACACTCTGGATAGGCAAAGTCCTTCGATTTTGAGGCGCGCTATGGCACTTGCGCACCATGGCGCATGCAGATTTCAAAACCAGCGAGTGATCAAAAGCGCACCTCGAAAATCTTGCTCAAGTCGGTGCGTTAATTTCATTCCAATATTATCACACTGACCCGACATCAAAGCAGCAGTTAACGCTTTGAAGTTTGACAGTTTTTTGAAGATCATCTTAGATATGCGTGTAACTGTACTAACGCGTGAGTACAATACATGTACAGTAACTGTAATATACATTATGTTGGAAAAAGTTACAACTGGGTCTGGCAATGTGATAATGGAGTCAGAATGCTGATGTCGATTTCATTCTTCTTCTCTATCAGATTCATTAAATCATCAAACATTGATTCGTCACAATCTCATTTAGATCATTGTAGTACCGCAGTTTAATCTGAATAGTTTTAAAAGAAATATCTCAAATTCTCAATATTATTAATCTAAATAACACAGTCCAACTCAATATTATATGATGAATAGCGAAGATGACGCTACCGCTGCCGGCGGTCCGAAAGGGAAAACTGTTCAACTTTCAACATTCCAAAGATGGAACATTGGATCATTGATAGGTTATAAAACGTCCAAAGACAAACATGGACATGACATTGTTAAGAGTGTATGGTGCAAAACGTGTACATGCCATATTGATCAAATTAAAAAATCACCTAAATTGCGCGGTCAGTCCATAATAGAGGCTGAGAAGTATGTAGCCGGAACAAATTATGTGACCAAGCATAACGTTAACCGCCATCTGGAATCGAAGGCTCATGAACTCGGAATACAGATTGAGAAGGATTTAGCTGGGGATTTGCTCCAAAATGTCAGAAACGCGCCCAATACCGAGGGTACAATCACTGAAGAAGAAATGCGAGCAGGAACATCTACAGTCCCTAAATTGCACCCAAAACAACCACAGATAGACTCAACCATACGACTGCAATCAAAAGAGGCCTATCTCAAACTTTTCAGAACTGCCTACCTACTCGCTGTGGACAGACAACCACTGACCACCTTTGAGACCATGGTTAAAGTCCAAAAGGTTAATGGTGTAAATTTAATAAAGGGTGCCTGTAACTCAGATATGGCTCGTAGACTGTTGTGTTTCATTGCAGACTCAGTGCGCGAAAAGCTCACAGGAATACTAATGGGTGTGAATGCATTCTCGGTCATGACCGATGGTTCGCAGGCCAGGAAAACTGGCTCTGAGAAAGAGCTAGTGTTAGCCAAGGTAGTGACCCGGGGATTTCCCAGGTATTATGTTCTTGCTTTACAAGATCTTGACTCATTCGGTGACGCTAACGCTGCAATTTTGAAGCAGGCTGTTGACGATGTTTTTATTAACAGACTGAATATTCCCGTTGATCGCTACACATGCACTGAGATAGCTGCCACAGCCGACGGAACAAGCGTTAACTTTGGCAACAAGTCTGGTCTTCTGACCCGTTTCAGGGACGATGGTAGGCCATGGTTGGTCAATATACATTGTGTCGCACACAGATTGGAACTGGCGGTAAAGGGTTCACTGTTAAAGGAGAAGTCATTTGAAGATGTAGAGGACTTTATGACCTCTCTGTACAAGTTTTTCAAACAGTCTGGAAAGTTCACTCGCCACTTCAAACAGACTGCTCATGTTCTCAATGTAACCGTGTACAAAATTCCCAAGTTATCATCAACGAGATTCGTGAATCACCACCGTAAGGCAGTGCGGAATCTCCTCAACAACTGGGTGGTTCTAATACAAGTTATTGAAAATGCTATTGCCGATCCTACTAATAAGAAAATTAGTGCCAAATTACAAGGATTCTTGAACAAATTGAAAAACTACAAGTTTATTGTCGTTTGCTGTCTGTGTCGGAACATACTGGATGTTGTGTCAATCCTGTCTCTTGTGTTTGAGAAGGATGATCTCCTAGCATTTGACATTTTACCCGCAGTAGAAAAAACTGAAACTTCATTGTCTGAACTGTGTGAAGAACTAACGTCAATCGATGACATCACAAAGAATTCCAGGATAAGCCTCTCAATCAGAACCGATGTAATATCTGGAAGCATGTGTGGAATGTCCATCGAAGTCGATATGCCCAAAACTGGAACTATGGGGCACAAAGAAGCAAACAGAGAATTTGTGAAGCAGACAAGTGGCGGTTTAAAAGGTTGTCAAACAAAGGAAATGGAAGACATGATTCTGAATGAGGTATCCACTCTGGCTAAAAGGGCTGTAGGGAAAATCAAAGAGTGTTTTTCGGACAGGTTCGAATCATTCAGAGGCAAAGATTCCGTGTTTCAGCACATGCAGTGGGTTGACCCTGCAAACTGGCAGTCAACGAAGGATGAACTCCAATCCATCTCTGCGTTGGCTAAGCACTATCAAAAACCATTGGAATTTGTGGGGTTCAATGCGGACGAGGAAAAACTAAAGCGCGAATGGAAGGATGTCAAAATCACGGCAGGTCATTACTATTCAAAGCTTAATGCACGAAAGTTATGGGGAAAGCTCTTAATGTACAGAAGGAATGATTTTCCGAACATTTGTTTCTTAGCGGAGACTGTCCTTGCCATGGCTGTGAGTAACAGCATCGTAGAATGTATGAAACACTTGACGATGTAGAACCTACTGATTGTTAGAGTCAATGACCTTGTGTGGTCCCAAGTGGAAAAAGATGATATTTTAAGCAACGCCGTTGACAAGTTTCTTTCAAGTCGTCGCAAGCGGAAGCTCGAAACTCTTGATTCACAGAAGAGCTTACTGCTCTCAAAAAGGAGAAAGATAGACGATGATGATAGTGACAATTCGGATAGCAACAGTGCTACGATAGCTTCAGTTACTGGTAGTGACAGCAAGTCCGACTGTGGCGACAGTGACAGTAGTGCTGAGCTTGAATCGGAATGTGCCATCACCGACTCTGAGGACTCCATTCGACTTTCCAATTCTGTTTAACTTTGAGGCCAGCCGGGCGACATAATCCCGAAACATGCAGACATTATTTTTCATTTTTTAAAAATCTTGATGGATTTCATTTGATTTAATAAATACTTTTGGCCAATTGAGTCAGAAATCGAGACTTAAATTAGTATTACCGTAGCTAGTGATAGGTAGGCCTATTTACTATTAATTTATTAAATAGGTAACAAGTTAAACTGCTAAATTAATGCCACACCCCCTCCCCCCCCCCCCCCCCCCCCCCCCACGTTCGCGTCCAATAGATTAGATTATTTGTATGGTAAAATAAGATTATTGTTTTGTTCACGTGTTTTGTTCAATGGTATTATCAATTCATGACTGATGAGCGGACGGGACCATATATAACCATCAGAGACTGACATGTTCAATTTGAACATGCCATTCTCTGATGGGTACATATCGTATTATCCGCTCGTCAGATTCAGTAATCTGGTCATGATACCGACAAGTTATCAATTCATGACTGATGAGCGGACGGGACCATATATAACCATCAGAGAATGACATGTTCAATTTGAACATGCCATTCTCTGATGGGTACATATCGTATTATCCGCTCGTCAGATTCAGTCATCTGGTCATGATACCGTCAAGTTATCAATTCATGACTGATGAGCGGACGGGACCATATATAACCATCAGAGAATGACATGTTCAATTTGAACATGCCATTCTCTGATGGGTACATATCGTATTATCCACTCGTCAGATTCAGTCATCTGGCCATAAGACCGTCACTACACAAGTTAAGTTCGTTTGTCAACTTTTGAATGAAGTGTTTCAGAGGCGTGGCCATCAGTGCCATCTTGTCAGTTTTAGTTGAATTGACTGTTGCAAAATCTGTTACGCAGAGAATGAAAGAAAGCATCGGACGTACATGTAGGTGTGTCCAATATGTCAATCAGAGTGGCGTCATCAAGTTTCAACTGTGTCAATGTGACTGGGTCATCATCATGCAGTGGGAAATTCCATTTTGAATCTGGAATACCGTGAGACCTGTTTTCTTGTGTGCAACTGGATTACAATGTTATTCTTATGATTAGATAATTCGCTGGGAAAATACGTCTCGAAGTCTAGTTGAACCTGAAAATTATGTGCGCGGCTTTAAAGTTTATTGGATAAGTAGAGTTTGACTTTGTACAAATCTCAGTTGAATTACACAGTACTTCTTCTTTTTGGCGGCCGAAAATCCACGAAAAGGCGAAATGAGAAACAAAATGTCAAGGTAACTTAAGTTTTCTTAAATTTCTTAAACTTTATGGACAAAATCAATGCATGATAATATTACATCTGGAAATTGGCGTGTTGACTTACAAGACTCGCTTTTTGGTGGGACCGATACACCAGGGAATGGATGGGAAACGCTAGTAACCTGTCCGGTTACCTGACAGGTCACTATCGTTTCACTTTCATTTTTTGATATTATATGTTGCGCACCCCACAAAAAGTGCGCGCCTGAATCCCAAAAGCAGCGAGCAACTAAATGCGCACCTAGGTTTTTCAAAATCGAAGGACTGTAGGCATCCACACTTTCTTTTTTGATTACATTTTCAGGTGTTGTATTCAGTTTTTAAGGATCTGCCATGTTATATTAAACAAGGTGCAATGCCATCAGTATCCCCTGACAAGAAGGGGTTTACTAACCAGAAATCATAAAAATTGCAATTTTCAAAGCTGAAAAAAGTCGAAAAAGGGCCAAAACTTTAGAAAAAATTATTGGACAAAAGCTGTTACTTATGAGTATCCTTTCCCCTATGATGATCCACAAGCATACCAAAGATCATTCAAATCCGACAGAGATGCAGAGGTCTAAAGTTGTTACAGATGGACAGATGGATGGAGGGACGAATGAATTGACCCCATTTCTAGATCTCATGCAAACTTTATTTTGGCTGGGGATAACAAATGATTACAACAGTCAGATAATTATTTATTTATTTTTTTATTGGTGTTTAAGGTCACATATTTCTGCACAATGTCTAAGCATGACCATGACAGTTTTACGGGTGGAGGAAGCCAGAGTACCTGGAGAGAACCACCGAGCAACAGCGAGCAAGTGTCAGCTCCCCAACATACTAACTCCACACAAGCAGGGTTAGCATTGGTTGAAGCCAAGTGCACCATCAACGTGCAGTAAGCCTTAGTACACAATGCCACCATGCTCCTGCATGGGCAATTGGGGTGAAGTGTCTTGCCCAAGTACAAGAATGTGGTTGCCGCAGGTGGGATTCGAACAAAGGACCTCTCGGCCTGCAGTCTGCACCTCTACCAACTGAGCCACGTGCCCCCCCCCCCCCCCCCCCAACAGTCAGTTAATCTGGGTTGTCATATTTTGTCGTGCTGATGAGACTAATCTGGTCTCGGCAACTAACACAGAATCCATCTCTGGTACTAAAGGCAACCAGACAAGTGGACCCATATATCTTTTGAGGCCAATGAAATGATTGTTCACCCCAACTTTTAAAGGCCTGCATTTCCTAGAAACATAAGCTATTTATTTATTTATTGGTGTTTAAGGTCACATATTTTTGCACAATGGCTAATCATGACCACAACATGAGTATCAACTGAAGATCAGGGGTGAGTGTTAATAAGCCATATTGTCCATTTTTGAGAGGGTTTGCACCTCCCAAGCATTGGTGACTGGGTTCTATTTTTCCAGTAAAACAGAGCCTGTTTACCGCAGTGAACAGGCACTGCTTCACTTCCCGGGGTGGGGACATAAGCTGCTAACAACTTTCATGTACTGATATCAGAATCGGCTACCATGCTCAAGATCCCTGTGACCTCAGAGTATTTAAAAAGAAACTTGGCATCTTCTTATTCTCATATTTGGCACCTATCAATGAATTGAGAAAATAATTACATTATTATGATCAGAATGAAATCTAATTTATTGTCCCACTGTGGATCAGTCACTTGGTAGAAAGAAGTAATTTAATAAACAAGATTAAAGAGCTATTTCTAGAGTGATTAATTCGGGTGAAGTTGTTAATACTATCTGTCTTGCAGTATGCTGGAGAGCAAGGGCAATTATTCTTCGGGGACTGCCAGTTGTTACATTAAAGAGAAAACACCAGTGTTCAAAGAACTTTTCAATCCACTCGTCATACAGACGTGTATGCATTACAAGAAGTGCTCATTCGAGCACAAAAAATGCTCACCCAGAACAATTTGAGTTTTACATTGAAATTTATGCTCACACAAAAATTGCAAGTTCAAACCTAAGCTGCAATGGATAGTAGAAATGGAACAAAAGTCCATAAAGGGCAATAACTCTGATGAAAATACCCAAATAACATCTACATTGAACCAGGGGTGAGTCATCAATAACATACACTTGCATACCAAATATGACGTTATTCCATCACATATTTTAATAAAAATTACTGATTTATTTATTGGTGTTTAAGGTCACTTTCAGCATATTTGGCTTCCTCATGACTGTAACATAGATGCAAAGTCAAGTTTAACCAATTGTTTATATCCATGCTGCCCACTGTAGAGGACTTTCACCCCAGGAATTCGGTCCGGGTACTATTTACAAGAAAAGCAGAACTTGTTTACTACAGTAAACAGGCACTGCTCTACTTCCTAGGTTTCCCACAGGGATGTATTTTAAAAGTTATTTAGTTTGAAAACTCATTGATGAGACTGACAGGAATTGCCACTTGGGGATCATGCAACAAATAAGAGAGACAAATTGACAGGAAGGAAACTACTGGTCACAGGCACATTGGAGGGGGGGGGGGATTTCCATCAAAAACACACCAATAGTCAATTACATTCCTTAAGACTCAAAATTCACCAAATCACACCTCCTTTTTCTATGGAATATTCAGTGATGGAGCAAGATTTCAGCACAATAGTTCAATGATTTTTTAAAACAATATTTTTTCTCAAGGCTGCTTAGTTTTGGAGATTGTATCTTTTTGGAGTGCAACTTTTCAAGGTGGGTAACTCTAATTTAAATATTTAGTACTATCAAACCTAAAGGGTTAAATTATGATGCGAACTGACAGAAAATGAATTTTCTAAATCATGTTACTTGCAGCCCTCAGTCCTGTAATAGCCATCTGGCACTCAACCAGGGGAAGTTTGACCCCCCCCCCCCCCCCCCTCTAACCAAATGAATCAGCTGCACCTGCCTGCTGCTTAATATATAAACTGAGCAGGTGAAAAAGAATTATTTTCAAAAAATCTCATCAAAAGCATATCATGTTACCCCCTCATTGGAACTCGATGAGCTATTTCCAATGAAGGGGTCACATGATATGGTTTTGTTAAAATTTTGGGAAAATGTAAAAAAGAAGAGGCCCCACAGGGTCTGAAGTAGTCATCTTGTACAGAACACAATTTAAACAGAGTCCAAGAATGAGTCTACATTAAGCAAGCCATCTCCATAGGCTACACTGTCAATCTTTGAGTCCCTCAGGGGTGACAAAAATAATCTGGGCATCATGCCTTTTCTTCAGTTGATCATAAAGTAAAATGTAGAGCTCCCCTATGAAGCCCCTTGATACAACCTATGTGGATTAATCTTAGTACCTCTAGAGGATACTGAATACAAAATTTTTAATTCTTCAGCAAAATGGCCAATTTCGGCTCCCATAGAGAGCCCAAATATTAACCCAGGCTTCTGATTTGAACACAGTTAAATCTGACTTCTCTAGAGATGTTGTGTACCGAGTATGAAAACATTCTGACTGTTGAATCTGAAGAAGAGAAATTGTAAAGAAATTTCTTCGAATTGCACTACCATAGCGAGCCCAAATATTAACCTATGGATCTGATTTGAACAAACTTGAATCTGACCCCCTAGAGATGTTGTATACCAAATGTGAAAGCATTCTGACAAGTGAATCTGAAGAAGAAAATTATATAAGAAGTTATTCATATTGTACTAAGTTAAATTTCATGTTCCCATATGGAGCCCAAATATTAACCTACGCTCTCGAATCAAACAACCTGGAATCTGACCCCCCTAGAGATGTTGTATACCAAATATAAAAGCATTTCGACTGGTGAATCCGAAGAAGAAGATTTTTAAAGAAATTTCCTCATATTGCATTAAGTAAAAATTTGGGCTACCATAGTGAGCCCAAATATACACCTAGGGATCTGATTTGAACAAACTTGAATCTGAGCCCCATAGAGATGTTGCATACCAAATATCAAAGCATTCTGACTGGTGGATCTGAAGAAGAAGATTTTTTTAAATTACCCTCCATATTGAACAAAGATAAAATTTGGGCTTCCGTAGGAAGCCCAAATATTAACCTAGGGACTTGGTTTGAACAATCTAGAATTTGACGCTCATAACAATGATGTATACCAAATATTAAAAGATTCTGACTGGTGGTTCTGAAGAAGAAGATTTTGAAAGAATATTCCCCATAAAACTTCGGGCTCCTGTAGAGAGCCCAAATATGAACCAATGAGCTTTATTTCAACAAAGTTTTATCTGACCCCCCCATATGAATGCTGTATACCAAATATCAAAAGATTCTGATGATTGGTTCGGGAGAAAAGATTTTTTAAAATTTTTGCAAATATGCTGACTCAGCATTTTTTCGATGCCCATTACAGAACATCCTAACATAACCGATGGCAATGTTTTTTCACCATTCAATTCTACTGGTCATAAGGATACTTCATACCAAATAAAAGCTCTCTGTTCCGTGGGGTTTGGGAAATATGGGCGTTTGAAAATATTTCTATTTTTAGCTCTCAGGGTTCCCATGGGGATGCGGGAATTTTTTTTTTTGCATGGGTCAAGTACATATGACCCAATACTACCACAAACCAAATTTGGTTCATACCGGACCATCGGTTCAGAAAATAGAAATTTTGGGCGGGGCCAAAAATCTTACCCCTCCTATTACAAAGCCAAATATTACTTCACGAACTTCGTTTGAACAAACTTGATTCTACACCTCATATGGAAGCTCCATAGCAAATATCAAGTCATTGTACACACTAGTTCTTGAGAAGAAGATTTTAAAAATATTTTGGAGCATTTTCCCCCACTCCCTCCCTATGGGGCTGGGCATGTTGAGTTGAACAAAAATGAAATGCCCCTTTGGGACCATCACTCACACAAACTTTCACTTGAATTGGCCCAGTGGCTTTGGAGAAGAAGACCAAAACATGGTGTTGACGGACGACGACGGATGACGGATGGAAAGCGATGAGATTTGCTCAGCTTGACTTTGTCAAGATGAGCTAAAAACAATATTTAAAATAATAAATTTTAATATTGTCTGCATTGGTTAATGGGTTAAGCTTCTACATTTTCGTACTTCAGGGAGTGTCATTCAAAATAATTTACATTTGCCAAATAAAGCAGAAAATTCTACTCCATGACTACTACTGCCTAATAATATGCATTCCTAGCAGACGAGATAGGGTTGTGCGTTTCCTCTCCACACACCCAAAATTTATGTGCTGCACACTAGACATACAGTGTTTTATTACCCAGAGGGTTTCCAATCAAAGCTCCCCCAAAATATTTTCAACATCAATAAAAATTGACTCTTGAAAAAGTTTTCAGAAGGTAACACTTCGCAGGGGGGGGGGGGGGGGGGGGGAGGAGTGGGGAGGGGGGGGGGGGGGGAGTGGAGTGAGTTTAAACTTTAAATGGGCTGGCAGTGTTCAACAAAGGACACAGATAAAAGCCAATTCAGAAGATCTCATGCTGAGGTAGAACAGAATTGGTGTTAATTTGATTTGTGTATGCCAAGATGTGTGTGCTAAGATGAGTGTACAACATGAAAGTTCAAGTGGACTTCATGCCAGGAGATAGATCACCTGAAAGTATTTAAGCATACTTAATGTTATTTACATCTGATCTCAGGACAGTTTATCTCAGGTAAGTCTTTATTTCATAGATTGAAAGATTTAGTTATAAACAGCAATAATTCTACACACCAAAGTCAAGACTGCTGTTACCAATGGTAGTGCTTGTATACATCAGCTGTTCAGTGCATCCAAACAAATAGGGCTAAATGCCTTTTTCACAATTATAAGCCAAGAAAATTTGTTTTGTACTCTTTCTTCAGCAGAGAGTACTTGCCATAATGACCTATTTAGGGCATCTAAACAACAAGATTACAAGATAGAGTGTTAAATTATCTTTGATTATCAAAATATGCCCATGTGCGTGTCTTTGCCTATTTTTAAATTTTCGAGAGAGCGCCTGTAGGCACTCTCCCATAAATTGTAACAAGGCAAATCCATAGACAAAAAAGTTTCTCTTCAAAGGCTATATGAAACACAACAACAGAATATGAAGACTTTAAGATGGAGTACTTGCACTTCAGGCTAATGCCCAAATATGGGCTTCCAGCACTTTACGACTGGAATGCCATTTGCACAATTATTGGGCAAGACAGTTTCTTTGGTACTTCTCTTCAGAGATAGTACTTGCCATATCAAAGTCAATGCGTTCTTTAAAATTAAATGCCTTCTGCTATTTGTGGTGAAAGAAAAGAAGTGAATTATGTTGTCACCTTAATTTAGCAATGTGTGTCCATGAAAAAAATAGTCAATGCCAGACCATGTGGTCCAAGGACCGGAAAGAGTTCTCAAGCTGAATTTGACACAGATAGTAAAATAACTGAAAATTGCTTCTTTTTGGCTAACTGCTATTTAATATTTTCAAACTGAACCCTTTATCCATCCTGAATAGAAGATAACACTTATAAAAAAAATTCCCAGATCAATAAAACTTTTCATTTTTTGCATAAAAAACATAATTTATTGCCCATCACTGAATGAGCTCAATGATCTGGTTACAATGAGGAAGGAGCCCCAGGCTAGGTTTTTGAGGCAAAAATGAAAAAGATTATAAAATTTGATTGGTAACTTTTGTGACTAGTGTTTGCCAGTTTGGGTCCTTTTGTGATGTTTCTTTGTTTATTGAGGTTTAATGACACTTTCAACAGCCAGTGTCATATGGTGTCAATTTTACGAGTGGAGGAAGCCAGAGTACCGAGAGAGGACCACCAAGCAGCTGTGAGCAACAATCAGACTATCCAACTTACTAAGTTACTAACCTTGTACAAGTCGAGTCAGCAGCAGATGAAGGCAAGTGCACCATCGACATGCAGTACACTTCAGTGCACAGGACCACCATGCCTCCAATACTCTACCAGAGTAATTGCGTTCTATATTTTTACCATGTAATTCCAAGCCTGGAAATAAGCAGACTGTCATCTGCAAAATGAGGTTCCCAGAGGGTGAATTTGGTGATGCTACCCTGCACAGCAGGATAGCATTACTAAATTTACCCTCTGTGAACTTCAGTCTGAATCAAGGCCTCAGGCCTGAACAGAACAAGGTACCCAGAGTATAAATTGGCCCATTGTGTGGGATATCATCAGAAAATTCCCCCTCAGGGGACCTCATTCTGCAAATGACAGATAGTTTATGTTCAGGCTTGGTTAATTAACTGGTAGAGTGCTCAATTACTTTTCAATGGTCATTTTTAACATGAGTATTTTTTTCAAAGATCTCACATGACCAGCAAAAGAAACAATAGTTTAGCAAGATACTGCTCATAAATAATTATTTTGCTACAATTTATTGGACAGTGCCAACTGGCACTCTCCAATAAATTGTAACAAAATAATTTTATATTAATATTTTTCTTCTACTGCTGAGCCAGGGGGTGCGGTGGCATTGTAACCGGTTCTCGTCAGATCACCAAAGTTAAGCAACGTCGAGCACGGTTAATAGTTGGATGGGTGACCATTTCAGCGACTGATTCGCACTCCCGTGTTGTGTCCTTGGGCAAGACACTTAACCCTGATTGCCTACATGGGGGCACGATGATGCTGAGTACTAAGGCGTACTGCATGTCGATGGGGCGCATGTCTTCAACCAATCTAACCCTGCCTGTGCCGTGGCGCAGAGTTACGATGTTGGAGAGCTGACAGCTGCTCGTCGTTGCACTGTGGTTCTCTCCGGGTAGTCCGGCTTCCTCCACCCGTAAAACTGTCACAGTCCTGATTAGCCATTGTGCATAAGTATATGACCTTAAAAACCAATAAATAAATAAATAAATACTGCTGAGCCAACAACACGGATTAGCGCAAACAGTCTAAAGCCACTATAGTGGCTTTCAGCACTTTTCAGTGGCTTCTAGCACTCAACCAGTTAAACTTTGAATTATTATTTATTTATTGGTGTTTAAGGTCACATACTTCTGCACAATGGCTAACCATGACCACAACATGGAGATAAAGTCAAGGTCAGTCAATCGTTTATACCCCATGTTGCCTATTTTAGAGGACTCGCACCCCAAGCATTAGCGACTGGGTCCTATTTTACCAGTGAAACAGAGCTTATTTACCACAGTAAACAAGCATTACATTACTTCCCGGGGTTCCCACAGGGGCTTTGAATTATTAACGAACAAGACTGAAGCATGGCCCCGCACAGCACATGGACACAGGAGGTTGAACAGCAAACTGTGATTTGTTACTCGTACATCATGAGCTGTGTCTGTAAAACACATATGATGCCCCCCCCCCCCTCCGCAAAGTCTACTATATACAAACCAAGTTCAATACAGATGAAATTCTACAAAAAATTGACCAAGTTCAACAACCTTTAATTTTGAGAAATATTGAAGTAAATCAAAATCCTGACAATATGCACACCTCTGGTATATGTACAAACATCCTGTGAAATAAAAAGGTCCTAGCTTAAAAACTGTAGGAGGAGTCAGCCGGACAAACAATGTACCCTAGATGCAGATGGATGGATGGACCAACAGACGGATGGATGGATGGATGGATGGATGGATGGATGGATGGATGGATGGATGGATGGATGGATGGATGGATGGATGGATGGATGGATGGATGGATGGATGGATGGTCAGATGGAGGATGGATGGACAGATAGGGGTAAAACAATATGCCCCCAACTTTTTGTTGCGGGACATAAAATATCAACTTCAGTAGACTGTTTACTTTCTTGTATGATGCTGTCTTGTATCGAAGCATTTCATTCATTCATTCATAACATAGTCAAATAATGCATAATGACCAATCAGGTGCATTCTTGCATGACATTCTTACACAGGCTGGATTCCATGCATGGTTCATCATGCACATTTCTCAATGTCTGTATTATTTGGGGTAACGTTGAACACACACGACAGTCATGGTATAATGGTTACATCAGAATGATTAACCTATTACCCAATGCACGCAATATGAAAATGTTATTTTAAAAAAAAAAATTTTGTTTAAATTTCTACAAAACCATATCATGTGACCTCTCAATGGAATGCGCTCGATGAGCGCGTTCCAATGAGGGATCACATTATATAGTTTTGTGGAAATCTTTTTTTCTCAACTGCCGAATTTGTTTATTACCTGGATTGGCCAATTCATAAGGTAAAGGGTTCTGTGGTGTTAACTACAGTGGAGGGGCTTGCATTTTCACTGTCCCCTCTCCCCCCCCCCCCCCCCCCACAAAACAAAAATTGAGCCAATGCAACTTTCACACAACATAGAGCCCCAAAATGGTCTCCAATACAAGGGCTAAATAAACACACTACAAATGCCTCCGATTCACTCTTAGAGCACTAAATTTTCGAACTTTTCTTGGGGTGGAGGGGAAGAGGATAGTCTTAACTAGGACCCTCCGAATGGAGTGCCATAATTAGGACTAGGGGAGGCCCCCAAAACCCCACACAATGTCCTTTCAAATATCATCTCCCCCCCCCCCCCCCCCCCAAAAAAAAAAACCGGCTAAGGCACCCCTCTCATAGGATCCTGGCCATGCTCCTGAATAGGGTAATCAGTTACAGGATTCTCTAACCATTTCAGTACTAATGAGTACTGTTATTCGGTCTGTGCTTAACCCCCTGCACACTTATGTCAAAATATCCAGATTTGAAGTAACCATTTTTCCCATAATGTAACTGGGAATTTAACCAATTCAATCTTGTTTGACAGAGATCATTGAGCTCTGTCAATCAAGATTGAATTGGTTAAATTTCTAGTTGCATTATGGGAAATATTTGCACCCTGAACTTTAGATATTTCGACATCAGTGTGCAGGAGGTTAATTCATGTGCTTCAGAAGAAATCTACTGTAACAGTGCATTTTTCAGTAGCCACACACTATGAGTATACAGACATTCCAATAATTTCATATTTGTTTGTAACTGTAGATAATGCAGCTTCTAAAATCAATCATTCCTTTAAACTCCACGAATGAGGCCAATAAGCCAGTACATGACTGGCATTTCATAGAAATTAGTTTGTTGACATGATTATATTGTTGGCTATATGTATATAAGATATTTGACATACAGGAGATATATGTAAAGAAAAATCTCCATAATGAACAGTCATTATCAGGAAAGAAAATCTATTTGCTTTTACAAAAACATTATATAGGCTATTATATACATTACTTCACAATATGAACTGCAAAATAAAACGTAGAGATATCATCAGGGATATCAAGAGCTTTTCATATTCTTAAACTCCTGGTGGTCAACATAATGATATCATTACAGGAAAGCATACAAGCATTTAATTTGTCTACAGCAGTTAAAAAGCTGTGGGTCAACTCATGCAGTGATACCAGATAAGAAAATTTAACTGTGCTGAGGTTTTTTAAATTCTTGAACTTTACTAATGTGATATTTTAATCTCATGTACCCGATCATATGATCCATGAGCTGAAAAATATGGGCACTGATTCTCTCACTACTGTACTACAGATCTATAAAGTAATCTACTCAGGGCAATGTAAACAAATCTGTGAAAACATCCACAGCTTCGTCACACAACCAGGGGGTCAATACTATAAAACTATTACTACTGTATTTTCTAGAATTGTTTTTTCTAGTTATGACTTTAAATGGGTTAAAATGAACAATTAGCATTTTGAAAGATCTGGCAATTTGCCAGTTGGCAAATTGCCATATCTTTTAAAATGTTAATGATTTATTTTATTCAGTTATATTAACCTAACATGAAAAGCAGACGACACTTGCAAAAAAAATTCTTGAATAAATATTTTTTTTCATTTTTTGTCTCAAAAACATAGGTTATGACCCCTCATTGGAACGAGCTCGACGAGCTCGTTCCAATGAGGGGTCATAACCTATGTTTTTGAGACAAAAAATGAAAAAATAATTAAAATTAATAGGCGATTTTAGAGAATAGCGCTGGCCGGTTTTGGCCGTTACGTTGGGTAAAGGGTTAATAGGCAGAAAATACAATTGTAAAAGTTTTATAGTATTGGCTCCAGGTGGTCAGCAGAAAGTAGACAACAGACCTTCTGAACTGTTTCTGTGAGCTCTACTGAGTTTTTGCATTTGAAGTGTGTCAGACCAGACCTGAGAACAATTGCTGCTGCTCACCATCACTCATCTGACATCATTTACAGGAGAGCACATTGTGTTTTTTATGCACAGCCTGCAAAAGTTTGATAACACTTAAGCTGTCTAACCTGAAGGCCTCAAGTATAAGTGCCTTGCTTCAGTACTTTACAGAAGATAATCAATCTGTCACTGGTAGTGCAGATAGAAAAAATTGTGTAATCTCAATAGTTGCTTACAGTCAAGTGTCAACTGCTTGAACAGACAGGTGATACTTGACGAGAAACAACTGATAGGCAATAATTTAGCATTGATAATTGTTGATGATCAAGATACCCGCTCACTACTCACCATGTTCAGAAAGCACATTGTGGTGGACTTAATTCCATTAAAAAATGCCCCCAAAAATATGGGATAGCTAACGCTCATCTGAGCGAATTTTGGGAGAGCAATTCTTGGTTCCCATCAGAAAAGCAGGCCTTGAAATTAAAAAAAAAATAGATGTGTCAGTACGAAATTACCCAGTATGTCCCCGTGAGCAAAAAAAGTCAGGAAAACTGACCCTCTGAGTTTTCACATGGTGTAAAGGGGGGGTCATGCCCCTCCACTTTCATCCAGATATGTTTTGCAGTTACACAACGAGTCAAAATGTGCTCATGCGAACATGTCAATATACGGGCATTCCTGTAACATTATTTGCAGATCCAAACAATATTTAGCCAAAGAATCCCACTTTCGACCGCTTGGGTCCGTTTCTTCTACTTCAACTATCACACACCTGCAAACTGGCCTTCGGGTTGGAAGATGGATGAAATAGAAGAAACGTACAGGACAGTGACCATACAGTGCCATATTCATCTAAATGAGAAACTATAGCGAGTCATGGTACATTTACCAATATACGATTTAAACCTTTCTCATACTGAGTCGAACCTTGGTAGCATAGTAAATTTCTGCCCCTCCACTTTTATTGAGCTTCCACTACCCCTGATGGACAGACAAGGGTAACACCATCTACCATCCCCCCCCCCCCCTTCGGCCATTTTATGGCGGGGCTTAAAAAACACAGCAAGAAAACCAGACTTGTTTTAAATTCTGGCTTTAACATTACTCAGAAAAAAATGATACATTTCTTTCATGATGAGTTATTGGCATATTTCTGTGTGTTCCATTTCTCATTAATTTGCAACTATGTCAGTGCGTCATTATGCTAGAGTGAAAATAAATCATGGACTGCATGACAAACAGTAACCTCTCAATACTTCAATTATTCAGTTCAGATGGATTCAAAATGAACTGTGTGATGATTTTACTAATCAATGTATTCTGTTAATATCAAGAAAATGCACTGAAATGGGCAAAATGTCCACCGATACATGCAAACAAGTAATCAAAATGTCATACATTTCTTATTCATAATTTTATTTCTCCATTAACCCTTTAACCAACGAATCGCCTGCATCGCCCACATAATATGCAAATTCAGCATTTGAAAAAATATTATTTTTCAAAAAATTTCTACAAAACCATATCATGTGACCCCTTGTTGGAACGAGCTCGCCGAGCTCGTTCCAAGGAGGGGTCACATGATATGGTTTTGTGGAAAATTTTTTAAATATTTAAAAAATGATATTTATTTAAAATAATAAATTTTGATATTGTCTGCGTTGGGTAAAGGGTTAAACTCATCATTTCTTTTTATTTTATTTTTGTTCCATCCCTTTGGTTTCTGATTATGTGTTTATCAAACTTAAGCAAACTTAATGCATGCCTCAGCTGGATTGTCTTTTTATTTTTTTTTTTAACACTGATGTTATTTTGTGCATAACTATGACTTTATAGGACTTGAAAAAGCCACCTGTCCTAATATTTCCATTGGGGAAAAAAATATACTCCTAATATTTCCATTGGGGAAAAAAATATACTCCAATAAAGTAGAGGAATAACTCTAGTAAAATGACCTAAGAAATATTTGAGTGAGGAGTGGAAGGGTGGAGGAAGCCAGAGAACCACTGAGCTGTGGTGAGCAACTGTCAGACTCCCATACATACTAACTCAGCAGGGTTAGATTTTGTTGAAGACAGGTACACCATTGACATGCAGTACGCCATAGCACCACCATACCTCCATGTGGGCAATCGGTTTGATGTCCAATGCTGTAACAATGGAGCCAGCACGCTCTCCATTCAAAGTTGATGATTTTGCCTCAAAAACATCTTAGATGACCACATTGAAACAAGATCGTTGTGCTCAGTCTGATGAGGGTCATAAGCTGTGGGGGGTTTTCTGTTAGAAAATGAAAATTTTAATATAAAAAAAAAAAAATTTTTTTGTAAATTGTTGTCTCCTAGTCCTGTTAGTTCAAGGTTTAAAGCTGTTACGTTGCAAACAATTTATGTATCAAGTATCAAATCACCAAAATTAGAACAGTAATCTGCAATGACATGTTACCATTGCCATGGCAAATATTTAAGGTTGTGCATCACAGGAATACAGGGCACAGAAAATTGGTTGACGTGGGGGTGTTTAGACAACACTACCCAAGTCTTTGTTTCAGTTATGTAAACTAGAAACAACAATAATATAAAACACTATGAATATGCAAGTATTAATTAACTGATGATGGGACAGTTTGGTCTTGGAATCTCTCATAGAAACATTAAATGAAGCAGATAGCATCCATCCATAGTTGTGTTCTTCAATTATCACATTTTTGATGATAATTATATTCGTGCTTCAGGTTATATGTTTAGGCAAGATACAGTACAGCCGCGGTGCACTGGTCACTTTACATGGGTAGACAATATTTCCACAGACACAATATTTGTAGATTCCAAACACTAAATATAGGAATAATCATTAAAAATTTAATTAATGAAGCATCGGGGTTGTAGTACCCGAATCTGCTTGAGGCAATGAATGCTCAAGGATCTCTAAGCACACACAAACACATGCTTGCAAGGTTGCTTGCATGCACACACATACATGTAGACACACACACAAACATGCATGCACACACACACGCAAGTTTTGTTCAGCCGTCGTTATGCGGACTTGCTTTTTCTTTTGTTCTCATCCACAAACAATGACAAATAAGTCCCCACCAAATTGGGAAGACAAACCATATAACTCATCGTTTTCTTTGTGAAGACAAGGAGAAAACAAAGGAAATCATTGTGGGGATGTAAACTTATATCCGGGAACTCAGAACATCGGGAAGACTAAGCCACGCAAACACGCATGTACACACCCAAACACAACCTTATCTCATTTGTCTATGTTATGTGTAGAGGTGGTATTTCACCTTGTGTGTAAGTTTCTGCTAGCTTAACCCTTTACCTAATGAATCGGCCGCAATACGTAAATTCAGCAGTTGAAAAAATTTTAATTTTCAGAAAATGACAAAACTATATGATGTGACCCCTTGTTGGAATGAGCTTGTCGAGGGGTCAAGATATGGTTTTGTTGAAATATTTTGAAAATTTTGAAAAAATAATATTTAAAATCATAAATTTTGATATTGTCTGCATTGGGTAAAGAGTTAAAATGCAAGTAAATCACAACTTGAAAATGGCTCCGAGCCATCAGGACAGTCGAGACTTCCTTAGAGTCCAACTGTACTGAAAGAAAATAAATCAATAGACAATGATGAATGAATATGTTTATATCTCAGTCTACATATGCTTCTGTATGACTAAGTGCTTGGCAAGCAACAGGCATAAATTCCATGTGGGAGCTGGTGTTAAAATCTGATCAGGAAGGGGTGTGTCATTAATAGACAATATATTATTATTATTATAGGACATAAAACAGCCTCCAGATATAATACACCAGTGTGTTATCAATGTTGATATTTTAGTGTTATGAGAATGAAATATAGAGAACTTTTGTGAGGATAGAACCTGAATGTCTTCGCCCAGCAATAGGTTACAAACTTGAAAAAGAGAGAGAGCCAACCAAACTCGACTTTTGTCCCCATTTTTTTACAGTGGAAGTTATATTTATTTATTGGTGTTTAAGGTCACATACTTATGCACAATGGCTAATCGTGACCGTGACAGTTTTACGGGTGGAGGAAGCCGGAGTACCCGGAGAGAACCACCGAGCAACGACGAGCAGCTGTCAGCTCCCCAACATCGTAACTCTGAACTCTGCACCGCAGCACAGGCAGGGTTAGATTGGTTGAAGACATGCGCACCATCGACGTGCAGTACGCCTCAGTACACAGCGTCATCGTGCCCCCATGTAGGCAATCGGGGTGAAGTGTCTTGCCCAAGGACACAACGCGGTTGCCGCAGGTGGGATTCGAACCGAGGACCTCTCGGCTTGCAGCCTGCACCGCTACCAACTGAGCCACCGCGCCCCCACAGTGGAAGTTAATTTATTCACTACAATTAACCCTTTACCTAACACGAAAAGCAGATGACACTTGCAAACAGAATTCTTGTATAACTAATTTTTTTCATTTTTTGTCTCAAAAACATAGACTATGACCTCTCATTGGAACAAGCTCAACAAGGGTCATAAGGGGGGGGGGGGGGAGGGGTCATAAGCTATGTTTTTGAGACAAAATGAAAAAATAATGAAAATTAAATGATTTTTGTGAATAGTGCTGGCCAGTTTTGGCCGTTATGTTGCATAAAGTTAAACCAATACAACAAAAAGGCGAGAAATCGTATGGGGACAGCAGGTTGTCATTAAATCATCACAGGGCGGGTTCTCTCCCTAAATGATATTTTTGAATTCTGAATTTTTTTTTTTTTTTAATTTATTTATTTGTTTAAGGTCATATATTTCTGCCCAATGGCTAATCATTACCGCAACATGGAGACATGTATTTATTTATTTATTATTTATTGGGGTTTAATGTCACTTTTGACAGCCAGGGTCAGTCAGTTTCCAGGTGGAGAAAGCCAGGGGTAGCACTGGTTGAAGACAAGAACACCATCGACATGCTGTACTCCTTAGTACACTACATCACCGTGTCCCCAGGTGGGCAATCGGGATGAAGTGCTTTGCCCAAGGACACAACACAGTTACCCCTGGCAGGGATCGAATGCCATACCACTGAGCCTCTGCACTCACAACATGGAACTAAAATCAAGTTTAGTCAATCGTTTATACCCATGTTGCGCATTTGAAAGGAATTCACACAAAGTTTCAAAACAACCTGATTAGGAATGTGCCCTCAGAGGCATGCCAAAGGAAGATGTTAATGCACAAATGCACTAAGTGGAAGGTCATTGCTTTGTGGCAATGGTTTTTTGTTTGCTTTTTTATGGAAATTCATAAATATACCCTGCAGAGAGTGCAAAAGGGATAATTGATCCACAAATGCAGCAAGTTCAAAGGCTGGTGATAACGACAATAAATTTTTATGGAAATGAAAAAAAGCAATAGCTCACATCTCGAGTTCACCCCGAACACACATACCAAGTTTCAAAGTGATCCGAGCATAAATGTGCCCTGAAGGGTGTGTGTGTTAAAGGGAAATACTGAAGTCTGACGAAACTAAGATCAAAGGTTAGCGGCAACATTTTTTGACAGAAATGGAAGAAAATCGACAGCTCCCATGTAGATGTCACCCCACACAAGCACACCAAGTTTGCAACCGATCCAATCATAAATGTGCCCTGCAGGGTGTGTCAAAGGGAAATGTTGATGCTTAACTACACTAAGTTTTTACCAAGTTCATCAGAGGTTGTTGCCAATGGCAACTATTTTTGACGGAAATGGAAGAAAATCGATAGTTCCCATCTGGAGGTAACCCCAAACAAACTTACCAAGTTTCAAACCATCCTGATTATAAATGCGCCCTGTAGGGCGTGCCAAAGGAATATGTTGATCCCTGAATAAACTAAGTTCAAGTGGCAACATTTTGTGACGGAAAATGGAAGAAAATCAATAGCTCCCATGTAGAGGTCACCCCAAACAAGCATGCCAGGTTTCAAAACAATTCGAACATAAATGTGCCCTGTAGGGACAAAGGGAAATATTGAGGTTTGACTAAACTATAAGAATGTTGCCAGCAGCAACATTTTTTGATGGAAATGGAAGAAAATCGATAGCACCCATCTAGAGCTCACCCCAAATAAGCATACCAAGTTTCAATGTGATCCAATAATAAATGTTTGTTCCCTGCAGGGTGTGTCAAGAGAAATTTTGATGCATAACTGCACTAAGTTCATCAAAGGTCGTTGCCAGCAGCAACATTTATTGGCAGATGTAGAAGAAAATCGATAGCTCCCATCTAGAGGTAATCCCAAACAAGCATACAAGTTTCAAAACTGATCTGATCAAAAATGTGCGCTGTACGGCATGCCAAAGGAGTATATCGATTGATGCCTGACAAACTAAGTTCGAAGATCGTTGCCAGCGGCAACATTTTTTGAGACGGAAATGGAAGAAAACTGATAGCTCCCATCTAGAGGTCACTTTAAACAAGCATACCAAAGTGATCTGATCATAAATGCGCCCTGTGAAACGGGAAGTGATGGCAGTAGCTCAGTTTGACTTTGTCAAGTTGAGCTAAAAATGGTGTCTGCTAGAAATCATACTTGGAGAACTAGAATTGTTTCTGTAGTTTTGGATGCCATTATGGCCGACTCCGATAGTGAAGGCGGAGAAATGAATAATAATAAATCTGATACTGACTACTGTATATGCATTTTTTTAAAATTGTGTTCCTGAGTGGCTTTTAACCCTTTGATACTTTTGTATGTCTTATGACGTACGAAATTAAACAGTGTGTTGATACTTTGTGGTTATTTCATTTCTTATTATTTTTCGATTTTTTATAGTTTTAACCTCAATTCCTATTTTCTTCCGAATAGTGCTCAGTGACAACCACTGAGCCAAATGTTATCACAGCTTAAAATACTAATATAATCCTGCTGCCAAAACTTCGTTGAGTGCTAGAAACCACAATCAGGGCTTTCAAAAAATAAGGATACTAGAGCAACAAGCAACACTTTCCTTACTTATATTTCATATTCAGTCAAACACAAATAATATTTTGTTTATATAAATTTGTTTTATTACAAATTATTGGAGAGTGCCTGTGGGCACTCTCCAACAATTTGTAATAAAACAAGTTTTGAATAACAAATTCAGACCACCAAAAATAATTTAGCCCTCAACCAGATAATCACTAAGGTGAATAATGTCTTGCTATTTGTTCTTCCCGACGTTTGATGTCGCATTTTGAAAAACGTTGAAGAAACTGAATTCCCAGTGACTTTTGAACGTCAGGATAATTAAAGTCTCAAAGGGTTAATTTACTCTTTGCATGTTGCAGGTAAATAATCCTGCCCAGGACAGGATTTCTCTTAACACTCAAATTATGTACAATTTGAGCACTAAATTTAATCCAATTTCCACTTTGTAAAATGAATGTAAGTTTTTCACAAATGATTTCTCAAGTTAAATTGGGAAGAATTTTTCATAAAATCTACCGTATTTACTCTATGTATTGGGACAGCTAAAAATAAATATTTTCACTGATGTCCCACATCTTAGAAAATGGTGAAAAAACACAACCTGGTCTTGTTTTGATGCTGAATCAAGTTGTGTGTGATTCGTTTTCCATCACTATATACCAAAATCGGCATGTAATTTTTTTTAGATTTTCATTTTTTGCTTCCAAAACCTAGCTTATGCTGCTCATTGGAACGGGTGCATTGCACTCGTCCTAATGAGGGGTCATAAGCTATATTTTGGAAGCAAAAAATGAAAAATTTTTAGTTACACAAGAATTATTTTTATGAGTGTCATCTGCCACTAGCGTTCAGTAAAGGGTTGAAGACTGTCACAATGTAATATTAAATAGTCTTCCTCATGTAAGTCCGGACTGTAAATATTAAAACTTAGGAACAGATGTAAATAAAAACAACACAAATAGTATTATCAATTTTTTATTGTTTAAAAATGAAAATTAAACACCAACTTAGCTTTAGTTTTGAGCATTTTGCACCGTTTTCAGGTGACTGGGCCAACTGGAAACAAGTCTCCTGAATGTCCCAAACGTTGGAGCATAGAAAAAATATTTTTCTGGAAAAAATGTGCGTCCCAAATAAAAGTGTGTCCCAATATATAGAGTAAATATGACTTGATTTGATGAAAAATAACCTAAAAATACTCAGTGGGTTAAGAGTTAAAAACTGTTCAGTAAACGAATTTAAAATGTATGGAGCAGAATGTTCTCCAAATCCTCTTTCTCTCAGCTTTTTTTGATACATCAAATGATTGGAGGTGAGAGTACACATGTCACTTCCAACATTTTGATAATTCTTTGTTTGATGTAAATGATTAACTCCAGTTAGGCAGTATACCAAAAATAACAGTATGGCATCCCATGCCATACTGATTTGTGCTGATGACGGAAGCCAATTTCTTTGTGCCTAACGGTTCCCGTGGCGTGGTGCTTTGATCTCCTTTGTGGATCAAATGCCCTCGCTTATTTCTGATCACAGCCGTACTGAAACCGTGAAACGATGCAGGTGTTCCGCGGATGATTACGCTGAAGTAATTAGCTGTTATCGATATAGTGCTTTTGTTTTTGTATCCGCCAATGGACATTGGTCAACACGCGCATAATTAATGAGTGATTCGGTCATGTAATATTCAGCGTGATCGGCAAAGAAGTCATTCTTGAATTATTTTAATCTGGACAGCCATCTTATATATCTTGCCATCACCTTGTTTTTGATTTCTTCACAGTGGATCATTCTTTCAACTGTTTTGGGTAAGTACATTATTACACTTATATGCTTACCATCATGTTACGGGTTTTGATCATCGGTCATTCCTTTATTCAGCGGGCGGGTGCCTATCTGTGTAGTGGTGATTTGGAAACAAGTCATTTTCCACGCCATTTTGATTTTTCTGCACGCCTCCGTCTGCCCCAACACAACGGTCGTTTAGTTCGTGTAGAATTTTTTGGCTTACCTGGCGCCTCTGTTGCAACACTGTCGGAGAGAGTTCAGGTTACTCTTCGAACTTATAAACCCCATCTGGTTCTTCTACAAATTGGAGCTAATGACCTGGGTTCGTCTCCCTCCGAGGTGGTTGCGTGTCAAATTGATGATTTTGCTTCACGGCTACGGGCTACCTTCGGAGTGTCATGGGTCTATGTTAATCGGCTCTTTCGCTGCACTGTGGTTTCGCGGCGTTCCCGTACCCGCCCGGGGTTATCCGTAGTGCGTTTCAACGAAGACATCGATTTAGTTAAATTCCATGCTCGGGCATTTCCTCGATGTCAACCCCGGCTGCTATTTGTATGGACAGGTGCGTTTGGAACACGCAGTTCAGCATTTTCTCGTGGACGGGGTGCATTTTACATCCCAGGGCATGGCGAAATATGTCCGGGGTCTGCGGGGCACCATCCTGCATTGTTTCAACCGACTGTCCATTTCGTAGGCCACCTAGTCCGTTTGGGGGGAGGGGGGGGGGGAGGGGGGCCTCAACGCTTTCTGTTCTTCCATGCTTTTCCGCCCCCCCCCCCCCCCCTGTGCGTTGCTTTGGCATCTACTTTGATTGTCTGTGTGTTTTTGTTGAGTTATGCTCATTCTTTGCATTGCTAGCTCCCCCGGGTGATTGGCAGGTTGTTTTTTGTTGATGTTATGCTCATTATTTGCTCGTTTATTATTTTTGTTGTGGGGGGGGGGGGGGGGTGATGCTGCTCCACTACCCCTTTTCTTCGCCTTCACAGTGAAATATACCTTTAATAACAAAAACAAAAAAAAACAATATTCAAAGAAAAAAAAAAAACCAAAAAAAAACATACATACCTTAATAATAATTTAATACGTAAAAACAAAATAAAAAAAAAAAAAAAAAAAAAACAAAAAGGAAAAAAACAAAAAAAACACACAATCTGGACGTAATGGTCCCTTACGATTCTGGTCTCTTTGACCCAATGATTTTGTTTGGTGTGCTCTGTTTGGCGCGGCATACTTGCTGTTCCTCACTTTTTTATTCAGAGTGCATGTTAAACTCTGGTGATGTTAGCCCTCTTCCCACCCTTTTTGCATGGCGGGAATGGGGGTGCTGCTTTAGTTTTCTATTTTTTGCCAGCCTACAGCCACCACGTATTTGTCTATTTTTATGTGCGCTTGGCCGCCTGTCCCCCATGGGCGTGAGCTAAGTTTTCTTCTTCCTGTCCTCTCGTAGTGGAGCAGCATCTCATGGGTCAATCGTGCCAACTAATCTCATTTTTCCTTGCACTTCTTCGCTTCTGCTTTCTTTTTCAGAGATGCCACGTAAAAAGAAAGCCTCCTTGCAGGATGGGTTATCACCTGTTTTCACCCCTGCCAAACGGAAACGCATCACACGTGTGCAGCAACCAGTTGTTTCAGATTCTCCACGGGCCACCCAGGCCGGACGTCATCGTGCGGAATTGGTGAGTACGCTATTGGACAGTGCAATGTTGCCAGCATCAACTTCTTTGTAATCGAACGCAGCCACTCTGAACTCACTTCCGTCGCCAACTGATATTCAGCTCGTCGATCCGTCTCGACAAAATGACATTACTGTGGAACATGTAACTCGCGGTGCGCCACCAGCACGTTCCTCTTCTTCCTGGACTCATGTGTCAGTGCCTCATTCATTGCATTCACCTCTTATAGGACACAATTCTGTGCCAGTACCGGTTCCTGTTTTCGGTTCGTCGTCGACTTCCTTGGTCTCTTCAATATTGGATTCAACAATCGTGCAGCCTCAGACTCACACTCAGCCACCATTATTGACTGCTCATTCCGCTGGTCACATCAACCCAGTTTTCACCACTTCTCGTGTGTCATCAGATTTATTAGCTTCTTCGATTCCAGCTTTGCCTGCAGTGCGTGAACGCGTGCCGACGGTGTCGGTTAGTGTGCATTCTCATTCTCAACCACAAACAGTGACCATTCACCCAGCTGGTCAAGGCCAGCCAGCTCTTCGAACTCCAGACGTCTCCTCCAGTTCGTTCACTTCTTCCATACACACTTTGACTTCAGTGCCTGGATGTGGACACTTACCGGCAGCATCAGTTCCCGATGTGCAATCTCGACTCGTGTCATCGCAGGTGCAGTCTGCACCCACAGTTAATGAACAAGTTCCCTTTCCGGATATTCCTGTCATTTCCATACAGCCATCTGTTCCTGTGCATCTGGAGCCTCCGGCTCATGACAATATTAATCAGACAATACCTATTACAATCCAGTTACCACATGACATTCTTCGGGCCGGTGATCCCACCAGTTGCATCTCACAAACCGTGGAAGCTGCGCTCCGTGGTTCTACAGGTACGGGTTTACTTCACCAGTCTTCCGCTGACACCTTCAATCCATTTCAGGCTCAGGTTAGGCCGCCAGCATTCTCGCCTGCCGCCGCTCCAACCGCATTTATCAGTTCAGCGACTCCTCTAAATGCCTCAGTCTCACCTCGTCTTAAGGCGCAGATTTGGGCAGGCGAGTTTGTTAATTTGGCAGCTCTTAACCCCCAGGTTTCACAGACACAATCTTATACCATGACTGTTTGTGAGGCGGATGGGGGCCCTTCCGTACTTTGGGTTCCCAAAACCCCCAAGTCAATCTCCTCCATCCATCAATGGTTGAGCTCTTTTGAGGTATTCATGGCAATATATCTGGAGCGATACCCCCCTCCAGGCAGGGATGCTTATCAAATACCAGTCTAACATTCACCATTTGGCATCTATTGGTCATGACAGGTCCTTTTACGACCAGCAATTTCGTACCCTGAAGCAACACAACCCACAATTAACGTGGGATGTGTGGCATTGGGAGTTGTATATGCAATCCATGCCTGGCGGTAGGTTCACTCCACATACTAGGGCCACGCAGTCCAACAGCAGAGGTGGTTCGCAGCCACGATGGCGAGGTCGCCAGCAGTACCCTGTGGGATACTGCCACAAATTTCACGCTGGCGAGAAGTGCCTGGCCACCCCTTGCCAGTATTCTCACACATGTTTTCGCTGCCAACAGCAGCATAGCTTTCAACAATGTCCGCAACGATTCAGAGGTCGACAACAGTCCTTTCGTGGTCAGGGGGGGGGCGATTCGCCCCCTCGGATGCCCATAGTCGATTCTCCAACCCCACCCCTGTTGCCAACACCAGTCAGGGTCGTAAACCTTGAGGCCATGTTGCACGGCTATGATAGTTCGGCTCGTGAGTACTTAATCAATGGTTTTCAACGAGGTTTCTGTCTGGGGTCCATCGGGGCTCCTGAGCATTCTTCTCCCAATCTCCTTTCAGCCTCCGCTTTTCCTGCTATTGTCAACCGTAAACTCTCCAAGGAATTGGCTGCAAGTAGGGTGGCGGGTCCCTTTGATTCTCCTCCTCTGTCTGAGATGATTTTCTCCCCAATTGGGGTTGTTCCCAAGAAGCACCCGGGCGAATACTGGTTAATACATCACCTCTCTTTCCGTTAATGACCACATTTCCGACTCCTTTGCCACGGTCTCTTATCAGTCTATTCAGGATGCGGTTTCTCACATCTGTTCGTTAGGCAGGGGTTGCTTTCTAGCAAAGACGGATATAAAATCCGCCTTCCGCTTGATACCGGTTCATCCTCAGGACTATCGCCTACTCGGTTTCAAATGGGAGGGCCGCATTTATTATGACAAGTGTTTGCCAATGGGCTGCCGATCGTCCTGTCAGATTTTTGAATCATTCAGCACAGCTTTGCAGTGGATCGGCAAACATAAATGCAACATTCGTCGGATTGTGCATGTCCTGGATGATTTTTTATTTCTCGCCCCCACGCAGTCTCAGTGTCAACAATATCTCCAGCAGTTCATTTCCCTCTGTTCTCAGTTAGGCGTCTCCATCGCTGCTGACAAAACATTCGCTGCCGCCACATCACTCCAATTCTTGGGCATCGAGCTGGACTCGTTAGAGATGTCTGCTCGGCTACAAACCCGACAAGCTTCTCAAATGCAAGGAGCTTATACTTTCCTTCCTGGACCGTACCAAGGTGACCTTGCAAGAGTTACAGTCTTTGATAGGATTGCTTAACTTCACCTGTTCCGTTGTCATTCCCGGTAGAGCATTTCTTCAACGCTTAATCAATCTGACCATTGGGGTTTCCAAACCACATCACCGCATTCGCCTGTCCGTAGACGCCAAATGTGACCTACGACTCTGGTTACTCTTTTTACAGGGCTTTAATGGGAAGTCCTTTTTCCTGATGCAGCCTTGGGTCCACAGTGACGCCATTCATTTATACATGGATGCTGCTGTGTCCTTGGGATGTGGAGGGATTTTAGGCTCCAACTGGTTTGTCGTCGAGTGGGATCATGGTCCAACAGAAATTGGCATCGCAGCATTGGAGCTTTATCCAATTGTGTTATCAATGCTTCTGTGGGGCCACAAACTGCATAACCATCAAGTTTCTTTTCATACAGATAATCAGGCGGTGGTTTGCGTTATCAACTCCCAAACTTCGCGCGACAAGCATTTGTTGGCCCTGCTTCGTCACCTTGTGTTAATCTGTTTACGACAGAACATTCACTTCAAAGCAAAGCATATCGCAGGCAAGGTTAACACTTTAGCTGATTCTCTCTCGCGTTTGCAGGTGCAGGAATTCCAGCAACTTCACCCCGCGAGCAACCAAGACCCCACTCCAGTGCCGCCAGAATGGACCATCCAGAACTTACTGAAACAGTCCATATCTGTTGAGTCATGCATTGTCACCAGCCACCACTCGATCCTATGCCGCAGCTGTGGGGAAGTATCAGACTTTTGCTACTTTGCACTCGTTGCCACTGTCATGGCCTATTCCTGTTTCACACCTTTGTCTTTTCTTAGCTCAGCTTTTTCGCCAGCAGCTTGCCTACAAAACAGTCTGCTCCACCCTTTCTGCCATCGCCTATGCTCACAAATTATATGGGTTTACCGACCCTACACAGTCTTTTCTGATTAAAAGATTTTGGCCGGATAACAGCGGGTGCGACCCTCCATTGATGTTCGCCTGACTATTACGCTTCCCATATTGCACAATTTGTTGGCAGCCTTGCCCATGTGTTGCAACAGCCAGTATTTAAGCACAACTTTTCAGGCCCTCTTTGCGGTCGCCTTCTATGCCTTTGCACGTATTGGGGAGTTGTGTCCCAGTCACCATGCTCTCGCTGTCAATGTTTTGCAGTTGGACCATCTGGCTTGGACTGCCTCAGGTCAGGGGTCTGAATCGGCGCTTATAACGTTTCATATTTTTAAGCATAATCGTGAGGGCCGCCCACACTCAATTTCTGTGGATCCTTTTCCTCAGTCCGTTTGTTGTTCAATTGCCCTTCTGAAACGCTACCTCCTGTCTAGGGGCTCAAGGCCGGGACCTCTTTTTGCGTATCCCGACGGCTCTCCCATCTCCAGGCCACTTTTTACCCGAATTTTTAATACATGTTTGTCCTTCTGTGGCCTTGATTCCTCGGTCTTCAAGGGCCATAGCTTTCGAATTGGGGCAGCCACCTGGGCTGCGTCTAGAGGGTTTACAGATACTCAAATTCGGGCTATGGGTAGATGGCGTTCCGATGCTTTTTTACACTATATTCGAAGTCCTGCTTTGCAGTAGTGGTTTGATTTTCTAGTCAGGGTATGGTTTTTGCCTACGTCGCCTGTGCGCGTACCTCCTTTACTACTGGGGACCACCCGTGTCACTTGATT
The DNA here is from genome assembly GCA_031216915.1 of Pictodentalium vernedei. Taxonomy (NCBI): domain Eukaryota; kingdom Metazoa; phylum Mollusca; class Scaphopoda; order Dentaliida; family Dentaliidae; genus Pictodentalium; species Pictodentalium vernedei. The sequence continues at coordinate 401,224,857 of CM062293.1, forward strand.
ATGCTAAATGGGGATTGCCTGCATCGCCTGTGCGTGTGGGTGTGGTTCGCGTCGGTACAATCCCTCGCAACTTCGTTGGTATCGGAGTGACTTAGTTTGCTAGCCAGGGTGCGGGGTTTGCCTACGTCACCTGTGTGCGTAGGTAACTCCTTTACTGCTGGGGGCCATCCTTGTCGCTTGATTATGCAACATTTAGGACGCCTGCGCCGCCTGTGCGTGTGGGTGTTGTTCGCTACGGTACTATCCCATACAACTTCGTCGGTCTTGTGGTGATCTTACCTACGTCGCCTGTGTGCGTGAGAAAGATCTCCATCTGTTCTGGGTGTCGCTGATAGGACTCTCTTATTCTTGTAACCGGGGACGGGTCGGCTCGCATTGCCTGCTCGTGACTGTAATTTGTGGTAGGGCTATCACGCTAGTCAGTCTGTAACTTTCGTATGAGTCATCACCATTATTTTCGCTGCCACATGTAGGTTTATCAAAGTTCGATGCAACTGGTGGGACAGTATTTTCTTTGCTAGACGAGTTGAAGGCAAGGCAGATCTCCTTTTCTTTGGTGTGCATATATGTATATAAAGGGTGGGAATGGCTAATGGTGAACCTCTTCGATACCCCCACTATGCTTTCCCTCCCTCAGAGCTAACTGGCGTTCCCTTCTTTCCTTCCATGTCTTCTCTTGGCGGGATGAATTCCACCTATGGTGGCATTCATCTTTGGCGCTTTATATCCGCCCATAGATGACAAGTCAAGGGAGGGATGTCCTTTGTATATAGATGTAATTAAAGTAAAATTTGTTCAAGCATAATTAAAATTTGTTCAAGCATAATAATGTTATCAGCTATGATTTTGGCTACACTGTACTGTACTAATTTTTACAGGACTTTAATAAATGTGTAGTGTAGCCCATTACAACAATCATATTTTGGTGTTATTTCGTCATTAAGCACAAATAACAGTATGGCATCCCATGCCATACTGATTTGTGCTGATGACGGAAGCCAATTTCTTTGTGCCTAACGGTTCCCGTGGCGTGGTGCTTTGATCTCCTTTGTGGATCAAATGCCCTCGCTTATTCCTGATCACAGCTGTACTGAAACCGTGAAACGATGCAGGTGTTCCGCGGATGATTACGCTGAAGTAATTAGCTGTTATCGATATAGTGCTTTTTTTTTTGTATCCGCCAATGGACATTGGTCAACACGCGCATAATTAATGAGTGATTCGGTCATGTAATATTCAGCGTGATCGGCAAAGAAGTCATTCTTGAATTATTTTAATCTGGACAGCCATCTTATATATCTTGCCTCCACCACCCCTCCTTCCTCCTTGTAATAGTGTACCACCAGTACTGAGGAAAATCATTCTAAAAACACCGATACTAAAACCAAGCTTGAAATGTCATCCAGCTATAGATGTAACCCTTTGCCTAACTAACATAACAGCCATATTTCCTCAACATGATTATGACACAGGTATAAAATCAAATTTGGTCAACAGATTCTATCAATGGAGACAAATTTTGAGACCTTCAACACCACCCATTGGTTATCAGTTCTATTGTTCTAGCAGAACACAACTTGTTCAGCACAAAATACCAATAAAATCAGACTTGCTTACCATATTAATCAGACACTGCTCTACTTCCCAGGGTTCACACAGGGATGTGACTCTGGTCACAGTATATGAAGAGTTGATAGGTACTTTCACACCTGCAGAGTTGAGTTTTGACCAAGACAATATCTCTTAAACAAAAATTGTTCAAGTCTTTGATGCAGAGGCTCCACCCTCCCACATCCCCCCAAAATCAAACTTCAAAAATGCTATCTGACTTATGATTTTTCCACCCAATATCACACCCGCAAACAGCACACAACAATACACATCATGTCAGGTGTTGTAGAAATAAATGCTCAGATATCGCTCCCAGGGCATCATCCAAATGTGAATTTTTTTCCAGGGTAGGTCACCCCCCCCCCCACCTCCCCCCCAAAAAACAGGAATGGACAGCCCCTCTCCTACTATCCTCCAGCTCTTACATGTGTCCTCCAGAAGATGCCATCAACATCTTGATTTTGGACCCCCATATCTTACTTAGACCCCCCACCCCCCCTAAATCAAATTCCTGGCACTGCCACTGCTTTGATACAAGAGAAGTTACATCTAATGGATCGGCCCATATGTTCAAATAGTGCTTGTGTTTTCTAGGTATTGCTTGGTGGGGACATTGCACTTTTCGAGGGCTGACAAATATTAACCATAGCATTACAGACAGCTGAACAAGTATAGCATTATTACTGAAGCAATCCATTAGTTTATGTCTCTTGGTTTCACAAAACCACCTTTGTCAAAAGGAGTGACATTCCTGCAAAGATAACTAAGTTACTCAATCAAGTAGGCAATACGTCCCTTGAGTTCCAATGTGTTCTATGTGCCAGTAGGCACAAAGAACACACTGGTACTCAAGGGACGAATTATAGACCAATTGAATGTGAATAGAATTTTAATCCCAGTATTTGACAAGCCTAATCATTTTTGTGAAAATCCATTTGGTCAATTTTCTTAAAGAGATTTTTATCTAGTGAAATAATGATAATGAAATTCTAATGTTTCTTATGTAAGAAAATTTGATGAGATGGTAATTATTCCAGGCAAGTAGTCAAGTGCATCGAATATGTATTCACTACCAAAATAGACAATATGAACCTTCAGTACATGTGATTACCCCCTTCATTTAATAATTTTTTGTGTTCAGTTAGTCTATCAGTGAAATGAAAAGAAAACTTCTTTACAGATGGCTGACTTTCCAAAATATTTTGACAGCTCAAATAAACAACATTCCACTGATAAAATACAGGCGAAAGTCCATGCACAGTATGGTGAGGATGGATAACTGCTAAGAATGCAATTAAGGGTAGATTTTCCACCCAATAATTATAAATAATTTCCAAGAAAATGTGCCAGTGCTGGAAATGAACAAAATTGATGCAGCAAGCTCCTGTGAAATCAGAGATGGGAGTAAAATGCACCCGTAAAATGTTAGTATTTGAATTTTCAGGGAATACTGTCAGCAAACACCAGAAACTTTAGATGTATATGTAATAAGGACCTGCTTTCTCAAAACAACACACAATTATATGTTCTCAAAGTGTATTAGTGCTCCAAAATATTTTTCAACAATTGCATTTTTTAGCTCCCGTAAAATAGAAAACACAGGTGCAGATGGGAGTAATTGCACTTGCACCGTCTCATTTCCAGGGGTGATGGACAAAAAACATTTTCAAACTTTCAGCTCATGGGCCACTGGGTTTTACCCAGTGACCCATGAGCTGAAAGTTTGTCAGTGTTTCTTGTATCTCTTCTCAGTGACTGTAATGATCCACTCTATGACAATCATCATCCCCACAACACCCTTCCAGTGTTACAACTGTATTCTCAATACTCTACTAACTCTTAACCCACTGAGTATTTTCAAGATATTTTTCATCAAATCTAGTCATGGCTGCTATATAACTCAAGAAGTTATTGGTGAAAAAATCCATGTCATTTACAGGGGGAAAATCTGATTAAATGCGCCAAAATTATACTTATTTCGGTGGAAAGGGAGATCCTGTCCTGGGCAGGAATATCCACCATCAGCATGCAAGGAGTTAAAATTTGTAGCAACAACAAATCAAAAAATTTCAAGTATTCAAAACATCTTTATTTATTCATTTATTGGTCTTTAAGGTCACTTTCAATGTCTTTAGTTATATAATGATCTGTAATGAATGTAACAAAGGTATGAGGTCAAGTTTAGTTAAACATTTATACCAAAGCTGCCCACTTTTGAGGACTTCCTGCTAATTTAAGTGCTGGTTCGGAGCATCCTTTTCATTAGTAAAGCAGAACTTGTTTAGTGCCGTAAATAAGTTTTGTTCCAGTTATCAGAGTTCCCACAGGGGAATTCAAGACTTCAGAAAGACTGTCTCATAAACAAAATAAGATGGTGAAATCCATGACAAAGCACTAAGAAACTGAAAACTAGGGTCTGTAATAGAAGATGAGGCTGTCAAGCATACAAGGAGAGAGAATATGAATTTTTCTTTGTCATTTTAAGCAAAAGACAGTTTAAATCTCCCAGTGGAGCTGCAATACATAATTCCTAGACTTTTCAACTTCCTAATGGGAGACCAGCAAAGTAAGGTCATCACGGATGAAAGCAAGTGAGATCTTTGAGACGAGAGAAAATAATAATTCAAGCTCTTCATCCTTCATCAGATTTAATATAAATTCTGGGCAACAGAATTTCCTGGTGATAACAAGACATTTTCTGACACATTTTAAAACTCATTTATGAGGATTCGGCTGTGTAGAACAAGTATTATTGTTATCCATGATAGTTTATAGAGAAAAGTGACTTGTTTCCTTAATACAGCTTGATGTTTAACATGAAAACATGCCATGAACTATTATAAAATATATGCACGTGGCGGATATATTATTCAGAACATGTCTTCATCTTGTTCAACAGGTATATCTTCATAATCCAGGTCAATGAGGTAGGTTCAAGCAAAAAAAATTCTTGCAAAAATGAAATAACAACATACATATAGTTTTATCAGATACTCCTCCCTGTGAATTCAAGGTTTACATTACACATATAGTGATGTGCTACTGACAACCCAATGGCTATTTATTTGTTTGGGTTTAATAACACTTTCGACAGCTTCATCACCTTATGTCGGACCAGTTGGCAGTGGCAAGTAACTGTCAGACACCTCAATGTACCAACTCCGCACAAGCAAGGTTAGCATTGGTTGAAGGCAAGAGCACCATAGATGTGCAGTATGCCTTCGTAAACAGCACCACCCTGCCCCCATTGGAATTAAGTCTCTTGCCCAAGGACACACCGCAGTTACCCCTTGGGTGAGAGTTTATAAATGAAATTCAGCAAAATCCTACCCAAAGAAAGTAAAACAGCCTAAACAGGATCAAGAAAAAACAACCAACATGAAAATGACATCTGACATTCAATGTTGTCACATTTCTTTTTTGACAGGTAAAAAAAAAAAAATTCTAGTGTTTTAGGGAGAAGAGTGGGTAAAAAATTTTGATGATCCCGATCCAGGTGCAATCTGGTCAAATCTGTCCGTTCACTTTTGCAATCAAAGTGACACCACGCCCTCACATGGGCAATCAGGATTAAGTGTCTTGCCAAAGGACACAAAGCAGTTACCCCTGGTCAGGATTGAATTGTGGACCTTTCAGTTTGAAGTTGAATGCTCTAACCTCAGAGCCACCATGCTCCCCAACCCAATGGCATCCAAGCAAAACTTTACATGCTGGTACAGTATAAGCTTGATGATCCAACTGCAGTACAATGATCATGTGATCTGATCCTGACACATTTACATCACCATTGTCCTGAAATTTCATAAATAAAATATTGCAAATATTTGTGACCCAAGAAGTGATCTGGATGAATTTAGGGCATTAATGAACTACAGGCACTGACCTGGCTCTGGTAGTCCACTAATCCCTAAAATCAATTCCATAAAACCCATATCTTGTGACCATTCATTGGAACAGACTCATCGTTCCAATTATGGTTTTGTTGAAATTTTTTTTGAAATTTGAAAAAACACTAGTCAGAACAAGAAAGGACAACTCAAAGCGTGGGCCAATGCCTCCGACCTGCAAAATGTTTCTAAGTCTAAAGATTGAAAAAGGACCATAACTCTGGCAAAAATGTGTGGAAGAAACTCAATCTACACAGGTATCATTCCCCCATGATCCTCTATCACAACACCAAATATCATTCAAATCGGAGTAGCAGTTGTTGAGATACAAGGGAAAATGTTTGCATGGACGGACGACGGTTGGTTGGGCGGCCAAACAGATGAATGGACAGACAGATGTATGGACAGATGGATGAAGGTTTCCACTAGATACCCCTTGACTTTTCAAGTTAGGTCCGTAATATTAAATTGATATCCTGTGCATTGGGTAAAGGGTTAACAGAAATTACTCTATAACTTACAAGCAAATTTATTTATTTATTGTGATTTAATGGCACTTTTGACAACCAGGGTCACCTTTGGTTGGACAGTTTTATGGGTGGAGGAAGCCAGAATATCCAAAGAGAACCACTGAGCAGTGGCAAGCAACTGTCACACTCCCCATCTTACTAACTCCACACAAGCAAGGTTAGCATTGGTAGAAGACATTGGGAGAACCATTGACATGCAGTATGCCTTAGAAAAAAGGGCCAGTATGTCACCACACAGGCAATCAGGATTTAGTGCCCTGCCCAAGACACAACACAGTTACCCCTGGTGGGGATCGAACCATGGACCTCTCAGTATGAAGCCCAATTTTGTAACCACAAAACTCCCTACATGCAAATAACACTGCAAATTTCTATTAAAGGTATGGTAGTTGGTTTGAAGCTTGGGAGTTACATGCAACTGCAATTAAAAGGGTTATTTACTTATTGATATCCAAGTAACAGGGCACAACTGACTGCACTGTTGTGAAAAAAAGCCAACACAACTCACAACCCCATAAGCTTTTGAGAAAGTGAGCAGTACTGAGCCCACATCCCAAAAGTTCAAGAAAACTGAAAATGAACACTGATAGGTGAGCTGAAGGGGCAAAGGAAAGAAGTGTGGTTTTGCTGTTTGCACTCTGATGTCAAAATTCTGAAATTTCAAACAGCATTTTTCCCAAAAATGCAACTAGGAATTTAACAATTCAATCTTGTTTGACAGAGCTCATTGAGCTCTGTCAAACAAGGTTGAATTGGTTATTTCCTAATTGTGTTATTGGTAAAATCTGCTGCTTGAATGATATAGTCTTGCTTGTTGGGTCCTCAAATTTCACTTCTGGTCAAAGGGGCCTTGGTTGGGGTTTTTCACAGGTGTCTACTAACTGCGTGGCTACTGGAGTGCCAAATCTGTGGGTGTTGTTGGTCGGAAATCTTGAGGAAATTTATATTGCATTTTTTCTGACAAGTGCTTGTGTTGAGCTCTGTCAAACACGATTCAATTGGTTACATTTTTAGTTGCATTATGTGAAAAAATGCAGCTTTAAATTTTGATATTCTGACAGCACTGTGGAGAGGGTTAAAGAACTACTTCTTGGGTAGATGATCAACTTCTCACAGACCAAGTGGAAAGGAAGGGTAAAGAGACATGTGAGATGCCTGGTTAGACACACACCTTGAAATATGTATATCTCATGCCTTTATCTAAAATAAACCTTTAATACACATGTGTGATATACAAGGTTACCTCATGATGCAGTGTCTCTAAACAAACTGGATTCAAAGATAATAGACTTGGCATTCAACATCCCACAGTAAACAGTGCCAGAATATTACATAATCAATGTGTTGTGTGTATGCATAGTAATGCATACCAGCACAAGGTGCAGCTGGCATCAACCAGATCATGACACTGTATTATTTTATTGAATGAATGTCTTGACCCTGCACAAGCAATGCAAACATAGATAATGACCCTTTATTGGAAACAAGCTTCATGATGGAGCTTGTTTCAATGAGATTTCCTAACATTTGTTATGTTTTGAAAGCAAACATTGAAAATACATCAGAGTCCTTTTAAATCTTTGCATACCTCTACTGTTGCATAATGCCTTGACGCATACCAAATTTAGTTGAAATCCATCCACTCATTGCTGAGATATGGATCTGGATGGATGGATGGACGAACAGACGAATGGATGGACAGATAGATGCATGTAATCCCCTATACCCCCCAAAAACTTCAACAAAACTGTATCATGTGACCCCCTCATTGGAATGAGCATGGTGAACTCATTCCAATGGGGGTGGGGAGGGGGGGAGGGTGTCACATGTGTTTTTTTTTAATTTTCTGAAAAATTTGAAAAAATAAAATATTAAAAATAAATTTTGATATTGATTGTATTGAGTAAAAGCTTAATTACGTTCCTTATTTTTCAGGTCAGATGGTCCAGAGAGGGAAAGGGTTAATGTCTGCCTCACAACTGCAGACCAGTACATGTAGTTTTTTCTGTCAAATCGTAGCTGCTTAACCCTTTACCTAATGTAAAAACCAAAACCAGCCCACATTATTAAAAGAAATCATTCAATTTTCATTATTTTTTCATTTTTTGCATTTATTATTTATTTATTGGTGTTTAAGGTCACATACTTATGCACATTGGCTATGACAGATTTATGGGTGGGGGAAGCCGGAGTACCTGGAGAGAACCACCGTGCATCGACGAGCAACTGTCAGCTCCTCAACATTCTAACTCTGTTCAAGCTCTGCTCAAGCAGGGTTACAGCGGTTGAAGACATGTGTATCATCGACATGCAGTATGCCTTAGTACACGGCATCATCGTGCCCCCATGTAGGCAACCGGGATAAAGTGCCTTGCCCAAGGACACAATGCGGGTCGTCCCGGATGGGGATCGAACTTGGGACCTTTAGCATAGAAGTCCAACAGTCTACCACTGAGCCACCGCCCTACCCATTTTTTGCATTAAAAACATTACATAGGACCCCCTTATGAAGGGTCATAAACTATGTTTTTAACACAAAAAATTAGTTATTCAAAAATTTCCAAGTGTTGTCTGCCTTTTGTGTAAAGGTAAATAGGGTCAAAAGACAGCCAAGACTTCTTCATGACATTTCAGTGCTAAAATAACAGTCTCACAGACTGTAGCAACAGTGGAAAGTCTGGAAAACTGCCCAGATTTTATGAGGGTTTTATTCAACTATGTACACACTGTTCAATCAATAATATTCAACCAAACTCTCCACTGAGTGGGCTCAAGCACATTTTCACAGTTTTTGCATGACCATACATACTATTGAATGTTTATTTAGCCATGAAGGTCTGGATTCTGCATGAACCATACACTCTTGTAGTATGTTAATTTAACCCATGAGGGCTGAAAAGTTTTTTGGAATTTTTTAGAAGTAAAAAGAGGCACTCCAGGGAAAACTTTAATATGTTGTTTTAAATTTTTGACGATTAAATTTACTCAGACACTGATGGGTTCATTCATGTCAAAAATAACAGCTAATTGTAATAAAATTCAAAGGAAGTCATTTAGACACTCATCTTATTTTTAAACCTGTTCAGCTCCCTCCATAAATATGGGGTGGAATAGGCAGAGACAAAAATATTTGCTGTATTCCACTTCTGGAACATGCTGATGCTTTTTATCGCCAATTTCTGTCGAAAATTTTATAGCCTTGGTCACCAACTAATTAAAAAAACCTACTTCACCGGTGACAAATGGCAATAAATTCTATACTGTTTATTAACCATTTTAGATTTTAATTATCCTGATATTCAAACGTCACTTTTCTTCTCAACGTTTTTCAAAATGTGACATCAAACGTCAGAAAGTACAAATAACAAGATATTTTTCACATTAGTGATGGACTGGTTGAGGGATAGATTATTTTGGATGGTTTGAATTTGTTATTCAAAACTTGTTTTATTACAAATTATTGGAGAGTGCCTACAGGCACTCTCCAATAATTTGTAGTAAAACAAAATTATACAAGAGCAATGCTAATGCTTGTGCTGATGCCCCTGAAGGTAGCAAAGTCGGACTTGCATGTAAATAAATAACTTCTGAATGTTTGAAGAGAATTGGTTCATCAAAACAACCCTATAAGCTATGGTACAATTTACCTTAGTCAGAAACAGAGGCCAAAAACAAACAGGCCATAACTTTACCAAATATGAATGGACGAAACGCTAGGTACAAGGGCATCTGTTCCCCAAAGCTGCCCTATCACCATACCAAAGAACATTAAAATCTGACAACTGATGCTTGAGTCATAATACAAAATGTTCGTACGGACGGATGTACGGAAGTACGGATGGATGGAGACCTCGACTATATACCCCCGAAAAAAAATTTTCGGGGGCATAATAAACAAAATATTATTTGTGTTTGACTGAATACGAAATTTAAGCAAGGAAAGTGTTGGCTTTTGTTCTGGTATCCTCATTTTTTGAAAGCCCTGATAAAGGTTTCTAACACTCAACTAGTTAAGAAGTCTTGACAGCAGGATTATATTAGTATTTTAAGCTGCAATAACATTTGGCTCAATGGTTGTCACTGAGCACTATTTGGGAGAAAATAGGAAGTGAGGTCACAACTTTAAAAAAATCGAAAAATAATAACAAAACAAATGATCACAAAGTATCAACGTGCTGTTTGATTTCGTACATCATAAGACGTACAAAAGTATTAAAGGATTAAGGATTACAATTACCTCTTTCTGTTATACACTCAAGCTTGTGTTATTAACCCTTTACCTAACGAATCGCCCGCATCCATCCACGTAATATGCAAATTGAGCAGTTGAAAAAATTAAATTTTTCAAAATATTTCAACAAAACCATATCATGTGACCCCTCATGGGAACGAGCTCATTGAGCTCGTTCCAATGAGGCAGTCACATGATATGGTTTTATTGAAAATTTTTTTTTAAATTTAAAAAAATGATATTTAAAATAATAAATTTTGAAATCGTCTGCATTGGGTAAAGGGTTAATCCTTTACCCAATGCACGATATATAAAAAAAAAAAAAAAATTCTGAATTTAAAAAAAAATATCAACAAACTCGTATTATGTGACCCTCTTATTGGACCAAGCTCGTTCAAATGAAGAGTCACATGATATGGTTTTGTCGAAAATTTTTGTTTTTAAACTGATGAATTTATAAATTATGTAGCCGGATGCAGCCAATTCATCAGGTAAAGCATTGAACACTGAGCTCCTAAATGGTATTATCCAAAGACAGAACACAACAGGGGTGGAGGGCAGGGGACAGGAATCAATGACCCAAGATGGAGTTTCTCAAGTGTTTCACAAGAGCTCTTTTCCCGACCCCACTCCCCGTACTCAACCTGAGTTGTTTTCTGTACTCATATACTGTGAATAAACTTGAAATAAGTGAATGAAACCGATAATTTGTTTTTATATATCACCTAGTGTTTTCACTTTCTTGCTTGACACCATTTGTATTGAAGCATGTCATTCACATCATATTATCAATCAGATGTGTATCGACCAATCAGATGATGTTCTTATACATTGGATTGAGTAAGTTGAAAAACACAAAGCAATCATGGTATAATAATACTTATTTTCATTCGCTATTTTTCCCTCCCAAAACAAATTGTATTCCCACTTGCCAAAAATGGTATTCCACTGTCCGCATTGTATTCCACTCTCAGTGATGACAGACTATTTTTTTTTATTATTATTTACAAATCGGTTGAGTTGAATCAATTAAAAAGTTGGGTTTTTTTTGCGACAACAAATAAGGAGAAAATAAAATAAATACAAAAGTTCACTGCTCAGATTTGAGTACGATTTTATCCTCTCATGGGCCGCATGGATTATTTCACTCGGATAAAGCCTAGTGAAATAAGCCTTTGCGCACCCCACTCGAGGATAAAAATTGTACTGAATCCGAGCATTAACTTTTGTCTAGATATAATTAGCAGCAAAGTGGGAGAATCTGTTTTGTATTAATAGGGAGATTCAGTAATAATTTAAATCCATAGCACATAAATCAGACTAGACACTAAAAGTGCAGGGTACGGATGATATAACCCCTGATTTGTTAGTGGAGACAGACTGACAGAGCCACAGCTTTTTTCGGCGGGGAATAATAAAAACCGTAGGTTGATCGCCGACTAGAGATGGGTGGTATTTTAAATTTTGAGTTCAATATCGGTTTCAGTATTTTTAAGGGGGTTTACCTCGCTATTGGTTCGGTATTCGGTACCTGACATGATTGAGATTTGCTGATAGTAAGTACCAAAGAGGAATTCACATCAGGAAAAAACAGAATAAGTTGTTGTAGTATCATTCTACCTCAACACTATGAATGACATTGCCAATGAGCTGAACAGTGTCATTCTTTTACGACCATAAATCATATCTACAGTAATTTTGGGACCTGTTCTATACGCACCTTAATGTTTAAAGACCTATCTCGGGTTTTAGCAATCTCAGAGCATGTGCCCTGACCATGCCATCTTTAGGAGGTCCTGTTGACGACAATAGACAAAACACCTGGGCAGTGATTTGTAGTCAGGTCTTGGCTGCCTTAACAGGCAGCCAAGACCTGGCTAGAAATCATTGCTAAGCAATTGGACATGTACAGGTTGTAGTCTTGTGTTAATTCAGAACAGTCGCACTGCCCATTGGGGTTAACAGAACTGAAAAAAAATCAATCACTTCTTTCATGAGAATGAACATTTCAACTGTTATCAAGCCACAGCAGGGACTTATAAATAGCGAATGTCAGAAAATTTGAAAATTCAGACAGTATTGGTATTCAAAGATTGGTTCAATTTTTCGGTACCCCCATGATATTGATATCAGTTCTTTTTTTTTTGGTAAATTGTTCATCTCTATTGCTGACAATCAGCCCAGTACCCATGATTTTGCATTGATTTTTAGGCAGTTTAACTGACAATTTTCCTTTGAGTCAGCAATCAGATTTCGATTTATTTCATGACCACTTTTGTGATGTGCGTAATGTATAGCTCTACTTGCTAACAAAGGTATCTCAGTACTAACAGGAAAGTCAGCCTGCAACAGTCAAAGGGGTAATGCTAATCATATGATGGCAGTTCACTCCAAGAGAATATTGATCTTGTTCTGAGGATATATATTGAAATTCATTTCCTTGATTAGGACTTACCAGCTTTCCTGAAGGTTAGGCCTTTATATAGTTGTTTATTCTCAACAAAGCTTCAAAACATGTTCAACAAAGCCAGTTAAAGATAATTAATTGAGTATATACATACATGACTAGGAGTACATATACTTATCTTGATGAATGAAATTATTAACCTTCTTCCTGTTCAAAAACCACTCAGCTTAAACGGAAAGGACGTTTTAGTCACTTCTTACGGGTTATATTCTTTGTTAACTTCCGGGAAAAATTCACAACTTGAAATTTTGATATTATGACATCAGGGTGTAGAGATTTTTAAAAAAAGGAAATCTTTCATTTGTAATTTATTTCATCAAAATGTGTCAAACATGTGTTCATATTTTAAATTTATTGGAGATCATGAGAAATGTTGATTTGAAATTCAAACAACTGAAAGTAATGTACCTAAATTGTGAAAAAGATAAAAATTACTCAGGAAGCTAATTGGCAACACATCAAACCAAACAGGTATTATCATGTAATTTTTCACCATGTGTTATTCAAATACTTAATTCCCTCAGATCATCATATCAGTATTTCTCATCACTTTTGTATTCAGATAAAATAAATGTTTATTTATGCACTGCTTGACTGGCATGAATTGTATTTTAAACATTATAAAGGAAAATAAATGTATACTACATCTGTCTTCAGAACCAGCAAATATACAGTACCAGTTCTGATCAGCAAGTCAGAATATAAGCAGACTGTCATCTGCAAAATGAGGTCCCCAGAAGGTGAATTTAGTGATGCTACCCTGCACAGCAGGGTAGCATCACTAAATTTACCCTCTATGAACCTCAGTCTGAATCAGGGTCTCAAAACTAAACAGAAAGAAGTAACCAGAGGATAAATTGGCCCACTGTATGGGATAGCATCATCAAATTCACCCTTTGAGAACCTCATTTTTCAAATGTCAGGCTGCTTATTTTCAGGCCTGCTGATCAGTAGTCTAAACACGCCACCCTACCCTAGAAAATCAAAAACTTTTTTTCCCTGGAAAAGTGGAGTCTACATCACAGAATACCACTTAACTGCTGAATACACCTGTTAATCACATATAATTTCCAAACACCGCACCATTTTCCATTCCTTCAGAACAAGCCAGAAAAAAGCAGACTGACATCTGCACAGCAGGGTAGCATCACTAAATTTACCCTCTGTGAACCTCACTCTGAATCAGAGTCTCAAAACTAAACAGAAAGAGGTACCCAGAGGATAAATTGGCCCACTGTATGGGATAGCATCATCAAATTCACCCTCTGGGAACCTCATTCTGCAAATGTCAGACAGCTTATTTTCAGGCCTGCTTCAGAACAAATTTGACTTGTCAGTTGCATATAGATGATCAAGAAAATTCCTGTTAATTGACTAATTGGTAGAGTGCTACATTAATCAATTATGGACTTTTGTGGTGGTGAATATGATGTGATATGAACCTAAAAAACTTATATTGACCAATATAAGTTTTTTAGGTTCATATCACATGATATTTACCACCACAAAAGTCCATAACTGTTTTATTATATACACCATCCTCAAAAAAACAATCTTCTAATTGTCAATTAAAAGTTTAATTATATCAACCAGAAATACTTTTATTTAACAATAAAATACTTATCATCTGCAGAACATAAAAATAAAGAATGTTATAGAAATTATGTCAAGTGACATAGAACTTGAGACGGGATTTCAAAAAGCTTTATTCAGAAAGTTGATAATCACTGGAAAACTGGTGTACCAGGCATGTGTATAAGATCCAGCCAATAGAAATGTGGTTATTTATAAGTGTATAATAATAATTTTTATCATCAAAATTTGTTCACATGTCTTTGCATAGTTACCATTTATGGGAGAGTCCCTAGAGGCACTCTCCTATAAAATGTAACTAAGCAAATCCTTACAGATGAAATAACCACACTTCAAAACTAATATGAAACACATCCACTAAATAAATCGTCTTTAAGTTGCAGTACCTGCACTTCTGAATAAGGCCCAAATACGGGCTTCCAGCACTCTACCAGTGCTGGAAGCCCATATTTGGGCTTCCAGCACTGGTAGAGTGCTGGAAGCCCATATTTCATTTCCCCATGTTTATAGAACTATTAAACTATTTGGCATCAGTACATCAAATAGGCATTAATTTATCGTGTCTTATTAGTCAGAGCTCTATAAGCTTTGCCAAACAAGGTATAATAGAAACAAGGGAATAAGTTGGCACAGCCAACAGATACTCTCTGAATGCCAAGGGTGGCTATATTCTTGCCCACCACCATTGCCAAGCATGAGTTTATAGCCATTTGTTTTTGTTGATATTGAATTAATAAATATCTTATCTTATCTCCATTAAACCATAGCACCAATGCTGCAGGCTAACAAATGTGTCCATTGGACACTAATGCCCCCACTTTATGAAAAACTATATTTTAGTGGTTAACAAAGTCCAAAAGGAAGGCCATATCTCAGATAAAAATTATTGCACCACACTCAAAATCAAACCTGTCTGGTATATTGTCTACACAGTAAGCTATATTCCAAGTTTGGTTGAAGTTGGACAGCTATAACTCCTCAAGTTACCATCCTGAAACCAATATTGACATATCTTCTAAGTTGGAAAAGGGCCATAAGTCTGTCAAATACTGGACCAAGCCCACTGTCAATTCCAACTTGTATTATGTGGTTATAAACCTAAGTATAACATTTTGTTTCATTTCGTTCACTTAAACTAAAGTAATGGTCCTGAAACCAATATCAACATATTTGCTAAGTTGGAAAAGGACCATAATTCTGAGCAAAAAATATTGGACCAAGTCAATCCCAACCTGTATTATTAGGTGGTTATAAAGCTATGTATAAAATTTGGTTTCATTTTGTTAGTCAAACTAAAGTTAGCGTCCATAAACCATTTGTTTTGGAAGGACGGACAGTCAGACAGACAGACAGACAGATGCACAGGCCAGCAACTTTTGGCTCCCCCTAACTTTTTTCAGGGTGCATAAAAATGCACAGTTTAATTAACTCTAGAACATATGAAAATGACCAAATTCCTGTTAAAAACTCTAGTCTAGTCTTTCTGCTAAATTTTTTTTTTTTTTTTTGGGGGGGGGGGGGGGGGGGTGGGGTGAGCCAAGTGAGTATCCAATTAGCAGGATTCCACTGGAATACCAACTAAGAAAAAAGCTAAATGGAAATTTTGTAAAACATTTCTGTGTTCCTCTGTATCTTGGTGCTCCTTTGGATTAGTACTATTAAGTTAAACATGAACAATTTCTCACTAATTTTTCCAATTCAAAAATCAAATCCCAAGACGATTTCTTAAAAGCATAACTTGAAAACAGAATGCCTGCTTGTAGCTTGTAAAACAGCATGTCAGACATGTAAATTAGATATGAAATGTTTTTGGCTTACATTCAATTATTTCAAATGCTACTGTATTTGAAAACAAGCTTCTTGAATACATATTCATTTCCAAAAGGGAGTTCAAACTAAGAATTTATTGATAAATTGCACCATCAAATATCTGTAGTTCAGACTGACCTTATTGATAGAAAATAGTTTTGTGACAGCTAATATTATTTTTTTAGTTGTTTTGGGAATCACTTTCAAAATCTATGCCTATCCCAAGACTTCAATAGCCAAGTTTATACAATTATTGACTTTCCTTGAGGTTGATATAAGGAATTATCAACCTTTGAAAAGTAATATTCATCTCAGCAGTAAATCTCAAGGAAAGTAAATTATTGTTATTATTACGACAAAAAAAAACGTTTGTAAGTTTCTTGATTTATATACATATTTTTCGAAGAAAAGCAGCACATTCATATGTAACGAAATAAATTTAATTTATATAAGAAGCAATGTGCTTTAACTTATTTGTTCATGTTGTAGCCAATTGTTATATTTGAATAGCTACAAAACAATGGAACGGAAATTAAAGGAAGGAACAAATTAGAAATACCATTTGTATTTTTATCACAAACAGGTATTTGGAATCATTATCAACATACCTGTCCTATTTTAGACAACAAAGACAGAGAGGTGAAATATCATTAATTCCAATAACAAGCGGCTCTAAAGAGCCTGTAATCACTCACCTGGAAGAACTACATATCCCTCAATTATTCTACTCAGAATCAGAGAATGCAGCTGGCTGCCATGCTCCTTCATCTGCGCGAAACAGAATGATGATTGTTTTCAGAGGACTTTCCATACATTATTTGTGTCAAGTTTGGCTGACGTTGGACAAGTTGCTTCAAATAAGAAGATGAAAATGTAATTCCCCATAGGGTTTCACAGTAACTATGAGCCACAATTGTGGCCATGTTTGCAACCCAATCAACATTAAATGAGGATCATTGGTAGAGGGTGTCCCAGTCATCAAAAATGTAAAGTCTCAAAACATTTGGCCTTGTAGTTTCAGAGAAGATTTGTGAAAACCGACCAATCAGATCAAAGAAATCCTCTGGCAGCCATGTTTTTCATCTGACAGGAACAAAATGAGAGACGTTTGTAGAGTTCCTCCCATAGACCTTTCCTGCCAAGTTAGGTTTACATCAGCTCTGTAGTTCCAGAGAAGATGAAAATGTGATTTCCCATAAGGTTTCCTTGGAACTATGAGCAGCAATTGTGGCCAGGTTTGCAACCCGATCAATATTAAATAAGGATCTTGGTAGAGAGTGTCCCAGTAATCAATCATGCTTGCATTCCCCGCACATTATGAGCAATCAGACTCAAGCGTGAAATAATTTCAAACATGTTTGATATGCAAGGCATTTGCCTCGCATGCTTTTGGCCCAGAACCCCTCCACCCAGCACACTTGTGCAATATTCTTACAAGCAATAAAGCTGAGCTTGATTGCTCTCGTATGTGGGGATGTTTAAAAACATTCAATACATTTTCATTACATTTATTGTGAAAATCCGTATCTCAGAATTCTTTAGTTTATCAGGGAATCTGAGGTACAGTTAAAACTAGAAGTCCTGTCATGAAATGCGCACAAATAGCACGTCGATCTTCGCGTTAATCTATGCGTTATGACCATAGTAAGGCTATCAAATTCTGTACATATGGCTTGTGCACAAGCAATGTTTCATCCAATGGACCTCCGGGTAACCCGGAGGTCCATTGGCAGAAACACTGCCTGTGTTTGCTATGTGTAACCAGGAGAACCTGCCGCACTTTGGATTCCATTGGATATGGCAATTGTGCACAATTCCTTCACGCAATTAAGCCTAGATAAGCGTGCAGTTTATGACAGGACTTCTACTTTCAATTGTAGGCTTTTACCATTCGCCTTATTTTCAAATCACGAAGGCCACAGATGCTAAGTGCAGATGCCTACCTAAAACTACAGTTTTGCGTTTTGCAATGGGATACCACAGTATACCATTGAGGAATGAGGATGATGAACAACTTACAATTCTATGGATGAGTTAAAATACATTTTATTCAGTGCAAAGGGAGTTAACCTGTAGCAGTTTGAAAAATAAAAGGGTTTTTATAGAACATCAAAAGTAATCAAATCATATTTGGTTGGTAAATGTTTGAAGTCAAGTGTTTTTGAACTATCCAAGAGGATGGTACCTGAACATATGCACTGGCTTATGTTACACAACTTTTACTCTTCATTAATATCCAAACCATGCATGTGAAGGCACCTGCTTTTAAATACAACACTGAGCGATTAGAGCCAATATGACTCAACATTCAACTTTTTATTATTAGGTTGGGGTTAATTCCTGTAATTCATCTTACATTTTAATGTGATATTTAATTTCTATCATGCACAACATGAAATTATTTTGTTAAGCAGGATTGGCAAGATTATCACATCTCCACCTACACATTAAATATTATTAATGCAGAAAAATAATATACAACAAATCAGATTCTAATAACAAAGAATGCAGTATTTTAACTCTTAGCCTAATATGCATAAAAAAGCAGGGCTTATATTTCATCTATGGAGAATCCATTTGGATTCTTGAGAAAATGGTTGCGAGAATCCATACCTGCTATGAGTGTCCCAGGATCCCATAAGGCCGCCATGGTTGAACCCCTGCTGAAAACTGATAACACATGTCAGCCCTTTACCCAATACAGCTTTTTAATTTTTAAAACAGAAACTGAATTCGATATTTTTTAAAAAGTAAACAATATTTGTGCCTCATAACAAACAACTGATGTGGACTGTTGTTGCAGGCTACACCGCCCATTTCATCAATTAATATATATCCACTGGAAAAACAGTGTAGACAAAGATCAATGAATACATAATATGTCTGAACAAATTTCACCTTATTTACATCATATATACACTAAAACATCCATCTCTTGACATGTCCTCTGTGGGTGGATAAAAGGATAGAAATAGGCCAACATGGTATTCAATATTCGATACCGAGTTTTGGTATTTTAAAAATACCGCAGTATAACTGAATACCAAAAGTGGCCGAAACTTACAAATATTTGACCACTTTTCATATAACCCTTTACCCAACGCAGATGATTTCAAAATTCATTATTTTAAATATCATTTTTTTAAATTTAAAAAAAAAAAATTCAACAAAACCATATCATGTGACCCCTCTTTGGAACGAGCTCGTTCCAAAGAGGGGTCACATGATATGGTTTTGTTGAAATTTTTCGAAAAATAATATTTTTTCAGCAGCTGTATTTGCATATTACGTGGGTGCATGCGGGTGATTCGTTGGGTAAAGGGTTAAAAAAACTTTGGCATGTCTAAAACAAGGTGCCATCTCCATGTTCAAACCCACTCCACCAATTTAAAAAACTTTAAAAGTGTGCCAGTTCGCAGGTAAATTTGAAACAAAATTAGGTGAGTAGTAATGTGTTATCATTACCCAGAAGACGGTGACGATTTCCATTTCCATCAACGTATAAGAAATGGATTGTTGCATGTATGTCTTGATATGTCAAAATGAGGTAAATGGTTTTATTTTATTAAAATAAAATTCATTCTGAAGTGAAAATGGTGTTGTTTTTATTTTCACAAATTCACTTTGATGAAGCTCAACTCACCTGTCAATTATTCCTTAACCCTGTACCCAACGCAGACGATATCAAAATTTATTATTTTAAATATCATTTTTTTTAATTTTTCAAAAAATTTCAACAAAACCATATCATGTGACCCCCCTTGTTGGAATGAGCTCGACGAGCTCGTTCCAACGAGGGGTCACATGATATGGTTTTGTCGAAATTTTTTGAAAAATAATATTTTTTCAACTGCTGATTTTGCATCTTACGCGGGCAGATGTGGGCGATTCGTTGGGTAAAGGGTTAAACATGCCCATATTACAAATCACTCATGCATAGTTTATATATGAATCAGTACATGTTAAGTGTTATTTTTTTGCTTAATATACATGAAAACTATTAGTTGTTGTGTAAAAAATAGTATGTTTTGTTTTTATATTATTTTTTAACTGATTAACAATTATTAATCAATTGTCTTACAGCTGTCAAAACAATCCCAGCTGGAATGGCTTTTTTTGTTAGTGAGTGTTAAACACACACACCACCCTGGTGACATTCATTGCGGAGGTCCTCCTTTCATCCATTCAATTTTTCTCCAAGTGTGCAGCAGTCAAACAAACTGTACAGGATGTACCCTACTGACAATTAATTGGAGAAATTTTATAACGTACAAACATTTTATTTATTTTTACTCAGATTACCGTCGGAATTGTTCGAAATACCGCGAGACACGGCATACCGACTAAAGTAAAATGATCTCAGTATTAAACAAATTACAGATTTCAGTTAAATACCGAAATACCATGAAGCCCTAGATAGAAAATGCCGAGCGGAGAAAAAAAGCCAAAGATGACCGAATCCAGAATACACCTAAAGCAACTAGAACTATCACTGAAGGTGATTAATACCCCCGCTTTGGGTTTTTAGAGGAATGCACTTCTGATCATGTAGGCGAAGGCCATAAGGAAATGTATACATAAAGATCATTTTTTGTTGTTGAAATTTGTATTTGCATGTGGCCTTCCACAGAACAGCACTGAATACTTAAAGAGCCCACACATATATGGTTTACATTTGGAAAAACACATTTACAATGTGCAACATGTATTCAAAATCGGTTCATTAATGTAGGAGGAGTTGCACACACAAGAATCCCATTTGAAAACCCATAATAAATCCAAGTTAAAGGGAGATAACCTGGTTAAAATTGTCGCAGATCAAAAATTTGGGAATATGCGTATGTTCACTTAGTTGTGATAATGTTTGAAAGGTTTCGTCAAAATTGATTGATAAATGTAGGAGGAGTTGCACGCACAAGAATTTCATGTAGAAACCCATAATAAATCTAAGTTAAAGGGAGATAACCTAGTTAAAATAGCCACAGCTAAAACATTTTGGAATATGCACATGTTCACTTAGTAGTGATGATGTCTGTAAACTTTCGTCCAAATTGATTGATAAATGTAGGAGGAGTTGCGCACACAAGAATTTCATGCAGAAACCCATATTAAATCAAAGTTCAAGAGAGATAACCTGGTTAAAATTGTCGCAGATCAAAAAGTTTGGAATATGCACATGTTCACTTAGTAGAGATGATGTTTGAAAGGTTTCATCAAAATCGGTTCATTAATGTAGGAGGAGTTGCGCACACAAGAATTTGTTCGAACGGAAAGACATAATAAATCTAAGTCAAAGGGAGATAACCTGGTTAAAATTGTCGCCGATCAAAAATCTTGGAATATGCGCATGTTCACTTAGTAGTGATGATGTCTGAAAAGTTTTGTCCAAATTGATTGATAAATGTAGGAGGAGTTGCACGCACAAGAATTTCATGTAGAAACCCATAATAAATCTAAGTTAAAGGGAGATAACCTAGTTAAAATTGCCACAGCTCAAAAATTTTGGAATATGCGCATGTTCACTTAGTAGTGATGATGTCTGTAAACTTTCGTCCAAATTGATTGATAAATGTAGGAGGAGTTGCGCACACAAGAATTTCATGCAGAAACCCATATTAAATCAAAGTTCAAGAGAGATAACCTGGTTAAAATTGTCGCAGATCAAAAAGTTTGGAATATGCACATGTTCACTTAGTAGAGATGATGTTTGAAAGGTTTCATCAAAATCGGTTCATTAATGTAGGAGGAGTTGCGCACACAAGAATTTGTTCGAACGGAAAGACATAATAAATCTAAGTCAAAAGGAGATAACCTGGTTACAATTGTCGCAGATCAAAAATCTTGGAATATGCGCATGTTCACTTAGTAGTGATGATGTCTGAAAAGTTTTGTCCAAATTGATTGATAAATGTAGGAGGAGTTGCGCACACAAGAATTTCATGTCCGGAAAGACGTACGGACGGACGTACGGACGGACGGACGGACGGACGGACGGACGGACGGACGGACGTACAGGGCGATTCCTATATAGCCCCCACTTCTTCGAAGCGGGGGTATAACTAGAACCTCATGTAGAGGCGGAGGGGCGGTGGTGGTGATGACAAGTTCTATAGCGACCATTAACAATAAACTTTTCTTGAAGACTGATGAAAACTGACTCATCAAAAGTATGCGTCGGAATATAAAAATGGCCGAATCACTTCATAATTAAGTGCAGTACTGACCAATATCCATTTACAACTGGTCAAGATAAAGGAACCCTAATTGGTAATAGTTCAGACTGTAATGTAATCCTATGCGACAATAACATGTGCAGACCGTGCATACAGTTGTGATCAGAAACAACAAAAATTAATACAGCTAACAGCAAATTGTCATGAAGCACAAATAGGGATGGCATGAAATGCCATTCCTATATTTGTGCCTCATAACAAACAACTAATGGGTACTGTTGTTGCAAACTACACCACCCATTTAATATATATCCACTGGAAAAACAGTGTAGCCAAAGATCAATGAATATATAATATGTCTGAACAAATTTTCACCTTATTTACATCATGCATCCACTAAAACATCCCTCCCTTGACATGTCCTACTTAGGCGGGTAGAAAACGCCACAGATGAAGTCGACCTTCGGTTGGATTCATCCCACCAATATTTACCAATACAATCTTATAAATATCGATGTCATTGGAACCAGCTCAATGTGCAAAAAAATTGACAAATATGGCTGTCAATGGAACAGGCTCATTGAGCCAGTTCCAATGACAGCCATATATGTACAATTTTATTGGCGAAGTGTCAGGATATTTCAGGTCATGTCAGCCTTGCACTGCTTAATTTGCTGCTGCTATATTAGGTAAAGAGTTAAATTGACTTTCACACAAATTCTGGAAGAGGTGCAGTGAGTATCGATATGGATTCTTGCTGGCTTTGTTGAGCGAATCTTTGTGTGAATCAATTCTCGGATTCTCGTCGAAATATAAGCCCTACAAAAAAACAACAAACACCTCTGGGAGGTTTTTCTCTTAAAATGTTTCATAATTTATTTCGGACACATGCAGTATAGTTGCGGTGGACTGGTCATAATCCACCTGTGGGCAGTGATGTCCATGTATGTGTTTACCAGGTAATGAAAATTATCATCAGAAAAATTTTAATTAATGACGCACCGTGATGTACCCGGTGCTTCATTAATTAAATTTTGATGATAATTTCTACAATTATTGTTTGGAATCTAATATTATTACGTCCATGGAAATATTGACCACCAGAGAAAGTGACCGGACCATGGCAGCCGTACTGTAAGACATGGCTTAGAACAGCTCACTGTAATTATCTCAATGAATAAGGAGCGCAGTGGCTCAGTGGTAGACTGTTAGACTTCTATGCTAGAGGTCCCGAGTTTGATCCCCGTCTGGGATGACCCATGTTGTGTCCTTGGGCAAGGCACTTTATCCCGGTTGCCTACATGGGGGCACGATGATGCCGTGTACTAAGGCATACTCCATGCCGATGGTGCACATGTCTTCAACTGCTGTAACCCTGCTTGCATGGAGCGTGAAAAGAGTTAGAATGTTGTGGAGCTGACAGGTGCTCGTCGACGCCTGGTGGTTCTCTCCAGGTACTCCTCCACCCATAAAACTGTCAAGGTCATGATTAGCCATTCTGCATAAGTATGTGACCTTTAACACCAATAAATAAATAAATAAATCTCAATGAATACGTTCAAATGGTATGATCCCTGCCAGGGGAAACTGCATTATATCCTTGGGCAAGGCACTTTATCCTGATTGCACACGTTTGGGCATGGTGACACAGTGTCCAAAGGTATACTGCATGTCTATGGTGCACTTGCCTTCATTCAACCAATGCACACATTGCTTGTACAATGTTGCCACACTAAAGAGTCTGATAGCTTCTTGCCAATGATCAGTGGTTCTCCTCAGGTCCACCAGCTTCCTCCACTCATAAAACTGTCCAACATGAGGTGACCCCAGCTGTCAAAAGTGGCATTAACTGGTAGAGTGCTAAATTATTTTTGGTCATCAGAATTTGTTCACGTGTCTTTGCTTTGTGACAATTTATGGGAGAGTGCCAGTAGGCACTCTCCCATAAATTGTAACAAGGCAAATCCTAACAGACTAAATAATTTCACTTCAAACATAAACCGAAGCACATCCACTGAATATGAGGCCTTTAAGTTGTGGTACCTGTACTTCAGAGTAAAGCCCAAATATGGGCTTCCAGCACTCTACCAGTTAAACCCCAATAAAAAAATAAACAAGAGGCCCCAGGGGGCCTGAGGGCGCTCACCTGACATAGTAGTCTAAATATCAAACCAGGGACTTCACTTGAATAAACTGCATACGCCCCTCCTAAGAAATAGAGGGATGACATTTGATGTCATACAGATTTGTGAATTATAGCAAGCGCTTCGTTATTAATATCTTCGCGGTGCAGAAACTCAGCGAACTGAACTCTATTGTGTGTTAATTTCACACACAACTGTACGTTTAACATTCGCAGGTGTTCTCAGGGCGTAATAATATGTCCCAGTCATTTAGCTATCAATTAAGTTTGTTTGTCTTTGGCGGCTTACACTTGACCACTGGTCAATACAGCACAGGATTAAGCAGTAATCCGGCTGTTCTTATTATGCATCATCAACACCTGCACTGCCTGTTTTTGTTTAAGCTCAAAGTTACCATATCGGCATTGTTTTCTTCATTAATTTTCACTGTTTTCTCTTTACAGCAAATCTGTTTTATTCATTTCATTGGATGCCAGAATTTCTGAACTACTGATACCAAGTGAGTATAATAGATACTTTTGTTATGTTCCGCATTTTAGTGGTGGGCCATTCCTTTATTCAGAGGGCTGGTGCTTATTTATACGGTGGAAGTACTGCGCGTCACATTTGTCATTTTGATTTTTTTCACCTGCTCCGTTTACCCCAGCATCGTGGTCGCATGGTGCGAGTTGAGTTTTATGGTTTACCAGGTTCATCTGTTGACAGGCTGTCGGATGCACTCCCTCGGGTTCTCCGGGAGTTTCTCCCCAACATTGTATTGCCACAAACTGGATCAAATGACTTATGATTTTCAGGGCCCGAAGTTGTAGCAAGTAAAATTCATGACCTGGCCATCACGTTGCAGCAAACTTATGGTGTCCGTAATGTTTATGTTAATTGGCTGTTCTGCTGCCACGGTTCATCCGGACCCGGATCTGACCTTAGCCACTTTTAATCGAGCGGTTGAGTTGGTCAATTCCATGTTGTCCCATTATTTCAAGGTTGCCCCTGGCTTCGTGTTATACCAGCACCTTCGTCTGGAGAGGTCAGTTTCCCATTTTTTTTGGTCGATGGCATTCACTTTACCCGTGCTGGTCTCAAAAAATATATTCGAGGTATTCGTGGTGCATTACTCCATTGTTTGAATCGTTTCCTCTCCTAGTGGCCATATAGAGCAAGCCCCCCCCCCCCCCCCCCCCTCGTTGCAGTGTATACCTTACGGGACTTTACCTGTTCGACCTGGTTGGTCCCTTGGACCATTTGTTGCCCTTCTCACCCCGATAGGCCAGCCCCCCCCCCCCCCCCCCTCATCGTTGCAGTATTTACCATGTGTGACTTTTCCCTGGTTGGGCCTGGTTGGGCCCATTTGTTGGGCTCCCCTTCCCCCCCCCCCCCCCCCCCATCCCCTTTCAAGATGTTGCTTAGCCTCTGTTTTTCGCTCGCCTGTGGCTGTCGACGTTTTGCATAGGGGGGGGGGGGGGGGGGGGGGGGGCCTTTTGCATTCTCGTTTCTACAGTATATGTATATAGTTTCATTTTCAGTTTTGTAATTTTACTTACATGAACATTAGTGTATTTTTCTGTTTACATGCACGTTATTAGGCCTACATTTTTCTGCTGCTCCACTGAGTCGCGAGAATAAAAAATTTTCAAGTTTAGGGCCTACTTCAGTCCACGTCTGGTGTGAGAGCAACTTGTTGTGACATTCCTTTGTGCTGCTTGAAGGCCTCTATGTCGCCTTCCAGTAGGGTTACAACCACAATTTCATGTTTTTCTAGGCCTTTTGTAATGTTTACTGGGTCATTCACTTTGGCCCCTGGCAGGTTCTGCTGTAACTCTCATTAATTTGCCGTCCTTTTTAGTGACGGCCTGCATGCTTATTTTTTGGGGAGGTTTTTCCGCCTGTATTTGGCGGTCAGCAGCCGTGAACGATTTTTTCCTGCCAACATTTCTAATTTGATGCGGGTTATTGTCTCGCATACATTGTGTATGTGTTCGCCTGTTCTGGGTCACGTGTGGGTTTTCCACAGTTATGCGGTCAGCGTGCATGCTTAATAACTCTGTGTAGTTTGCCCCTTCAGATGCATGTGTGTTGGGGTCCCGCTCGGGCCAGGGTATGTTTTTTCCAGGCAAGTGACTTCTTGCCGCATTTCTAAATTACACGCTTTGACTTTACATTCGGTTGGGCAGCAGTCGCTACGTTTCCATTCATTTTTATTACCTATTGCATTTTGTTCGCAATCCTTCGCTTGTTCCTTCTTTTTCAGGTATGCCTCGCAAGCGGAAGACCGCGTTATCTGATGGTTTGTCAAGCCTTTATACGCCTTCGCAACAAAAGCGTGCTACCAGAACCAGGTCAACTATACCTATCAGTGCTCCTGATGTGCCCTCTGCACCATCGACTTGTGACTTAATCAGTGCCTGTTCATCTGTGCCTGCAACTTCATATAGTACTTCCTCTACTCATCCTAGACGGAGGAGGGCCTCAGCGCCGGTTTCATCAACAGACAAACAGTTCAGCTCTTCCATTGTGCCTTGTGATTCTATGGACGCGCACGTGCTCAATGATATCACCCCTCTTGACTTAACTTTGACTGGTGCCAATTCACATACCGGAACCATTCGTCCTCATTCTGTGACATTCGCCACTTCACGGCACAGTGTGCAACCTGTTTCGGCTGTCGATCTGCAAGCCACACCTGTTAGTGCCAGGACACTTTTGACTCGCGCTTCTTTGATGCCTCCAAATCGGATTTCGATTGTTCTGGACTCTCAGACACCACACGATTATGGACATCTTCACATTACATTGACAATGCACAAATTCCAGCACCCGGACGAGTGCCTTTTCCTGATGTGCCTTTCATCTCGTTACCAAGGACTGTTCCATTGGATGTTCCCATTGGGTCAACCCACCTCCGACCCATTTATTCCACAATGCAGACATCTATGACTTTGTCACCTGCTTCACCTGCAGCATCAATCACTCAGCCTTTACGGACTGTGATGACTCATTCTCATTTTAATAACATGTCTCACTCACAACCTGTACCACCAACCCCGAATCGGGGGCCATTCCGATTACTGTCAATGTGCCTAGTCAAATGCTTCACTACGATCACATCACCAGCTGCATCACCCAAGCTGTCAATAAGCAGGTACAGATTTATCTAGTGCACCCCCTCATAGTTCTTTTCCTCCACCACCACCTCCTTTCTCTGCGAGTCAGGGCATGCAACAGGTACCACATTTTCCAGATTCTACTGCATCTCTTAACACCTCGGGGCCCACATCTTTCATAAGTTCCGCAACCCCCCTTGATGCATCAGTTCCCGCACGCCTCAAGGCACAGATATGGGCCGGGGAATATATTAATTTGGCCTTGCTTAATCCCCAGACCTCACCAGGCACATCATACTCCATGTCGGTGTGTGATTCGGAGGCGGGCCCTTTCGTCATGTGGGTCCAGCATAGTCCAAAGTCGCTTTCCAACATTCATCAATGGCTTAATTATTTTGAGATATATATGACAGTGTACTTGGATCGCCACCCCCCACCAGGTGGGTCGTATAATAAAGTATCAGTCCACAATTCGCTATCTTGCCTTCTTGGGATATGATTGGCTTTTCTACGACCGGCAATTCCGCACTCTCAGGCAGCATGACCCTAATTTGGGGTGGGATATGTGGCACTGGGAATTGTACATGCAATCCATGCCTGGTGGACTGGTGGCTCCAGGTGGTAAATCATCTTCTTCTGGCTACAAGGGC
Source organism: Pictodentalium vernedei (assembly GCA_031216915.1). NCBI lineage: Eukaryota > Metazoa > Mollusca > Scaphopoda > Dentaliida > Dentaliidae > Pictodentalium > Pictodentalium vernedei. Next base: position 401,253,050 of record CM062293.1, read on the forward strand.
CTCAATTCCAAGATGCGAGGCCATCCATATCCGTTAGGTTATTGCCACAAAAATCATGCTGGGGAGACATGCCTTACCAACCCATGTCAATACTCTCACAATTGCTTTCGCTGCCAGCAGCAGCATGGCTTCCAGTCCTGCCCACAGCATTTCTGCAATCAGCAACCCTTTCATCCCCCTGGGCCAAGGAATACATGTCAAGGGATGAATGTTTTGTATATAGTTGGTAAATAAGGTGTAAATTTATTCAGACATTATTATGTAATCAATGATATTTGGCACACACTGTTTTGTGGAGTTTAATAGAATAAATAAAGAATATAATTGGGCAGTGTAGCCCATAGCACCAATCAAGGTTTGTTTTTGCTGCCTTCAAGTCCTTGAAATGACTCACAAAAGCGTATACCAACTAGATGAAGTGATTGTGCCCACACAATACATAGGATTTTCTTTCTATTTTCAGTTCCTGCACTTTTACGTCCCAAAATTGAGATAAATGCATAAAAACAGATTTTTTTTTTATTTTTGTTCGGAGATTTACGAAGTCCCAAACAAAATATATTCAGCCTAAATTTTTTTTTTCTTGTTCAAATTGACCAAAACACATAAAAAACCAAAAAACTAATTTCCTGATTTTGGTCCAAAATGTTTTAAGTCCCACCCGACCCCCAAATTTCCAGCGTAAAAAAAAAAAAAACATTTTTTGTCTTAAAATTGATCGAAACGCATAAAAAAAATTTCAGGATTTTGGTCCAAAATTTCTAAGTTCGGAACGGGACCCCAAATTTTCAGCCTAAATATGAACCCAGGGACTTGGCTTGAACAAACTAGAATCTCCCCCCCCCCCCCCCCCCAAGGATGCTGTATACCAAATATAAACAAGAGGCCCCACGGGGCCTAAAGCGCTCATCTTGTACAGAACACAATTTAAACAGAGTCCATAAATGAGTCTACATTAAGCAAGCCATCTCCATAGGCTACACTGTCAATCCTTGAGTCCCTCAGGAGTGACAAAAATAATCTGGGCATCATGCCTTTTCTTCAGTTGATCATAAGTAAAATGTAGAGCTCCCCTATGACAACCTATGTGGATTAATCTTAGTACCTCTAGAGGGTACTGAATACAAAATTTTTAATTCTTCAGCAAAATGGCCAATTCCGGCTTCCATAGAGAGCCCAAATATTAGCCCAGGCTCTTGATTTGAACACAGTTAAATCTGACTTCCCTAGAGATGTTGTGTACCGAATATGAAAGCATTCTGACTGTTAGATCTGAAGAAGAGAAATTGTAAAGAAATTTCTTCGAATTGCACTAAGTTCAAATTTGGGCTACCATAGCGAGCCCAAATATTAACCTATGGATCCGATTTGAACAAACTTGAATCTGACCCCCCTAGAGATACTGTATACCAAATGTGAAAGCATTCTGACAAGTGAATCTGAAGAAGAAGATTTTTGAAGAAATTCCCTCATATTGTACAAAGTTAAATTTCATGTTCCCATATGGAGCCCAAATATTAACCTAGGCACTCGAATTGAACAACCTGGAATCTGACCCGACCCGACCCCCCCCCCCCCCCCCCCCCCCCCCCCCCCAGAGATGTTGTATACCAAATATAAAAGCATTCCGACTGGTGGATCTGAAGAAGAAGATTTTTAAAGAAATTTCCTCATATTGCACTAAGTAAAAATTTAGGCTACCATAGTGAGCCCAAATATATACCTAGGGATCTGATTTGAACATACTTGAATCTGACCCCCATAGAGATGTTGCATACTAAATATCAAAGCATTCTGACTGATGGATCTGAAGAAGAAGATTTTTTTAAATTACCCTCCAAATTGAACAAAGATAAAATTTGGGCTTCCGTAGGAAGCCCAAATATTAACCTAGGGACTTGGTTTGAACAATCTAGAATCTGACCCTCATAACAATGATGTATACCAAATATTAAAAGATTCTGACTGGTGGTTCTGAAGAAGAAGATTTTTAAAGAATATTCCCCATATTACCCTATGTTAAAACTTCGGGCTCCTGTAGAGAGCCCAAATATATACCAATGAGCTTTATTTCAACAAACTTTCATCTCACCCCCCTATGAATGCTGTATACCAAATATCAAAAGATTCTGATGATTGGTTCTGGAGAAAAGATTTTTTTAAATTTTTGCAAATATGCTGACTCAGCATTTTTTCGATGCCCATTACAGAACACCCTAACATAACCGATGGCAATTTTTATTTACCATTCAATTCTACTAGTCATAAGGATACTTCATACCAAATAAAAGCTCTCTGTTCTGCGAGGTTTGGGAAATATGGGCGTTTGAAAATATTTCTATTTTTAGCTCCCAGGGTTCCCATGGGGATGCGGGAACTTTTGTTTTTGCATGGGTCAAGTACTTATGACCCAATACTACCACAAACCAAATCTGGTTCATACCGGACCATCGGTTCAGAAAATAGAAATTTTGGGCGGGGCCAAAAATCTTACCCCTCCTATTACAAAGCCAAATATTATTTCACGAACTTCGTTTGAACAAACTTGATTCTACACCTCATATGGAAGCTCCATAGCAAATATCAAATCATTGTACACACTGGTTCTTGAGAAGAAGATTTTAAAAATATTTTGGAGCATTTTCCCCCACTCCCTCCCTATGGAGCTGGGCATGCTGAGTTGAACAAAAATGAAATGCCCCTTTGGAACCATCACTCACACAAACTTTCATTTGAATTGGCCCAGTGGCTTTGGAGGAGAAGACCAAAACATGGTGTTGACAGACGATGGATGACGGACGGAGAGCGATGAGATTAGCTCAGCTTGACTTTGTCAAGATGAGCTAAAAATATCAAAAGATTCTTAATGGTAGAAGAAGATTTTGAAAGAATATTCCTCACACTGCACTAATTTAAACATTTGGGCTCCCAAAGAGAGCCCAAATATGGACCGAGGGAATTGATTTCAATAAACATGTGAAACAATCTTCCAAAGATGTTATAAGTCAAATTTGAAAGCTTTTGGAGCAGTGGTTTGGGAGAAAGGTGGTCTTAAATGTTTTTCCCATTCCCCACAGTGTTAAAAAAATGCTGACTCAGCACTTTTTCAAAGTCCCAGTAAAGTACCCCATGATAAAACTGACAGCAATTTTTTCTAACCATTCCATTCTGTTGATCCCAAGGAAGCTTCACACCATATAAGAATTCTCAGTGCCATGTAGTTTTGGAGATATAGGCGTTTTAATTTTTTTCTATTTTTAGCTCCTGCAGTTCCCATGGGGCAACGGAAAAAAATATTGGGGCATAAATTAAGTACTTATGACCCAATAAGACCTCATATCAAATTTGGTCCAAATCTGCTGAGAAATTTTGGAGGGGCAAAAATTCTTGCCCCTCCCATATTGTCGGCAAATATAGCCCTACAAACTTCTCTTGAACAAATCTGAGTCTACACCTCAAAAGGAAGCTGCACATCAAATATCAAGTCTCTGCTACTACTGGTTCATGAGAAGAAGATTTTTTAAGATTTAAGCACAGCAAGGGGTGAGGCAACTTGATGTCATAATAAACTATTATCTCAAATATCAATTAAATTGGTTCAGCGGTTTGGGAGGAGAAGACGCAAACACCATGTTCACAGATGATGGTGGAAGGTGAGTGATCACTATAGCTCTCCTGACTGAAAGTCAGTTGAGCTAAAAAATAGGGGGGTTGAGGGAGGCAGAAAATGTGCTTTTGTTCAGAGCTGAGTGGATTTCCCAATGCACTGGACAAAGGTTTAAGTTTTTCCAAGCATAATTCATACACCTCAGGTTCAATAGAGGAAGCCTAGCTGTCATGTTGCTTACATTCATTGACATCTGAGAAAAAATGCATGTTTGTGAACAATGGCTTTCGCACTTCCCATTTCACGAGTGCAAAAAAATTGGCAGAGCAATTTTTGCCTGAGGTCAGACATAAGGGGTACTGTTTATCAAGGATGTGCTTGAGTGTACAGCATTGTAATGTTTGCCATTTGCAAGATTAAGTCAGGTAAAGACATTTTCAATATTGAGAAGCCACCAGCTTATATTTAACGGTATACAATATAAGCAATGCAGGTAAACTATTTTTCACAGGCCTTGTAATTATTGCAGGAGTGTGATCTTAGGCAATTCCCAACAGCCTCTGTTCATTTGTATCTTCTGCCAACTCCAATGGGTTTACACTGTGGCATTAACTACAACAAATCCACATCATGTGACCCCTCAGTGGCAATCATATCAGACGAGCAGTGCCTGAGATTGATAATATTTTACTCCTTGAAATGTAAAAAGCATAGAGTTCAACAACTCCTACAAGCCGGGAGTAGAGTTTTCTTGCCTGTGATGTAATCATATATATGTAATCTGATTCCGTATCATATAGACGACTCGTTGCAAGAATGCAACGGCCTATCACAACAGGTGCATGAATACATTCTATGTGCGTTTCAGCGATCGACTCAGCTGATCGCTTTAAAAACAAAACAAAATTCCTCACAATTAGCAACAGAACTAGTATTAGCCAATCCACCCCCCCCCCCCCCCCCCCCACACACACACAATAAATAGAAACTGCACAATTAAGTATTACACATAAAATTCTTCCATAAAATATGGGAGGTTTTTTTTAACTTTTCTCCTCCAACATTATGTCCCAAAAATGTATTAATAATTTAAGAATCAATCTGTTTATGTGACACAATTGTGAGATAAATAAATTATCATGATAATGTGCATGTCCTGTGATTTGCATCAGATTCTCAGTAGTGTCCAGAATGGGATCACAACTAGTCGGCTCATTGAGATCCCATTCTAGACACTACCTTGAATCCGATACAAAGCACAGTACATGCACATTACCATGATAATCTGTATTGGTCGGATGGCAGGTAGAAGTTAGAACGTCCTTAAAAACACTCAAAATCAACTATATTTTTAAAGTTGACGATTATGGGTTTTCATCACAACTTTACTGATGAATTATTGGTTATTATTACTTTCTCTCCATCCTACACATATGAAGTGTCAGAGGCTCTAGAGTATCACAATAAATTGTATTTGATATGGGAAAGAAGCATAAAGATACAACACATGACACCAGGTCTGGCATTCTAGAAAGTATAATAGTATAAATAATTGTCGTTCTCTGTTCGCTAAGGAGTGCAATTGCCTTCTTAAATCTCAATGCAGATATTATTATTAAACTCCTGACCAACTCAGATCCAAACCTGAGCTTCACCCAGGTTTGAGTCTGAGATGGTCAGGAGTCTGAATTTTCCTCAGAGAGCAGTAGGTGTGTAGCATACCTGCATGCCTAAAGAATTCCAGCCCAAGGAAATAATGACCCAAAATATTGTTTTCTTTTGTTGTTTCTAGGGGTCACAGAGTGAGATTAAAGTCAATAATATTATCGATTATTCTTATTCAAAAGTCAATCATGAAGTTTCATAATCGTGCCAGCCTTTGTGATGTTCATCATGACAGAGATCCCAGAATTGATCCTCAGTCAGGAAGAATCTTGAGGTGCCCAAAAATCCTTTGGCAGTATCAATTGTGGGGTTGGTGCTGACACAGTGTAGCTTTCTATCGGGTCAGGATATCAAATAGCTGTCCCCGTGCAGAGAAACACACTCCGTGCAGGCTAATGGTCCCTTTATTTCCAAATTCATCAACCCCTCTTATACTAAGTATGGAAGTCCTACAAATTGCTTCTCCATAACAGAGAAACACGCAAATGCATTAACTATAAAATTTATACAGTTCACTCACGTAACAGTGATGGATCACCAAGTCACCCAATAATATCTTTCAAAAGTGAGAGAATTTTTTATTTCCATTTTGATATGACAGTATGAAGCAATTAACTCTTAACCCATTTTCAAAAATATTTTCATAAAATCATGATTAGATTTTACGAAAAATTCATCTAAATTTATCTCAAGATATCATATGGTGAAAAAATCAATCAACTTAAAGGGGGAAAATTTATTTATTTATTTATTGGGTTTAATGACACTGTTGACAGCCAGGGTCACCTCATGCAGGACAGTTTTAAGGGTGGAAAAGTACCCCCTTAGTACCCAGCACCACCATGGCCCCACAGGGCAATCAGGATTAAATGCCTTGCCCAAGGACACCATGCAGTTACCCCTGACGGGAATCACACTGAAGACCTTTCAGTTTAAAATTCAATGTTGTAACAAGTTAGCCGCCACGCTCCCAAAATTTGATCACATGTTCCTAAATTATACTTATTTCAATTTCTGTGGCAACAGCTGGGTAGGAATATCCGCAAGCAGCATGGAAGGAGTTAATCTATCACAGAAATTGGGCTAATTATAGTTGGCTTTGTGAAATAGAAGTGATTGAACAAAGACATAAAAACAAAGTTTAGTAATAAGAATCTCAACTGTGTTGGAGTATGTCCATCCATGACGAGATTCATTTTTCAATGATTGGAAAAACTTGGTGTGTAAACAGCGAGTGTTTATTGTTTTTTTATTGAGTTTTGATGTTACTTTCAACATCTAGGGCTATATCACATGCACACTATAAGTACAGTGCAGCCCACTTGATTGCATATCTCTTACTGAATAACATTGTTAATTGAAAACAACTTCTAACCATTTACCATACTTTCATTGCAAATTTTACCTGTTAAATGCTTATAAGTTAAAGTAAACTTCTATTGCCTGAATAAAATTTTTTGTAATATTGTTATTTATTTACTTATTTATTGGCATTTAAGGTCATTTTCAGCATCTATGGCTATATCATGACTGCAACAGAGGTATGAAGTAAAGTTTAGTAAATCGTTTATTCTGTGGAACCCTGTTAATTGAATAGCCACTTTGCCAATGAAAATTAGTGAGGAGTATTCAATTAACAGGGCTTGTGTCACTTTCGTGTATTCTGGAGATAAACTTATCATTTATTCTATTATATCTTGTTTGACAGAGCTCCATGAGCTCTGTCAAACAAGATATAATAGATTAAATGCCTGTATTGGCTGTACTGAGGCCAAATAGGTCTATAAACAAAGGAAACTGGGGAGAGTCAGTGTAATTTCTTGACATTTTACAAGAATTTTTATTCAATTAACAGGAATTTACTTTATAACCTATATTCGATTAACAAGTCAAATTTGTATGGAGGTATGGTAAATGGTTTTGTGTTGGGAAATTATATTCAATTAACAGGGTTATTCAGTACAGGGATATCCAATTATGTGGGCTCCATTGTACCTGTCCTGCCCACTTTAGAGGACTTCTATCCCAGGCATTGGTTCCGGCTCCTGTTTTACCAGTGAAGCAGAATTGATTACTGCATACTGCAGTAAACAACCCCTGTTACTCTTCGCTGGCTTCCTATGGGGAACTGTAATAGTGAAATATATGGAGAAATCACCTTGACAATCACTGAATTTCTCTTGACCTATATGTCCTCATTACATTCAATACAGGTATTTTAAAACTCTCTTGTTTGAAAGGATTTCTTGAGCTCTGTCAAACAAGATATAACAGATTAAATGCTCAGTTTATCTCTAGAATATAGGAAAATGACTAAATCCTTGTTAATTGATGACCCCTATTAACTGGAAAAATGGCTATTCAATTAAAAGGGTTCCAGTGTAAATATACACAAATTTGGCCAATCTTTAAAAATGTTATGTTCCAATAAGACTAAAATCCCCGTCCTCTGATTGGATGAGAGCTTCGTAAGTTTTTTCGATGTTTATGGCTCCAGTACCATATGTTACCGTTTAATGTCACTGCGCAATATATTTGAAATGATGCTGCCCATTTTATAATTATTCCATCAATGGAGTGACTTCCAAACCAGCTCATTTTTGTAGATTTTTTTTCACACCTGCAGCAGACGATGTTCCAAATAAGTGTAGTTTGAAATACAAAGATTTAGTGAACCCAGCCTTTATCTGAATTATTGTTTATTTGTTCAGTGAAGTCACGGGGGTACAAGAGAGGTTTATTCACTAAACTTGTTACGAGAGAGGTTTATTTACTAAACTTGTTATCATAAAAAATTGCCTTGTTCATTTCACGATGTTGGTTTTGGGCTATGGGTAGAGTTGTATTGGAACATATACATTTTTGTGATTAATTGACAGTAACATGGTCTGGGGCTTGTGGATCGGAGTAGACAGAGCTTATGTTCAATCTCGAGCCACAAACCTCAGGCCATGTTACCATCAATTAATCACAATAACTTATAATGCTGTCAATGGGGTTGGGGAGGGGGAGAGGAGGGGGCAGTTAATAGCCAATCATTTACACCTCTATAAGCTGCCAACTTTGGAGGTCTTCCATTCCAGACATTGGTTACTGGGTTCTATTTTACCAGTAAAGCAGAACTTGTTTACCACAGTAAAGAAGTGCAGTAACCAGGCCTGGAAATAAGCAGACTGTCATCTGCAGAATGAGGCCCCCAGAGGATGAATTTTGTGATGCTACCCTGCACAGAAGGGCAGCATCACTAAATTTACCCTCTGTGACCCTAAATCTTAATCAAGATCTCAGGCCTAAAGAGGAAGAGGTACCCAAAGGATAAAATGGCCCTGAGCATGAATAGCATCAACAAATTCACCCTCTGGGGACCTCATTCTACAAATGACAGATTGCTTATTTCCAGGCTTAACAATAACACTTCCCAGAGTTCCCATAGGGGATTCCAAGCATTTATTAGCAAATCCTATTATCCCTTTACCCGATGCAAATGATATCACTATTCATTATTTTAAATATTACTTTTTCAAATTTAAAAAAAGATTTCCAAAACACCATATCCCAGGGAAAGGATAGAGAGACGACAGATCGCAACTCACCCCAATAGCTCATACTTGACGTTGTCAAGTTGACCTAAAAATGAAACCCTCCTCTCCCCACTCATTTAACAAAAAATGCCCAAGAACCAATTAATTTTCTTGTTGGCTTCATACAGAATTTCATTTGAGCTTGGTAAACTGAGGCTCAAATTAAATTTGGTGGACAAAGTTTATAAAATCTGTACAATTTTTCTGTATTATTGCAATGTCTTTGCTGGAATAAAAGGCTGCTCGGCTACATGTCCCCCAAAAAAACAAGTCGAAAAAGGGGCATAACTCTAGTAAAAATGATCGATCCGAACCCATGTTTGAACTTGACCTGTATTATTATCCCCAAAAGTCACATACCAAAATTCTTTCCAATCAAATAATCCTAACTGGAGTTATCATCCGGACACCGCAAATCTTGAAATTTCTAAGTCGAAAAAGGGGTATAACTCCAATAAAAATAATCTGGCCGAACCCATATTCGAACTTGACCTGTGGTTTGGGCTAAGAAGGTCACATACCAACATTGGTTCCAATCAGATGATCCAAACTGGAGTTATCATGGGGACACCAAGTGGGATGGACGCACAGATGGATGCACGCACGCACGCACGCATGCACAGACGCATGCATGGACGGATGGACACCGCTGATTTCTATAGTCCCCCGAAAAAAATTTCGGGGACAAAAATGGAGTATCTGATAAACAGCTAGAAAAAGAGCTGTGTGGCAGAATGTCATGTGTCAGCATTGCATTGGTTCAATGAAACCAACTCCCAAGACTAAGCTGTTTTATTCTCAGACACTCAGATTTGACTTTGCCGCTTGAACAATCTGTTTTCTTAAGTATGGAAAAAACAGAAATTGTGCTGAGAAGTTAAGTGTGAAACTTTTCATATTATATTTATGAATGCACATTTAATTTAAACACTTCATCACTCGAGATCCAAAATCTGTTTCAAATTAACATAAATTTAAATAATTTGCTATTTCATGCCTGGAACCATTAACAACATTATACCACATGAAATTATGTTCTAGCACTGCTCAACACAAATACTTGTCAGAAAAAATGCAATATAAATTTCCCTAAGATTTCAGACCAACAATACCCACAGATTTGGTACTCCAGCAGCCAGTTAGTACACATACAGACCCCCAACCTCAATGAGCTCTGTCAAACCCAGTTGAATTAGTTAAATTCCTAGTTTCATCATAGGAAAATTTATAGCTTGAAATTTTGATATTTTGCACTCAGAGTGCAGAGAGTTGAAAAAACTTATACAGAATGTGGAGAGTGGATTGTAACTAAATCACCCGTGGAGTGGAGTTATCACTCAAGCTATAACTTTCAAATTTTGTACATATCGACAAAAAACACAAGCAATGTTTCAGCCAATGGACCTCCGGGTTTAACCCGGAGGTCCACTGGCTTAAACTTTGCTTACGCTGGTTATGCTTTGCAACAAATTTGCAATTATTGGTTGGATGGAATCTCCACTCTGTGGGTGATTTAGTGATAATACACTCTCCACGTACTGTACATATGTATGTTTTGTATTTTGTCACACCGAGCTTACACAACTTGATTGGAAAGAGCATGACATGTTTATTCAGGGATCAGTTTAAGTGGCAACTGGGGCTGAATATCTGCCCCTTACTACAATACGAACAGCATAGGGACCTGTGAATCTCAAATTTTGTCTGGAATTGAATATTTCAAATCAAATTTTGAATCTTGAATATCACAAATGACTGTGAATAATCATGCCTGTATCATATCTGATATAATTTGTGACAAAACATTTGACTTCGGAGATGAACACAATTAAAACAAGATGGTGATATTACAAGAAACATATCGGTACAATTTCCCATACCAAAATTCCAAGAGTGTAATTGTTGACATGATTATCACTCGTGGTGTAATTTTTATGATGGTATCCTGCTTGTCATTCCTGGTAAATCATCCTGACAAGCAGCATACCATCATAAAAATGGCATGCATATAACTATCAAATCATTTCAATACCGTGCCCGGACTCCTGAAGCTGTTATGCCACAATGATTTTCATCCATCATTATTTTGTACGCACAATGCATTAGAAGCTGCTGGTTGGAAAACTGGAAATGTCTCAATAAAACAGTTTGTATTCTGTGCTGCACGACAAAGAATTCAGGCATCCCGAGTTCCGTCCTACCAACATTGTCATATGAATATCAAAACCTCTAAGAAGCATAAATGCACGTTCCCGACCAAAGGGTTGCACAAAAGTAAATATGTTAGCCCTATCATTTGATCATTGCTTCATGGCGATTTCAAATTGAATCAAAAACTCCAAGCTTTGCAGGACCCTTGAACTGGACCATTCTCACCCCCCAGCCCCAAGTCTGACCCTAAAAGCTCGCTCCCCTATTGCTCCATTTTGTGAGTATATATAATAGAAACCCACTCGAAAACCAAATAACTTTCTGTGCATACCGGGTAAATCATGAAACACTTGATTACACAGCACTGGGGATACTGTAGAAAGTGGGAGCAAAGTGGCTCACTGGTTAGAGCACTGGACTTTACACCAAAAGGTCGACAGATCGATCCTGACCTATCTGCGCTGTCTCCTTGGGCAATGCACTTTATCATACAGTTGAAACTAGAAGTCCTGTGACTGTATTCTGCACTATTTTGAAGTAACGGTGCACTTTTGTCCCTGTCAAACTGCACCATTAGCGCAACTCAATTCCTGTAAAAAAACAAGTGCCCAACTCTGTGCAATTCTATACTATTAAATAGAGATCATTAACATCATTCCCAAGCTCTACTGTGATACATATTCATGTAATGACATAAATAGATATTAAAATGCAACTGCATGAACAGAATGAAGAGAGGGGATTACCACTTAATCGCAGCACCATATAGCCCCCACTCGAGTAGTATTTATAGTTGTTCAGAACAGCACAAGAAACACTTGCAAACTTTCATCACATGGACCACTGGGTACAACCCGGTGGTCCATGTGATGAGAGTTTGCAAGTGCTTCTTGCGTTCTATCCTCAGAAATTTCAAATTATTACTGAGTGAAAAATCTATCCCACAACAATTTAGTAGTACTCCATCCTCCACATACTGTTGTCTCAATATTTGTCTTCTGTTTGATTGGTTCAGTTCGTGATTTCACTGCAGACCTCGCTAATAGTGCACTATATTTTGCACTGCACAGCACCAACACTCTTGTGTATTTCAGACTACGTCATTCTTCTACATGTAGTAAGGAGTGCTTTATTAAACAACATGAATTTTCTGCACTAGTTGTGACAAGACTTCTAGTTTTAACAGTAATCGTTCACATGGGGGTGCAGTGGCACTGTGTACCAAGATCTACTGTACAGTACGTGGAGAGTGTATTATCACTAAATCTCCTGCAGAGTGGAGATTCCACCCAACCAATAATTGCAAATTTGTTACAAAGTATAACCAGCACAAGCAAAGTTTCAGTCGGAAACCCGGAGGTCCATTGGTGAAATATTGCTTGTGTTGTTTGTCGATATGGACAAAATTTGAAAGTTATAGCTTGGGTGATAACTCCACTCCGCAGGTGATTTAGTTACAATCCACTCTCCACGTACTGTACGTCGATGATGCAATTTACCTACAACTGCTGTTGTTAACCCTTTACCTAACCTAACGGCCAAAACTGGCAAGGGCTATTAACAAAAAGAACCATCCAATTTTCATTATTTTTTTCACTTTTTGTCTCAAAAACATAGCTTATGACCCCTCATTGGAATGAGCTCAATGAGCTCATTCCAATGTGGGGTCATAAGCTATGTTTTTGACGCAAAAAAGGAAAAATATTAGTTATTTAAGAATTTTGTTTGCAAGTGTCATCTGCCTTTCATGTTAGGTAAAGGGTTAAGACTGCTTGTGCCAGGTTAATTAGTTGGAGAGTCTGCTGCTCAGTTGATCTTGCCTGGTACTCTGGTTTCCTTCACCCATAAAACTGCCAATACAAAAATACCCCTGCCTGTTGAAAGTGTCATTATATCCCCAATAAACAAACAAATTACAGAAGGTTCATTTTGTAAACCACTTCTTTACCCAAAGCAGAAAAAATTATTATTTTAATTATATTTTTTTAATTTTTGATAAAAATTCAACAAAACCATGTCATGTGAACCCTCATTGGAATGAGCTTGACGAGCACATTGCAAAAAGGGACTACCTCAAAATATCAGTGACTTGCACTTGTCCATACACCATCGGAAGATAGTGGACTTGACTTGAGGCTTTGTGGTTTTAAAGAATCCCCAATTCAGTATTTTATGCAAGTTTCTGTAAAGGAAATTGCCCTGGGTGCTTTTTCCATAAAGGGTGGATAGAAGCCGGTTACTGCAATGAGAGGGGAACACCTGCGTCAATATTAATTAGGTTATGGTTCTGAAGAAAAAAATTCCCCAATAACAAGTTTTGGAATAGTCACTTTCATGCACAATGTTGTATGTAAATGCTGACCACGTTATTAGGTGTGGGTATCCTGATCTGTCCATTTATTTATTTATTAGTGTTTAACCCTTTACCCAATGCTGGCGATGTCAAAATTTATTATTTTTAATATCATTTTTAAAGTTTTCAAAAATTTTCAACGAAACCATATCATGTGACACTTCAGTGGAATGAGCTCAATGAGCTCATTCCAATGAGGAGTCATATGATATGGTTTTGTTGACATGTTTCGAAAAATGATTTTTTTCAAATTCTGAATTAGTTTATTACGTGGATAGATGCAGCCGATTCATTAGGTAAAGGTCATTTTCAGTATGTTTGGCTATTTCACGACTACAGCACAGGGATGAAGTCAAGTTCAGTCAATAGTTTATACCTATGCTGCCAAGCCTGGAAATAAGCAATCTGTCAATTGCAGAATGAGGTCCCCAAAGGGTGAATTTGCTGATGCTATCCCAATGCTATCATCTGTATACTCCTTTCTGTTTAGGTCTGAGAACTTGATTCAGATTGAGGTACACAGGGGGGAATTTGGTGATGCTACCCTGCTGTGCAGGGTAGCATCACCAAATTCACCCTCTGGGGACCTCATTCTGCAGATGACAGTCTGCTTATTTTCAGGCTTGTATGCTGCCTACATTAGAAGACTTCCACCTCAGCCACTGGTTCCAAATCCTATTTTACCAGTACAGCAGAACTTGTTTATCACAGGAGACAAGCACTGCTCCACTTCCGTGAATTTCAACAAGGGACCTGACCATTATCAGCCTTTGTGGTATAAATTACACAAGAAAGTGAGGAATGTGGTAACAAATATATCCTTAATTGTTCTCACTGTAAAAACGTACACACCAGAAACAATTTTCAGAAGCTGAGAAGTAGCAAGTTACTGTGACATTTTTTATATCTGGTGGCATGTTGTCTGAAAAGAAGCTAGAAAACAGCTTAAGAATACATGATCCAAAACTTCGTTTATTTGCAAAATCAATAATCTGCAAATAATTCTCATGATGGAAAACAAACAAAGCCATTCCCAATTCCCTCTACACTTTTTAGAAGATTAATTCTGTTTCATATTGACAGAAAATATCTTTTTCTAATCAAAATAATATTATACTGATAGGAGGCAAACTACAAATTTCAGATCTACAAGAAAATAAATTCTCTCAAGGGTTATATCAAAAGAGATATTAAATATGAGGCATCTGTCCCAGACTGATTTGTCTTTTATAATAACAAGAAAAGAGTCCTGAGATGGCATGGCATGGCATGGCCAATCACCCACCACCTAAGTCAAATAAGGGCAACAAGTATCAAAGAAATACTTGGACAAAGCTGTTTTGCAATCCCCTTCATGATATATCACCACAATTTACAAGCCTGGAAATAAGCAATCTGTCATTTGCAGGATGAGGTTCCCAGAAGGTGAATTTGCTGAGGCGACCCCATACAGTGGACTAGAATCCCCCAATTTATACTCAGGATACCCCTTTCTGTTCAGGCCTGATACCTTGATTCAGATTGAGGTACACAGAGGGTGAAGTTGGTAATGCTACCCTACTGTGCAGGGTAGCATCACCTAATTCACCCTCCGGGGACCTCATTCTGCATATGACAGTCTGCTCATTTCCAGGCTTGACCACAAAGCTATACATTAAATAAAGAAAGAAAATCTTGAACGATTTTCTGCGAAATGTGATGACAAGAAATGGTAATGTGATAAAAAAAAAATTCAAAGTCCCAACTGGACAATAAATCTAAAAGAAAAACTTGAACATGGCTGGTTTGCAAATTCTATTGGTGATATTCTCACCGAAAAAGTATATGTTAAATGTGGGGAAAATATTTTGAAAGCTTTTCTTTAAAATGCAATGATAAGAAATGGGGACGTGTGGAAGGACGTGGACAAAAGGACAGATGGATGGTCAGACAGACAGAACCCATTCCTATATCCACATCTAAAATTATGTGTCAGGAGATAAAAAAAATGACATGCTTGATGCTCAAGTGCCTTCTAAACTGTCATAAACTTTCTACTAATAGAAAATTGAACACATTTTCATTCTTGGAATTCACTTTCAAAAAATTTCTAAACTCCAGTATAAGTACTTTCCCATTAGTTCCACGAATCCTGCACCCAATGTAACATGTAACCATAACTCACAGAGAAAAAATATTCCAACAACAAAACGGCTGATGCTTCTTAAAGACCTCATGATATTGAACATGTGTATGAAATTTCATCGAAATCTGAGAAGTAATATTCAAGTTATAACGCGATCAGAGATCAGTGTGAGGACGTACAGATATATGGAAGGATGCAAGGTTGCACGGACAAACAGGCACAATCCAAAAAAATGGGGGTATAATAATCTACTGTGCATAGAGGGTGAATCTCTCTGTGAGAATCCCAGGAAGTAAATCAGTGTTTATTTTCTGTGGTAAAACAAGCTCTGTTTTACTGGTAAAATAGGACCCAGTCACCAGTGTTTGGGGTGGAAGTCCTCTACAATAGGCAACATGGGTATAAACGATTGACTAAACCAGACTTTATCTCCATGTTGTAGTCATGAATAGCCATTGAATCGATTGTGATTGTGATTTTCAAAGTACCCCCACCTCGACAACTCTTTTCAAAGCACCCTCACCTTGACAACTCTTTAACTAGAACCCTTCAGTCATTAGCCCCTTTTCCCACTTCCCTTTAAGGGAAGTGTGAGAAGGGAGTAATGACCGGATGGACCTGGTAATGACTATGCTTTCATGAACTGTGGCATATAAAACTATATTGCAATGATAATGCGCTTGGTCAGTGTTTTTATTTTGTGAAGATTCAAGGCTTTTCAAGGCCTCCTGGCCCATTTTCATTCTTGGATTTCAAGGTCTCAACTAGACCCTAGTCAAATTTCTTTGAATCCAAGGCCTTGCGTATAGAGTGTGGGGAGTAAACCAGAAAGATACTTTTGACCGGATTACGGCCCAGTCGTGACGAGAACCAATCAAAATATTCTCCACGCTTATTTTGTTTTCACAGTACTGCAAACCAGCGAACAAAATTTCTACTGGAACATATAAAAAGTCAACTAATATTTTTTATCAGCTCCGCATTTGTTTCACTGATAAATTATCATTCAGAGAGAGACCAAGAATTGTTTTTACCACTAAAGCCATGACACTGTCTCAGTGAGTGGCTGAAGACTAATTTCAGTTTCCCCTAACAGAAAATCAATAAGATGATCACAAGATTGCTAAACAATGTCTGTAAGCATCCATGAGATGTCGATTCAGCTGTTGGTAATTGGATCCACAAAGAAGTATGTCTTTTGAAAGTAGACTGGTTTATCATTCATGTTATGTTGAAAAAGAAATGGATTGCAGTTAACATAATGCAAGATCAATGAAACAGCATGCAAAAAACACTTGATATGTATATGAATATGTACAGACCATCTTACACAATGAGTGTAATTACCACAAAAGAATACAAAAAAAAATCCATGGGGTTGTGAATGTAGACCTGGACAAATGATCCTAAACTGTGAAAAAAGAAAATCATTGGCCAAGTTTCAGACTTTGGATCTCCAGGTATACTGAGGAGCGGTCTATAGGCTGAAGTTAATTGCTAGTGATTAATACTTTAACAAATTAGTTGCATCTGCCCGCAAAAATTACACATGGGGTTGGAGGGGTGGTGGGGTAACCGAAAATGGGATTCTCAGATCCTCTCCCAGAAATCACACAAACATTTGATACCTCAGAAGCAATCTGAGAGATTTTAGGGTATTGGTGGACTGCCAGCATATTGACCTGGTTCTGGTAGACCACCAATTCCCCAAAATTGCCCAAATCACACACCAGGTAAACATTGCATAATCTGATATGCTATTGAGGTAGTCATTAACTACTTACATGCTGCTGGTGGATATTCCTGCAAGGACAAAAAATCTCTTGCCACTGAAATAGGTATAATTTGGTCACCTTTAACCAAATTTCCCCCCAATAAATTGCTTGGACTTTTTGTCCAAATATTTCTTGAGTAAGATTTACATGAATTTTTCATCAAATCAGTCGTGGGTGCGTCCAAGCAGCCATCACAAGATTTGATAAAAAATAGAATTGAAAAGGTTAAGAGTTCACCCTTTACCTAACATGAAAAGCAGACAACATTTGCCAAAAAAATTCTTGAATACGAATTTTTTTCATTTTTTGTCTCAAAAACATAGGTTATGACCCCTCATTGAAATGAGCTCATCAAGCACGTTCCAATGAGGGGTCATAACCTATGTTTTTGAGACAAAAAAATGAAACAAGAAGCCTCACGGGGCCTGAAGCGCTCCTCTTGAACAGAACACAATTTAAACAGAGTCCAAGAATGAGTCTACATTAAGCAAGCCATCTGCATAGGCTACACTGTCAATCCTTGAGTCCCTCAGGAGTGACAAAAATAATCTGGGCATCATGCCTTTTCTTCAGTTGATCATAAAGTAAAATGTAGAGCTCCCCTATGAAGCCCCTTGATACAACCTATGTGGATTAATCTTAGTTACACACCTCTAGAGGGAACTGAATACAAAATTTTTAATTCTTCAGCAAAATGGCCAATTCAGGCTCCCATAGAGAGCCCAAATATTAACCCAGGCTCTTGATTTGAACAAACTTGAATCTGCCCCCCCCCCCCCCCCCCCCCCTAGAGATGTTGTATACCAAATGTGAAAGCATTCTGACAAGCAGATCTGAAGAAGAAGATTTTTTAAGAAATTCACTCATATTATACTAAGTTAAATTTCATGTTCCCATATGGAGCCCAAATACTAACCTAGGCACTCGAATTGAACAACCTGGAATCTGACCCCCCCCCCCCCCCCCCCCCCAGAATAGAAGTATTCTGATTGGTGGATCTGAAGAAGATTTTTAAAGAAATTTCCTCATATTGCACTAAGTAAAAATTTGGGCTACCATAGTGAACCCAAATATACACCTAGGGATCTGATTTGAACAAACTGGGATCTGACCTCCTTAGAGATGTTGCATACCAAATATCAAAGCATTCTGACCAGTGGATCTGAAGAAGAAGATTTTTTTAAATTACCCTCCATATTGAACAAAGATTAAATTTGGGCTTCCGTAGGAAGCCCAAATATTAACCTTGGGACTTGGTTTGAACAATCTTGAATCTGACCCTCATAACAATGATGTATACCAAACATTAAAAGATTCTGACTGGTGGTTCTGAAGAAGAAGATTTTTAAAGAATATTCCCCATATTACCCTATGTTAAAACTTCGGGCTCCTGTAGAGAGCCCAAATATGAACCAATGAGCTTTATTTCAACAAACTTTTATCTGACCCCCCTATGAATGCTGTATACCAAATATCAAAAGATTCTGATGATTGGTTCTGGAGAAAAGATTTTTTTAAAATTTTTGCAAATGTGCTGACTCAGCATTTTTTTGATGCCATTACAGAACACCCTAACATAACCGATGGCACTTTTTTTTTACCATTCAATTCTACTGGTCCTAAGAATACTTCATACCAAATAACAGCTCTCTGTTGCGTGTGGTTTGGAAGATATGGGCATTTGAAAATATTTCTATTTTTAGCTCCTAGGGTTCCCATGGGGATGCAGGAATTTTTTTTTGGCATGGGTCAAGTACTTATGATCCAATAATACCACAAACCAAATTTGGTTCATACCGGACCATCGGTTCAGAAAATAGAAATTTTGGGCGGGGCCAAAAATCTTACCCCTCCTATTACAAAGCCAAATATTACTTCACGAACTTCGTTTGAACAAATTTGATTCTACACCTCATATGGAAGCTCCACAGCAAATATCAAGTCATTGTACACACTTGTTCTTGAGAAGAAGATTTTTAAAATATTTTGGAGCATTTTCCCCCACTCCCTCCCTATGGGGCTGGGCATGTTGAGTTGAACAAAAATGAAATGCCCCTTTGGGACCATCACTCACACAAACTTTCACTTGAACTGGCCCAGTGGCTTTGGAGGAGAAGACTAAAACATGGTGTTGACAGACGACGGGCGACGGATGGAGAGCGATGAGATTAGCTCAGCTTGACTTTGTCAAGATATGCTAAAAATAATGAAAATTAATTGGCGATTTTTGAGAACAGTGCTGACTGGTTTTGGCTGTTACATTGGAGGATGGCAAGTAGGATAACTAGCAATTATATGTATAAACACCTCAGCCAGCTAGGACAGTAATATGAACATCATCAAAAAACATGTGCAAGCTAGGCAAGGCACTTATTCCCGATTGCCTACCTGAGGGCACAGTGGCGGTGTGTACTAAGGCATAATACATGCCGATGGTGCACATGTCTTCAACCAATGCTAACCCTGCTTGTATGGAGCTAGTATGTTGGTTGGGGAGTTTGATAATTGCTTGGCATTGCTCAGTGGTTCTCTCCAGTTAATTCCAGCTTCCTCCACCTGTAAAACTGTCCAACACAAGGTTACCCTGGCTGTCGAAAGTGTCAGTAAACTCCAAAATAAATAAACAAGAGGCCTGTCACGCCTAGAGAGCTTCGCTGGGGGCCACTGATCGCATGGGCATGTTTTCTAATACTAATATTGTTACAAACTTTAGCCGAAAAAAATATCCAAAATATCAAGATTTTCTTGATCCTGTGACCTGTGACCTTGACCCTGTGGATATACAGACCGCAGAATAATTGATGACACACCGTCTATTGATAATACATATTGTTATGAAGTTTGGTGGAAAAATATTCAGCGGTTTAGAAATTATGGCTCGGACAAATAAAATGTTGACGACGGAGGGACGGACGGACGACAGACGACGGACGACAGACGACGGACGACAGATGATGGATGACGGACGAATCAGTATAAGAAAAGCTCTGCTGACTTTGTCAGCGGAGCTAATAAATATCAAAAAGGCCTAAAAAAATAAAAAATCTGTTTCTCAGGCCCTCCCGCATGGTCCTTTTGGCTGCTACATGCTCTCTTTTTATAACCAATTTAAACTTAAAAAAAATAAAAATTAAATGGTTTATGTCTGATATTTTACCCAAGTTAAAAAAATTGATGAATTTGTCCCTTGAGTGCAAGAAGGCTTTGCAATGCTTTAGCATTGCAAAGCCTTCTTGCACTCAAGGGATGAAATACACCACCACCCATGCTATTCTGTAGATTATGAGGCCTTAAACTTGAACCAAGAGCATGAACTTTTGATGGCTAAGAAGTAATTACTGAAATAAAAAATAAAATAAAAAACCGCTCGCCCGCATGCAATTTCACAAATAATGGCCTGAGAAACAAAAAATCTACTTTGTGTGGCCAAAACATTTGTTTACTACTTTCAAATATTTTTAACATTGTCCCCCACCAAGCTCTGCAGCGACAGTGATTGATATTCTTGTCTTTCATTCAATACATTAAATAACTGTTTGGAATGCGATTTCCTGGGTGTAAAAAAACTGAAACACATATTTGTTTGTTGTAAT
Organism: Pictodentalium vernedei; assembly: GCA_031216915.1. Lineage (NCBI taxonomy): Eukaryota > Metazoa > Mollusca > Scaphopoda > Dentaliida > Dentaliidae > Pictodentalium > Pictodentalium vernedei. The sequence goes on from CM062293.1 coordinate 401,273,900, forward strand.
CACAGGAGGCCTAAAAAAGATCAGATTACATCACAGTGTATAGCACACCCACAAAGAATGCACTGATAAATTAATTATGTATTTAATAAGTACAATGGGATGTCAACCCAACTTGCCTACACATTTGTATCCCACCTATCACTGTCTTATCTTTATTTCTTGTTCATCAAGTTAATTTACAAGTACAGTACTGACTGAAGCAAATTTGTGGGTTAGTGCAGCATCTGAAATGTTTTAGCATTGCTGATGCCACCTTACTGCACTCAATGGATAAATAGCTTATTTAATTTTTCATCATAACCTTACTGGAAGATAAAATAAATTTTATCCTCATTTAGAAATATGTGCAGGTTAAAACTATATTGGAGGTGCAATGTAGTGACAATTTTATGCTATAAATAAAGTTATTCAATTAAGTTAACCTTTTAGGGCCTGGACAAGTGTCTTGAATTCCCACCATTACACAGTCTCTCTATATATATGTCTAATGGCTTAGCAGTAATTTCTAGTTAAGTCTTTGACTAGAAACCATCGCTTAAGTAATTTGTCTATTGTCAGCAGGTCCTCCTCATGATGGCATGTTAAGGGCACCTGCACTGAGGTCGAAAAAGTCTGAAATAGGCCTTTAAGGGTTAAAGAAAAAAGGCCTCATTGTCATCCTACACAGCCCAGAAATACACAAGATAGGTGTTTTCGCAAACAACTTGTACACTCAGAGCATTCCATATAGAGTACTGAGCGTGAAGGTGGATTACTACTGAAACACACTGGGGTGGTATTTCCAACCAGAAAATATTTACCAATTCTGAGACAAAGTACAGAAGGCTCTTGTCAACATTCAGCTCATGGACCACTAGGTGAAAATATGAATAAAATTCTTGTGCCTTTTGTTTTGAAATTGGATATAATTGTTGCGTCGAAAAATTATCCTATGTCGTACAGGCCCCTCCCCCACACTGTAGAACATGAGGACACACTTTCTTAATGCTGGTAATGTAATCCCCCACACTGTAGAACATGAGGACACACTTTCTTAATGCTGGTAATGTAATTTATCTTACAACAGAAACGTATTTCCCCCAGTACAAGTAAAAACATCTAAACAAAATACAAATCTTTGTTGAGGGTAGCAACTGCATATCTGCTCATTTGATTCAGAAAGAGAAAGTTTTTTTACCTGCATGTTTACACATGTCAAGGCCACCGTATTGATAACAGTTATTAAACAAGAGGCCCCAAGAGGCTTTAAAACTATTTACACATGTCAAGGCCACCGTATTGATAACAGTTATTATACAAGAGGCCCCAAGAGGCCTTAAATCGCTCACCTGACAAAGTAGTTCAAAGGAGCATTTTAGGTCACATTCAGCTAGTCATGGCTTATCAACACTACAGAGAAATAAAGTCATGAAATTTTTCATAGATCCTGCTGACTGGGTCCAATTCCACCTGCTGTAGACAAGCACTGTCATAATCCAAGGGTTGTTATGTCACTGAAGTTTGAAAGGCATACCGGTAATTGATGGAAAAATACTAAGGAATGGATTTTAAAACTAGATGAAGCGATTGTGCCCACACAATACACAGGATTTTCCTTCTATTTTCAGTTCCTGCACTTTTACGTCCCAAAACTGAGATAAACGCATAAAAAACAGATTTTTTTTATTTTTGTTTGGAAATTTTAGAAGTTCCAAACAAAATATTTTCAGACTAAAATTTTTTTTCTTCTTCTTAAAATTTATCAAGATGCATAAGAAAAAACAAAAAACTAATTTCTGGATTTTGGTCACAAATTTCTAAGTCCCACCCTAACCCCAAATTTTCAGAGTAAAAAAAAAAAAAATTTTGGTTTTAAAATTGACCGAAATGCATAAAAAACCAAAAAAAATCATTTCTGGATTTTGGTCCAAAATTTCTAAGTCCGGACCGGGACCCCAAATTTTCAACCTAAACATTAACCCAGGGACTTGGCTTGAACCAACTTGAATGTCACCCCCTAAGTATGCTGCATACCAAATATCAAAAGATTCTAATTGGTAGATCAGAAGAAGAATATTTTTAAAGAATATTCCTCATACTGCACTAATTTAAACATTTGGGCTCCCATAGAGAGCCCAAATATGGACCCAGGGAATTGCTTTCAATAAATATGTGAAACAATCTTCCAAAGATGTTATATATGAAATTTGAAAGCTTTTGGAGTTGTGGTTTGGGAGAAAAGGAGTCTTAAATGTTTTTCCCATTACACACAGTGTTAAAAAATGCTGACTCAACACTTTTTCAAAGTCCACAAAAAGTACCCTGTGATGAAACCAAAAGCAATTTTATTTTACCATTCCATTCTGTTGGTCCTAAGGAAGCTGCACACCAAACAAGAATTCTCAGTGCTGTGTAGTTTTGGAGATTTTCTATTTTTAGCTCATGTGGTTCCCATGGGGCAACGGGAAAAACAATTTTGGCATAAAATAAGTACTTATGACCCAATAAGCCCTCATATCAAATTTGGTTCAAATCTGCCTCTCGGTTTGGAAAATAGAAATTTTGGGTGGGGCGACAATTCTTGCCCCTCCATTAACAAAGGCAAGTATAGCTCCTCGAACTTCTCTTGAGCAAATCTGAGTCTACAACACATAAGGAAGCTGCTGCACCCCAAATATCAAGTCTCTGCTACTGCTGGTTCATGAGGAGAAGATTTTTTAAGAATTTGGTCTCCCTTGGGGGCGTGGCACCAGCCAGGGAGAGGAGCAACTTCATCTGAACAAATCCAAATTGGCATTGGATAATAAACATTTACCCAACATTTGAATAAAATTGGGCTAGTGGTTTTGGAGGAGAAGTCGGTTTTGTAAAGTTTACGACGGACGACGGACGGAAAGTGATCAGTAAAGCTCCCCTTGAGCTTCGCTCAGGTGAGCTAATGATAAATAAATCACCAATTCAGCGAAATAGGTTAGACAAGATCATTTTTTGTCATGATGCTATTTTTATATAGGCTTATCATACATTAAACATGAGAAATAAAACAAACACAGCTGAAACACTACTATAAACTTTGGCAGTTTTGGTACAAGTGGAACTATGGAAGGGGATTACATCATACACAGCTCAAGAACATAATATTGTGTCATCATGATCTTCATTCATAAAAATGCAATTCACAGGTGCCAACTAATGTCAAAATATATGTGAATAAATCAAGAAATGGAGGAATATTAGAAGATAAATTCATTATTACCACCAAGTGGGTTTCCGAAATGGGTGTATTGAAGTCTTGACCACGCCTCCAGGTCATATATCGACTCGTCCTAATGGACTCATCAATATATGCCCAGAAATGAGATCTAGGCTTCAATACACCCATCACGGAAAGCCACATGATGGTAATAACCTCTATGTACAAGAGCATGCCATCTATCCCCTGGTAAGTTCTACCAAATGTTTTGATGATTCGATGACTGCATTTGTTGTGAACCAAAAGGATGGACAGTGTAATAACGTCCCTAGAGTGGAACAAGGTGCCATCTGCATTGTCCCTGTGTTGTGTTCTTGGGCAAGGCGCTTAATCCCAATTGCCCATGTGGGGACACTTGTCTTCAACCAATACTAACCTTGCTTGTTTGGAGTTAGTACGTTGGGAAGTCTGATAGTTGCTTGCTGTTGCTCAGAGGTTCTCTCTGGGTTCTTTGGCTTCCTCCTCCACTCATAAAACTGTCCGACACAAGGTGACCCTGGTTGTCAAAAGTGTTGTTAAACCCCAGTAAATAAACAAATAACTCACTTAAGGGATGATATGTATTTTTTTTTTGTTAACCCTTTACCAAACGTAACGGCCAAAACCGGCCAGCTCTATTCTAAAAAATCGCCAATTAATTTTCATTTTTTGTCTCAAAAACATAGGTTATGACCCCTCATTGGAATGAGCTCGTGAAGCTCGTTCCAACGAGGGGTCATAACCTATGTTTTTGAGACAAAAAACTAGAACTATCACTGAAGGTGATTAATACCCCCGCTTTGGGTTTTTAGAGGAATGCACTTCTGATCATGTAGGCAAAGGCCATAAGGAAATGTATACATAAAGATCATTTTTTGTTGTTGAAATTTGTATTTGCATGTGGCCTTCCACAGAACAGCACTGAATACTTAAAGAGCCCACACATATATGGTTTACATTTGGAAAAACACATTTACAATGTGCAACATGTATTCAAAATCGGTTCATTAATGTAGGAGGAGTTGCACACACAAGAATCCCATTTGAAAACCCATAATAAATCCAAGTTAAAGGGAGATAACCTGGTTAAAATTGTCGCAGATCAAAAATTTGGGAATATGCGTATGTTCACTTAGTTGTGATAATGTTTGAAAGGTTTCGTCAAAATTGATTGATAAATGTAGGAGGAGTTGCACGCACTAGAATTTCATGTAGAAACCCATAATAAATCTAAGTTAAAGGGAGATAACCTAGTTAAAATTGCCACAGCTCAAAAATTTTGGAATATGCGCATGTTTACTTAGTAGTGATGATGTCTGTAAATATTCGTCCAAATTGATTGATAAATGTAGGAGGAGTTGCGCACACAAGAATTTCATGCAGAAATCCATAGTAAATCAAAGTTCAAGAGAGATAACCTGGTTAAAATTGTCGCAGATCAAAAAGTTTGGAATATGCACATGTTCACTTAGTAGAGATGATGTTTGAAAGGTTTCATCAAAATCGGTTCATTAATGTAGGAGGAGTTGCGCACACAAGAATTTGTTCGAACAGAAAGACATAATAAATCTAAGTCAAAGGGAGATAACCTGGTTAAAATCGTCGCAGATCAAAAATCTTGGAATATGCGCATGTTCACTTAGTAGTGATGATGTCTGAAAAGTTTTGTCCAAATTGATTGATAAATGTAGGAGGAGTTGCACGCACAAGAATTTCATGTAGAAACCCATAATAAATCTAAGTTAAAGGGAGATAACCTAGTTAAAATTGCTACAGCTCAAAAATTTTGGAATATGCGCATGTTCACTTAGTAGTGATAATGTCTGTAAACTTTCGTCCAAATTGATTGATAAATGTAGGAGGAGTTGCGCACACAAGAATTTCATGCAGAAACCCATATTAAATCAAAGTTCAAGAGAGATAACCTAGTTAAAATTGTCGCAGATCAAAAAGTTTGGAATATGCACATGTTCACTTAGTAGAGATGATGTTTGAAAGGTTTCATCAAAATCGGTTCATTAATGTAGGAGGAGTTGCGCACACAAGAATTTGTTCGAACGGAAAGACATAATAAATCTAAGTCAAAGGGAGATAACCTGGTTAAAATTGTCGCAGATCAAAAATCTTGGAATATGCGCATGTTCACTTAGTAGTGATGATGTCTGAAAAGTTTTGTCCAAATTGATTGATAAATGTAGGAGGAGTTGCGCACACAAGAATTTCATGTAGAAACCCATATTAAATCAAAGTTCAAGAGAGATAACCTGGTTAAAATTGTCGCAGATTAAAAAGTTTGGAATATGCACATGTTCACTTAGTAGAGATGATGTTTGAAAGGTTTTATCAAAATCGGTTCATTAATGTAGGAGGAGTTGCGCACACAAGAATTTGTTCGGATGAAAAGACACAATAAATCTAAGTCAAAGGGAGAAAACCTGGTTAAAATTGTCGCAGATCAAAAATCTTGGAATATGCGCATGTTCACTTAGTAGTGATGATGTCTGAAAAGTTTTGTCCAAATTGATTGATAAATGTAGGAGGAGTTGCACACACAAGAATTTCATGTCCGGAAAGACGTACGGACGGACGTACGGACGGACGGACGGACGTACGGACGTACGGACGTACAGGGCGATTCCTATATAGCCCCCACTTCTTCGAAGCGGGGGTATAATGAAAAAAATTAGTTATTCAAGAATTATTTTTGCAAGTGTCGTCTGCTTTTCAGGTTAGGTAAAGGGTTAAAAGGCAATGAATTTCAAGCCCTACTATATAATTAACTTGTAGAGTGCTAAATTATTTTTCAAAGGTGATTTGTAACAGGAATATTTTTTTCAATGATACCATACTACCAGCAAGAGAAGCCTTAGATTAAGATTTTGTTCATCGATAATTGTTTTATTACTATTTATTGGAGAGTGCCTGTTGGCACTCTCCAATAAATTGGAACAATACAATTTAATAAAAACATTTCTTTATCTACTGCAGCACAAACGACGAGCTAATGCACACGGTACTTTTCAGAAGAGCCATGATAGTGGCTTCTTGCACTCTACCAGTTAAACATAAATGCAAATTCATAAGGACAGGATATAATGCATTTACAAACAGAATCTGTTCACATGCATGATAACCTTTGGGTAGGCCTGTTGATTAATGGCTGTTGCATCTGCTTCACTGAACAATATATTCAAAAACAAGTAGGAACTCTTTTCAAGTTGTTTATTTTTATTGGGGGATTAACCCTTTACCTAACATAATGGCAAAAATGGACAGCGTTATTAAACAACAAGAAAATCATTAAAACTGATGGATACTCCCCAACAGTCGACTTTAGTTAACAAGCAATTTCATAAAATTGTGGTCCCCTATAATGGGAAATCATTTGGCACATGTCTTTGAAATGCAAGGACAGTAACTCTGCAGAAAAGTACGAGGGCAATTTTTCTATAACATGTGCAGGAGTGGCTTGTCACAAGGATCCCTCATACCAAATTTCACTGAAATCCATCCATGTGGATTATATGCTCCCCCGAAATTTTTTCAGGGAGCATAAAAATACAGATTCAAATTTTTTTTCAGTTTTTGTCTCAAAAACATGGCTTATGATGCCTCAATGGAATGATCTCACTCACCCTATTCCAATGAGAGGTCATAAGGTATGTTTTTGAGACCATTAAGAAAATGTTTGGGATTTAAAAAATGTTTTGGCCAGTGATGTCTATTATTCAGGTTAGGTCGAGGATTAAGGTCACTTTCAGCATCTCAAATACATAGAGAATGGATTATCAATAAAATACATGTGGAGTGGGGTTTCCACCCAGAGTGTAAACTTTAAAATTTGTTGAAAAGCATAAGAAATGCCACCAAGTTTCAACCAATGGATCTCTCTAGGTTCAACCTGAAGGTCCATTGGCTGAAACTTTGCTTGTGATTTTTAAAATCTAAATCCATATTCTCATAAAAGTTTAGTATATACCACAGATATACACTAGGAAAACAAACATCACTGCATGAAAACCCGGAAGATGTGGTAAGAAAAATGTCAAGATGCACTAACAGAGAGAGGTGATGGGGTTGATGTTTAAATAATGTAACACAGTCTTACTTTGGTATATAGGAGTCATGTGTGATAGAAATATCAGGCTTTGCATATCACCAGAGTTTGGTGATTGGCCAAAATCTAACTCCTTACATGTAACTGGCAGATAGATATTCACAACAAATCTCTTCCCATTCAAATCTGTATAATGTGGGCACTTTTAACCCCCTTTGCCCTATGTAAAGGCCACATACAGCCAGTGCTATTCACAGAAATTGCCATTCAAATTTTATTATCTTTTCATCTTTTGTCTCAAAACGTAGCTTCTGACCCCTCATTGGAACAAGTTCAATGAGCTCATTCCAATGAGGAGTCATAAGCTATGTTTTTGAGACAAAAAATAAAAATGTTTAGTCATTCAAGAAATTTTTTGGCAAGTGCTGTTTGGTGTTCGACATGGGGTAAAGTGAGGCAAATTTCATCTGTAAATAAAATAAACTTATCAACCAATGGTTTTCAGTAATAAAATTTTAAGAAATTTTTCAAATATTTTAAAAACTACTCAGCAGGTGAGAGTTAACAGTACACAATGTTAGTGTAATAAATTTAGCCAATTACATATTTATCAATGCATTGTCAATATGCAGTATGTCACTATATTCAGATAGACATGGCGCAGTAACCTTTGGCAAAATTTCAAATACTTCATCTGCACCACATAAATAATTTGGGCTTAATTAACCAATATCAGTCTGTGATCAATACACATCCACAGAAATATCAGTACATCAGTAACATGCTTTATTGTCTTTAAGGACATCTATTTATTTTTCAAAAAGAAAGAACCTGAACTAAACTTTGTTCTAATATGAATTCATAAGAGAAAACCTAGTATATTTTAAATCACATGAAATAATAATAGGTTATGTAGACAGACAAGTGTTGATATGCATTTACAGGTCATAGGATATTAAAGTACTCAGACACTAATTTACTTGGATTGGAAGGGAGTCTATTTCCTATTGCACATACTTGTAAGCCCTCACCCAACTTTAGTATATAATATATGTATTGTCAAACTGCAAAGAAAATTGTTGGGTTGTAATTGGTCACCGTGTTGTGGTGACTACTGCAATGTTCGTGTGTTTGCCGTGATACATAAATGGACACAACATTTTATCCAATCAGGTGATATAAATTCCACTTGAAAATTGAACTGGGTATATAATTATGCCCAAAACTAAAGTTACATTATGTAAAGAAGTAAGTAAATAAGGAAAGATCTGTAAACCAAAAAGGCCCAAACAAGTGCCAGCCAATAGAAAAAACCTGGCAACTAAAACTGTTCATGTATATTTTAGTGGCAAAACGCCAGACATTATGCACCACAGAGTAGATCTGTTTCTCAGGCCATTTTTTTTTAAAAATTGCACATGGGAGGGCATTTTTTTTATTTTATTTTTTATTTTTGTAATTATTTCTTTGCCATGTTCTTGTTTTGTTTTATTTTTAGGCCTCATAATCTACAGAATAGCATGGATCATGGTGTATTTCATCCCTTGAGTGCAACAAGGCTTTGCAATGCTAAAGCATTGCAAACCCTTCTTGCACTAAAGGGTCAAATTTATCAATTTTATTAACTTGGGTAAATATCAGACAAAAACCATTTAATTTTTATTTTTTTAAGTTTGCATTGGTTATAAAAAAAGAGTATGAGGCAGCCAAAAGGACCATGTGGAAGGGCCTGAGAAACAAATTTTTAACTTTTGTAGACCTTATCTCAGAAAGCTATTCAAAAGAGTGATAGGAAGAAGTACTTGGTGAATTTCCCTTAGTGGGCTTATTCATTTATTTATTGGTGTTTAAGGTAGGGCTGTCACGATTTTTTAATTTAGGAATCGATTAATCGTCGCAGATAATCGACGATTAATCGTACCTAAATGACCCCCCCCCCCCTCCTCTCCCTCTCTTTGAAGTCGATAAAAATGAAGTTCAAATCAGATGACCTACCTCAAGGAAACAACGAAGACGATCCTTTTTAGGTGCATTCAAAGCTTTGATGTTCTGAACTTTTGAACCCGTCAGTGTAATAATCAAGGCCGGTCGGCAGTTGCGAAGTTCGCAACTGCCGACCGGTCTTGATTATTACACTGACGTGTTCAAAAGTTCAGAACATCAAAGCTTTGATGAATGTGCCTGGAAGACTATTGCTTCCAACAGCTTCTTGGGGGTTTAACATCGATGTTCTTAACTCTTTACCTTTAGGAACAATAGTTTTTTCATCAAATTTTCTTTTAATTATTAAACGTCTAAAATGGGATACAATTTACCGATTATTCGACAACGAAAAATACTAATCGATTTCCTCGTGACCGATCAACAGTCGATTAATCAATTAATCGTGACAGCCCTAGTTTAAGGTCACATACTTCTGTGCACAATGGCCAATTGTGAATGCAATATGGTGGTAAAGTCAAGTCCAGCCAATTGTTTATACCCATGTTGCCCATTTTTAGAGGACTTCTGCCGCAGGCATTGCTGACCGCATCCTACTCAACCAGTAAAACAGAGCTTGTTTACCACAGTAAACAAGCCCTGCTTCATTTCGCGGGCTTCCCAAGGGGATCACTTGGTTGAAAGCAAAGATATGTTAAATTTTAAAATAACTGAAGTCAGAACATTTTAAAATATTGTTTGTTAATATTTAAATGTTATTATTAACAACCCTTTATGAAATTTCTCAAAATTGTCAGAGTCTAAATGAATCAACACATAACAGATTAGAAAACAACTACTAGTCAGAACGTCTACACCTTTTAGACAATGTTGATGATAACATTTGCTATTTTAATTAGGTTTTTTTCAAATTGTTTACAAACAATTTCAATAAAACCATGTCATATGACCCCCCTCATTGGAACAAGCTAATCATATGGAATGATGGTATTATAATTTTTTGCAAAATAATTTTTTTTTTCATCTACTCAATTTGTATATTACACGGGCGAATGTAGCCCAATTCATTAGGTAATGGGTAAAAATAATGTTCAATTTGACAACTTTGAACACAGGTCTTTGGTAGAGTACATAACCCATGTAATGATGGGTAAATGTGTGTGTGGGTGGAGGAGCATGTATTTTTCCCTCCCCAGGAAAAAACCCAAATACTGCTTGTAAAATGTTCTTGGAAAAATTTTGAATCTGCACCACTTTGCTGGTGGATTGCTGGAAGCCCAAATTTGGGCTTTACTCAGAAGCATGGGTACCACAATTTAAAGGCTTCATATCATCCTTGAAGTGAAATTATTTGGGGGGGGGGGGGGGGGGCATGGTGGCTCAGTAGGTCGAGGTACACGCTGCAAATCGAGAGGTATTGGTTTGGATCCCCACCTGCGACAACTGCGCTGTGTTCGTTGTGGGGGCACGGTGGCATTGTGTACTAAGGTGTGCATGTCAATGGTGCACTTGTCTTCAGATAATGCTAACTCTGCTTGTGTGGAGTTAGTATTCTTGGAAGCTGGACAGATGCTTGCCATTGCTCGGTGGTTATCTCCGGGTACTCCAGCTTCCTCCACCCGTAAATCTGTCCAACACAAGGTGACCCAGGCTGTCGAAAGTGTAGTTAAACCCCAATAAATAAATAAGTAAATAAACAGTGAAATTAATCCGTAAGTACCTACCTTGTTACAATTTATGGGAGAGTGCCCATCCCACAAATCGTAACCAGGCAAAGACATGAGAACAAATTTTGCTGATCCATCACCAATATTTATACACCTGGACAAAACTTGTATGGCAGTTTGGGGTTACAAAACACATACTTCACACAAGAAGTGAACTACAGAAATGTAATTGTCTGGATTACACTTGCGATACTTGAAAATAATATTCACATGTGTAACAGAACTAAGGGGTTCTCATGCACTTGCTTGGCGTGTGTATTTATATATATATGTACATAGAGACATGTTCATTGAGAATGTAATGTGGAATTTGGCAATGGAAGCTCTACTGATGAACTCTGAGATAAATGCATTGACGTTTTCAACTGATTTAATGCCAATCTATACCTGAATGGGTATAGTATCTTTGCAATACATGTACATAAGCAGTCGATGGTAAATCAAATACAGAAAAGTTATACCCCACAAACTGTAGCTACCAGTCAGGGTTTCAAACCCAACCATGTGATATTTTTTTTGGAATATTGTTCACACTTCCTCCAGTTCTTATAACTTGAAAAAATGTTAATAAATAACATCATCACTCAAGTTCATTTATTGGATTATAACCCTTGAATGACTAAAACTAACTTTGGCCAAATTTTTCGACTCTAGAACAAGTGGTTGACCCCCATCCCATAGCTTTTGGGCCAACTTGAAAGTTAAATTAAAAGTTTATTGGCAGAGATTTCTAATCAAGTCTTGGCTGCCTTTATAGGCAGCCAAGACTCGATCAGATACCACTGCAAAACCATAAGGCAGAGTCTGTAATGTGTGGCAAGAAATTATGGCAAATATTAAGGGCTAAAGTCACTTTTACAACCCAAAGCCAGCCATATTGTGACCACAACACAACTGGAAAGTCAAGTTTATAGCCAATTGTTTTAAGCTTTACTGCATGATTTAAAGGACTTTCATTGCAAGCACCGATTACCAGGTCCTACTATACTGCCAATAGCAGAAATATTCTAGAATTGTAAATGAGTACTGTTGTATATGGAGGCAACCACACAAAGACCACACATGATTTAATCATCTATTTATTTATAAGCGGTTAAGGTCAATTTTGGCATCTATGGCTATATCGTCACAACACATATTTAACTGGTTAAGTGCTAGAGTCACTATCAGGGCTTTCACAAAAATGAGGATACCAGAGCAAAAACCCGACATATTTCATATTCAGTGAAATGCAAATAATATTTTGTTTATATACATTTTTTATTACAAATTATTGTAGAGGGCTGATGGGTTCTCTTCAATAATTTGTAGTAAAACAAATTTTGAATAACACATTCAGACCACCCAAAAGAACCTAGCCCTTAACCAGTTAAGTACAAAGTCGAGTTTAGAAAATCATTTGTATCTGTGTTGCTCACAGCACAGGACAACAGGTGTTTGTTATCAGATGCACGAAAACAATTTTTTCTCCCCACAAATCATTGGGGTCCTACAGAGAATTTTGATCGGCTCACGACATCGCTCTGTCAAACAAGACTGAATTGGTTAACTTCCTTGCTACAGGCCTGGCATTCTGAAAAATGCAGGAAGGCACAAAATCGCTCTCCTCAATCAGCTCAGGAGAGCAATTAGCTTTACACAACATTTTAAGTATCCAGTTGAACGAACTCATTGAAACTGAAACCAACAGACAACATCAGTGATTTTATTAACTTTACTAAGGTAAAGCGAAATCTCTTAGACATATAGATGTCTCACTCAACAACCGAACACACACTTGACAAGACCTGTGTGTGTACCCAGACCTGTTGTCCAAGAAAGTCATACACCTACCACTACCACTTTCAACCCCCCAAGGGGGGTTGAAGGTGGTAGTGGTAGGCATATGACTTTCTTGGACAACAGGTCTGCTTGAATCTACAGTCACATCCTGGTGCAAGTGCTTCAAGTGACAGAATAGTAGTAATGGTAGTATATTATAGTGTCAATATTCCTTGAATAATTACCCCTCAAACTGTGATGTTAGGTGTTGAACTTGAAACTGACAGAAACAAAAAATATTGCTGTGACCCATTTTGCTTCAAATGATTGCAACTGTGTTTGGGTATGGTTGCAGCCATTACCTTTTACCACTAAATCACTTTCAAAACGAAATTATGTGATGTTATGTGTTTTGCTTTACAACAAAAATTTAATGTGAGCATAATACATGTAATCTCAATCATCCCAGACCAAAATATTTAGGAGGGCAATTTTTCGCTCTCCTTAATTCTTTCAGGAGGGCAGTAAGGTGAGCTAAAAAATCGCTTTTCTGAAATTGCCAAGCCTGTGGCTATGTCAAGGAAAAAAACCTGCATGAAGTAAAAACAATGTTAAGTCATCTGCATGTGTGTACATGTATTCGCAGCAGTTATTAACATACAATTAATCAGAGGACCTAAGAGTGAATTTCACCTGGAGCTAATAAGCAAAGTGAGAAATATTTATGGGTACAGTACAGCAGCTGCCGTGGACTGGTCACTTTCCACAGACAAGCTTGGCATTCTTAAAAATGCAGGAGGGCTAAAAATCGCCCTCCTCACATAGCCTAGGAGAGCGATTAGCTCTCCTCAAGCCTACAAAAGCTAAAAGTGGCAAAATAAAGTTGTACTACAGTTAAAACTAGAAGTCCTGTCATGAAATGCGCACAAATAGCATGTTGATCTGCGCGTTAATCTACGTGTGAGAACCACAATAAGGCTATCAAATTCTGTACATATGGCCTGTGCACAAGTAATGTTTCAGCCAATGGACCTCCGGGTATCCCGGAGGTCCATTTGCTGAAACATTGCCTGTGTTTGCTATGAGTAACCAGGAGAACCTGATGTGCTTTGGATGTCATTCGATATGGTAATAGCGTGCAATTCCAATGCGCAATTAAGCCCAGATAAGCACACAGTTCATGACAGGACTTTTAGTTTTAACTGTATTTAATGGCAGTGTGAATTCTGCCTAGTGGGCTTTGTACATTTTATTTGGTGCTGCTACCAAGGTAGTCTCTGTGAGACAGCTACACTGCTCCTCCCACACCTGGAGGTGTGAGAGGGGCAATATGGCCACCTTGCAGAGACCACTAACATAGCAGAGATCTGAAAAGATATGGGTTTTAGGAATAGGCTGTTGTGGTAATCATTATTTTCTGAGGCTAGTAGGGCTATTTTTCTCTCTCCTCAATTTTTTGAAGGCGAGAAGTAAGCGAGCGAATAAATCGCTCTCCTGAAAATACCAGGTCTACACAGGTGAGCAATATTTCCACGGGAGCAATATTAGATTCCAAACATTAATTATAGGTACAACCCGACGCTTCATTAATTAAAATTTTGCTGAGGATGATTTTGATTACCTATTAAATGCATGCGTGGACATCAATGACAAGGCGCAAATTACTACCAGTCCACTGCGACTGTACTGTACAAGAGCCTTAAGCATTTGTCAAAACTTAAAACTGGACAGATGTTTTAGTATATTTCTTGTGAAAAAACCTTCATTTTATGTTTTTACCTTAACTCTTTCAATGTTTTTCCAGCCCAGAAACACAATACGTCATAATTTTATTAAGCAGGATGGCTACAAAGTGAACATGTGTGGTAGAACAAAAAAATATTTTCAACGTGCAGCCTGAAGGCTGCTCTACACCCAAATTATGAATATGGACTCTGCCAATTTTTGCCATTTAACTGGCATAAAAGATACCACCAGTGTTCAAGGGGTTAAGCACTCCTTTAATGAGATTTTATAAAGCAGATGCATGTAGTTAAATATACAACAATCAATGAATAAACCTCCATCTGCAGTTTATTGCCTTCAAGCAAATTTGTCTGAGATGCTTTCAAAATATAAAATACACAACACTGCAGCTACAGGATGCAGGGTCATTTAGTGCGGATACACTTACACAGTCATTTGAAGTACAATCACTTTCTTCATCTGCAGGTATGCTATCAGTTAGTTACCTGTTTGACTTCATCAATCACATTTTTTTTTACTTTATGGTGCAGGAAGCAAATGACGCAAGAAAAACACTGTTTTATTTTCATTTGTTTTTCTTCACCTAAAACAAATCGTATTCCGACTCCCACTTGCCAAAAATGATATTCCACTCCCAGCATCGTATTCCACTCTCAGTGATGGGAGACTTTTTTTATGATTGTTTACAAATCGGTTTAGTTGAATCAATTATAAAAGGTTGTTTTGGGAAAACAAATAGGAAAATAAAATAAATACAAAAGTCACTGCTGTGATTTGAGTACGATTTTACCCTCTCATGAGCAGCGTGGATTATTTCACTCGGCTAAGGCCTCATGAAATAAGCCTCTATCCGCCACTTGAGGATAAAAATCGTACTTGAATCCAAGCAGTGAACTACTGTCTATTTCTTCCAACTCCTGCATTAATCGTACCTCTCTTTGAAGTTGATAAAAATGAAGTTCAAGTCAGTTGACCAACCTCAAGTAAACAGCGAAGACGATCCTCTTTTAGGTACATTCAAAGCTTTGATGTTCTGAACTTTTGAACCGTCAGTGTAATAATCAAGACCGGTCGGCAGTTTCGAACTTTGCAACTGCCGACCAGTCTTGATTATTACACTGACGGTTGAAAAGTTCAGAACATCAAAGCTTTGATGAATGTACCTGAAAGACAAATGCTTCCAATGGCTTCTTGGGGTTTAACATCGATGTTCCTAACTCTTTATCTTTAGAAACAATAGTTTTTTCATCAAATTTTCTTTTAATTATTAAACATCTAAAACAGGATACAATTTACCGATTATTCGACAACGAAAAATACTAATCGATTTCGCCTTGACCGATCAACAATCGATTAATCGTGACAGCCCTAGGTGAGACAGATCTTTCTCTCACCCACTTCATGCATGTCTCATGTGAGAAGGTCATGTGAGATGGATGTCTATCTCACATGACCGGCTTATGAGCATATTTAATGAGTGCACAGACTATTTAATCATTGCATGTTCTCCTGTAAACAAACAACATGGTGTCTGTCACATTTCAGAAATAGCAGATGAACGCTTGTCAAAGAAAATAGAAATGAAAACACAGACCGCAAAACCAATGGACACTTCACACTTTTATATGAATTTTGGGGTGAATGCCATTATGAGTGGCAAGAGCTGCACAAAATTCCTGTCAAAAGGTTATGCAAATACATTGCAGACTGACGTCAACAGTATGTGTCAATGTTCATTTCACTACAAATCCTTAAACCATGTCTTGCCAGCGTTGAGATTTAATTTTCGTGATATATACCTGTGGTATAAACAGAACTTTTATGTGCTCTTTTGAATAAGCAAATCAGGTTTTTTTTCAGAAATGGACAACAAAATTGTTCGTTGTAGCTGCACGTGCCCCTGGATTACTTTTGATAATGACATTATGGGGGAGGGGTGAGATGGGGAAATCTTACCCTCGGGCCAAGATATTTAGTGAGGACACTCGGGTAAGATTTCCCCATCTCAAACCCTCACCCATAAGGAGTAATAATAATGTTATGCAACCCTTGTGATCAACCTCAATTGAATATTCAATGATTGCCAAGCTATTTATTCACTGTCTGCATTTTGTAAACAAACATGGCAACCTGCCCGATTTGCTTCAAGTGATGCAGGTCCCATCCCAAACCACTCAAGGATGATTTTTCTACCATCACACACCAAATGATGTCATGAAAATCAATAATTTAAAAATGACGTCACAGGAATGTCAGCTACTTCAACTCGCTTAAGTGCATTAACCCTCGCTGTTGTGATGTTTTCCTAGTATATACCATGCAGAGCTTTTTGCGAATATGCAATGTATTTTTCTCTACAATCAATCAGCAGAGCAGTAAATTTTTATCACACTGTTTGATTTCAATGACATCATGTCAGGTTTGGTAGGAGAAAAATTTTCTTTTGAGTGGTGTGGGGGTTGGGTGGATAAATCTCAACCTTGGGGTAAGATATCTCTGACTGGGTCATATAAATTTCCCCAAGGGCGAGATTGACCCATCTCATCTTCACATCACTTGAGGATAACAATAATCTTTCCAAATGAGCAGTTGGAACACACTGGAGAATAGAGCTGGAAAACATTTTTTATCTAGTCATTAAGGGGGGCACAGTGGCTCAGTAGGAAGAGGTGCAGGCTGCAAGACGAGAGATAGTTGGTTCAAATCCCACCTGCAGCAACCGCATTGTGTCCTTGGGTAAGACACTTCACCCCCATTGCCCATGTGTGTTCATGGTGGCGTTGTGTACTAATATGTACTGAATGCCGATGGTGCACCTGTCTTCAACCAATGATGAAAGAACCTTAGTGAGCATGCTCACATACCCCACGCGCCCCGATATTTCAAGCTCTAATCATTTTTTAAAAATAAACATAGATTCTAGGAATACTGCAGAAAACAGTGTTCTGTAGTTTCAACAGTATTGAAAGAATTCAAGCAGAGAAAAAGCCCGGAAAACTGTAATTTTGATGAACTTTTCAAAGTCTATGGGGCCGTAATTTTGGTAAAAATCAGTGGAGCGGAACAAAACCCAAACTTGTTCTGTAGGCCACCATGTTAGGCTAACATATCAAAAACAGCTCAATATCTGGAAACGTGTAGGAAAAAAGTCCGGAAAACTGTAATTTTGATGAACTTTTCAAAGTTCAAGGGCCGTATTTTTTGTAAAAATCAGTGGAGCGGTACAAAATGCAAACTTGATCTGTAAGCCACCATGTCAGACTAACATACCAAACATCAGCTCAATATCTGGAAGCGTGTAGAAAAAAAGTCCGGAAAACTGTAATTTTAATGCATTTTTCAGAGTCCAAGGGTTGTAATTTCGGTAAAAATCAGTGGAGCGGAACAAAATGCAAACTTGTTCTGCAGGCCACCATGTTAGACTACCATACCAAAAATCAGCTCAATATCTGGAAGCGTGTAGGAAAAAAGTCTGCAAAACTGTAATTTTGCTGAACTTTTCAAAGTTCAAGGGCCGTAATTTTTGTAAAAATCACTGGAGCGGAACAAAATGCAAACTTGATCTGTAGGCCACCATGTTAGACTAACATACCAAAAATCAGCTCAATATCTGGAAGCGTGTAGAAAAAAAGTCCGCAAAACTGTAATTTTGATGAATTTTTCAGAGTTCAAGGGCCGTAATTTCGGTAAAAATCAGTGGAGCGGAAAAAAATGCAAACTTGATCTGTAGGCCACCATGTTAAACTCACATACCAAAAATCAGCTCAATATCTGGAAGAGTGTAGAAAACAAGTCCGGAAAACTGTAATTTTGATGAATTTTTCAGAGTCCAAGGGCTATAATTTCGGTAAAAATCAGTGGAGCAGAAAAAAATGCAAACTTGATCTGTAGGCCACCATGTTAGACTCACATACCAAAAATCAGCTCAATATCTGGAAGCGTGTAGAAAAAAAGTCCGGAAAACTGTAATTTTGATGAATTTTTCAGAGTCCAAGGGCCGTAATTTCGGTAAAAATCAGTGGAGTGGAAAAAAATGCAAACTTGATCTGTAGGCCACCATGTTAGACTCACATACCAAAAATCAGCTCAATATCTGGAAGCGTGTAGAAAAAAAGTCCGGAAAACAAGTAGGACTGATGGACTGACGGACTGACCAGTCAAAAAAATTATACCCCAGCAACTTCGTTGCGTGGGGTATAATAACCGTGCTTGTGTGGAGTTGGTATGTTGGGAAGCTGCCAGTTGCTCACCATTGCTCAGTGGTTCTCTCGAGGTACTTCGGCTTCCTCCACCCGTAAAACAGTCATGGTCATCATTAGCCATTGTGCAGAAATATGTGACCTTACACACCAATAAATAAATATCTAGTCATCAAATTCCTTGAATTTTGAAAATAAAAAAACGAGCAATGCAAAGCATGATATATGCCTCCCAAGTGCATGGTGCCAGGGTTGGTATGAAGGTGAGTTTTGGCAATACGGGATGTGGATAGGAAAAAAGGGCTTTTGCTTCCCCTTTCCAACCCCCAGCCCCAGGGCAAGGGGCAGCTGCCACCCTGCTTCTGACACCATTGCCAGAGCCCAAGAAGTCACCTTTTGATCACGGTCCTGTATATGTATCGTCCCTTGAGAGCAACAAGGTTTCATCTGCAAATGGTGCAAGTGGTACCTTGTTGCACTCAAGGGGCAATATAGTAGTCACCATGGACTGAAGGATTATGAAATAAGACAAGAATTGTGATAATTGGGAATATGTTAATTTCTGTTCCCTGTATGCAATGTTTTCACTAAAAATAATCTGAGGTGTAGACTGTCTTAAAGAACTGAGGGGTTGGTGAATTTTTCAGAGTTCAAGGGCCTTCACAGTTAATGTATGTGACCCTCACAGTTAATGTATGTCAACCAAAGTTACCAAGTTACAGTGAAATTATTCCAAAACGAGTCATCCTATCAAGTTACAATGAAATCCCTCCATATTAAATATGACCTGTAGATTGTGCTAAAAGTTTTTGGGTTTCAGGCTTGGGCAGCCATCGTGGTTGACAGATCATGACCAAAAGGGGACATTCTCATCTAGATATGATACAGAGTCATCCTACCAAGTTACCATGAAATCCCTTCATAAACACGACCTGAAGACTATGCTGAAGGTTTTTTTGTTTTTGGGCTCGGGCAGCCACCATCTATGGTTGACCGATCGTGACCAAAAGGGGATGTCCTCATCTAGACATTATACTGAGTCATCCTACTAAGCTACAATGAAATCCCTTCATAAATGTGACCTGTAGTCTGTGCTAAAGGTTTTAGGGTTTTGAGCTCAGGCAGCCCTCATGGCTCAATGATTGTGACAAAAAGGGGATGTTCTCATCTAGACATTATCTGGAGTCATCCTACCAAGTTACAATGAAATCCCTTCATAAATATGACCTGTAGACTGTGTTAAAGGTTTTCAGGCTTCAGTCCCCTGTTGCCATCACAGTTGATCAATTGCAACCAAAAAGGGGACGTTCTCATCTAGACATTATATGGAATTATCCTACCAAGTTACAATGAAATCTCTCCATAAATACGACCTGCAGACTGTGCTAAAGGTTTTCAGGTTTTGGGCTTAGGCAGTTGTCACAGTTAACAGATCATGACCAAATGGGGAAGTTCTCATCTGGACATCATATGGAATCATCCTACCAAGTTACAATGAAATCCCTCCATATTAAATATGATCTGTAGTATGTGCTAAAAGTTTTTGGGTTTTGGGCTTGGGCAGCCATCACGGTTGACAGATCATGACCAAAAGGGGACGTTCTCATCTAGATATTACAAAGAGTCATCCTACCAAGTTATCATGAAATCCCTTCATAAATACGACCTGTAGATTGTGATAAAGGTTTTCAGGTTTTGGGCTCAGGCACTCATTATGGTTGACCGATCGTACCCAAAAGGGGACATTCTCATCTAGACAGGACCTCAACTTGCATATGAAATTTTGTGACAATCAGACAAGCATTACGGGGTGTAGCCTGTGCTGAAGAAAAATGTGAATAGACTCACAGACTAACAGACTTCCACACGCGTAATGGCAATAGCTTATCTTGACTTTGTCGAGTGAAGCTAAAAATCGTCATCAGCAAAATTTTAATTAATGAAACACCGGGTTGTTCCTATGATTATTCCTATAATTTGCATTTGGAATCTGATATTATTGAATCCATGAAAATAGTGCCCATCCATGCAAAGTCATGCCAGACTATGGCAATCGTACTCTATGTATATCGGATTATACTTGAAACCATTCCTGGGCCCATTCCAAGCAGCAGATGGGATGAAAAATTGTCTATAACTTTAAGAGAGGAGGGAAAGTTACTAGTAATCTTATTTCATTAATAACTAGCCATGTAAAGACAGGGCTTAACACAAATTTCCTCATATTATGTAGTTCATAAAAGAGTGGGTTTGATAAGGGTCACCTAATGGCACTAAAAGTAAATTGCTGACAATGGTGATTTACATACACTATTGTATCATAATATTCGAGAAACCCTGTTTTTCATTCATGACACAAAATAGACTGCCTCTTTCATCAAGGATTTTCTTTACAAGTTTACAATACCCTCAGGATCTACATAGATAGGCAAACTGTTTGAAGTCTTCCTTGACATAATCAAGAAAAGGGGTGGTACACAAACTTAGAAGAACATGGTAGTTATGTGAAGAGCTGAACATTAATTCAGCCACTTGTTTACAAAAATCTCTATGTATTGGTTGGGACAAACTGGACTGGATCCAAAACTATAAATTAACCCTTTACCCAACATCGATTTTTAGAAATCTTAGGCCCCAAAAAATGGTTTTTGATGTTAAGCAATCCCTCATGGAAATTGAACCCCCCTCATCGAACATTTGCATTGGCTTGCACTGACTTCTAAAATTAGTATGAAATCATTAGACCTTAAAACTTAACCCTTTACCTAACATGAAAAGCAGACGACACTTGCAAAAAAAATTCTTGAATAACTATTTTTTTTCATTTTTTGTCTCAAAAACATAGGTTATGACCCCTCGTTGGAACGAGCTCGACGAGCTCGTTCCAACGAGGGGTCATAACCTATGTTTTTGAGACAAAAAATGAAAATATTTTGAAAATTAGTTGGCGATATTTGAGAATAGCGCTGGCCGGTTTTGGCCGTTACGTTGGGTAAAGGGTTAATCTTTTTTGAGTGATGTATTGTCATTTGCACCAGGCATGTCAACCGGTACCTGTACCAGTACCACCAATCCTAACTGAACGAGGGTAAATAAGCAGATAATTGTGTATGGCTCACTTGCACGACATGCATTCAACTTGTTTGTGAATGAACTTATGAAAACACTCTAAAGGTGCATGTTCTGTCTGCACCACAACCTCGATAAGGCCGATCATTTTGACTTTTCAAACGTGGCATTCAAGACAAGATGCTCCAGGGGGCCTGAGGGCGCTCACCTGACAGGCACCAAATCATGTGTGCCAAGCATGACATGATGTGCAGTACAATTTATTGGAAATGAATATGTGCCTTTAACTTAAACAAGAGGCCCCAGGGGGCCTGAGGGTGCTCACCTGACATGGTAGACTAAATATATTGATTTCAACAAGTTGCATCTGCCCCTCCTAAGAAAAGCTGATACCAAATATCCAAAGATGACCAGTGGATCAAAAAAAAAAGAAGATTTTTAAAGAATATTCCTCATATTGAACTAAGTTATAAGTCGGGCTTGAATCTCCCCTCCCCCCCCCCCCCCTCCCCAACCCCCCAACCCCCAAGGATACTGCAAACCAAATGTCAAAACATTCTGACTGTTGGATCTGAAGAAGATTTTAAAAGAAAATTCCTCATTTTGAACTAAGTTACAATTCGAGCTCCCACAGTGAGCCCAAATATGGACCTAGGGACATGGCTTGAACAAACTTGAATCTTACCCCCCTAAGGATGCTGCATACCAAATATCAAAAGCATTCTGACCGCTGGATCTGAAGGAGAAGCTTTTTAAAGAAAATTCCTCATTTTGAACTAAGTTATAATTCGAGCTCCCACAGTGAGCCCAAATATGAACCCAGGGACTTGGCTTGAACAAACTTGAATCTCACCCCCCTAAGCATGCTGCATACCAAATATCAAAAGATTCTTATTGGTAGATCTGAAGAAGAAGATTTTTAAAGAATATTCCTCATACTGCACTAATTTAAACATTTGGGCTCCCATAGAGAGTGCAAATATGAACCCAGGGATTTGATTTCAATAAACATGTGAAACAATCTTCCAAAGATGTTATATGTGAAATCTGAAAGCTTTTGGAGCAGTGATTTGGGAGAAAAGTAGTCTTAAATGTTTTTCCTATTACCCGCGGTGTTAAACAATGCTGACTCAGCACTTTCTCAAAGTCCCCAAAAAGTACCCCATGATAAAACCGATCACAATTTTTTTTTACCATTCGATTCTGTTGGTCCTAGGGAAGCGTCACACCAAATAAGAATTCTCAGTGCTGTGTAGTCTTGGAGTTATGGGCGTTTTAATGTTTTTCTACTTTTAGCTCCCGCAGTTCCCATGGGGCGACGGGAAAAAAATTTGGGCATAAATTAAGTACTTATGAACCAATAAGCCCTCATATCAAATTTGGTTCAAATCTGCCTCTTGGTTTTGAAAATAGAAATTTTGGGTGGGGCGAAAATTCTCGCCCCTCCCATAACGAAGAAAAATATAGCTCCTCAAACTTCTCTTGAACAAATCTGAGTCTACACCTCAAAAGGAAGCTGCATACCAAATATCAAGTCTCTGCTACTGCTGGTTCATGAGAAGATTTTTTAAGATTTAAGCACACTTTTTGGGTGTGGCCCTACCGAAGTGTGAGGCAACTTGATTTGAACAAAATCAAATTGCGATGTCATAACAAACTATTATCTCAAATATCAATTAAACTGGTTCAGCGGTTTGGGAGGAGAATACACAAACACCATGTTGTCTGACGCCGGACGATGGACGGTGAGTGATCACTATAGCGTGGGTGATCACTATAGCTCTCCTGACTGAAAGTCAGGTGAGCTAACAATGAAAGCGCCGTCATTGGCTATTTCAAAAAAATTATTCTGTGGCGACATCAAAGTAATCAGAAAGCATGATCTTCATGCCTTATGATTACTTTGATTTTGTGGCAGAATAATTGGTATGATGCCATGTTTGTCTTGTGATCTTCGGGACTGGGGCAGTTTAAATGCGAATTTCTCCCACCTGATTACGATATGTCACCCAATTGTTGATTTGTCCCAGTACCGGTACCAATTTTGGTGGGACAGGCTCTGTCCCATCCCAGTACTGGTTATGTTGGTACTGGCTGTACTTTGACATGCCTGATTTGCACATGTTTTCAACAAAGCATGGTTACAGTGTCTTAATTAATTATATATTTTTTGTAAACATCCAGATTGCTCTGTTCTGCAGAAAATATCTCATAATATGTGGACAGTATTTATTTTTCGAAAGAGGTGCTTACAAATATAATGAAACACAATTCTGTGGATGTGTTTCATATTTGTGAAGTGAAATTGTTTGGTCTGTATGACTTTGCCTTGTTGCAAATTATGGGAGTGCTTTTAGCACTCTCCCATAAATTGCAAAAAGGCAAAAACAATCGGACAAATTTTTCCGATCAAAAATAATTTAATACTCCCCCAGTTATCAAGAAGAAAAAACAAACGTCTTCCTCTCACAGTGATTTGAAAAGCAGGCTCATTAAATCGTCAGATGTGTACCCACACGTGCAACTAGTAGAAAGCTGTATGACGGAGGGCCACCCCGGATGCCGACATAATGTACAAAATACATGGTATGGGTACATATTTATTTATTATTTATTTATTTATTGGTGTTTAAGGTCACATACTTATGCACAATGGCTAAACGTGACCGTGACAGTTTGACGGGTGGAGGAAGCCAGAGTACCCGGAGAGAACCACCGAGCAACGACGAGCAGCTGTCAGCTCTCCAACATCGTAACTCTGAACTCTGCGCCGCAGCACAGGCAGGGTTAGAGTGGTTGAAGACATGCGCACCATCGACGTGCAGTACGCCTCAGTACACAGCGTCATCGTGCCCCCATGTAGGCATTCGAGGTGAAGTGTCTTGCCCAAGGACACAACGCGGTTGCCGCAGGTGGGATTCGAACCGAGGACCTCTCGGCTTGCAGCCTGCACCTCTACCAACTGAGCCACCGCGCCCCCCGTATGGGTACATATAGAAATGGATTGGAGGAGTGCCTAATTTGATGGATAAAGGGTTAATATCTCCGGATTAAATTATTAGATTCACATAAAAAAACTATACAGCACAGCACATCAGTAACCTGAATACATATATAAAGTAACCTGATAATCGAATTAATATTTTTTGAGTTATCGCATGCCGAAGAAATGGATCGGAGGAGTTCTCAATTTGAAGGATAAAGGGTTAATATCACAGGATCAAATTATCAGATTTACACCAAAAACTATACAGCTCGGCACATCAGTAACCTGAACACATATATGAAGTAACATGACAATCGGATTGATATTTCTTGAGTTATCTCATGCCAAAGGGATTGGAGGAATTTTCAATTAGAAGGATAAAGGGTTAATATTTCAGGATCAACCTATCAGATTTACACCAAAAACTATACAGCTTGGCACATCAGTAACCTGCACACAAATATAAAGTAACTCGACAATCCAAGCAATATTTTTCAAGTTATCGAATGCCGAAGGCATTGGAGGAATTTTCAATTTGAAGGATAAAGGGTTAATATCTCAGGATCAACATATCAGATTTATACCAAAAACTTTTCAGCTTGGCACATCAGTAACCTAAACACAAATATAAAGTAACTTGACAATCCAAGCAAAATTTTTCAAGTTATCGAATGCAAAAGGGATTGGAGGAATTTTCAATTTGAAGGATAAAGGGTTAATATCTCAGGATCAAAATAACAGATTTACACCAAAAACTATACAGCTCGGAACATCAGTAACCTAAAGATATATATAAAGTAACATGACAATTGGATTGATACTTTTTGAGTTATCTCATGCCAAAGGGATTGGAAGAATTCTCAATTTGAAGGATAAAGAATTAATATCTCAGGATCAAATTATCAGATTTACACCAAAAACTATACAACTTGGCACATCAGTAACTTGAATACAAATATAAAGTAACTTGACAATCCAAGCAATATTTTTCAAGTTATCAAATGCCAAGGAAATGGATATGGATGCTGGATGGACGGACGGAGAGATGGATGGATGGACGGACGGACGGACGGACGGACGGACGGATGGATGGACGGACAGACAGACAGACAGACAGACAAAGGATGGAAGAAGGACGGAGGGCCACTCCGGATGCCGGCATTATGTGTACCATACATAGTATGGGTACACATAATGAAAGTGTCAATGACACTGTAGCTCAACTTGTCAAGACAAAGACATGTACATGTATAGTATGTGACACAGCCATGACAAACATCTAGGTAATGACCTGATAACAAAGGTACATATAAAGTATTGTAACGGTCTGTACATAAATACTGACCGTTGCCTGTAACAAATGTATAGGTAAAGTATTGTAAAGGTGGGTGACAGTCAGTTGCTAAACTAGAAAAAAATCTTTGAGTCCCAGAGTGGGTCTGACTGAACCCCAAAATATTTGTTCTCATAGCACAGTGATAACAAAGGCACCCCAAAACACACTCATTCCTGTCCCAAGGTGAAACAAAGGTACCCAAGAAGAAGTTTCGTGAAGATCAGTTCACAAATATGAGCTGTGTAGAAGTTGTGACAAAAAACTGATTTGACCTAATTTCGGTACAAAATGGCCACCGGCAGCCATCTTGAATTTTGGACCGCACCCAGAAACACTCGTTCTCATCCCAAGGTGATAACAAAGGTACCCAAGAAGTTTTGTGAAGATCGGTTCATAAATACAGCCTCTAGCCCGAGCTGTATTGACATGTGCACTTACAGTGTATAAGTAGCACTGAATAAATCAAAGTTCATCTAATTTGCATAATTTCTGCACGCGAAAAAAAAACATACTAGATGTGACGTATTCCATGTTACTGAACATTCATACAAAATTTTTTTCAAATCAGAACTTTCATACAGAAGTTCTGTACAAAAGACTAGATGCACTAATTTTGGTACAAAATGGCTGCTGGTGGCCATCTTGAATTTCGGACCACACCCAAAAACACTCGTTCTCATCCCATGGTGATAACAAAGGTACCCAAGAAGTTTCGTAAAGATCGGTTCATAAATACGGCCTCTAGCCTGAGCCGTACAGAAGTTGTGTACAAAAAACTGATTAGACCTAATTTCGGTACAAAATGGCCACTGGCAGCCATCTTGAATTTTGGACCGCACCCAGAAACACTCGTTCTCGTCCCAAGGTGATAACAAAGGTACCCAGGACGTTTCGTGAAGATCGATTCATAAATACAGACTATAGCCTGAGCCGTATTGACAAGTGTACTTACTGTGTGTAAGTAGCACTGAAAAAATCAAAGTTCATCTAATTTGCATAATTTCTGCACGAGAAAAAAACCCGTATTATATGTGATGTATCCCATGGTACTAAACATTCACACAAAAAATTATTCAAATCAGCACTTTCATATGGAAGTTCTGTGCAAAAATCTGATTGCACCAAATTTTGTACAAAATGGCTGCCATCGGCCATCTTGAATTTCGGACCGGACCCAAAAACACTCGTTCTCGTCCCATGGTGATAGCAAAGGTACCCAAGGAGTTTCGTAAAGATCGGTTCATAAATACGGCCTCTAGCCCGAGCCGTATTGGCATTTGCACTTACAGTGCTGAAAGTAACACCAAAAAACATCAAAGTTAGTCTAATTTGCATAATTTATGCACGAGAAAAAAACCCGTATTATATGTGATGTATCCCATGGCACTAAACATTCATACAAAAAATTATTCAAATCAGAACTTTCATATGGAAGTTCTGTACAAAAAACAGATTTCTACATCGTCGGTACAAAATGGTGGCTGGCAGCCATCTTGAATTTTGGACCGCACCTGAAAACACTCGTTCCCGTCCCAGGGTCATAACAAAGATACACAAGAATTTTCGTAAAGATCGGTTCATAAATACGACCTCTAGCCCGAGCCATAGCCAATTGTTGACGTACGGACAGACGGACAGACGGACGGATGGACGGACAGACGGACGACAAGCCATGACAATAGCTCAAATTTGACTTCGTCAAAGTTGAGCTAAAAATGAATTGCTCAAGAACCAATGTATAATTTTATTTGGCCTTACAGATAAAGTAGTGTTTTTCTTGCTTAGATTACAATTTGCAACATGTTTACACCAGTGTGTGGAGATTCAATAGATAAAATATTGTGAAATCAACTCCAAATGAAAAAAAAAAAAAAAAATAGCATCTCGATATGCAAATGTCATATTTTATTTTCAACAGGTGAGACTCTACAGTGCTGTGGATAGGAAAGCAGACAGAGAACTTTGACCATGTGGCCCAAAGTGGTGATTCTCTCTCTGCTTTTGTGATGACTCCGCTGTCTATTTCAATAATAACTTGAAATCAATATTTTTTCTAGAACACCACTTGTGACTCCCCAGTGGAATGATGTTATTAGTTACACAGTTTGTTGGTGGCCTAATATGGTATATATGGTGTCAGTTAATTTCATATTGGATGAGAGCAAAGCTCGAGTCCAATATGGAATTAACTGACACCATATATACCATATTAGGCCACTAACAAACTATGTAACGAACATATCTTACTGACTGCTGCATCGATGCACAGAACTGATAACAACAGCGATCAAAATTAAATGAGAGAATTCTCACAATGTGTTCACGTGCCTTTGCCTTGTTACAATTTATGGGAGAGTGCCTACAGGCACTCTCCCAAAAATTGTAACAAGGCAAATTCATACATACCAAACAGTTTCATTTCGAAGGTTACATGACAAACATCCACAGAATATGAAGCCTTTTAAGTTGCCTAACCTACACTTCAGACCAAATATGGGCTTCCAACACTCAATCTTTCAACTTGAAGCGTTTATCGGCTGCCGCCATTTTGAATAATCAATGAACAAAGGGGAGATTACCCATAGCTGTCAGCGTATATTGATATTGACAGGCATTATATGGTTTTATATGCAGTCTGCATGTGACGTCTTTGAACCAATGAAATTCCCAGATACTTGTAGGAGGTAAGTATTGATAGACATACAGCAACAACAGAAAATACTGAAAAAATTGAAAACACTTCAAAAACCCTGCTGGGCATTGTCATCACTAACATTCTGGAGATGAAATCCGGTGAAAAAGCGTTATAGGCCTCAATTATGACATCGGAACTGATACGTCTTTGGTTAATAATTTTAAACAGTTTTATTTTGTGAGGTTATTTTGATTTACTGTAAGTAGCCTTTAGCCGATCTGATCACTTATTTCCACTGAGCAACGTTTGATGTATCTGTCAACATGTTTACAGACACAATTGCACAGAATCTATTTTTAGATCACTGATTGTTTATTTCGGTCACACTTATTTACTTTAAATTGGACAGAATCATCTAGAAACTTATTGATGTGATTTAATTCAGCCAATCAGCAATTAGTGGATCAAATTTTCTCTTTCGGGAACTTTCCATTTGAGGAGTATATCAGCCTCTGTCAGCAGACTGTTGAAAATTCATCTGATGTTTTTTATCTCATATACAGCATTCAGAAGTGACAATTGTTTATACATTCAGCATTCACTGAACATTGGAGATTATTATTATTGGAGACAGTGCATTATTAGATAGCAGCTGAGAATATTAATATTCTGGGTAATAAATATGTGACATTTCTGTCAACATGTACTGAAAAAGTGTTTCCAAATTTTTGAAGAGACTTTTTTCTTCCTGTGAAACAGGATTTACTCTTGTGAAAAGCCAGGATTCTCCTGGAATATTTTAAAATCACCTCTGTGGAGCCAATACTTGTTGATATTAATTCCATTTGAATTTTAGTGAGTGCTTTATTGGAATTTATTGGATACTGCAGGATATTTTAGCAAACTTTTCATTACAATTTACTGGATACTGTTGCTGCAGAACATTCTAGGACATTCATTACAATACCATCTGGAAGGTTTCATCATCATACCTGATAGTGGTTTCTATTAAACTATATTTTGGACTAAGTATTTCTGTTTTATTTTTTTGTAAACCATGCAGTGTAAGATATTGCACCATTTTTCTTTAAAATTATTATTTTTTTATCAAATTTTATAATAGTTAAATTGTGAAGTTATTATTGTTCATTCTCAAATTTCTTTCTGTTACAATTATTATTTATTACACACTGTAGCATATAGTTTTCTGGAAATATATGTTTTTACTTTTGAGTCCTCTCTTCTGAAACATATCTGGAATATAGTGCATCTGGTAATAAATATAATATGGTTTAGTCCGTGCTAAAACTCAAAAAAAAAAAAATACATATCTGGAAAGCACTCCAGATAATTCTAAACTGGGCACCAAATCCTATACATTCAAAGCTGTTTTGCTGCTGCTTCTGCGGCCATGACCAGCACAATGTACCTGCACAATTCATGCTATTATAAAGGAGCATAACTCTTGGATGAAGTCTTTTCTTGTAATTTTGCACTTTAAATATCTGCATATGTGGCAGATATACGATAACTTTCATGACTATCTGTCAACTTTTGGTGGAGTTATTGCAAATTTATGATTCAGGATGGTTAGACAGGTTGATGGTAGACCTGAAAATAAGCAGTCTGACATTTGCAGAATGAGGTCCTCAAGAGGGTGAATTTGATGATGCTATCCCATACAGTGGGCCAATTTATCCTCTGAGTACCTCTTTCTGTTTAGTTTTGAGACCCTGATTCAGATTGAGGTTCACAGAAGTTAAATATAGTGATGCTACCCTGCTGTGTAGGATAGCATCACTAAATTCACCCTCTGGGGATCTCATTTTGCAGATGACAGTCTTGTTTATTTTCTGGCTTGGTTGACGGGATGCATGTAATCCAGTATGCACCATCAATGTCTTTGGGAATTGGGGTATAAAAATGTTCAATACGAGATTCAAAGTGCTGCAGTCTATGAGCCAAGTTTTTTCTCGAGATGCTAGATTATTGAAGATGACAATGCTTCAAGAGTGACACAAAAACGGATGTCTGGAAAAGAAAAGAACAAATTACCCAAATAATAAGTTAACCTTTTGAGGCAATGTGTATCACCATCCAGATAATGGAGTAGTGTGAACCAATTTTCATCCCAAGAGTAATTGAGTTCATAATGTCTCAGTACACAAAATTCCTGATGAACTGAGGTAAGAGAAAATTGTGTCACAATATAAATAGGTAACTTGGAATTAATTAAAATCTGTTAATGTTGTGAAAGTTTACCTTGAGTAAATGTTTGTTGACCCATTTTGTGAAGGTTTTCTTCTGCACAGCATCTCTTTCATCTATAAAGATAAAAATAAAACAACAATTAATTAGAAAGCATTCTAATTTAAATATCAATTGATTACACTGGTAGGAAGTCCACATCCCTGGATACTAAGTTTTAAAAAATCTCTTAGTTGGTAGAGGGATGGAAGATTAAATTTGGGCTTTATTTTGAAATCCAGGTACCACATCTTAAGACCTCATATTTTGTGAATATGCTCCACATAAGAGGACCTTTAAAGTGAAAATATTTTGTCTGTATGGATTTGCCTTGTTACAGTTTATGGGAAAGAGTGCCTAAAGGTACTCTCCCATAAACTGTAACAAAATAAAGACATGTGAACAAATATCTGCTGACTTTGCCAGGGTGGAATAAAACACACTGCTCAGGAAAGGAGCATGGTGGCTCAGAGGTTAAAATTTATTTATTTATTTATTTATTTATTGGTGTTTAAGGTGATATACTTAATGGCTAATCATAAACGTGACAGTTTCACCGGTGGAGGAAGGGCTCAGAGGTTAAAGCATTGGACTTAAGACTAAAAGGTCCACGGTTTGATACTGACCAGCAATAACTGCGGTGTGTCCTTGAGTAAGACACTTAACCCTTTACCCAACGTAACGGCCAAAACCGGCCAGCGCTATTCTCAAAATTCGCCAATTAATTTTCATTATTTTTTCATTTTTTGTCTCAAAAACATAGGTTATGACCCCTAGTTGGAACGAGCTCGTCGAGCTCGTTCCAACGAGGGGTCATAACCTATGTTTTTGAGACAAAAAATGAAAAAAACTAGTTATTCAAGAATTTTTATTGCAAGTGTCGTCTGCTTTTCATGTTAGGTAAAGGGTTAATCCTGATTGCCCATGTGAGGCATGGTGGCGCTGTATGCCAAGACATACTGCATGGCGATGGAGCACTTTTGGCTTTATTTTTCAACAGCTGCTAACTTCAGTAAGTTAGTAAGCAGTTGAGTTTGACAGTTGCTTGCCACTGCTTGGTCATAAATAAGTGTATCAAAATTGACCAAAGTCTCTCAAAATATGATGGACTGGAAGAGAAAATTGAAATAATTATTAATTTAATGGTATTAAAAGTAACTTTCAGCATCTTTGGCAATATCATGGCTGCAACATGAATATAAAGTAGTGTTGTTAAGTCAAGTTTCGCCCCTTTGCTAGATACACAAAGTGATGAGTGTCCATTCTGACCACTCATCCAGTTCCCTCCCAGTGAGATAGTTTGATCAGTTTTATGACCAAACACAGTATGAGAATTCGACTGGCTTTTGCTGGGTCTTGCAGTTTGGTTTTCCAGTTTGCCACAAAAAATGGAACTGAACTGGAAAACTCTCCAAAATGCCCAACTCTGCAGACTGCACTGTTGCAGCATGGTACAGGTTGATTGCATTCATGAAACCGACAGTGAGGTTGACATCTGGCATACTCATTGTCTTCAGTTCAATTAATAAGAGGCACAGACTCGGGTACACTCAGTAGATATGAGGTATTCAATTGATATCACAGGTATTTCATGATGGTTACAACACCCCCTCCCCCCACCCACCCCTCCCCCCCCCAAAAAAAAGACAAGAGAGCATGAGTGTAAAACAGCTAGAAAAAGAGAAAGCTGAATTATTCTAGTGATGTCACAGGTATTTCATGTTTGTCACAAACTCCAAAAAGAGCCTAAGGGTGCACACAAGCTAGAAAAGAGAAAGGTGAAGATGAACATTAAAACTATTCTGACAAATTTCTTTATCACTGTGAGTCTCAGCTTTAGAAATTGATTGAACACAAAATGTGAAATGACACACCATCTTAATTTAATGCAAGTGTATCAAGTTTTATTAAGAATTCTCAAGTTGCAAAAAAAATTATGCCCCAGACAAAGATCATGTTGACTGGGAAAGGTTGACAGATGACAAACAACAAATTAGTATAAAAAAGGTTTTGTGTCAAAGTTAAAACAAATCTAAAAATGTTGTAATCAGGACTGAAATGGTTATGAATACAAGTTTACTGGTAACATAAATCAAATTCATTCTTACAGAGATACATATATCAATTTCCTACAAAACAAAATAATAGGCTTATTCTGCCATCAAAGGTAAAATAATATATTTTATTACATATGGTTTATTATTTAGGATCATTGGATACACAGGTACAGTTGAAAATGGATTTCTAGGCATCATCAATAGTTTGTTCTTGCATTACAAGTAGGAAATTAAGGCATAAAAAAGTTAAAAATCTGTTTCCCATGTCCTGCCGCGTGACCTTTTTGGCTGCTGCATGTTCTTTTTTATCTATTGCAAACTTATAAAGTAATAAAAATTAAATAGTTTATGTCTGATATTTTACCCAAGTAAATAAAATTGATAAATTTGTCCCTTGAGT
The DNA here is from genome assembly GCA_031216915.1 of Pictodentalium vernedei. Taxonomy (NCBI): domain Eukaryota; kingdom Metazoa; phylum Mollusca; class Scaphopoda; order Dentaliida; family Dentaliidae; genus Pictodentalium; species Pictodentalium vernedei. Next base: position 401,307,272 of record CM062293.1, read on the forward strand.
GCAACAAGGCTTTGCAATGCTTTAGCATTGCAAAGCCTTCTTGCACTCAAGGGATGAAATATACCACCACCCGTGATATTCTGTAGATTATGAAGCCTAAAACAAGCCAAGAACATGAATTTTTGATGACAAAGAAATAATTACAAAAATTACAAGAGGCCCCAAGGGGCCTTAAGCACTCACCTGATAAAATGGTTCAAAGAAGTATTTTGGGTCACATTCAGTTAGTCATCAACAATACAGAGGAATGAAGTCATGAAATTATTCATAACTCCAGTGTCCTTGTCAGATGATTATTATCTCTTAACATGCTGAGGATTTTCTTGAATTATTTCATGAAATCCAGTCATGGCTGCTTTGAAGCAGCCATGTCTGGATTTCATGAAAAATTTTAACAAATGAAGCCCAGCTATCATTCGTGACTTCATTGGTCCAACTAGATATCACGGAGATGAAATCCATCTCTGCGGGCCCCGCAGCAACTAACCGATGTTAGGTATAAACTGATGTGAACCGTAATACTCAAATATTTCAAGCAATAGGTAAAATCTGATTAAAATCCCTTCCCTGACACGAACTTGTCAGAAAAAAAACCCAAATTCAGAATAATTTGACCTTGAGGTCAAACTTCAAGGTCAAAGTATGGAAACCTTGGTACGCGACACTTCGTCTTGAAATAATCTACCCACATACCAAATATCAAAATCCTATCTATTAAGGGAAAAAAGTTACAGCCCGTACACGAACTTGTCAGAAAAAAAAAAAAATCTGAATAATTTGACCTTGAGGTCAAACTTCAAGGCCAAAGCATGGCAACCTTGGTACGTGACACGTCGTCTTGAGATAATCTATCCACCTACCAAATATCAAAACCCTATCTATTACGGGAAAAAAGTTATAGCCCGGACACGAACTTGTCAGAAAAGAACCCCGAATTTGGAATAACTTGACCTTGAGGTCAAAGTTCAAGGTCAAAGCATGGAAACCGTGGTACGCGACACATCGTCTTGAGATAATCTACCCACATACCAAATATCAAAACCCTATCTATTAAGGGAAAAAAGTTACAGCCCGGACACAAACTTGTCAGAAAAAAACAAAAAAATCTGAATAATTTGACCTTGATGTCAAACTTCAAGGTCAATGCATGGCAGCCTTGGTATGCGACACATCGTCTTGAGCTAATCTACCCACATACCAAATATCAAAACCCTATCTATTAAGGGAAAAAAGTTACAGCCCGGACATGAACTTGTCAGAAAAGAACCTCGAAAATGGAATAATTTGACCTTGAGGTCAAAGTTCAAGGTCAAAGCATGGCAACCTTGGTACGCGACACATCGTCTTGAGATAATATACCCACATGTCAAATATCAAAACCTTATCTATTAAGAGAGAAAGATTACAGCCCGGACAAGTTTTGTTACAGACAGACGGACGGATGGACGCACGCACGCATGGACGCATGGACAGAGCGATCACTATAGGGCATCTGCCTCACGGCGGAGCCCTAATTAACACTGATACTTTCTGTTGAACAGAAGCCAAATTATACCCTTTCTGTTGGTAAGAGTATTGGTGCCCTGGCAGGAATGTCTGCCAGCAGCGTGTAAAGTGTTATACATCAAAGGTCTTCCTGACTGCTTCCATTTCTATCAGCTGTAGACAAACACTGCCAACTTTTCAAGGGTTGTTATGCCACTGCAGCTTGAAAGGCAAAGTTTATGGAAAAACACAGAATGGATTTGAACAAACTTGAATCTAACCTGACTACCCCCCTCCCCGAGAGCTCAAATATTAAGCCAGGGAAACAAATTGAAACAAGAGGCCCCATGGGGCCAGAGGCAATCACGTGACCAAAGTTGTTTAAAGAAGGATTTAATTAGAATCTTTTTGGATTTTTTTCCATGAATATCAATTTGAGTTTGTTATGGCAATATGCTGCCATGGATTTCGATAGAAAGATGCATATCTGCCACAGAAATTTTGATCTTAGATAATAAATGGGATGGAAATAGCATGGCAAATTAACTTAGTTTTTTGGCATGGTAAATCGAAGGAAAGTATGGACTAGAATAAGTACTGCACTTTTTTAAATCAAAAGACCAGAAAAAAACCAAGACCAAAATTATGGACTTCTTTGAAAAATATTTTGAAAATTCATATATCTTTCATTTCTTAATAGATTTCAACAATGAAGGTAACAAATTTGTCTCTATTATTGTCTCTATTATTTATTTATTTATGTATTTATTTATTTTTCGTTATTTGTGTTTAAAATCACATCAAGCATTTATGGCTGCTCAACATGACCACAACAAGTACAGTGGAGCCCACTTACTTGGATATCTCTTAACTGAATAACCGTTAATTGAATATAATTTTCCAACACAAAACCATTTACCATACCGACAGTACAAATTTGGCCTGTTAATTTGAATATAGGTAAAAGGGTAAACTCCTGTTAATTGAATAAAAAACTCTTGTAACCTGTCGAGAAATTACCCAGACTCTCCACGTTTTCCTTTGTTTATAGATACCTATTTGGCCTCTGTACATTGAATACAGGCATTTAATCTATTATATCTTGTTTGACAGAGCTCACGGAATAGATATAAATAATAAAATATATAATAAATGCTAATTTTATCTCTAGAATACAGGAAAGTGACACAGTCCCTGATAATTGAATACTGTTAATTGAATATTTTTCATTTGTAAATTGGTTACTCAAGTAAAAGGGTTCCACTGTATAAGCATAAGACTGTGAAGTTGTTTCTAGGCAAGTCTAAAGTGTGATCGAAGTTAGAACTGGCCCTTTAGGGGTTAAGATTACTTTAACCCTTTACCCAACAAATCGGCCACATCCACCCACATATTATGCAAATTCAGAAGCTCGTCGAGTTCATTGCAATGAGGGGTCACATAATATGGTTTTGTTGAAATTTTTTTTAAAATTATATTTAAACAAGCCAAGACCAATACCGGGTCTGGACCTGCGTCGCTGCATGCAATTGAATCGGCAAACAGGAAGTGGCTGCACGGCAGATCTGAAAATTGCATACACAATACAACTGATCATTATCAGGCTCCAGATGAAATATAAAATCAATCCCTTGCATAGAAGCTGAGAAAAGTTTGACGAAAAATTTCAATGTTCAGTGGGTACAGTAAAATTTCAAAGTATCGGCAAACAGGAAGTGGCTGCACGGCAGATCTGAAAATTGCTTACACGATACAACTCATCATTATGAAGCAGCAGACCAAATATAAAATCAATCCCTTGCACAGAAGCCGAGAAAACCTTGATGGACAATTTCAATGTTCAGAGGGTACAGTAAAATTTCAAAGTATCGGCAAACAGGAAGTGGCTGCACTGCAGATCTGAAAATTGCTTACACGATACAACTCATCATTATGAAGCAGCAGACCAAATATAAAATCAACCCCTTGCATAGAAGCCGAGAAAACCTTGACGTACTTTAAATTGCTGTTACACTTTACATGGTTCCCAAGAGACATCTACATTATAAAACTCGGAAGGTAAACAGATCAGAGATATGGTAATATAAATTTTAATTTCTATTTCTTTTTCATAACAATCAGGAGCTGCAGGAGCCCTCACTGAAACATTAAACAACATTCTGAGTAGGACTGCACAAATTAGGTGAGTGATCATCTTGTTCGACTATAGTTTGATAAGCATACATAAAAAAAAAAACTAAGGGAACAGGTTTTCCGTTTGCCTACATTACTGGACCTTTGACAAATAATAAAAACATATTACTCAAACTACCCTTGGTATTCATTTCTTCATTGGTATTTAAAGTCGCATTCAACAGCTATGGCCACATTAAAACCACAATGTTGTTTATACCTTTGCTGCTCACTTTAGAGGATCTTCAAGTTCAACCCCAGGCATTGGTTACCTGCAGATGCTATTTTACCAGCATAGAACATGTTTACCACAGTAAACAAGCTCGGTTTCACTTTCCAGGTTCTCACAATACTGAAATGGGGTGGGATTCATTTCGTAGCTCTCTCAGAGCCATGATTTTCTTTGAAATGCCAATAAAGCTTGGTATTTTGGGGGTAGTGATGTAAAACACTGCTGGAAAGGGCTCTTAGAGCACAGTGCTTCATTAATTAAAATTTTGCTGCCGACAATATTTATTACCTGGTAAATGCATGCGTGGACATCACTGCCCATGCGTGGATTATGACCAGTCCATGGCGACTGTAATGAACATGGTTAATTTGTTCTCTCATTTACATTCAGATTCCATTTGGCACTAAAACTTTAACTCGGCACCAAAAACAATTCATTTGGCACTGGATAAAAATTCCACTAGGTACCATTAATTTTTGGCCAGCATGAACACTGAACAACAGACTCATCTGGTCAGTGAAAGATCTCCATAAAATAAGCTGTTGTATTTCAGGTTAATCTCAGCCTTTTGCAAAAGCATGTGTACAGCACAGTTGCCATGGACTGGTCATAATCCACATGTGGGCAGTGATGTCCATGCATGCGTTTACCAGGTAATGAAAATTTTCATCAGAAAAAATTTTAATTAATGAAGCACCAGGTTGTACCTGGTGCTTCATTAATTAAATTTTTTATGATTATTCGTATAATTAGTGTTTGGAAACTAATATTAATGTGTCTGTGGAAGTATCGTGCACCCGTAGAAAATGACCTTTTTTCAACGGCTGTACTGCAAACACATCAGAATTACTTTATCATTGAATCATCAAAAAGGGAGAAGCAGAGGGGGTAGGGGGATGGGAGGTGGGGGGGGGGGGTAATCAGGGGAGGCCCAGCAGACACATTCCGCCCTCTTATGCCTCAAAAGTTGAAAAATTCCTAGGGGTAGCCCATTTTCCTTGCCAACCCAGACTTGGGAGGTATGAAAGTGAGCAACCCCCTGAGGTTCTATTTCCAATTGAGAGGTGTAATGGGGCCATAGTGTGTCTGGACAGACTCTCAAAAAAGTCACCCCTGCCCCTGCTTTTAAGGGTTGCCTGAAAAAATAAGGTACCCGATTTTCAGGTTGCTTCATTTTCTAATCTGCACAGGCCTGTTCAGTACTGTACTTTTATGGTTTCTTTTCTGATTGAATGTGTATTAATAAAGCCTTAAAAATACACAGGTAAAGTTAAACACAATGTATGTCAAAATATTGTGTCACTATATCAATATTAAATTTATCATAGTGCCTGGTAGAATATTGAATGAGCTGATAACCAACAGGACAAACTATGATTTAAATTGTCAACCAACAAAGTGCAATTCATCATAACTTAAAGGTTTTTTCTTCACATATCCTTGGAACAGAACAAGCCAAAATAAACAGCATAAAAGCAAGTAGGAAATTAAATCACAGAACTTGAATAAGGCGGACAAAAACAAAAAGATATCAAAACAATCTTTCTGTGATTTTGTCTTGTTTTTGACAATTTGCCTGGAGTCCCTCACGGCCTCCAGACTGTAGAAGTTAACTGTACACGACAAATTTATATATTTTTACCACACAGAGAAGAACAAAATAAAATGGGAGGCAAGGAAGTGCCCACACTAGGCGGCACCAGACGGTATCACCCAGTACTGAAATTTACTGCCCAGGATTCAGACTAGTTTCAAAGATTCCACCTGCCACATTTTTGTTGGTGATTGCACTAATCAAGGTGCCAATGAATGTGTCAATGACACTGCAGCTCAACCTGTCCAAGAAGGGACTGAAATAAATAGAAAGCTCCAGTAATGCCAAGTCATTCACTCAAGTTTCTTCAGAAAAGACATCACACCAAAGCAAAATATGAAATCTGAAAAAGATCAGGTGAGGGATGTGACCTGTGAGGTGTACTAATGGAATTGTTGACAATTTATATGCCAAATCCAAGATGGCCATGTTTTTTGTCGAAGTTTAGAAAAATTTTACAGCTCCCATTTAGATATGACACCAAAGCTACAAATGAAATTTGAAAAAGATCATGTGAGAAATGTGACCTGTAGTATATGCTAATGGAATTGTTGACAATTTATGTGCCAAATCCAAGATGGATGCTGGTGGCCATGTTTTTCAATGAAATTCAGAAACATATGATAAGCTCTCATCTAGACATTCCACCAAAACTACTTATGAAATTTGAAAAAGATCGGGTGAGACATGTGGACTGTAGGGTGTGCCAATGGAATTGTTTAAAATTTATAACCAAATTCAAGATGGCAGCTGGTGGCCATGTTTTTCAACAAAATTCAGAAATTTTTGACATCTCCCATCTAGACATCGAACCAAAGCTACATATGAAATGTAAAAAGATGGGGTGAGAGATGCAGCCTGTATGGTGTACTAATAGAATTGTTGACAATTTATATACCAAATCTAAGATGACCATTGGCGGCCATGTTTTTCAATAAAAATTTGGAAAAATTTGATAGCTCCCATCTAGACATTGCCCCAAAGACACATGTGAAATTTGGGACTGATTGGGTGAGAGCCATGGCCTGTAGGGTGTGCTAAAGAAATTGTTGGACAATTTATATCCAAATCCAAGATGGCTGCTGGCAGCCATGATTTTCAACAAAATTCCGAAAAGTTCACTTGCTCCCATCTAGACATTGTCCTATAGCCACATATGAAATTTGAAAAAGATTGGATGAGAGATGCAGCCTGTAGTGTGTGCTAATGGAATTGTTGACAATTTATATGTCATATCTAAGATGGCTACTGGCCACAATGTTTTTCAACAAAAATCAGAAATATTAAAATTATTTGGTAAATTTTGTTTCTTAACATACCTACCACATTTGTTTACAATTGGCTGTAACGTAAGTGCAAACCCTACTTCGGAACTAACTCAAGCTTTTAAGAAACTTTTCCAAACAAGCTGGAAAAATAGAGTGCAAAAGCATGAAAAAGATTGAAAAAGGGTCGAGCAAGACCAGCGCTTGAAACTACAGGTACTCTCTCTGCACACCTCTTGCATTTACCGAGTGCATGCGCAACAACCGTGACGTCAATTCCGTATTTCTGCCAATGAGAAGTTTGTGATTTAGCGGGGAGGCATTGATATCAAAGATATCCCCAAGGAGAGTGGGCCTCCGGTAAACAATTGTGGTAGGTATGTTAAACAAAATTTACTAAAAAATTTTAATTTCTTTTCAACCTACTCACAATTTACAATTGGCTGAACAAACAATAGGTGAATCACATAACCAATACCAACAAGAACAGCAGAAAGAAAAGAAAGGAGGGCAGAGAACAATAGCGAAACCTGTAATGAAGATAGAGATAAGGCACCTGAAAAGAACAAGGCTGATCGAAACACAACCTCGATAAAAACAATTCTAACAAGGGTGCACAACAGCCTGAGCAGCAACGAGAGGGCCTAAAGAATAAAGGTCCTCAGATTGCTGTTGTAGGTGGCAGAGATAAAAGGAGGAGAAGGTAGAAGCATTCCTCCAGTAAGCCGCATTCATAACATCCCGGAGCGAAACAGAATTGGAGAACGCCCAGGATGTAGAAATGCCACAAACCTCATGAGCAATAAACCGGTTCGAAACAAGATCCGAAGCAGACAAGCGGGAATAAGCCAGCTTGATTGCAAGACAGAACCACCTGGAAATATAATGGGAACAGATAGACTGCCTCTTAGGAATGAGAGAAAGAAAGAATCTCTTCCGATCCCTCCTAATGAACTGAGTGCGATTAATGTAAGTCTTGATCGCACGAACAGGACAAAGAGGTCTCCGACCATCGACAGCGGGGAGAGCCCGAATGCAGATGGGAGGAGGTACCGAATCTGGAAGTTGATTGTTAGCCAGGAAAGAGCAATCAGTAGTGAAGGTGACACTGTTAGCCTCATTTCTGTGGAAAGCAGAATCAACAGATAGCACATGAAGCTCACTGACTCGTCGAGCAGAAGCAAACGCTAGAAGGAAAGCCGTCTTATAGGTGAGAAAATGCATGTCGGTCTCAGATAAAGGCTCGAATGGCACCTCCTCCAAACAGTGCAACACCCATGCCAAGTTCACTTGGGTGCAAGACGCAAAACTCGAGACCTCTTCAAAGAAAAGTGCTGAATGAGTTTGGAGAGAAAAAGATTACGACCGATGCACCGCTTTCCCATATAAGAGAAAGTATCAGACAGCATAGACCAATAGCCCTTAATCGTAATAGGCTGGAGGCCCTTGGAGTCAAATAGAAGTACCAGAAAATCCACAATTTGAGCGGTTGATGGATGGCGGTAATCCACATTGTGATCTGCACACCAGCCGCAGAAAACCTTCCACTTCGCAGCATAAGTCATGCCAGTGGAATGTCACTGCGATGCAGAAATGCACTCCACTCTTTGTATCGAAAAACCTCTACGTCAGAGACCAGACCTGATAAAAGACAGGCGTGAAGGGACATGTGCGCAAGGTTGTTGTGATACTTCCTGGGATGACCCTGGGAAAGAAGATCATGATGTAGAAGTAGTGAATCGGCCGATCTGCCAACAGAGGCCACAGCAGATTGATCCACACCCGCTGTGGAGACAGAGGTGTGATCAGAATGATCCTGCAACTGCAAGCACAAATCTTCGCTAATACTTGAGGAAGAATCGGTGCAGGAGGGAAGGCATAGCCGATCCAACCTGTCCAGTCCAGAGACAGAGCATCTACCACAAATGCCAGAGGATCTGGACAAGGGGAGACAAAGGTCTCTACCTGATGATTCCAGCGAGTGGCGAAAAGGTCGACCTGAGGACGGCCCCACTGCTCGCATATCCCCAGAAACACAGACCGATGTAGCATCCATTCGGTTGGAAGGACACTGTCGCGTAGGGACAGGGAGTCTGCTAGAACGTTGAGATGCCCGGGAATGTGTCGAATGGACACCCAAGCATTTACAGTTTGCGCCAACAGAAGAAGATCCCGAGATAGCCGATACATGGGAATCGAATGTGTGCCTCCTTGATTCCGTATGTAGGCCACTACTGTCAAATTGTCTGAAAGAAGTAGGACAATATGGTCCGACAGATGAGGGATCCAAAGTCAAAAACTCAACAGAAGAGCAAGGAGCTACTTCTGGTTGATATGAAGGCCCACCTGCTCGCTGTCCCACTCGCCGTGAGTGGACAGACTGAGAAGATCCAACGTCACACCCCAGCCCTGATCGCTGGCATCCGCAGTAAGGATGCGATCGGCCAAAGGAAGATCCAATGAAACACACTGTGTCAGCCAGGGAACATCGGCCCAAGGGTGGAGGTGACAAAGCAGGGACAGAGGAATAGGAAGTTCCAGGTCCAGCGGATCTACATTTGGATGCCAATGATCCAACAGGAAGTGTTGGAGAGGTCGGACAAACAAGTGACCGTGCGGAATGAGATCTGTCACCGAACCGCAAAGGCCCACCAGCATCCGAAGGAAAGTCCTGGCCAAGACTGAGGAAGATTGAAGCAGGGACTGAGGAATAGGAAGTTCCAGGTCCAGCGGATCTACATTCGGATGCCAATGATCCAACAGGAAGTGTCAGAGAGGTCGGACAAACAAGTGACCGTGCGGAATGAGATCTGTCACCGAACCGCAAAGGCCCACCAGCATCCGAAGGAAAGTCCTGGCCAAGACTGAGGAAGATTGAAGCAGGGACTGAGGAATAGGAAGTTCCAGGTCCAGCGGATCTACATTCGGATGCCAATGATCCAACAGGAAGTGTTGGAGAGGTCAGACAAACAAGTGACCGTGCGGAATGATATCTGCCACCGAACCGCAAAGGCCCACCAGCATCCGAAGGAAAGTCATGGCAAAGACCGAGGAAGATTGAAGCACGTACCGAGTCAAGGAGGAAAGAATCGTCGCACGAGCATAGGCAACCGACACCACATTGTGAAGAGTGTCGAAATCCATCCCCAAATGACGAAAATGCTGAGAAGGAAGGAGATCTGACTTCTCGCGATTGACTCTGAAACCCAGCGACGCTAGTAGGCAAAGAAACTGCCAGACATCTAACTCCAGAACAGCAGCATCATGGTGCCGTTGGAGGATGTCGTCCAGGTAAGCTGACGAAGTCACAGCCGACTGAGTATGGTGGAAAGCAAGCACATGTGACATCAGTCAGGTGAAGGTCCAAGGAGCCAGGTTCAAACCGAACGGGAGAGCCCTGAATTGATAGACTCGATCCCAAAACGAGAACCGAAGGTATTTCCATGACGCCAGATGAATGGGTACATGGAAGTAGGCATCCTTCAGGTCCATACTGGCAGGAAAGTCTCCATACTGAAACAAGGAGCTATTATGTACTCGTTCAGGATACTCAGATCGATGATAAGATGAAATTGGCCATTTTTCTTCTGCACCAAGAAATGTCTCGAGTAAAACCCCGGTGAAAGGGTGTTCCTGACCACCTCGATTGCCCCTTTGGAGAGGAGATTGTCGATCTCCTGCACCAGAAGGTCCCGATGTTGAGAATCAGAAGGGACACGAGTAGGGAGGGGCACCCGAGATAAACTCGGGTGCCGATGGAAGGACAGTCGCAGACCGGAAGGTATGACGTCGAGGACCCAAGTGTCTGAGGTTACCTCTGTCCAACGGTCGTAAAACAGCAACAGCCTTCCACCGACTGGAGGCGAATCGAGGTGAGAACCTACATTTGCAGCCTTGACGAGGCCCCCGAGAGGAGAAACCACCACATCGGGAAGTGACAGAGTCCTGAGACTTTCCTGCCTGAGGCTGCGAGTGAGCCTGGCCACGTTGGCGCTTCTTCTGAGCAGACGGAGATGAAGGCGTAGCCGACGTCGTCGACGAGGCAGACACAGCAGGGCGCTTGGCGGGCCTGAAATGACCACCACCCGCAGCAGCAGGTTGGTCCAGCTGTCGCAGCAAAAGCTGGTCCTTCGAATGACGAAGAACCTCGCCATGGACAGCTTCCATGGAACCATGGAACAACTGAGGTCCAACCAAAGAGGCAGACCTCAGAACAACAAACTGCTCAGAAGGAAGGGATGGAGAAGAATCCAACACCGCATCTCGGCGTGCCAGCTCCAAATTAGCCGTGCTACATGAGAGCCTGTGACAAAATGTGAAAAGGTGCCTGAGCATCATCAAACTCCCCTGGTGGAAAATATTCAGCCAGGGCAGCGACAACATGGTCAGCGAGAGATAACATACCCAGCATCTCTCGGGACAGGCCCACCATAGATTCAACTACAGACATCGGGAAAACTGCCGACTTAGGCTTAGTTAACCCGAGGAATCCTCATCCACAGTAGTCATACCTTGGAAGACTGGTGGACAGACGGAATCGTAACACGAAACCGCGATGGAGGCAGAAAGGCATCAGCTCTGGAAAAGAAAGAACCCTTGAGTGCCTTAGAACGCATTTTGGAGTCTAAGCCCTGGAAGGACTCAACAACCTGAGCCGATTGCAGAGAACGCAAAGCCCCAGAGCTAGAAGGCTCAACAGGGTTATGGCGCTCCACAGAGGACCGCGGTCGGACGGTCACAGATGGCTGGTCTGAAGGTTGAATGTCCAGCAATAAGCCAAAGACAAAATCCAAAGCCTGCCCCAAGACTGACGAGAGGGGCCCCATCACCTTCAAGAAAATCATTATCCTCTGTTGCAGAGGAGACGTAGCCCAACTCGGGCTGACCAGCAGAAACCTCCTGTGAATACTGTGCAGTATCCAAGGGGCCAGGCGAGACATCTCGGCGACCGACCAAAGGAGGTTGTGCCTCAGGAGGCACAGGGAGGCCAACTTGAGGGTTGCCAGCAAGCAACCGGGTGAGCGCCAAAACGGCCTGATGCAGGTCACCCTGAGAATCCGTCGCAGCAGCACCACCCAACGGAGTCTCCTCTCAATGGACCCTTCTGGTAGAACCCAAATCCACAGAAGAGACTGACGTCGAACGTCGATCGCCACACAGAATAGGGAGATGGTGAGAAGACACCGGAGGATAGTCCCGATTGTGACGCCCAGGGGCAATCACTGACCTCTGCGGAACAGAAGGTCCTGCCTGCAAATCCTCTAAAGAGCCCGACGGCGTACGTCGATCGGTAGCTGGACCTGGGACACAGTGAGAAGACACCGGAGGATTGTCCCAAGAATGACAGGATCCTGCCATTGGCCTCTGCGCGGCAGAAGGCCCCAACTGCCCATCCTCTGAGACTGGCGACAAGCATCGATCGACATCCAGACTCGGAACACAGTGAGGAATCACCGGAGGAAGGTTCCGAGAGTGACAGCTAACCGGGGCTGTCACTGACCTCTGCCAAACAGCAGGCCCTGGATGCCAATGTCCTGGAAGGACATTGGCATCCAGGGCCTGCTGGATGACTGTATACTGTATCTCGGTCCCCCGATACTGTATACCATCCCCAGAGGAGATGGAAGATCCACCATCATACAGAAAAGGATCTGTAGTAACCATTTCCTCAGCAACTGTCAACGGCGTGGGAGGCAAATTGAAGAGGGTCACCGAGCTGACCTCGGAGAAGCTCTCTACGAAAACAGATGCCTTAAAGAGTGACATCAGAAGACAAAGAGACCACGGTCTCCACGTCAGGTATCACCGTACTGGCACCGTCAACAGTTGCAGAAGAACTCGCCACAGAAAAAGACAGATCAGCATCCTGTGTGACAGAGTCACCACGTGCACTCACAGAAATGTCTGATAAGGCCCGGCTACCCTTACCCCGAGAACGAGGGGTTCTAGCTCTGGACAGAACCACCATGTTTACAGAAGCCCAGAATTTTGAGGACAAACCCCACAAATACCACATGATTGGGCCTGAGTACAATTGCTGCAAGTGACACATGTGGAATGAGAGTCGTCCACATGTTTCACCTGCAAGCAAGAGGTACAAGGAATAGTTTTAGGCATAATATGAATATGATAAATGAAATCAAGCTTCCCGTCGACGGAAAACAGAACAATGGTTGTGTTCACACGTGGGGGAAAAACAAGACTATGTGTGAAAAAGCAAGCAAAAATTATCAAAAATAGCATTAAATAGTAATAATTTTGAAAGCTTGAAAAGGATACAATCCACTTGCACACAATCAGATGAAATACAACACATACAAATAAGTTGATCACAAAGATAACAGCTAAGAATAGCACAGGTCACAAAAATTTTCGGCCATGTACAATGGCGGAAATAAAAGGAACTGACATCACGGTTGATGCGCATGCGCACGGTAAACACAAGAGGTGTGCAGAGAGAGTACCTGTAATTTCGAGCGCTGGTCTCGCTCGACCCTTTTTCTATCTTTTTTGTGCTTTTGCACTCTATTACTTTTTCAGCTTGTTTGGAAAAGTTTCTTAAAAGCTTGAGTTAGTTCCGAAGTAGGGCTTCCACTTACGTTACAGCCAATTGTAAACAATTGTGAGTAGGTTGAAAAGAAATCTGATAGCATCCATCTAGACATTGCCCCAAAGCTACATATGAAATATGAGGATGATCAGATGAGAGCTGTAACCTGTAGAGTGTGCTAGGGCTGCACGGTATTCAGATTTGCGTACCAGTGACAGTATTGAAAACAATACCATGGTATACCGTGAAACAGTTCAGATTGACAGCAACATAAAACTGAAATACCTTACTTTTCCGTAAGTCCTTGACAAATGCGATGAACACAGTCCCACCATCCCAGATGAAAAAACAACTCATGAAATTTGGTACATTAGAGTGTTTTGAGTTTACTTTTGATGTAAAAGAATTTCGATGTTCATTAATTCGTTGTTTATCAGCAATCTGACAACAATTGTTTTAAATTACGCAGATTGCGAAATTTGCAACAATTTTTGTCAAATTGCTGACAGCCATCACTGCTGTTTCATTGGGAAAACATTGTCAGCTAGTGACTGACACCAGCCTGTCATGAAACTGAATGGTGATCACGTCTTGGGGGCATGCTTAATATCAACAGACCGACTGGCCTGACATGTGACAGCTGACATTTGACACTGTCATGTTTGGAAGTTTACTGCAGGAAGATAGGGGAAGGGGAGGAGCTACTATGGGCAAGTTGAACTGGCACTCAAGTTGACTCAACATTGGTCGATTTGTACTGAAGATTGGACAATTCGTTCCTAGTAATTTTAGTACCTGGTCAAGTAATAATCACAGAAGACGGGTATAATTCAGTCAATATTTATTTATTTCTAATGAGAACAGCAATAAATGATAAATGCTTTACAATGAATAAAAAAATATCTACAATGAGCACACTTGTTATCTAAGTCTAGAATCGTCTTTTCAGTCAAAAGCATGGAACAGCAAATACAAACAAAATGCACTATTGAATTTTTTGCAACGTTTTGTTCCTATTGCGAGTATCATTAGATACGAATATCTAATGGTACTTGTAACAGGAACAAAACGTTGCTGAAAATTATTACTGGAAGCACTGAACACTAAAAACCTTTTACTTGAAGCACTTAAAACACAAAAATGCACTAATAAATTTTCCACAACGTTTTGTTCCTATTGCGAGTATCATTAGATATGAATATCTAATGGTACTTGCAATAGGATCAAAACGTTGCTGAAAATTTTTACTGGAAATCCACTCTATATACGAAGTATTTTACAGAAAATAAAATATTGGCACATATCGCATTCATAAATTTGCTGCTAAGAATGATAACATATTCACTTTGTGTGGTTTAAGACAAGATCGTTTTGGTCCAACAATCTGACCAGATTTGCTAAAAAGCCTCTCCGATGGAACACTGGTTGCACACACACAGAGAGATATTTTTTAGCAAATTTGGCCAGGGTTGGATATTTATATGCATTTAACATCCACCATTCCAAAGGACTAGTTTCACTGTCAGGTGTATCTTCACCAATATATGACAAAATTTGCCTCTCAATACAATTTGCTTTCTCTCCTTGATGAGCAGACTTGTTTTTAAATAAACTGCCTATTGTTTTTTTTTTCTTTTGTACGGGCTGATTAACACTCTCCGATGTATTATCAAACTCCAGTCATTATCAATAAAGTGGATAGTCAATCCAAGATATGGCACCATTCCAACAGAAGACCACAAATCAGTTGTTAGTGAGAAGAACTGGGCTTCTCTAACCTCTTTCTGAACACTTTTGTGAATCTCATTGTTCAAGGCAGCTATAGTTGTATCACTAAAATAACAAGAGCGCATGTATCGCTGAAGCAATACGATGTCCCCTACCAGACTAATGAGCATTAATAATTATACAAATGTTATAACCTAGATGTGATCAGCATGAATTTCGCTGAAGCATTTCCAAAAAAAAGTCCAGAAAACTGAAATTTTGGCGCTTTTCCATATTTCCAAGGGCCATAACTCACACAAGAATAATGCAATCAGCATGAAACTCAAACTTGATCTGTAAGTCATCGTTCTATAGTAGGTTACCAAGAATGAAATCATTCGGTTGAAGCATTTCCAAAAAAAGACCGGAAAACTAAAGTATGACTGACAGACTGACTGATGGACAGAGTGCAAATGAAACTTGATCTGTAAGTCATCGTTCTATAGTAGGTTACCAATGAAAGAGTCAATGACTCTGTAGTTCAACTTGGATATGACAGGAATTAGTACTTGCTGTGAGCCTGTGACCAAGACAACTGAATAATGAATATGACAGGAATTAGTATTTGTTTTGGCCCAGTCAACAATAATAAAAGAATTACAAGGTGACTGTAATGGACTACAGATTAAGACCAATCATTGTAGATAATTATTTTTGTGTGGAAATTTTCAGTCCCAAACAAAATATTTTCAGACTAAAATTTTTTCTTCTTCTTCTTAAAATTGACCAAAATGCATCAAAACACAAAAAACTAATTTCCGGATTTTGGTCCAAAATTTTCTAAGTCCCACCCGGACCCCAAATTTTCAGTGTAAAAAAATTTTTTTTTTTTTTGTCTTAAAATTGACCAAAACGCATAAAAAAACAAAAAACTAATTTCCGGATTTTGGTCCAAAATTTTCTAAGTCCCACCCAGACCAGACCCCTAATTTGCATAATTTATTCATGAGAAAAACTCTGTATTATATGTAATGTATCCCATGATACTAAACATTCATACAAAAATTTATTTATCTTTCATTTGGAAGTTCTGCGCAAAAATCTGATTGCACTTAATTTTGAACAAAATGGCTGCTAGCGGCCATCTTGAATTTCAGACTGGACCCAAAAACACTCCTTCTCGTCCCACAGTGATAACAAATGTACCCAAGAAGTTTCGTGAAGATCGGTTCATAAATACGGCCTCTAGCCCAAGCCGTATTGGGATTTGCACTCACAGTGCTGAAAGTAACAGTAAATAAATCAAAGTTAGCCTAATTTGCATAATTTACGCACAAGAAAAAAAACCTGTAGTATATGTAATGTATCCCATGGTACTAAACATTCATACAAAAAATTATTCAAATCAGAGCTTTCATATGGAAGTTCTGTACAAAAAACAGATTTCGGCATCGTCGGTACAAAATGGCTGCTGGCAGCCATCTGGAATTTGGGACTGCACCCAAAAACACTCGTTCTCATCCCACGGTCATAACAAAGGTACCCAAGAAGTTTCGTAAAGATTGGTTCATAAATACGACCTCCAGCCCGAGCCATAGCAGCTTGGCACTTACAGCTCTGAAAGTAACACTAAACAAATCAAAGTTAGTCTAATTTGCATAATTTACGCACGAGAAAAAAAACCCGTATTATATGTGATGTATCCCGTTGTACTATACATTTATACAAAACTTTATTCAAATCCGAACTTTCATACAGAAGTTCTGTTCAAAGAAATTTGCCTGAAATGCACTAAGTTCAAATTTGGGCTCCTATTCTGAGCCCAAATATAAACCCAGGGGGCCGATTTGAACAAACTTGAATCAGATCCACCCCACAATGTTGCATACCAAATATCAAAAGATTCTGCCTGCTGGATCTGGAGAAGAAGATTTTCAAAGAAATTTGCCCGAAATGCAGTAAGTTCAAATTTGGGCTCCTATACTGAGCCCAAATATAAACCCAGGGGGCCGATTTGAACAAACTTGAATCAGATCCACCCCACAATGTTGCATACCAAATATCAAAAGATTCTGCCTGCTGGATCTGGAGAAGAAGATTTTTTAAGAAATTTGCCTGAAATGCACTAAGTTCGAAATCGGGCTCCTATACCGAGCCCAAATATGAACCCAGGGGGCCGATTTGAACAAACTTGAATCAGATTCACCCTACAATGTTGCATACCAAATATCAAAAGATTCTGCCTGCTGGATCTGGAGAAGAAGATTTTTTAATGTTTTTCCCATTGCCTACATACAGTGTTAAAAAGTGCTGACTCAGCACTTTTTCAAAGTCCCGAAACTGTACCCTATGATAAAACCGATGGCAATTTTTTTTTACCAATCCTTTCTGTTGGTCCTAAGGAAGCTGCACACCAAATAAAAATTCTCAGTGCCATGCAGTTTTAGAGATATGGGCGTTTTAAATTTTTTCTATTTTTAGCTCCTGCGTTTCCCACGGGGCTGCGGGAAAATTTTTTTTTTGCATAAATCAAGTACTCATGACCCAATAAGCCCTCACATAAAATTTGGTTCAAATCAGCCTCTCGGTTTGGAAAATAGAAATTTTGGGCGGGGCAAAAAATTTTGCCCCTCCCATAACGACGCCAAGTATAGCCCCACAAACTTCTTTTGAACAAATCTGAGTCTACACCTCAAAAGGAAGCTGCACACCAAATATCAAGTCTCTGCTACTGCTGGTTCATGAGAAGAAGATTTACAAAGATTTTGGTGCCCCTTGGGGGCGTGGCACCACCCAGGAGGAGGGGCAACTTCATTTGAACAAATCTGAATTGGCATTAGGTAATAAACATTTAGCCAACATTTGAATAAAATTGGGCTAGTGGTTTAGGAGGAGAAGTCGATAATGTAAAGTTAACGCCGGACGGACGACGCCGGACGCCGGACAGAAAGTGATTAGTAAAGCTCCCCTTGAGCTTCGCTCAGGTGAGCTAAAAATTATGGCATATTTTCATAACAATAGTTTCAATAACTTTGCAGACATGGATTCGTCTTCCATTGAATCCACTCAGACCACTCATTTCCCCAAGGCAGTAAGTAATACTTCTATCTATAATTCAAAAAATATCTTTTTTTTTATGATATCCCTTGCATTTAATATGTGTTTTCCCTATTTTCGCGCATTATATATATTTTTATTTCATGAAAACGCGAATATCAAATCATAATACCGGGCCTAAAAATTGTATACCATTGCTCACGGTATACCGGTATTCTTTTTTGATGGACGGTTTTTAAGTGGTGACGATTTCAGTACCAGTACCAACCGTAATATCGTGCAGCCCTAGGGTGTGCTAAAGGAATTGTTGGACAATTTATATTCAGATCCAAGATGGCGACTAGCAGCCATGTTTTTCAATGAAATTCGAAAATGAAAGTGTCAATGACACACTGTAGCTCAACTTGTCAAGACAAAGACATGCACATGTATAGTATGTGACACAGCAATGACAAACATCTAGGTAATGACCTGATAACAAAGGTACATATAAAGTATTGTAATGGTCTGTACATAAATACTGACCGTTGCCTGTAACAAATGTATAGGTAAATTATTGTAAAGGTGGGTGACAGTCAGATGCTAAACTAGAAAAAAATCTTTTGAGTCCCAGAGTGGGTCTGACTGAACCCCAAAATATTTGTTCTCATAGCACAGTGATAACAAAGGCACCCCAAAACACACTCGTTCCTGTCCCAAGGTGAAAACAAAGGTACACAAGAAGTTTTGTGAAGATCAATTCATAAATACGAGCTGTATAGAACTTGTGACAAAAAACTGATTGGACCTAATTTTGGTACAAAATGGCCACTGGCAGCCATCTTGAATTTTGGACCGTACCCAGAAACACTCATTCTCGTCCCAAGGTGATAACAAAGGTACCCAAGAAGTTTTGTGAAGATCGGTTCATAAATACAGCCTCTACCCTGAGCCGTATTGACATGTGTGCTCACATTGTGCAAGTAGCACTGAATAAGTCAAAGTTCATCTAATTTGCATAATTTCTGCACGAAAAAAAACCCCTCAGAATATGTGATGTATTCCATGTTACTAAACATTCATACAAAAATTTATTCAAATCAGAACTTTCATACAGAAGTTCTGTACAAAAGACTGATTGCACTAATTTTGGTACAAAATGGCTGCTGGTGGCTATCTTGAATTTCGGACCGCACCCGAAAAAACTCGCTCTCATTCCACGGTGATAACAAAGGTACCAAACAAGGTTCGTAAAGATTGGTTCATAAATATGGCCTCTAGTCTGAGCTGTATAGAAGTTGTGTACAAAAAACGGATTAGACCTAATTTCGGTACAAAATGGCCACTGGCAGCCATCTTGAATTTTAGACCGCACCCAGAAACACTCGTTCTCGTCCCAAGGTGATAACAAAGATACCCAAGACATTTCGTGAAGATCAGTTCATAAATACAGACTCAAGTCTGAGCCGTATTGACATGTGTACTTAATGTGTGTAAGTCGCACTGAAATATCAAAGTTCATCTAATTTGCATAATTTCTGCACGAGAAAAAAACCCGTATTATATGTGATGTATCCCATGGTACTAAACACTCACACAAAAAATTATTCAAATCAGCGCTTTCATATGGAAGTTCTGTGCAAAAATCTGATTGCACCTAATTTTGTAAAAAATGGCTGTCATCGGCCTCAAAGTTGAGCTAAAAATCAATTGCTTCCATCTTGACATTGCCCCAAAGCTACAAATGAAACTTGGGACTGATCGGTTCAGAATCACGGCCTGTAGGGTGTGCTGAAAGAATTGTGGATGGACAGACATATGTACGGACGTACGGATGGACAGACAAATGTCGGATCACAACCCATCCCAATAGCTCATACTTGACATTGTCAAGTTGAGCTAACAGGGGTGGCAATATAATGTCAAAATGGTTTGAAAATACATGTACTATGTGCTCAGATTCTCATCATTTCCAAATTTTGGCAGCAGGAAAGATTATTTATTTATTGGTGTTTAAGGTCACATATTTTTGCACAATGGCTAATTATGACCACAACATGAGTATCAACTCAAGACCAGGGGTGAGCGTTAATAAGCTATGCTTGCCTATTTATGATCTTAGAGAGGGTTTGCACCTCCCAAGCATTGGTGACTGGGTCCTATTTTACCAGTAAAACAGAGAACAGGCACTGCTTCACTTCCCGGGGTTCCTGTGGGAAGCAGGAAAGATTAATGTTCATTAAGTGATCATGTTTCTCTTCCTCGAGAGGTCTGTGACAGTGGTTTCTGGTCATGTCTTAGGTGCCTATACAGGCTGCCAGTACTTGTTAGATATCACTGCAATCCACTCTACTTACAGGCAATGGTGAAATCAAGTCTGCAAATAACCAGTAATGATGACAGGCACAACTTGCATGTTTGACAGGCACCAAATCATGTGTGCCTAGCATGACATGATGAGCAGTACAATTTATTGGAAATGAATATGCACCTTTAACTTAAACAAGAGGCTCCATGGGGCCTGAGGGCATGGTAGCCTAAATATAAAACCCAGGGAATTGGTTTCAACAAGTTGCATCTGCCCCTCCTTAAAAAAGCTTATACCCAATATCCAAAGATTCAGACCAGTGGATCTAAAAAAAAAATTTTTTAGCCCCGCATTTGAAAAAATGCGGGGATATATTGGTTGTCCCGTCCGTCCGTGCGTCCCAGAATGGTTTCCGGCAAAAAACTCCTAGGGGTTTCAATTCAAAACATTGAAAGTGTGTTCATGTTCATTCATAGGGTCTGTAGATGTGCATAAATGTTTTGGATTTTTGATTTGGCCCTCGGGGGCGTATGGGGCACCACTTTTGCCATTAGAGGAATGGTTTCCGGCGAAAAACTCCTAGGGGTTTCAATACGAAACATTGGATGTGTGTTCATGTTCATTAGTAGGGTCTGTAGATGTGCATAAATGTTTTGGATTTTTTATTCGGCCCCGAGGGGGGCAAAGGGCACTATTTTTGTCGTTAGAGGAATGGTTTCCGGAGAAAAACTCCTAGGGGTTTCAATTCGAAACACTAGAAGTGTGTTCATGTTAATCAATAGGGTCTGTAGATGTGCATAAAGGTTTTGGATTTTTGATTCTGCCCCGAGGGGTGCAAGGGGCACCACTTTTGTCGTTAGAGGAATGGTTTCCTGCAAAAAACTCCTAGGGGTTTCAATTCGAAACACTAGAAGTGTGTTCATGTTCATTCTTAGGGTCTGTAGATGTGCATAAAGGTTTTGAATTTTTGATTCGGCGCCGAGGGGCGCAAGGGGCACCATTTTTGTCGTTAGAGGAATGGCTTCCGGCAAAAAACTGCTAGGGGGTTCATTTTGAAACACTGAAAGTGTGTTCAAGTTAATCAATAGGGTCTGCAGATGTGCATAAAGGTTTTGGATTTTTGATTCGGCTCTGAGGGGCGCAAGGGACTCCATTTTTGTCGTTAAGAGGAGTGGTTTCCGGCGAAAAACTCTTAGGGGGTTTCAATTCGAAACACTGAAAGTTCGTTCATCTTCATTAATAGGGTCTGTAGATGTGCATAAAGGCTTTGGATTTTTTATTCGGCTTCGAGGGGCACCATTTTTGTTGTTAGAGGAATGGTTTCCGGCGAAAAACTCCTAGGGGTTTCAATTCGAAACATTGAAAGTGTGTTCATCTTCATTAATAGGGTCTGGAGATGTGCATAAAGATTTTGTATTTTTGATTCAGCCTCGGAGGGTGCAAGGGGCACCATTTTTGTTGTTAGAGGAATGGTTTCCGGAAAAAAAACTCCCAGGGTTTCAATTCGAAACACTGGAAGTGTGTTCATGTTAATCAATTGGGTCTGTAGATGTGCATAAAGGTTTTGGATTTTTGATTCGGCCCCGAGGGGGTGCAAGGGCCACCACTTTTGTTGTTAGAAGAATGGTTTCCAGAGAAAAACTCCTAGGGGATTCAATTCGAAATATTGAAAGTGTGTTCATGTTCATTCATAGGGTCTGTAGATGTGCATAAAGGTTTTGGATTTTTGATTCGGCCCTCGGGGGCATAAGGGGCACCACTTTTGTCGTTAGAGGAATGGTTTCCAGTGAAAAACTCCTAGGGGATTCAATTCGAAATATTGAAAGTGTGTTCATGTTCATTCATAGGGTCTGTAGATGTGCATAAAGGTTTTGGATTTTTGATTCGGCCCTCGGGGGCGTAAGGGGCACCACTTTTGTCGTTAGAGGAATGGTTTCCAGCGAAAAACTCCTAGGGGTTTCAATTCGAAACATTGAAAGTGTGTTCATGTTCATTCATAGGGTCTGTAGATGTACATAAAGGTTTTGGATTTTTGATTCAGCCCTCGGGGGCGTAAGGGGCACCACTTTTGTCGTTAGAGGAATGGTTTCCAGCGAAAAACTCCTAGGGGTTTCAATTCGAAACATTGAAAGTGTGTTCATGTTCATTAGTAGGGTCTGTAGATGTGCATAAAGGTTTTGGATTTTTGAATCGGCCCCGAGGGGAGCAAGGTGCACCATTTTTATCTTTAGAGGAATGGTTTCCGGAGAAATACTCCTAGGGGTTTCAATTCGAAACAGTATAAGTGTGTTCATGTTAATCAATAGGGTCTGTAGATGTGCATAAAGGTTTTGGATTTTTGATTCGGCCCCGATGGGTGCAAGGGGCACCATTTTTGTCGTTAGAGGAATGGTTTCCGGAGAAAAACTCCTAGGGGTTTCAATTCGAAACAGTATAAGTGTGTTCATGTTAATCAATAGGGTCTGTAGATGTGCATAATGGTTTTGGATTTTTGATTCGGCCCCGAGGGTTGCAAGGGGCACCACTTTTGTAGTTAGAGGAATGGTTTCCGGCGAAAAACTCCTAGGGGTTTCAATTCGAAACATTGAAAGTGTGTTCATGTACATTCTTAGGGTCTGTAGATGTGCATAAAGGTTTTGAATTTTTGATTCGGCCCCGGGGGGGTGCAGGGGGCACCATCTTTGTCATTAGAGGAATGGCTTCCGGCGAAAAACTGCTAGCAGTTTCAAATCGAAACACTGAAAGTGTGTTCATGTTCATTAGTAGGGTCTGTAGATGTGCATAAAGGTTTTGGATTTTTGATTTGACCCTGAGGGGCGCAAGGGGCTCCATTTTTGTCGTTAGAGGAATGGTTTCCGGAGAAAAACTCCTAGGGGTTTCAATTCGAAACACTGGAAGTGTGTTCATGTTAATCAATAGGGTCTGTAGATGTGCAAAAAGGTTTTGGATTTTTGATTCAGCCCCGAGGGGCGCAAGGGGCACCATTTTTGTCGATAGAGGAATGGTTTCCGGAGAAAAACTCCAAGGGGTTTCAATTTGAAACACTGAAAGTGTGTTCAAGTTAATCAATAGGGTCTGTAGATGTGCATAAAGGTTTTGGATTTTTGATTAGGCTCTGAGGGGCGCAAGGGGCTCTATTTTTGTCGTTAGAGGAGTGGTTTCCGGTGAAAAACTCTTAAGAGGTTTCAATTCGAAACACTGAAAGTTTGTTCATCTTCATTAATAGGGTCTGTAGATGTACATAAAGGCTTTGGATTTTTTATTCGGCTTCGAGGGGCACAGGGGGCACCATTTTTGTTGTTAGAGGAATGGTTTCCGGCGAAAAACTCCTAGGGGTTTCAATTCGAAACATTGAAAGTGTGTTGATCTTCATTAATAGGGTCTGGAGATGTGCATAAAGGTTTTGTATTTTTGATTCAGCCTCGGAGGGTGCAAGGGGCACCATTTTTGTTGTTAGAGGAATGGTTTCCGGAAAAAAAACTCCCAGGGTTTCAATTCGAAACACTGGAAGTGTGTTCATGTTAATCAATTGGGTCTGTAGATGTGCATAAAGGTTTTGGATTTTTGATTCGTCCCCGAGGGGGTGCAAGGGCCACCACTTTTGTCGTTAGAAGAATGGTTTCCAGAGAAAAACTCCTAGGGGTTTCAATTCAAAACATTGAAAGTGTGTTCATGTTCATTCATAGGGTCTGCAGACGTGCATAAAGGTTTCGGATTTTTGATTCGGCCCTCGGGGGCGCAAGGGCCACCACTTTTGTCGTTAGAGGAATGGTTTCCAGTGAAAAACTCCTAGGGGATTCAATTCGAAACATTGAAAGTGTGTTCATGTTCATTCATAGGGTCTGTAGATGTGCATAAAGGTTTTGGATTTTTGATTAGGCCCTCGGGGGCGCAAGTGTGTTCATGTTCATTCATAGGGTCTGTAGATGTGCATAAAGGTTTTGGATTTTTGATTCGGCCCTCGGGGGCGCAAGGGCCACCACTTTTGTCGTTAGAGGAATGGTTTCCAGTGAAAAACTCCTAGGGGATTCAATTCGAAACATTGAAAGTGTGTTCATGTTCATTCATAGGGTCTGTAGATGTGCATAAAGGTTTTGGATTTTTGATTCGGCCCTCGGGGGCGCAAGGGCCACCACTTTTGTCGTTGGAGGAATGGTTTCCGGCAAAAAACTCCTAATGATGCTGCATGCCAAATGTCAAAACATTCCGACCGCTGAATCTGAAGAAGATTTTTAAAGAAAAATTCCTCATATTGAACTAAGTTATAATTTGGGCTCCCAAAGGGAGCCCAAATATGAACCCAGGGACTTGGCTTCAACAAACTTGAATCTCACCCCCTAAGGATGCTGCATACCAAATATCAAAATATTCCGACTGCTGTATCTGAAGAAGATTTTTAAAGAAAATTCCTCATTCTGAACCAAGTTACAATTCGAATACAAATATGAACCTAGGGACATGGCTTGAACAAACTTGAATCTCACCCCCCTAAGGATGCCGCATGCCAAATATCGAAATATTCCGACTGCTGAATCTGAAGAAGAAGATTTTTAAAAAAAATTCCTCATATTGAACAAAGTTATAATTCGGGCTCCCACAGGGAACCCAAATATGAACCCAGGGACTTGGCTTGAACAAACTTGAATCATACCCCCCTAAGGATGCTGCACACCAAAGATCAAAACATTCCTTCCGACTGCTGGATCTCGGAGAGAGAGCTTTCCAATAAATGATCAGACAAGATTATTGTAAGAACTATGTTTACAGTTGACATACATTCAGATAGGAGGTGATTATGGCTGTCAAAAGTGTGTTTAAACCCAAATACAAGAAAAAAAAATAACAAAATGCACATTTCATGTTGCAAAACACACTTTATGCCTTAGAAATCATGGCGACAAGTAGACCTCAAAATATATTTCTAGGCTTGATTTAAGGAATTTAATCATTTATTTATTGTGTTTAAGGTTACCTATTTCTGAACAATGGCTAATCATGACCGCAACATGGAGATAAAGTCAAATTTAGCCAATTGTTCATTCCCAGTTTACCATTTTAGAGGACTTCCACACCAATCATTGGTAATTGAGTCTGATTTTACCAGTAAAATAGAGCTTGTTTACCAAAGTAAACAAGCACTGCTTCACTTCCTGGGGTTCCCACATGGAGATTTAATCATTTAAAATCTACCTTCTACACGATGTATTTCCCAATGGAGTAATTAATGCTGCTTCATACACGGCATATGTATACAGAAATTTTTTAACATTTTTATACTATACTGATGGTGCACCATACGATTGTGAATCAGTGTCCTAATCAAGTCTAGAAATATGCAATCTGTCATTTACAGAATGAGGTCCCCAGAGGGTGAATTTACTGGTGCTATCCCATACAGTGGGCTAGACCCCCTCCCCCCCCCCCCAATCTATCCTCTGAGTACCTCTCTCTTCCTGTTTAGGCTTGAGAATTTGATTCAGATTGAGGTTCACTGAGGGTAAGTTTAGTAAAGCTAAAGCAGGGTAGCATCACCAAATTCACCCTCTGAGGCCCTCATGCTGCAGATGACAGTCTGCTTATTTACAGGCCTGGACTTGTAACCATAACAGAAACCTAAACAAATAGCATTTGCAAGCTCGGGTGTACTGAAAATTCAGGAAAACTGTCAGGTCTCAAGGTTTTAAAGTTTATAAATGTGGTGCTTTCACTTTTCAGTGGACTCCAAATACATGATTTATAACTATATCTTGACTGTACAACCATGTTGATAACTTTAGGTCTTGATTGCCAAGTCTTATTTTATCAGTTTATAATAAACAAGGACTGTTCCATTTTCTGGGGTTTCAACACGGGATGGAATCAGTTATTTATTTAATTATTTATTTATTGGTGTTTAAGGTCACATACTTATGCATAGTGGCTAAAGCGTGACCGTGACAGTTTTATGGGTGGAGGAAGTCGGAGTACCAGGAGAGAACCACTGAGCATCGATGAGCAACTGTCAGCTCCTCAACATTCTAACTCTGTTCAAGCTCCGCTCAAGCAGGGTTACAGTGGTTGAAGACATGTGCACCATCGACGTGCAGTACGCCTCAGTACACGGCATCATCGTGCCTCCATGTAGGCAACCGGGATAAAGTGCCTTGCCCAAGGTCACAGCACAGGTCATCCCGGACGGGGAACGGACTCGGGACCTCTGACATAGTAGTCCAACAGTCTACCACTGAGCCACCGCGCTCCCATGGAATCAGTTAACAATTTCATTGTGTCATCTAAGTGCAGAATGGAGTTGACATCTTTTCCAGCAGTATCTATAGGATGATGACAATTCATTATCAGTGCACCAAGTGATACAATTTTATCAATGGTGTGAGATGATAATGAAATGATTAAAATGGGTGGGGTGAATAATGTGATAGTCCAGTAATACAGGTATGCACAAAAATCATGTCAGTGCAGTGTAGAACTCTGTCAAATGAATACAAAGTTTACCAGGAGAAACAAGAGCTGGGCCACACTCACAGTGCATATCCCCACCGTTGCAAACTGCTTTGCCGCATACCAAATTTCACTGGAATCTATCCACTCACTGCTGAGAAGGGATGTGGATGGATGGATGGACATTCTTACCTGTTCTTACTTGTGGGGTTTTTCCCATGTTAAACCCTAACCCCACAGGGTAAAAAAATTCACCCCACAGTGCAAACAATAACCCCACAAGTGGCCATTGTACTAACCCAACCCCACAACAACCACTGACCATAAATTGTAAACCCTGCAATGTACCTCTGCTAAGCCTGGGCAGACAAATGGATGGATGGATGGATGGATGGATGGATGGATGGATGGATGGATGGACAGATGGATGGACAGGTGGATGGATGGATGGGCAGATGGAGGGACAGATGGATGGATGGATGGACAGATGGACAGAAACAGACAGACAGACAGATGGATGGACAGGTGGACATACAGATGGATGGATGGATGGATGGATGGATGGATGGATGGATGGATGGATGGATGGATGGATGGATGTAGATGGATGCATGGACAGGCAGGCAGGCAGGCAGGCAGATGGGGGAAAGATGGATAGACAGATAAACGGACGGACACATGTAATCAAGTATACCCCCATTCTCTTCCAGAGTGAGGGTATAAATACGCATTTAACAGGATTGTTCAAGAGACAAAGAATTAGGGTGCTAAATTGTTTTTGGTCAGCAAATTTGTTCATGTGACTTCACTTTGCTACAATTTATGGGAAGTTACACACTGTCCCATAAATTGTAGCAAGGCAAATCTATACAGATTAAAAAATTACATGTCAAAGTTAACCCTTTTCCCAATGCACACAATATCAAAATTTATTATTTAAATTCTTCTTTTTGTTTTTAATTTTAAGATAAAAGTTTTGTTGAAAAAATGTTTAAAATAGTACTTTTTCAACTGTTCAATTTGTAAATTACGTGGACAGATGCATCCATTCATTAGGAAAAGGGTGGGTTTAATCATTATCAACTTATTGTCTGGAAACCAGTTGTTTACAATTTACTATGTGAAGGGTCACTGTGACCTTGACATTTGACCTAGTGATTCCAAAATAAATAGGGCTCTTTCTTGCACAAATGCCAACCTACCTATGAACGTGGGTGGAACCATTATTAAGTTATCATCCAGAAACCAATTTTTTACAATTTACTATGTTAAAGGTCACGTGTGACCTTAACCTTTCACCTAGCGAGTCCAAAATAAATAGGGTTCTTCCTTTCAAGAAGGCCACCCTACATATGAAGTTTCATAAATGTGGGTTGAACCATAGTCAAGTTATCATTCGGAAACAACTGTTTATGATTTACTATGTTCAAGTTCACTGTGACCTTGACCTTTGACCTAGCGAGTCCAAAACAAATAGGGTTCTTCCTCTCACTGATGCCAACCTACATATGAAGTCTCATGAACGTGGGTCAAACTATTATCAAGTTATCATCTGGAAACCAAGTGTTTTGATTTACTATGTTCAGAGTCACTGTGACCTTGACCTAAAATTACATGTCAAAGTTAACCCTTTTCCCAATGCACACAATATCAAAATTTATTATTTAAATTCTTCTTTTTGTTTTTAATTTTAAGATAAAAGTTTTCTTGAAAAAATGTTTAAAATAGTACTTTTTCAACTGTTCAATTTGTAAATTACGTGGGCAGATGCATCCATTCATTAGGAAAAGGGTGGGTTTAATCATTATCAACTTATTGTCCGGAAACCAATTGTTTACAGATTTACTATGTTGAAGGCCACTGTGACCTTGACCTTTCACCTTGCAAGTCCAAAATATACAGGGTTCTTCCTCTCACTGATGCCAACCTACCTATGAAGTTTTATGAACTTGGGTCAAACTATTATCAAGTTATCATCTGGAAATCAAGTGTTTTGATTTACTATGTTCAGAGTCAATGCGACCTTGACCTTTAACCTAGCGAATTCAAAATAAATAGGATTTTTCCTCTCACGAAGGCTAACCTACATATGAAGTTTCATGAATGTGGGTTCAACCATAGTCATGTTATCATCCGGAAACCAACTGTTTATGATTTAGTATGTTCAAGGTCACTGTGACCTTCACCATTGACCTAGTGAGTCCAAAATAAATAGAGTTCTTCCCTCCACTGAGGCCAACCTACCTATGAAGTTTCATGAACAGGGGTTGAACCATTATCAAGTTATCATCCGGAAACTAATTGTTTATGTCCGCCCACCCGCACAACCCCCCGCCACCCAACATATGAAGTTTCATAAATGTGGGTTGAACCAGAGTCAAGTTATCATCCGGAAACAACTGTTTATGATTAACTATGTTCAAGATCACTGTGACCTTGACCTTTGACCTAACGAGTCCAAAATAAATAGGGTTCTTCCTCTCACTGATGCCAACCTACATATGAAGTTTCCTGAACGTGGGTCAAACCATTATTATCAAGCTATCACCCGGAATCCAATTGTTTACAGATTTACTATGTTGAAGGCCACTGTGACCTTGACCTTTCACCTAGCAAGTCCAAAATAAATAGGGTTCTTCCTCTCAGTGAAGCCAACCTACCTATGAAGTTTCATGAACATGGGTCAAACCATTATCAAGTTATCATCCGGAAACCAAGTGTTTTGATTTACTATGTTCAGAGTCACTGTGACCTTGACCTTTGACCTAGCGAGTCCAAAATAAATAGGATTCTTCCTCTCACAAAGGACAACCAACATAAGAAGTTTCATAAATGTGGGTTCAACCATAGTCAAGTTATCATCCGGAAACCAATTGTTTATGATTTAGTATGTTCAAGGTCGCTGTGACCTTCACCATTGACCTAGTGGGTCCAAAATAAATAGGTTTCTTCCTCTCACCAAGGCCAACCTACCTATGAAGTTTCATGAACGTGGGTCAAACCATTATCAAGTTATCATCCGGAAACCAATTGTTTACGCCCACCCGCCAGAACAGCCCGTCCACCCACCATTCATTAAACTATAAGTCGAGTTTGACTTCGTCACAACTCAACTAAAACATCATTTCTCAGTTAATATGAAGCACATCTGTAGAGTATGGAACCTTTAAGTTGAGGTACCTTCACTTCAGAGTAAAACCCAAATTTGAGTTTCCAACACCCTACCAGCTAATTCTCTATACTTCAGCAGAAAAACTGACTATTTAGATCCAATAAAGTGTTCCAAGCTATGTTTGTGAGGTAAGACATAAAATTTTGTAGTTATTCAGAAATTTTATGTTTTTGCATCTGCTATTCGTGTTATTTCTTGGTGTTGAATATAAAGGTCACTTTCTGCACCTTTGACTACAACACAAGTACATGTATGTATAAAGTCAAGCTTAACCAATTGTTTATACCTGGGCTGTCCCCTTTAGAGGACATTCCCCCCACACATTGGTTACCAAGTCCTGTTTTACCAACAGAACAGAACTTGTTTACCACAGTGAACAAGCACTGCTTCCTTTCCCAAAGGTAAACCCCTCTATCTAAAGCACATTTTTTTTCCCGGTGTGTGGTCTTATAAAGAGGGTCCCCACCCCAAGAAAATGTTTCCGGCATGCTGATGCTGCTCTTTCAGACAAGAGATATATCCTCCATTTGTATCTTATGTAAGTGAAAAACAAGAAGGCACAATTTTGTTCAACCACGTTTCACACGGTGCTTTTTTGTAATAATGAAAATTTAAATTAAAAAAAAAATTAAGGAGTAAACCTTTTAACATTTTGTAGAACCTTCATTAGATTTAAAGTAGAAAACCAAAATTCATTACAACTGGAACCAATGAAATGACACACAGAAAAATCATTAAGTACAAAATGTCTAGTGCAGTCTTGGCATACAATTTAATCATCCACAGACATGCTGCATGTTTGGTTACACACCTGGTGTCTGCACAAGAACATTCCCCTTGACGAAGGAATGTTGGAAACTACTCAGGAAATAAGAATATTATTACCCAATACCACACAAAAGTACACTGACATTTCTGATTTATTCGAATCGTTATCAGACTTCAGAATCACACCAAAATCATAATGCGCATCTGAAGGCATCAATATTTATTGAGTGCCGTATTGATTCCATTCTACTTTGTGGCGATCCATGACCAAGTTATACAGCTGCTGATGAATTTTTTTTTTTTTGTATTGGCAGCACCTATAGGCTATATCATGACTGCAAAATAGGTTTGTTTTGTGTTAATGGGGTTTTAATGACATTTTCTACAGCCAGGGTCACCTCGTGTCAGACAGTTCTATGGGTGAAGGAAGATGGAGTAGCTCGAGAACCAATGAGCAGTGGTGACCAACTGTCAAACTTCCTAATGCACTAACTGCACAAGCAGGGTTAGCAATGGTTGAATGCAAGTGCACTATCGATGTGCTGTATACCTTAGTACACAGGGCCACTGTGCCCCCCCCCCCCCCTCCAACATGAGTAATCAGGATTAAGCAACTTGCCCAAGGACTCAATGCAATTTAGTGCTTGTCAGGATCAAACAAAATACCTTTTGGTTTGAAGTTCAATGCTCTAACCACTGAACCACCACGCCCCCAAATGCCAAAAAACTCAAGTTTAGCCAATAGCATACCTATGCTGTCACAGAACTTCTTTACCAGATTAGCACTGCCCCACTTCCAGGGTTCCCACTGGGAAGACGAAATATGACTACAGTTGAAATCAAGTGGCTTTCAACATTTTTAACCCTTTTTTATTTTAACACAATATTTTAAAAAAATAAATTAAATTTCACATTTTTCGAAAAACAAATTTCACAATTTTTCAATAAAACCATACAAATATGATTATCATTAGAACCAGCATGCCAAGCTGGTTCTAATGATATCCATATTTGTATGGTTTTATTGAGAAACGTCTGAGATATTTTAGGCTATGGTAGGCTTATTCAGGTTAATTTTCTGGCCATTTTTTGCCACTTTGTTAGGTAAAAGGTTAATCCTTTACTGAAATATAACAGCCAAAACTGGCCAGCACTATTCACAAAAATCACAGTTCAATTTTTATTATTTTTACATTTTCTGTCTCAAAATAAACCAGAGCTTCTGCTCAGTGAGCACTGTCAAACAAGATATACACATATAAAAGGTTAAATTCATAGTTAAACAAGAGAAAAAATAGAGTTATTGGCGAAAAGTCTGTTGCACTTCCAAAGTGTTAGGAGTTAACAAATAGACTCCATATGCAGATACAGTAGTCGCCGTGGACTGGTTATAATCCACGTGTGGGCAGTGGTGTCCACGTATGCATTTACTAGATAATAAAACTAGGCCGATTAAATAATCAGATTTACACCAAAAACTATACAAATCGGCACATCAGTAACCTGAACACATGTATACAGTAACATGACAATCGGATTGATATTTTTTGCATTATCTCATGCCAAAGGGACTGGAGGAATTCTCAATTTGAAGGATAAAAGGTTAAAATTTCAGGATCAAATTATCAGATTTACACCAAAAACTATACAGTTTGGAACGAACATCAGTAACCTGAAGATATATGTAAAGTAACATGACAATCCAAGCAATATTTTTCAAAAAGTGATTGGAGGAATTTTCAATTTGAAGGATAAAGGGTTAATATCTCAGGATCAAATTATCAGATTTACACCAAAAACTATACAGTGCGGCACATCAGTAATCTGAAGATATACATAAAGTAACATGACAATTGGATTGATATTTTTTGAGTTATCTCATGCCAAAGGGATTGGCAGAATTCTCAATTTGAAGGATAAAGGGTTAATATCTCAGGATCAAATTATCAAATTTACTCCAAAAACTATACAGCTCGGCACATCAGTAACCTGAACACAAATACATGTATAAAGTAACATGACAATCCAAGTAATATTTTTCAAGTTATCGAATGCCAAAGAAATGGATACGCACGCTGGATGGACAGACAGATGGACAGACAAAGGATGGACGAACAACGGAGGGCCACCCCAGATGTCGACATTATGTGTACCATACATGGTATGGGTACACATAAAAATCATCATCAGCCAAATTTTATTTAATGAAGCACCAGGTTGTACCTGGTGCTTCATTAATTAATTTTTTGATGATTTGTCCTACATTTAGATTTTGAATCTAATATTACTGCGTCCGTGGAAATATTGCCCACCCGTGGAAAGTGACCACTCCACGGCGGCCGTACTGTATATGAATTGCACCAGTGAATATGATTGTGCAATTTAGGATTTTGTTTATGCATATTAGCATCATGGTATGTAGGTTCACTGTCAGCATCTATGGCTATACCATAATGTATTAATTAAGGTTTTTCGTTTTTTATTAAATACTCTCTTGCTGCAGAAATTCACAGAATGTAGCCACCCCAGAGTAGTGAGAGTAACCAGACACTGCCAATGGCAGTGTCTGGGTACCCTCACTAGTCTGGGAAGGCTACATTCTGTGAATTTCAGACATTTCAGTTTAGCTGTGTTTACAGCTTTCCTCAAGTTGTGTGTAGGTGTCAGACCTCGAAAGATGGCCAAGCACAATAAAAGTTCTGTATATTTAGGTAATTATTATATTGGCCTTCCTGATTCTTCATGTATTATAGCTTATTTCGGGCATTCATTGAGTTTCACTCAATTTCACTACCATTCAGTTATGACTCCGGACATGAGAACGAGTTTTATTGAATTTTATTTGGCCTCATGAACAAACCGAAAACTGAACCAAATCGAGGTTTTTCTCCACCTGAAAAACCAAAACCGAAACCGAGCAAGAAATTTAAAAACCTACAGCTCTAGTTAATGAATCATCACAAAATGCTAGGCAACAATCGGTTGAACCAATGTTCCAGGAGCCTTTGCCATTGTCATCCGATTGCCCACAATTGGCCAGTTGTGGTGACCAGTTCCGAACATCAGTTAAATGAACACTAGAAAATACAATTTGGGAAAGTACAATTGCAAAAGTTTTATAGTATTGGTCCCTCCCTGGTCCAACTATACAAGTGAAATAGATCTTGTGTACTAACTATCACAGCAATTTAGTGCTCAAACGACTAGTGAATTCCAAAGTCGACTAATAAATACCCAAAAGTCAAGTCGACTTCGACTAGTCATTGGTGATAACCTGTCTCCTTATAACAGTGTTGGTGTTCCGGGAGAGTGCTGAAGGTCCAAATTTGGCTTCACTTGGGCATTCATATACAGCAACTTACTGGAACATTATTCTGTTAATGTGCTTCTAATTATGCTAAGACTGAAATTATATAGTCTTATTTAATTTGCCTTGTTGCGATTTATGGGAGAGTGCCTATAGGCACTCTCCCATAAAATGCAACAAGGCAAATTAATAACATATCCTGATAGCCCAAAATAATTCAGCGCACTCTACTAGTACCAGTTAAAACAAACTACTGTCACTACTATTAGATGGCAATAGATGTATACATTGATTGCCCAATATTGCTGTTCAAACTGTCTGACAGTGGCACAGAAGGGATACTATTTACCTAAAAGCTTGAACTCCTCCGACTGGTCGACTGCACAACTGAGAGTCGACTACTGGTTTGCCCAGAGTCGACATCGACTAGTCGACTAATCGTTTGAGTTCTACAGCAATTAAGCACTGCTCCAATTTTCGGGGAGTGTAATTAATCGATACAGACTATGTTAAACACTTATACATGCACATGGCATATACACACTGTACAGATGTGAAAATTTGTTTTCCATCAATAAATGTAGTACCAAGAAAATAAATCTTGGTAAATTGAAAAAACACCTTGATGGCTTGATCCCTGGCTTGATGTCTGGTATCTAATTGGCAGTAATAAACTTTCTGCTCATGCTGTTTTCAAATTTCTTGTTAATAAATCAATTTACCTATCTTTTGAAAGAGAAGTAATTTCTCTACTGTCTGTCATTTCATTTCATCCCACCTCCATTATCTTATCTCCATTAACAGAAAAAAAAAAGATTCATCTCACAGTTTGGTCAACTTACTAATCAGAACAGGTGTCCAAAGATGCTGACTGCAAATAAACTCAATGGTTGTATCTTACAATTTGAATTATTACCACTTTAGTAGGCATCTCCAGTATGTTAATGCAGTTAAGCGAGGTGGTAAAACTCTGTGATTCACGACATCATGCAACCGGAAGCGAGCGGCAGACATTCATTAAAACAAAATTCAACAGTCTTGACACCCACTTCCGGTCATGGTAATAATAGTAATAACATGATTTTGTTGGGTGTCCCATTTCATTAACAGCCCTTGAGGATTGAATTACACCTCTCGGGCTTATTAATGGTCCGAGACCTCTCGGGCTTATTAATGGTCCGAGACTTCAACTTGGGTCGGTAATGAACCCTCCGACTGTTATTCATTCCTCTTGTTCCCTTAAAAAAACGTAAAACCCTCCAAACTCTTGTTATTGTTATATTATTACCACTTTGCAGGGCGTTTCCTAGTGCATTAATGTCGATTTAACGGGCAATCATATCCTCTATTGCTCGGTAGTCACGTGATAGGAGGGCCGCTAATGGAAAACAAAATTCATTATCGGCCCTCCTGTCACGTGACGTCTTTTAGAATTGAAAATTTAGAAATGAGGCGATAACTCGCAAGGAAAAGTTGATGCTTTCGCCATGTTGCAGTCTTGTTGATCGACAGCAACAGAAACAAATGACACGTGGCCATGTTGTCAGTTCTAGCCATTTTCCATGGCAACTGATTCGTCATCTTTATTGATTTGATATCATTGATATCATTTTGGAAATGTGTAAAATTACAAATTACGTAGTGGTAATAATAGTAATAACATGATTGTTGTTGGGCATAATGGTTCGTGAGCAGCCCTTGGGCTTATTAACGGCCCTCGACTTCATCTCGGGCCTTTAATAAACCCTCGGGCTGTTCAACATCGATGCAGGGCCGCTCACGAACCATAATGCCCTCCAAAATCATGTTATTGTTTAATTATTTTTCAGCTTTAAGAAGTAGTATCAAAACAATTGCCCAGATGAAACACTGATCCACTGCCAGACCTATAAAGTACCTCACTGTGCAAACTATTTCAAGTTCTATTATACAGTACTTGGAGCACAAAAGTGCATACCAAATTTTGACCAGATCATGACTGAACCGTGATTTATATTTATTTATATACTGGTAGCAAGTTTAACCCTTTACCCAACATAATGGCCAAAACCGGCCAGCGCTTTTCTAAAAAATCGCCAATTAATTTTTATTATTTTTTCATTTTTTGTCTCAAAAACATAGGTTATAACCCCTCGTTGGAACGAGCTCGTCGAGCTCGTTCCAACGAGGGGTCATAACCTATGTTTTTGAGACAAAAAATGAAAAAAATTACTTATTCAAGAATTTTTTTTGCAACTGTCGTCTGCTTTCCATGTTAAGTAAAGGGTTAAGATGACATATTTCTGCCCAATGGCTAATCGTAGCTGCAACAGGGATTAATTATAAAGTCAAGTCTAGCAAAGCATTTATACCCATTCTGCCATTTTAGAGGACTTCCACCCCAGGCATTGGTGACCAGGTCCTATTTTACAAGTACAACAGAGCTTGTTTACCACAGATGGAGCTAGAATTTCTTAGAACAAACCTGAATCTGATGCCTCTAAGGATGTAATATACCAAGAATCAAAAGATTGATGGATACTCCTGGAGAAGAAGACTTTTGAATTTTTTAAAACAGAATTATGCCCCTTGTGGTGCTCATTGTGGGCATGGCAACATTATTTGAACAAACTTGAATGAACATATAAGGCACATCCATATCAAAGTTGGTCCAAATGGGCCTAGTTGATTATGAGAAGTCGATCATGTAAGTTTGGACGGAATGTTTCCAACAATGAAAGTGTCAATGACTCTGTAGCTTAACTTGTGTGTTGTTGTGTTTGATGAAAAGGATAATGTTCATTGTTTATGAAAGGATTATGAAATAAGACAAGAATTGTGATAATTGGGAATATGTTCATTTCTGTTCCCTGTATGCTATGTTTTTGATAAAAATAATATGAGGTGTACACTGTACTAAAGAGCTGAGGGGTGGGTTAATGTGGACCTCACAGTTAATGTATGTGGCCCTCACAGTTAACGTATATCAACGAAAGTTACCAAGTTACAATGAAATTATTCCAAAACGAGTCATCCTATCAAGTTACATTGAAATCCCTTCATAAATATGGCCTGTGAACTGTGCTAAAGTTTTTCGGGCTTCGGGCCCCAGTAGCCGTCAGCTTCCCAATTGTGTCCAAAGGGGACGTTCTCATCTAGACATTATATGAAGTCAACCTACCAAGTTACAATGAAATCCCTTCATAAATATGACCTGTAGACTGTGATAAAGGTTTTTGAGCTTTGGGCTCGGGCAGCCATCATGGTTGAATGATCGCAACCAAAAGGGGACATTCTCATCTGGGCATCATGTGGATTGATCCTACAAAGTTACAATGAAATCCCTTCATAAATATGACCACCTGTAGACTATGCTCAATGTTTTCGGGCTTTGGGCCCCTGAAGCCATCACAGGTGACCAATCATGACCAAAAGGGGACGTCATCATCTAGGCATTATATGGAGTCAAACTAACAGGTTATAATGAAATCCTTCCATAAATATGACCTACAGACTATGCTAAAGGTTTTGGGGTTTTGGGCTCAGGCAGCCATCAAGGCTGAATGATCGCGACCAAAAGGGGAGGTTCTCATCTAGACATTATTTGGAGTCATCCTACCAAGGTACAATGAAATTCCTTCATAAATATCACATGTAGACTGTGCTAATGGTTTTTGGGCTTCAGGCCCCTGTAGCCATCACAGATGCCTAATGGTGTCCAAAAGGGGCTGTTCTCATCTAGACATTCCATGAAGTCAACCTACCAAGTTGCAATGAAATCCCTTCATAAATATGACTTGAAGACTGTGGTAAAGGTTTTCAGGCTTTGGGCTCGGGCAGCCATCATGGTTGAACGATCGCAACCAAAAGGGGACATCATCATCTGGAGTGATCCTACGAAGTTACAATGAAATCCCTTCATAAATATGACCTGTAGACTGTGCTCAAGATTTTAGGGCTTCAGGCACCTGTAGCCATCACAGATGACCAATCATGACCAAAAGGGGATGTCATCATCTAGGCTTTATATGGAGTCAACCTAACAAGTTACAATGAAATCCTTCCATAAATACGACCTATAGACTATGCTAATGGTTTTTGGGCTCGGGCAGCCATCAAGGCTGAATGATCGTGACCAAAAGGGGACATTCTCATCTAGACACTATTTGGAGTCATCCTACCAAGCTACAATGAAATCCCTTCATAATTATGACCTGTAGACTGTTTTAAAGGTTTTCGGGCTTCAGGCCCCTGTAGCTGTCACAGTTGTCCAATCGTGTCGAAAAGGGGACGTTCTCATCTAGACATTATATGAAGTCAACCTACCAAGTTACAATGAAATCCCTTCATAAATGTGACCTGTAGACTGTGCTAAAGGTTTTCGGGCTTTGGGCCCCTGTAGCCATCACCGTTGCCTAATGGTGTCCAAAAGGGGCTGTTTTCATCTAGACATTATATGAAGTCAACCTACAAAGTTACAATGAAATCCCTTCTTAAATATGACCTGTAGACTGTGCTAAAGGTATTCGGGCTCGGGCAGCCATCATGGTTGAATGATCGCAACCAAAAGGTGACATTCTCATCTGGAGTGATCATACGAAATTACAATGAAATCCCTTCATAAATATGACCTGTAGACTGTGCTCAAGATTTTCGGGCTTCGGGCACCTGTAGCCATCACAGTTGACCAATCATGACCAAAAGGGGATGTCATCATCTTGGCATTATATGGAGTCAACCTAACAAGTTACAATGAAATCCTTCCATAAATATGACCTAAAGACTATGCTAAAGATCTTTGGGTTCGGGCAGCCATCAAGGCTGAATGATCGTGACCAAAAGGGGAAGTTCTTATCTAGACATTATTTGGAGTCATCCTACCAAGCTACAATGAAATCCCTTCATAAATATGACCTGAAGACTATGCTAAAGGTTTTCAGGCTTCGGGCCCCTGTAGCCGTAACAGTTGCCCAATCACGTCCAAAAGTGGACTTTCTCATCTAGACATTATATGAAGTCAACCTACCAAGTTACAATGAAATCCGTCCATAAATATGACCTGTAGACTGTGCTAAAGAGTTTCGGGTTTTGGGCTCGGGCAGTCATCACAGTTGACAGATCGCGCCCAAATGGGGAAATTCTCATCTAGACGTCATACGGAGTCATCCTACCAAGTTACAATGAAATCCCTCCATATTAAACATGACCTGCAGACTGTGCTAAAAGTTTTTGGGTTTCGGGCTTGGGCAGCCATCACGGTTGACAGATCATGACCAAAAGAAGACGTTCTCATCTAGGCATTATACAGAGGCATCCTACCAAGTTACAATGAAATCCCTTCATAAATATGACCTGTAGACTGTGCTAATGGTTTTGGGGTTTTGGGCTCGGGCAGCCATACCGGTTGACTGATCACGACCAAAAGGGGACGTTCTCATCTAGACATGACCCCAAAACTGCATATGAAATTTCGTGACGATCAGACAAGAACTACGGGGTGTAGCCTGTGCTAAAGGAAAATGTGAACAGACTCACAGACTAACAGACTTCCGCACGCGTGATGGCAAACGCTTATCTTGACTTTATCAAGTTAAGCTAAAAAATACTGCAGTATATCGAAAGATTGTTCAGATATCTGAACATACATACCACGATCTGGACTTGAGCCATCACAGGGGAATAAATTAGCATGCCTTGATGATACAGTTCAAATAACCCTTTACCCAATGCAGGAGATACCAAAATTTATTATTTTAAAAATTATTTTATCGATTTTTTCCAAGCATTTCAACAAAACAATATCATGTGACCCCTCATCAGAACAAACTCGTTCCAATGATGGGTCACATGATATGGTTTTGTTGATTTTGGGGGAATCTCAAAAAAAAAATCAACGGATGATTTTGTATTTTACGCGAACGAGTGTGACTGATTCAATGGGTGAATGGATAACATTCATTCGGGACTACAGTTAAAACTCAAGACATTTTGAAAATTAAATTGTGGGTAAATTAATAATAATAATAAACCAATATTTTTGTGATTACTCCGGTATTCAGTCCATACTGGTTTCAATACCTGTATGTAATGGCTTATCGATATACCTTGCAGCCCTAAATGTTAAAAAAAAATATACAGAAAATACTTGTTTAGTTATTTTATTTCCAAACACTGCCGCAGTAAGAGGGTCAAAAACAGTGTCTCACCTGTGTCTTTAAGCCTGTTGTCCTCATACTGTTGCATAGGAGAAGGTTTCTTTGGTGGTTCAGAAGGTGGTTCATAAAAATAGTACTCATTAAATGTATCCATTTTGTGTTAGAAAAGCTTCCACATAAGTCCTCAAACACTTTTAGGTAATCTCCCCAAGTCTTCAGAAAACATAGCAATAAGCCTCTAACTGTGACAGTCTTAAATTGGTAATCCAAACATTACAGGTGAAACTCTTCAGTCGCACCTAACTGTCAAGACATCTCAAGAAATATATCAATTTAACCTTCAAACAAAAACTGTAAAGCCTTCTGGTATCAACCACAAAAGATATTAATTAATCACTGACAACAATTCTTTGTTAATGATATTTAATCTGATCTATGGCTTTGTGCTAGAATGTTGTCCTGGCAGAAGTTAATGACAGAGTGATACAGCCCAGGAGGAATGCTTGTGCACAACTGATCCTTGTAAATAATAGATTTACAGGTAAACCTATTGCCCGGACTAATAACATATAGCTATTCAATTACTCCATGTGACGTATGAATAAACTCCAACTCAGAGATAAAAATAGAAAGTGTTTTTTATTTATTTTTGGCAGAGGCCAGAACCTGCATTATTATAAAATCCACTGGTGGGTTGGTACATACAGGTAGGTCGACCATATCAGTGACATTTCAACTCTGAACTGTTCTTTTCTTCAATAAATACGGCTATTTATTGTTGCTATGACTCACACATGGAGAGAGACAAGTACATGCTAATGCAGTGGGTGTTTTGTCTGATGATCAATACAAAATATTGTTGGAGCAATTCATCAGTAGTATTTTTTTTTTCTTCCAGACTGTTTACAAGCAGAAATAAGTACATGATTAACCATAAACTTCCTGACTTGAACAGTCATCTCACTTTGTTAACTGAAGAAGTGATAACTTTTGTTTGGTCATCAAAATTTGATTTTACTCACATGTCGTTGTATTGTTACAATTTATAGGAGACTGCCTTAAGGTACTCTCCCATAAATTGTTACAAGGTAAATCTATAGAGACTAAATAAATTCACTGCAATGACAATACAGTACAGTCGCAATGGAGTGGGTGAAATCCATGTGTGGGCAGTGATTTCCATGCATGCTTTTAACAGATAAAAAAAAAAATCATCATCAGTAAAATTGTAATTAATGAAGCACCGGGTCCTCATTAATTAAATTTTCAAGGATTATTCCTATAATTTAGAGCTGTAGGTTTTTAAATTTCTTGTTCAGTTTTGGTTTTGGTTTTTCAGGTGGAGTAAAACCTCGGTTCGGTTTTCGGTTTATTCATGAGGCCAAGTAAAATTCAATAAAACTCATTCTAATGTCCGGAGTCATAACTGAATGGTAGTGAAATTGAATGAAACTCAATGAATGCCCGAAATAAGCTATAATACATGTACATGAAGAATCAGGAAGGACAATATAATAGTTACCTAAATATACAGAACTTTTATTGTGCTTGGCCATTTTTCGAGGTCTGACACCTACACGCAACTTGAGGAAAGCTGCAAACACAACTAAGCTGAAATGTCGGAAATCCACAGAATGTAGCCTTCCTAGAGTAGTGAGAGTACCCAGACACTGCCATTGGCAGTGTCTGGGTACTCCCACTACTCTGGAATGGCTACATTCTGTGAATTTCTGCAGCAAGAGAGTATTTAATAAAAAACAAAAAACCTTACATTACGGGATGTCGACAGTTTCGGTTTCGGTTTTTTAAAAAAACTAAAAACCTCGGTTCAGTTTCGGTTAACCTACAGCTCTACTATAATTAGTCTTTGGAATCTAATATTATTGCTTTCGTGAAAATATTGCCTACCCGTGAAAAATTACCAGTCCACAGTGGCCGTACTACACATGTGTGAAGCATATCCATAGAATATGAAGCGTTCATGTTGTGATATTTGCGCTTCATATATAGGGTTCTAGCACTCAGTAATTGGAATATTGTGGATCACTGCAGTTTATTGCAGCAGTCTGACAATATGCTGGGATGTAATAAACTGTTGAAAAGGGCTCAGGGAGCAGGCCTGGCATTCTTTAAAATGCAGGAGGGCTAAAAATCGCTCCCCTCGCGTGTCCTAGGGGAGCGATTATCTCCTGAAGCTTACAAAAGCTAAAAGTGGCAACATGAAGTTTTACTCTTAATGAATTCTGCCTAGTGGGCTTTGTACATTTTATTTGGTACTGCTAACAAGATAGTGTCTGTGAGACTGCTGCACTGTCCCTTCTACACCTCCGGGCCTCGGCAAGGCCTGGAGGTGTGGGTTAGGCATTGTGGTCATCTTACGGACACCACTAACATACATGTAGCAGAGATTTGAAAAGATGTGGATTTTAGGAACAGGCTGTTATGGTAACCATTATTTTCTAAGGACAGGAGGGCTAGTTTTCGCCCTCCTTAATTTTTTTAAGGCAAGCAGTAGGCGAGTGAATAAATCGCTTCATTACTTTCCAAAGTGTGATTTACTGGGATTTCCCAATTTGAATATAAACGATAACTTAACAATTTGAATTATGCTATCAACAATTGGATCATGTATCCGTGCGTGCAAACAAATAAGTTTTGCCGTGGGTGTAATGGGGGGGGGGGGACTTCATTGTTTTTTTTAACCCTTCACCCCTACCTAACATGAAAAGCCGATGACACTTGCTAAAAAAAATTCTTGAATAACTATTATTTTCATTTTTTATCTCAAAAACATAGGTTGTGACTCCTCATTGGAACGAGCTCGACGAGCTCGTTCCAATCAGGGGTCATAACCTATGTTCTAGAGACAAAAAAATGAAAAATAATGACAATTAATTGGCGATTTTTTCAAATAGCACTGGTCGGTTTTGGCTGTTACGTTAGGTAAATAAAGGGTTAAATAATATAACTATCGTTAATAATGAAAAGTAATAAACAGAGTAATCGCTAGACTGGACTGGTTACGTGAAATAATTCATTCGAGGCGAGGGTCTATACTGTAAAAACACTCATGCGCATTCACACACTCGTGTTTCTACAACAGCGTGATCGCTTGACTGGACTGGTTACATGAAATAATTCATTCAAGACAAGGGATTGCTCACTGCTCCATCATGCTTCAACTTGGCAAATGGGATTAACTATCTTGCTCAGAAAGAAAGCAGATGATGCTTGCTGGTCAGTATCGAACCTACGATGTTTCAATCTACAGTACTGCCACCGTGGTGTGGTCACTTTCCACTGGTGGGCAATATTTCAGGCCGACACAATAATATTAGATT
Source organism: Pictodentalium vernedei (assembly GCA_031216915.1). NCBI lineage: Eukaryota > Metazoa > Mollusca > Scaphopoda > Dentaliida > Dentaliidae > Pictodentalium > Pictodentalium vernedei. The sequence goes on from CM062293.1 coordinate 401,350,781, forward strand.
CAAAACACTAATTATAGGAATAATTATCAAAAATTTTAATTAATAAAGTTAGTTACAACCTGATGCTTCATCAATTAAAATTTTGCTGAAGATGATTTTTATTACCTTGTAAATGCATGCATGGACATCACTGCCCACTCGTGGAGTATGACCAGTCTACGGTGACTGAACTGTATAACAATGAGCCACTATACCTTGAAAGATGTATGTGAACATTCAACTAATTTAAAACTGTTCTGTTTACCACCCACTGATAACATGAAGAACTTCTGTATGTTTACCTGATTGGTTCCATAAATTGGCTTAAGTTAGGTATAGATAATGCCATTTCAGCCAAAAAAAAGAGTCTGCAGAGAGCTCAATTTTATATGCAAAAACATTCAAATTTTCTAAGTTTTGTTAATTACGTGTATATGTTCTGATAAAAAACTCAGTAAATCTTGTTTGACAGAGATACATGTACTGTATGAGGCAAGTACTGTGCAGTATGTTAGAAAACGAAAAGTTTGGTATTTTTCCCACTAAATATCTGGGATAGAAATTCTTACGGAACAAGGAATGTTTCTAGAACTATTCTGGGATTAATAGATTGTACATGTATTTCAAATGAATTGTTTTGCTGATGAAAATAAAGCTATACGAGATATTTTAGCTGCATCCAAATGAGATGAGTCCATTGAAATGATTAACCCTAACACAAAAGACAGACGACACTTGCAACAAAATTCTTGAATAAATAATGTTTTCATCAAGAATATAGCTTATGAGCAATGAGCTCATTCCAAAGAGGGGCTATAAGCTATGTTTTTGAGACAAAAATTGAAAAAATAATAAAAACTGAATGGTGATTTTTGTGAATAGATGGAGGGACGGGCAGATGGATGGATGGATGGATGGACAGATGACGGACAAGTTAACATTATTTATTTATTTATTTATTGGTGTTTAAGGTCACATATTTCTGCACAATGGCTAATCATGACCTCGACAGTTTTACGGGTGGAGGAAGCCGGAGTACCCAGATAAAACCACCAAGCAACAGCGAGCAACTGTCAGCTCCCCAACATACTAACTCCACACAAGCAGGGCTAGGATTGGTTGAAGACAGTGCACCATCGACGTGCACTACACCTTAGTGCACAACGTCACCGTGCCCCCACGTGGGCAATGGGGGTGAAGTGTCTTGCCCAAGGACACAACGCGGTTGCCGCAGGTGGGATTTGAACCGAGGACCTCTCGGCTTGCAGCCTGCACCTCTATCTACTGAGCCACTGCAACCCCCCCCCCCTCCCTGACAAGCTGACAAGTTAGCATTAAAAATGCTCCAATGACATTCTGTCTGGCAGAGCTAATATTCAGTAGCTAAGAAATTATGACCTGGATAAACAAAATGTCAAAGTTTTTCTCAGCGTCACATTATCATAGGGCCTGTGACCTTGACCTTGAGGGGCACATATCATACTATTATTCATGACACACTGTCTTTTGATATTACATATTGGTATAAAGTTTCATTAAAAAATATTCAGCTGTTAAGAAATTAAGGCCCAGACAAACAAATGTCAAAGTTTTTATAAGTGTCACCTTATCATATGGCCTGTGACCTTGAACTTGAGGGGCACATGCCATATTATCATATATTCAGCAGTTAAGAAATTATGACCCGGACAAACAAAATGTTGGCAACGGATGGATGGATGGACGGATGGATGGATGGACAGATGGATGGATGGACAGACAGATGGCCTGATGAATGGATGGACAAATGGACAACAGGCAACGGACAACTTAGCATCAGAAAAGCTCTGCTGATTTTGTCAAGCGGAGCTAAAAATTTAACTTTTTCACGAAAACATACTGCAAGTGTTAGTTAGGTAAAGGCCTCACTTAAGGTTAATTTATATATTATGGGTAGGGAGATAAGCAATTGCACCATAGGTGCTGCCATAAGCCTACAAGTGTCACAAACAATATCTCTCACCTTCCAGAACCCATTGCATAAAATCACTTGAAATTCCTCAAACTTATTTTAAAGCAAAAAAAAAAAAAAATCAGCTAATGGAACCTTACCCTGGGTGATTGTTTGTTTGCATAAAATCCTTTAGAACACATTTTAAAGCAAACCAAAAAAAAATAAATAAAAGTCATCCAACCGATCCCAAATACTATCTCTCACTCGTACCACCCCTTCGCCAAAATTACTTCAAACCTCTCCAAACTCATTTTAATTTATAAAAGAAAGAAAATCAACAAATCGACCCACCACCTCCACTTGGAGTAAGCAACAAAAGAATTAAACAAATGGAACCCCCCTCCCCACCCCACACCACTCATGTTTTGTACATAAAATCATTCAATCTCAGCTGAAGTTCAAAAAATTCTCTGGATGTATGTCCCATCTCCCACCCATCCACAGGGGTTAAGCAAAATTCTCCAAATAGATGCTCCTCCCACCCCACCAACTCATTCTTAGTGCATAAAATCACTCAATGGACCACCACACACACCCCCACCCCTCTCCCAACCCTCCCCATGCAGTCAACTGGGTGCAGACAGCATAATTCAATACTTATTTGAGACGGTATGTCATGCTGAACATTCAGTTATAATTTTCTGAAGATTTGATTGATGGTTTTGGAATAAGAATGAAAAATGTTTGTATGGACTGATGAACAAATGGACATCAGAAGTAATCCAGTATACCCTCTGTTCCCATCAAGAGTGGCAGTATAAATATAGCGATGTATGAAATACATACGTCTATTGAAAAACTTTGCAAAAAATTCTTTTTTCTCGTAAAATCTTTTCTCAATTTTTTGATGATGGAGAGCGACTTTCTTTTCTCTCTTTCACCTTTTAACTTGTCGAGGGCTAAATTATTTTGGGTGGTCTGAATTTGTTTTTTAAAATTTGTTTTATTACAAATTATTGGAGAGTGCTGTCAGGCACTCTCCACTAATTTGTAACAGAACAAACTTATATGAACAAACTATTATTTACAGTTGACTGAATATGAAACACAAGAAAGGAAAACATTGGATTTTGCCCTGGTACCCTCATTTTTTTTAAAAGCCCTGATGGGGAGCGTGGTGGCTCAGTGATAGACTGTTTGACTTCTATGCTAGAGGTCCCGAGTTTGATCCCCGTCCGGGATGACCCGCATTGTGTCCTTGGGCAAGGCACTTTATCCTGGTTGCCTACATGGGGGCACGATGATGCCGTGTACAAAGGTGTACTGTACGTCGATGGTGCACATGTCTTCAACCACTGTAACCCTGCTTGAGCAGAGCTTGAACAGAGTAGGATGTTGAGGAGCTGACAGTTGTTCATCGATGCTCGGTGGTTCTCACCGGGCACTCCGGCTTCCTCCACCCGTAAAACTGTCACAGTCACGATTAGCCATTGTGCACAAGTATGTGACCTTAAACACAAATAAATAAATAAATAAATAAATAAATAAATAAATAAATAAATAAATAAATAAATAAATAAATAAAAGCCCAGATAGTGGCTTTTAGCACTCAACCAGTTAAAAGCTGGGAAAAAATAAACATTTCTTCAACACTGTCACAGTCAACATCCTGTGGCTTTGGCATTGTTTCTAGGCAAGCTTGAGCTGCCTTTACAGCCAGCCATGACTTACCTATAAACAACTGCCAAAGTACTCAGAGTGTAACTTGGGAGTTTATCCATTATATTTATTGCAAATCAAAGTTTGAAAAGAATTGGATCCATTCAGTGTCGATTTTGGCAGATTAAAATAAATCAGGCAACAATAGGGGTTTTTTGCAGAATTTCTGTGATGAGGGTGAGGGTTTTGTTTGTAGAATTCTAGTGATGAGGGAGATGCCAGACAAACAAAAAAAGAATTTTTTCAATAAGCAGTTCTCAATGAAGCTTAGCGACAACTTTTACAAAGCAATTTGAAAGGGATAGTTTGGGGCTGTATGGGGATTTGACTTCTTGAATACTACTGTCGAATAATCCTGCCCAGGACAGGATTTCTCTTGCCACTGAAATATTAATAATGGGTATATTTAATCCAATTTCCACCCTGTAAATTGAATAGGTTTTTTTACCAATGATTTCTCGAGTTAAATCCAGATGAATTTTTCATAGCAGCCATGACTAGATTATGAAACATATCTTAAAAATACTCAGTGGGTTAAGAGTTAAGTAGTAATAAGTACTATACAGAAACGTCTCCATTTAAATTAATTACCTTTGAATTTTTAAATCCAATACAAAGAAAATTCCCCTTCAGTGGAACAAACAACCTGATAGACTTCATCCCAATGAGAGGTCAAAGTTATGTTTTTGAGGAAACAATTTTTTGTTATTCTGGAAATTTGTTTGGAAGTGTTGTTTCCTACGTGTAGTTGTGTTTGATAAAGGTTTAAAAGAAGAATAAAATGATAGAAATTTCTTGAGCACTGCCCATAGTGAGAAAGTGTCAACTTGAGAGTAAGGACTGATGGAAAGAGTTTTGATTGAATTAGCTCCCTTGATATGCAAAGAAAGTGAAATGCTTCCACTACCTCCCTTGATGTAAACAGAATATCAAGGTTTTTTATGCTTGACCATGGAAAGAAAAGCAAGGCCAACCATGAGCAAATTCAGCAAAATCCCTCGTAAGTTGCATGAGATATATCAATCAAAAGCTTTGTAGTCAAAGGTACATGAATGGTCTCACACACTGGAATATGCTAGGACAATGGTGATTTGGCAGTATGACATCAGGACATGAGACATGCAGTGACCCCACACCTGAGGAAAAATAAAATTCAATGAGTACTCTAATGAAACAAGAGCTCTCCCCCCCCCCCCTCCCCCCATGGGACCTGAGGTGCTCACATGACCAAAGTTGTTTAACTGGTAGAGTGCTGGAAGCCCATATTTGGGCTTTGTTCTGAAGTGCAGGTACCACAGCTTGAAGGCTGATATCCATTGCATGTACTTTGTATTATGTTTGAAGTGATATTATTTAATCTGTAAGGGTTTGCCTTGTTACAATTTATGGGAGAGTGCCCATAGGCACTCTCCCATAAATTGTAACAAGGCAAAGACATGTGTACAAGATTTGATGGCCAAAAATAATTTAGCACTTTACCAGTTCAAGAAGGATTTAATTAGCATCTATGGCTAGTTAACACTGTAGGGGAATAAAGTTCTTTAATTATTTATAACTCTGTTATCCGTGCCATATGATTTTTTTATTCTGGTATTGGGATGCGACCACAGAAATAATTCCACGATTTTCAGTAATGCAAAACTAGAGAGTCCAAATATCAACCTAGGGACTTAACTTGAAAAAACTAAAGGATGTTGTATTCCGAATATCGTGCTGACTAGTGGATCTGGAGAAGATTTCGAGAATACATGTATTACTAATTTTACATTATGTTAAAATGTGCCTCTCTCCACCCCTACAGAGAACACAAATATCAACCCAGGGACTTTATTTGAACACTCTAATGATACTGTATACCAAATATCAAAAGATTCTGACGGGTGGATCTGAAGAAGATTTTTAAAGATTATTCCTCATTTTGCACTAAGTTAACATTCAGGCTCCCGTAGACAAGCTTGAAAATAAGCAATCTGCCATTTGCAGAATGAGGTCCCAAGAGGGTGAATTTTCAAATGCTGTCCCACACAGTGTGCCAATTTATCCTCTGGGTACATCTTGCTGTTTAAGCTGTTTAAGCTTGAGGCCTTGATTCAGATTGAGGTTCACAAAGGATAAATTTAGTGATGCTACCCTGCTGTGCAGGGTTGCATCACAAAATTCACCCTCTGGGGTCCTCATTCTGCAGATGACAGTCTGCTTATTTTCAGGCTTGCCCATAGAGAACTCAATTATTAACCGATGGACTTAAGTTGAACAAATCTGAATCCAACCCCTGTAATGATTCTGTATACCATATATTAAAAGATTCTGACTAGTGTTTCCGGAGAAGAAGAGTTTTAAAGATTATTCCTCATATTGGACTATGTTAAACTTTGGGCTCCAATAGGGAGCTCAAATATTAACCCAGGGACTTGGTTGGAACAAAATGAGATCTAACCTCCCTAAGGATGCTGTATACCAAATATAAAAAGATTTACATACCAAATATATGATGCATACCAAACAGTGAAGCAACGTCGAGCTCGGTATGCATCATTGTTATGAGGGTCAATCTTGAATCTGACCCTCATAACAATGATGCATTCCAAACATTAAAAAATTCTGACAGTTTGTTCTGAAGAAGATTTTTAAAGATTATTCTCCATATTACCCTAAGTTAAAATTAGGGCTCCTGTATTGAGACCAAATATGAACTAAGGGATTTTAATGAACTTGTATCTGCCTCCCCCCTCCCCTCCTGTGCCCCCCCCACCCCCGACCCCCCCCCCCCCCCCCCCCCCCCCCCCCCCCCCGATGCTGTATACCAAATATCAAAAGATTCTGATCACTGCTTCTGGAGAAATTTTTTTCTTTTAATTTTTGCAAATATGCTGACTTTTTTTTATGCCCCCTACAGAACAGCCAGACACAACCGATGGTATTTTGTTTTCACCACTCCATTCTACTGGTCCTAAGGATGCTTCATACCAAATAATAGTTCTCTGTTCCATTGGTTTGGGAAATATGGGTGGATAAATTTTAGCTCCTAGGGTTACAACAGGGACACAGGACATTTTTTTCTTGCATGAATCAAGCACTTATGACTGAATAATACCACATACCAAATCTGGACCAATTTGGACCATCAGTTCCGAAAATAGAAATTTTGGGCGGGGCTAAAAATTTTGCCCCTCCCATTACAAACACAAATATTGCTCCACAAACTTTGAACAAACTTGATTCTACACCTCAAAAGGAAAGCTCCATACCAAATATCAAGGCATTATACCCACTGGTTCATGAGATTTTTTTAAAAATTTGGAGTATTTCCAACCACACCCCTCCCTATGGGCCAGGGCAAGTTGATTTGAACAAAACAAGCAATCACCTCAAATTTAACTAAAATTGGTTCAGAAGTTTGGGAGGAGCAGGTGCAAAGATCATGTTCACAGACGTCGGACTGTGTGTGATCACTATACATGTAGTTCATCCTGACTTTCAGTGAGGTGAGCTAATAAAGGCTTCTACACACTATTATGTCAAAATATTATTTATTTATTAGGGTTTAATGACACTTTAAAAGCCATGGTCATATCGTGTCAGTGACAGTTTTACAGGTGGAGAAAGCTGGAGTACCCGGAGAGAACCACCGAGCAATGGCAAGCAGCTTCCAGCTCCCCAACATCGAAACTCCGCACTGCAGCACAGGCAGAGTTAGATTGATTGAAGACATGTGCGCCATCAACGTGCAGTACACCTTAGTACACGGCGTCATTGTGCCCCCATGTGGACAATCGTGGCTAAGTGCCTTGCCCAATAACACAACGTAGGAGTCCGAATCGATCACTCAGACGGTCATCCATCCAAGGACTAACCGAGCTCGACGTTGCTTTACTTTGGTGATCTGAAGAGGACCGGTTACCGCAATGCCACCGAGCCCCCATGTCAAAATATAAAGTTTTCAAATTGCAAATTTTTCTCACAATGACTCTAGGAATTTAACCAATTCAATCTTGTTTGACATAGCTCATTGAGCTCTGTCAGACAAGTCTGAATTGGTTCCATTCCTAGTTTCATTATGAAAAAACATTACTTCTTTAAATTTCATTGTTTCAACGTCAATTTCCGTGTTTGTTTCTTTGGGGTTTAATGACACTTTCAACAACCTGAGCTGTCAGACACTCCAATTTACTAACTCTGTACACGCAGAGTTATTTATTTATTTACTGGTGATTAAGGTCACAAATTTCTGCACAATGATTAAATCGTGGCCGCAAAATGGATAAAAAGTCCAGTCCAGTTAATCGTTTATACCCATGTTGCCCATTTTAGAGGATTTCTACCCCAGGCATTAGTGACCAGGTCCTTTTTTACCAGTAAAACAGAGCTTGTTTACCACTGTAAACAAGCACTGCTTCACTTCCCAGGGCTTCCATGTGGAGTACAAGCAGAATTATCAGACATTAAGGCAACTTCACTATCAATGTGCAACATGCCTTAGTACACAGCATCACCATGCCAGCACATGGGCAATAAGGATTAACTCTGCCTTGCCCAAGGACACAACACAGTTACCACTGGTCAGGTGGGGGTCGAACTGAGGACCTTTTAGTTTGAAGTCCAATGCTCTAACCACTGAGCCACCATGCTCCTTTTAACAGTAGCATGCAGAGGTTAATTTTCAATATATTTTCATTTTTTGTCTCAAAAACATAGGTTATGACCCCTCATTGGAACGGGCTCATCGAGCTCGTTCCTGGGTCATAACCTATGTTTTTGAGACAAAAAATGAAAAAAATTAGTTATTCAAGAATTTTTTTTGCAAGTGTTGTCTGCTTTTCATGTTAGGTAAAGGGTTAACTCATCATGGCTCTACTGAAAATTGCATTTGCCTGATGTTTGGTGTTGGCATTAGCTTGATGTTCTGCTCAGCAGAAGAACCAAAACTGTTTACAGAAAATCGTTTTGTTACAATTTATTGGAGTGTCATGAGGCAATCTTCAATAATTTGTAACAAATCAATTATTTATGAACAAAATCACCTTGCTGGCATTGCCTGGCAACAATAGGATCATTGAAAAAACACTCAAGTTGCATATCAACTTTAAAAAATAATTTAGCACTCCACCAGTTATACATCTATAAGTGTCTCTCACCAAAAATAATAATGATAACAATCTTGTGGATTGCAAGATTACTGTCATTTGAATCATTCTTCCAAACAAAATGGCGAATATTAATTTAACAGGATTCCCAAGACCTGCATATTTTATGATAAAATTCATCACTTATTTAACTTTAATGCTGCACTTCTGTAACTGTCCAAGTATTGATCTTCCCTGGACACTGGCATGCCTGACATGTCGATAGAGAAATCCTCAATGCAGTTCAATTTGGTACATGCACATTACTGAAAGCCTGTAATCGATTTGAACAGACTAAAATATAGAAATTATTTTTCTCTCTCATTGCTGTCGTTAACATGCTAGAAGAAAGTCAGATAAAATAAGAGATTGCACCAAAGGTGCTGACATACCCCTACTCGTGTCAAGTCGAGGGAAGGGACTGTGTCCGGGTGGACATAATCAAAAATGAATCTTAACATGAAGCCAATGGATCCACCCACCCACCCCCAAGACATTAGTTGTTTTGCATAAATTCGATAAAATCACTAAAAATCCGATAAACTCATTTTAAAGACAAAAAATGAAGACCTGACCACCATTAGCTAAGTTTATTCTTGTGGGCAACAAATGGGGATACCTCATGAGTGGAATGTAGGCAGACAACATAACTTGATATTGTATGTCAGAAAGGACATGTCATATTGGACATCCATTAAGATTTCAAGAGTTATGAACTTGTTCAGACAAAAAATGTCAATTTCTCCACGCAGAAAAAAGGGAAATAATAGTCTGGCCATCTGGACAATGAACCTCAAAGTGGCGTCCAAAATTGTTTTCTCGATGGAATGTGTAAGAGTAACATCTCCTGACTACGAAAAGGTTTACTTGACGTCTTGCAGCCATGAGCAATTTGAAATATCCATGTTTAAGTTGACATTGTCATTTTGCTGACGCGAGTGTTTGAATGCGGCTAATACAACATTCTAGGCACATACCAGAGGTTGCGTCTGAGCCTATATACCTTTTTAAGGGATGTTTTGGGTGTTTGGTGATTCTATTCATCAGTACTATTCAAAGCTGATGTATCTGCTGACCTTGTTTGTTCATTGCAACACTGTTGAGAGACGTTTCAGGAGCAGAAAAATGTGCATATCATTTTAGCAGCATAACATTTGCACCTGTTTGTACTACATGGTGTCTGGCAAGAACATTTTATTAACTTCAATACTTCATCTGGGGCTGGAGCAACATCGGACAGGACTGTTATGGGCTGGAGCGACTTAGTCTCTAGTTTCTTCTCACAGCCATATTTGATAGGATCTAAATTTGGAGGTCTCAGTTGAAGGGCATTCTTCGACACATGTCTGAAGGTGCACTCTTTTGATATTTTCCACAAAGGCTGCTGTGGTAGCAGGCAGAGAACCAAGTTTAGACAGTGGCGACAATTTGTAAGAGAGAAGTTCCTTAACATCGAAGTTGTGAGAGCTTGATCGTAAGTCAGATTACACTGGAGTATATGAGGTTCGTATCATAAACTTTAATATCAGCAACAGATTTTCTTACACAGCAATGGTTTGGACCGGTATTAGAACAGGGTCATAGAATCCCCAAGGAAGGTTCTGTCCAAACTTTATTATCAGTGCTGAACTTAACTCTAGGACCTTGTCCACATTGATTGACCCAGGGCTTACATTTCCAGTTAAGATATTGCCAATGGTTTCAGAGTGCTGTGACAGAGCCATAGGAACTATACACATCTCAAGTTTGGAGCGGAGACCTATGCAGTCAACAGCATCAGACATAATTTGCCCGCCTCTTTATGGAAAATTTGGGATCTTTCTCTGTTCTTGTCCTCATGCATCTCTGACATGCTATGAGCTAAGGATACACAGGCATGAAGACTTAGAGCCCATGCTTTAAGGGTTTTTGATTTGAGAGTGATGCCTATAATACCCAACTTACTGTGGTCATATCTCATAAAAGAAGTCTCTATGAATATGTCACTCCATAACCCATTCCAAAGACCCAGAAAGTGTTTCATGACATATTCACCTCTCATGAAATGGGCCAAAACATTAGACTCAAGATTTTGCAAAAAAGTATGGCAATATACTTCACACAACAAGAAGGTGAAGGGGCCCTGTCACCTTCATATTCAGCACAAACATACAACATCATGAGGAAAACCAGCTTCAGAAAAGCATCCATTCATAGTTTTATTGGCCGACTTTCCTCACTTAAATCTTCCGATAAAAAAAGACAGATCTTCTGAGCATTCAAATTATTTATGGAGTAATGGAGAAGTTCTTCTGCCAATAAGCACATAGCTCTTATGTTCAATGGACAATTTTTTCCAACTACAAATGTTTCCACCCCTCCAAACACTGATTGCAGCACATCATCCAAACCTGATTCAGCCATCAGCTTCCCTACAGCACCAATGAAGCTCATAATCATATGCATGCCTTGTAAACAAGTAAGTAAACAAAAAGAAGGAAAGTCGTCCGGGGATGCCCACAATACCTGCATGGCAATTTTATACAGCTGTTGATCAGCTGTGAACACTGTAAAGCTCTGTCCTGCACTCACCGTCAACTGTTGAGCCTTTTTCATAGCAGTGGCAATAGTTTCGAAATCAAGATATTCAGCTCTAGTTCGATATTCAGGGCACATTCCAGACTCATGCGATATACAAGTATTATACCCATTAAATTCGCGACAACTTTCCTTTTGCAGAACATCAATGAAGAATGAAAAATTGGTCTTGTGGCCCTTCGAGTTGACAGTGCTGAATGACAAAGAATTTAAGCAATGGGATGCATCTTTTTGCATGAGTAATAGGCATATCCAGGCATTTCAGTCCATGATAACGAACAAAATCCAACTGATAGTCAATAGTCTCCGACATTTCAGACTTTTTAAGTCACGAGAGCCGACTGTGTTGCAACTGAGCCATGTTATTTGCTTGAGTTAACAAAACAGACAAAGAATGGGTCTGAAGTTGTCCAATCTGAGATGCAATGTCAGCATCAAAATTATCTGCACTACTTGTATTAGCCCACCATCAGACCAAGATATTAGTGTGAAGTCAATATTGCGAACTGCCATATTTGCCGCTGATTTCTTGAAATGCAACAATTCATCATAGGAACATGCACTTATTTGTGCATTGAATAATGTCATGTGTGTCTATATGAGTATAAACTTCTAGATTTTCTCTAGTAAATGACGATTATACATGAGAATTTCTGCACCTGGGCTAACTATGCGAATTGAAATTGGGTATCCCTTTTCTGCGACAAATATCTCAAACTGCTCAATGCTGTCAGACATCCAATAAACTTTTTCTGAATCAGGAGATACAGTGGAGCCCACTTAATTGGATATCTCTTAACTGAATAACCCTGTTAACTGAATATAATTTCCCAACTCAAAACCATTTACCATACCTTCAGTACAAATTTGACCTGTTAAATGAATATAGGTTATAGAACAAACTCCTGTTAATTGAATCAAAAATCTTGTTAACCTGTCAAAACATTACCCGGACTCGCCCCCGTTTTCCTTTGTTGGCATACCTATTTGGCCTTAGTACACCCAATACAGGCATTTAATCTATTATATCTTGTTTGACAGAGCTCATGGAGCTCTGTCAAACAAGATATAATAGAATAAATGCTAAGTTTATCTCTACAATACAGTAAAGTGACACAATTCCTGTTAATTGAATACTCCTGTTAATTGAATAATTTTCAACGGCAAGGTGGCTATTCAATTTACAGGGTTCCACTGTATCCCTCTATCAGAAACCAAGAAAAAAAATTGGATGCGACTTTGAGGTTGGGCAGAAAGTTGTCATTTGGCGGCCTGACTATAATTCACAAGTAGAATTTCCAGACAGCATAACTTTATATGTGTTTGAAAGGGCATGTCATATATATATTTAAATATTTCATTAAGATCAAACCTCTATCAGCTGAGTTATGAACTCATATGGACAAAAAATGTCTTTAATTCTCAGCAGAAAAAAAGGGGCATAGCACACAAGTGAAATGCACATACAGCAAAACTTGATAGCACTTTTTGTGCGTGAAAGAGCATGTCATGCAGGACATCGGTGTAAGATTTCATTAAGATCGGAGCACTATCATGTGTGTTATCAACTCATACAGACAAAAATAAAGATGCTCATTTAACCGAAAAATCTACTTGGTGTCGAGTATCATTAAAAAACGCAAGTCACAACCATGCATGTATAAAAAACACATACATTGTACTTTTGGTTTTTATATTTTCATCTAATTCTCAGTCATAGCCAAGAGTTCTGCCTACCAATTTAGAAAACATAACATGCTTGAAAGGATGATAAAAGTCCTGTACTTAAAAAAAGAGTTAAAAAGCCAAATTAGCCACATGTAAACTCTGCAAGAAGATTATGGCAGAATGTGAAAACACAATGTAGAATCGAGGCACCAAGTTGATTAGCAGACCTGAATTGTTTGAAAGCAAGGACAACTTTAACCCTTTACCCAATGCAGATGATATCAAAATTTATTATTTTAAAAACTATTTTTTTAATTTTTTAAAAAAAGTTCAACAAAACCAAACCATGTGATCCCTAATTGAAACAAGCTCATTGAGCTCATTCCAATGAGAGGTCACATGAGATGGTTTTGCTTAAATTTTTTTTTAAATAAATAATTTTTTTAAATAATTGTTTTCGAACGGCTCATTTTGTAAATTATGAGGGTGGATGTGGTCGATTCGTTAGGTAAAAGGTTAAAAAGCAGGCTGAATCTGCATGAATACAGGACTTCGTCAAAACTGAAGTGCCTACAATAAAATATAGTTTTCTGGTCCAGTAGTTACAATATACACTGCGCTGTGGTTTTTTGGTAATTTGTACTAAACTGCTCAATGTTTACATTGTTGGCACTTTGCTCAGACGGCTTACGTCATTAAAAGTCAACAAGAGGAGGAAATTTGCTGTTGAATCTGACTCGCTTGGAATTCTTATTTAGATGTTCAGAACACCTGTGATCATTAGTATTTAACTGAAAATTACAACAGAGGAATCAATACGAGTATGATGTCATATACATGGGTAGTAAATTCTTGCCTCCTCAGAGTTTTCCTTGTCTGTTCTGACTAAACAATCAGTGTCGCAAACCCAGCGCAACATTTGTCTGTGGAACAATTATGACCACAAGAGCAGCAAGACAACTACATCAAATTGAGTTACTGCAACACAATAACGTTGCCACTTTTGGAGTTACGAAACTTCTTTGAGTTTACATTGGCATGGCAGGGATTCGAACCCACACCGAGAGAGTTTCCTTCAGCACCAACCACATAGTGAAACTATACTGAACCATGCACACCACTCATCCACCAACAGACCCCAAAAAGGGAATGCTAGTTAACCAAGTATATACGAGGCCAGTAAAGAACACACAGAATACTCAATTACTTAATTATTCATCAGATAGTTCTTTGAGTTTGTTTTCTCCTTGACCAACAATATTTCCCAGTATATATTATCTGTAAGGCATTTCAATCTTTCAATTCAATTTTTGTGACCACTGACTGTAGAATCTAAAAAACAATAGGGTCCTTCTCCTTCCATGAGGTTAAAAACCAACCCTGTAAATGTTGAAGTTTTAAGTAATGTAGAATAAAAGTTATTTCTCAGGAACCATTTTTTTACCAAACTCCATTTATTTTAACAAACCTATGATCTTTGAATTTTCAAATGACAAATTCAATACGAGTCTTTCTCTCCAATAGTATTGGCTACATAATCTGTAAATCTGGTGAACATGTGATATATGAATCAAAACTTATATCCCAAAATCCAACTTTTGACAAAGTTTTATTTATAGTAACAGCCGTGAGACCTTTTAAATTGCAGCAACCTGGTCAAAAATCAATAGAGTTCTTTGCTGCCCATATACGATTACTACCTGCAAGTTTGGTTGAGCTGTGATAAGTATAACTAAAGTAATCACCCAGAAACCAAAATGTGCCACAATATACTCGCCGTGTACTGGTCGTAATCCATGCGTGGGCAGTGATGTCCATGCATGCGTTTACCAGGTAATAAAAATCATCATCAGCAACATTTTAATTACTGAAGCACCAGGTTGTACCTGGTGCTTCATTAATTAAATTTTTTGATGATTATTCCTATAATTAGTGTTTGGAATCTAATATTATTCCGTCCATGGAAATATTTCCCACCCGTGGAAAATGATAAGTCCACGGCAGTTGTACTGTATTTTAGAAACCATGACCATGACCTTTGGTCACAGAAAAATCAATATACGATTCTTTTTTCCCTTCCATATTTATTTATTTATTTATTGCTGTTTAAGGTCAAATATTTCTGCACAATGGCTAATCATGACCGCAACATGGGGATAAAGTCAAGTTTAGTCAATCGTTGATATCCATGTCGCCCATTTTAGAGAATATAGGTTATAGAGTAAACTCCTGTTAATTGAATAAAAAGTCTTGTAACCTGTCATAGAGCTCTGTCAAACAAGATATAATAGAATAAATGCTGCATTTATCACTAGAATACAGGAAAGTGACACAATCCCTGTTAATTGAATACTCCTGTTAACTGAATAATTTTCTTCAGCAAAGTGGGTATTCAATTAACAGGGTTCCACTGTACCGTGAAGCTCACTTGATTGGATATTTCTTAATAGAATAACCCTGTTAACTGCATATAACATCCAAACACCAAACCATTTACCATACCTTCAGTACAAATTTGAACTCTTAATTGGTTTTGGGTCATAGAGGAAACTCATGCTGATTGCAGGAAAGTTTCTGGGTGACAAGGGCTGATTATCGTCCACATTTGTAATAAAACTGCGGCATTTGTTTTTCCTCAAATTCATACCCCAAAGATTCTCAATCCATCAAACTTACAATGGTATGAACACAATTGGTAGACAAATTTTGGTAATGAGGGTCCGCAAGTAATGTTAAGTACTGCACACAATACAGTTCCAGTGACCTTGCATCTCTCGTTTTACCTTGGTAGTTGATTCTAGGCAAGTCTTGGCTGCCTATATAGGCAGCCAAGACTTGCCTAGAAACAACTGTAAAGCCACAGAATGAAGACTGCCAATGTGACTGAATGAATAACAGGAGAATACATAATGAATTATCGTTTGTTTCTGTTTATTTCTTGAGTTATGAACCACAAAAAACAAAGGCCAAACTGTGTATTTACACTACATTTGGCCTTTGTTTTTTGGTGTTCATAACTCAAGAAATAGACAGAAACAAACGATCATCCCTTATAATTAAACTTGAGGGGAAATAAATTTAAACACTCTCCACTTTGCGGGGTTGAAATAAAAATCTGGTCGCATCATGCTTCATGGTGATAACTGAATAAAAAAGGCATAGTTTTCTAAAATTCTGTTTGAAATAATGATACATTTCACAGAAACATGTTCTTGTGTCATTCAACATTTTATTGACCAATGTATTGTGTAAGTTAAAACGAACATCATTGGCCACGGCCACACAAAACTTCAATCTCCTTTTCCATGACAAGAAGTTGTATGAACTTTGTCTCAGAAAGAGTTCATTCAGGCTATTTGGACATTGGAAGGTTTTGTTCACGTGAGTTTCGTTTGTGGATTATTATTACTGGCCATTGTTCAGGCCACACTAAGTAGATGTTCTGTTTCTCAGGCCAAGTTTTTTAAAATTGCATGCGGGCGGGCAGTTTTTTTATTTTATATTTTTATTTTTGTAATTATTTCTTGGCCATCAGAAGTTCATATTCTTGGATTATTTTATGTTTTAGGCCTCATAATCAACATAATAGCAAGGGTGGTGGTGTATTTCGTCCCTTGGGTGCAACAAGGCTTTGCAATGCTAAAGCATTGCAAAGCCTTGTTGCACTCAAGGGACAAATTTATCAATTTTATTAACTTGTGAAAAATATCAGACATAAACCATTTAATTTTTATTTTTTCAAGTTTGCATTGGTTATAAAAAGAGAGCATGCGGCAGCCAAAAAGGACGATGTGGGAGGGCCTGAGAAACAGATTTTTAATGTTATTAAGCCTTACGTCTGATTTGTGTAAAATGATGAATGCAGACAATCACAAATTGAACATGGAATAAAAAGCATGATAAGGATTTCATTGTTTATTAAATTTTATTTTGAAAGTCTTTTTAATGTGATAAGACAAATATTATTTACTTTTCATCCTGAAATAATATATGAGCGTGAAGGGTTCTTTTTCATTCACACTGTGCAGTGTAATTATTGAGACAAATATTGGGGGGCATGGTTTAAAGTGGGTCTAAATGCATATTTTTTTTTTTCGGTTCATTGTGTTATGAAAAGAAAAAAAAAGAAATACTTCGGCCAATCATTCTGCCTGAAAAAGCATTTACAGAAAAAAGGTTTAATTATAGGAAAATGACCAAATTCCTGTTAAATGAATATTCCTGCTAACTGAATATTTTTCACGGGCAAAGTTACTATTCAATTAACAGGGTTCTACTGTATATTTAACAAAGCAAACTTTGATCAATCAGCAAGTGATGCTCCCAAACTAATGCCCTTTGTGCCTATATTCTGCACATCATTCACTCCAATGGTGAACAGTAAGTAGTGATTCCAAAAATATTACCTGATTTTTCGAATTAGTTTTTTGCAGCAATAATCAAATTTATTTGAGCTTGGTGTAATTGATGAAATACAACTTCAATGGAGCAGGCAATGGAAATGTCTTGGAATGCTACAGTTTATAATTCATGAAAATTTGTTCACATATTCAAGTACATACTGTATTATTTGGCCTATTTTCTATGAATAGATTTTAACTGGTAGAGTGCTAGAAGTCACTATCAGGGCTTTAATATGAAGAGCGGTACCCCAGGCTAAAGGTGTCATATTCTGTGGATGTGCTTCATATTATCTTAGAAGTGAAATTACTTTGTCTATATGGGTTTGCCTTGTCACAATTTATGGGAGAGTGCCTCTTGGCACTCTCCCATAAATTGTAAAAAGGCAAAGATGCAGGAACATATTTTTATGACCAAAAATAACTTAGCACTATACCAGTTACCCCTTTACAGAGAACACGTTATCAAAATTTGTTATTTGAATGTTTTCTCCAAATTCTTAAAAACATTCGACAAAACCATATGATGTGATCCTGTCATTGGAACAAGCTCGATGAGCTCGTTCCGATGAGGGGGTCGCATGATATGGTTTTGTTGAATTTTTTCTCTACAACACAATTTGTATATTACATGGCGTATGCAGCCAATTCGTTTGGTAAGGGTCAGTCACTAGCTAGGTGGAACATAGACACACTGTCTACTCGCAAAAAGTAATGAAAATGTCAATGACACTGCAGCTGAACTAGTCCAAGAAGGGACTGAACTAAATAGAAAGATCCAGTAATGCAATGTCACTCATTCAAGTTTCTACAGAAAAGACATCACTCCAAAGCTACAAATGAAATCTGAAAAAATCGGATGAGGGATGGGGCCTGTTGGGTGTACTAATGGAATTGTTAACAATTTATATGTCAAATCCTAGACAGCCGGTGTCGGCTATCTTTTTCAACGGAATGAAGAAAAATTTGATAAAATCCATCTAGACATCATACCAAAGTTACATATACAATTTGAAAAAGATCAGGTGAGAGATCCGGCCTGTAGGGTCTGCTAACGGAATTGTTGACAAATTATATGCCAAATCCATGATGGCCACTGCCGGCCATGTTTTTCAACAAAATTATTTATAGCTCCTATCTAGATTACACCATAACTACATATGAAATTTGAAAATGATTGGGTGAGAGATGTGGACTGCCAGGTGTGCTAATAGAATTGTTGACAATTCAAATGCCAATCCAAGATAGCTGCTGGCAGCCATATTTTTAACTAAATTCAGACAAATTTGATAGCTCCCATCAAGACATCACACCAAAGCTATATATGAAATTCATAAATGATCAGGTGAGAGATGCGACCTGTAAAGTGTGCTAATGGAATTGTTGACAATTTATATCTGAATCCAAAATGGCTGCTAGCGGCAATGTTTTTCAACAAAATTCAGAGATATTCGATAGCGGACATCTAGACATAACACCAAAGCTACATATGAAATTTGGAAAAGATTGGGTGAGAGATGCAGTCTGTAAAGTGTGCTATTGGAATTGTTGACAATTTGTATGCCAAATCTAAGATGGCCACTGGAGGCCATGTTTTTCCGCAAAATTCCAAAAAAATTGATAGCTCCCATCTAGACATTGCCCCCAAAAATTTGAGACTGATCAGGTGAGAGCTGCGATCTGTAGGGTAAGCTAAAGGAATTGTTGGACAGTTTATATCCAAATCCAAGATGGCCACTGGCAGCCCTGTTTTTCAACAAAATTCGAAAAAAATCAATAGCTCCCATCTAGACATTGCCCCAAAGCCACATTTGAAATTTGGGACTGATCGGGTGAGAGCCACGGCCTGTAGGGTGTGCTAAAGGAAGTGTTGGACAATTTATATCCAAATCCAAGATGGCCACTGGCGGCCATGTTTTTCAACGAAATTAAAAAAAAATCGATCGCTCACATCTAGATATTGCCCCAAAGCCACATATGAAATTTGGAAATGATCAGGTGATCCAGATGGCCATGTTTTTAAAAAAAATTCAGAAAAATTCAATAGCTCTCAACTAGACATCACAGCAAAGCTACATACAAAATTTGAAAAAGATTCGGTGAGAGATGCAGCCTGCAGGGAGTGCTAATGAAGTTGTTGACAATTAATATGCCAAACCTAAGATGGCCACTGACCGCCATGTTTTTTAACGAAATTCGGAAAAAAATGATAGCTCCCATCCAAACATTGCCCCAAGCAATTTGGGACAGATCGGGAGAGAGCTGCGATCTGTAGGGTGTGCTAAAGGAATTGTTGGACAATTTATATCCAAATCCAAGATGGCCACTGGCGGCCATGTTTTTCAACGAAATTAAAAAAAAATCGATCGCTCACATCTAGATATTGCCCCAAAGCCACATATGAAATTTGGAAATGATCAGGTGAGAGCTGTGGCCTGAAGGGTGTACTAAAGGAATTGTGGATGGAAAGATGGACGTATGAACAGATGACAACCCATCCCAATACATGTAGCTCATACTTGACGTTGTCAAGTTGAGCTAAAATTTGCAGGTGGAATAGTGTGCAAGAGCAACAACTCGCCTCAAATCGAGACTGTATGGCACTTACATTTCAGTTTGCAGCAAATTATTTTCTATCAATTATTGGAGAATGCTGGTTGCCAGTCGGCAAATAATAATAATAATAATAATAATACAGTTTAGAGCCATGAATCCAAATAATTGCGCTCTCAGGCTTCACACACACAAAAATAATGACGGTAACTCTTCAATGCTTTACAAAAGTGCAAGTAAAAAGGTGAGTTTTGCATGCATTTTTAAACAATTCAGGAGTCTGTGGCACCTTCAGATGTTCCGGAAGTCTATTCTAAAGAGATGGGCTTGCGACAGGGAATGTTCGGTCACCTGCACTAACAAGACTTCCAGGTTTGAAAGACAGCAGATTCGAACTCGGCGAGCATAGGGAACGGGATGATGTGTAGGAGTGTATCAGGCAACTGAGATAATCAGAAGCCAGACCATTGAGTGCTTTGTATATTAGGAGAAGTATTTTGTATTCAATCTTTTCCTCTACCGGCAACCAATGAAGATGAGAGAGAATAGGACTGACATGCTGCGATTTCCGTTGCACAGTTATTATTCTGGCTCCACAATTTTGAACAAGCTGCAACCTTTTGATCGTTGATTGTTTGCAACCAACAAGCAGGGAGTTACAGTAATCTAGCCTACTGGTGACAAGAGCTTGAACTAATTGTTTAGCCGTCTCCTCCTCAATCACAGATCGAACCTTGCTGATATTCCGCAAAAAATGTTATACAATAATATTTGTGATTTTTTTAACCAAAACGGTTCAAAATTATGGTATAAACATTTCTCTTAGCTTGTGATAAATCAGAAAATATGGGTTTTGAACAAACCTCCCACATCATTCATTAATTCACACCGATGCAAACAGTTGGTGTTTAGAAGCTAGTTTCAAAGTGTTTGCTGAAACAAGTTTTAAACACAGCATGTTGTGAGTTAATTGATGACACTGAATTGAAATGCACTTAATAATTTGAGCAAGATTTCTCAAATTGCAAAGGATTTGTCAATGACATGTCATTCAAAGCAATTTTCACTAAACACAGCAGTCAACACTTGAGATTTGATGTCATGTGTGACTGAGCAACATTCATTGATTTTAACATCACTTTTTTGCAATTATTTTGGACTAAAAATGTCGCCTAACAATAAATTACATGTAGGCGATCACTGTAGGCATGCATCTAATGTTTGATGGCTTTATCTGATAAATCAACCAAAGCAATCCAGTGTTATTCAGTACCCATATTGAAAAAGTGGTATTTTTTCCTGATTGCAATCTAGTCACGACTCATCTACACTGGTGGATTATAATTTCATAAATACAGTGGAACCCTGTTAATTGAATAGCCACTTTGCCAATGAAAATTATTCAATTAACAGGAGTATTCAATTAACAGGACTTGTGTCACTTTCCTGTATTCTAGAGATAACTTAGCATTTATTCTATTATATCTTGTTTGACAGAGCTCCATGAGCTCTGTCAAACAAGATATAATAGATTAAATGCCTGTAATGGCTGTACTGAGGCCGAATAGGTCTATAAACAAAGGAAAACTGTTGCAAGTCAGGGTAATTTCTTGACAGGTTACGAGATTTTTTATTCAATTAAAAGTAATTTCCTCTATAACCTATATTCAATTAACAGGATAAATTTGTACTGGAGGTATGGTGAATGGTTCTGTATTGGGAAATTATATTCAATTAACAGGGTTATTCAGTTAAGAGATATCCAATTAAGTGGGCACCACTGTAAAATATTGTACAATCAAGAAGGAATCAAGAAGGAATCAAGAAAAACCAGAGGCTCAAGTGAGCCTAATATGTTCACCCGGATCAAGTAGTCTACAAAGAATAAGAGAATTAGTGTTGAGAGATCAGAAAGATGGAGGCAAAGGGAAAGTGGCATCTTGAACATGTATGCATACTGCAATAAGGGAAACATTATGTCTGTTTTTCAACCCACACTCACTATTCCTGGCATGCATACTATGTTTGGCTTGAGATTATGTGGAAAAACAACAAACAGGTTTCTCTCATAAAAGACCACCTAGGTTGGTTAAAATTTTGGGTTAACATTCAGTGAAATATTCAGTGTTCCTCGAAACCATCAATTGTGTAAAGAATTTAGGTTAAACCTTTACTCAACAAATTGGAAGCATCCACCCATGTAATTTACAAAATTATCCATTGGAAAACATTTATATTTCAAACAATTTCAACAAAATGTTGAATTGTTTTTTAAAATCTGAAATTTTTTTTTTAAAATAACAATTTTGATACTGTTTGTGTTGGGTAAAGGGTTAAATGGCAGTCAACACAGACATCATTGATACTTTTTTGGACAAATTACAGATTTCTGATTGTGGGTTCATACAATCAAACAGATTTAATCATTAATGAAAACAGAACATTCGTTTGAAATAAAATTTGTTTTCTTACCAAATATCAAAAGAGTCTATCTGATGGATCTGAAGACGATCTTTGCGAGGCATATTCCTCATGTTGCACTTAGTTAAAATTTAAGCTTCACAGGGCGTTGAACTTGATTTGAACATACTTGAATCTGCCCCCACAAGGATGGTGTATACTGAATATAAAATGTTTTTGCCAAGTGTATCTCAAGAAGATTTTGAAGGCATTTTCTTCATAATACTTTATCAGATTTTGACTGGTGGAATTGAAGAAGATTTGAAAGCTATTCCTCATACTGTCCTAGGTTAAAATTCAGTCTCCAAAAGACAGCGCTAATATCAAACCAGTTACTTGATTTGAACAAGCTTGAATCTGACCACGCTGAGGATGCTGCATATCAAATATGAAAAATTCTGACTGGTGGATCTTAAGAAGAATTTTGAATAATTTTTCTCATGTTACACTATGTTATATTAGGGTTCCCACAAAGAAGCCCAAATATAAAGTCAAGAACTTAATTTGGGCAAACTTGAATCTGATGCCCAAGAGGATGCTCTGTATCAAATATCAAAAGATTCTGAATGGTAGTTCTCTATTAGATTTTTAATGAGCAATCCTCATACTGAATTAAGTTAAAATTTGACCCCAAATATGAGCCTCGGAACTAGGATTTGACTTATTTGAATCTCCACCCCCCACCCCTCCAGGCTACCAAGCCCCAAGAATGCTCAAAACCAAATATGAAAAATTCTACATTTCTGTCTGGTGGGTGTGAAGAAGATTTTCAAATATTTTTTTCTCTTACTGCACCAAGTTAACATTCAGGTTCCCTTGAGGAACCAAAATATGAACCCACAGACACAATGTGAACAAATTTTAATCTGGCTCCTTTTAGGATGATGTATATCAAATATCGTAAGATTCTGAGCGACTTAATTTGTACAAACTTGAATTGGATCCCCCTAAGGATGTTCTATACCAAACATCGAAAAATCCTGAATGGCAGTTCTGCAGAGATTTTTTTCTATTTTTGAAAAGTGCTGACTCAGCATTATCCCATTACATCCACCCACCCAACAAGCCCACCAGTTTTGAAATTGGAAATTTTTGGGCAGGGCAAAAAATATTTCCTCTCCTAGCAAGAACCCAAATATTGCTGGAGAAAGTATCTTTGAACAAACTTTAATCTAGATCATTTATGGAAGATGCAAACCAAATTTCGAAGTAGTGTGACTGGGTGGTTTATAAGAAGATTTTCAAAGAATTTTTCAAAGAATTTCAGGCTTTTCAAGCACTGTCCCCACCACATTCGGCTTAACAGCTCCCACTGACCAAACTTGGAAGAGTATCAATGGAAAGTTTCTTCATTTTTTTTTTTTTGTATTAGGGTTTACTGACACATTAACAGCAAAGGTCATATCGTGTCGGTGACAGTTTTATGGGTGGAGGAAGCCGGAGTACCCGGAGAGAACCTGCGAGCAATGACAAGCAGCTGTTAGCTCTCCAACACCGTAACTCTGAACTCTGTACCGTGGCACAGACAGGGTTAGATTGGTTGAAGACATGAGCACCATCAGCATGCAGTACGCCTAGTACACAGCGTCATCATGCCCACATGTAGGCAATCAGGGTTAAGTGCCTTGCCCAAGGACACAATGCGGGAGTGCAAATCAGTCGCTGAAATGGTCACCCATCCAACTACTAACCACGCTTGACATTGCCTAACTTCGGTGATCCAACGAGAACCGGTAATTGCGACGCCACCGTGCCCCCAGTTTCTTCATCAGATCTCTTACTGGATTCTATTGCACTGTATTTTGGACGCACTGATAAGTATTTCTGTTTTATTTTTTTTGTAAACCACACAGTGCAAAAGATTTTGTACCATTTTCATTTCAAATTATTTTTCTTATTAAATTTTAGAATAGTTAAAATGCAGTTATTGCTGCTGGATCTCAGATTTCTTTCTGTTACCATTACTTTTATTTACTTTAACCCCATAACAAGTTTGTATTCCTTATAGGTGAATTTAAGGTACAGGGTGTGCCTTGGAGAAAAGAATTAACTTTTCTTACTAATAGGAGCACCTGAGTACTTTGTGAAGGCTTAAGTTCACACCGTGTTAACATTTAGGATAGGGAGCTCAAATAAGAACTCAGGGACTTAATTTGTACAAACTTGAATTGGATTCCCCTAAGGATGTTCTATAGGAAAAGAGCAAGGCCCCACAAAGAGGATCTTATTTCTCAGGTCATTTTTTGTAAAATTGTATGTGGGCAGGCATTTTTTTTTATTTTATTTTTTATTTTTGTAATTATTTCTTTGCCATCAAAAGTTCATGTTCTGGGTTGCTTGTTTTATGTTTTAGGCCTCATATTCTACAGAATAGCATGACTGATGGTGTATTTCATCCCTTGAGTGCAACAAGGCTTTGCAATGCTAAAGACTTGTTGCACTCAAGGGAAGAATCTATCAATTTTATTAACTTAGGTAAAATATCAGACATTAACCATTTAATTTTTATTTTTTTAAGTTTGCATTGGTTATAAAAAGAGAGCAATCGGCAGCCAAAAAGACCATGCAGGAGGCCCTGAGAAACAGAGTTTTAACTTTTTTATGGCTAACTACAGCTGAATGACTCAAGAAATATCAGGGGAGAGTCCTTGAATTTGTTTTAGGGATTTCAGAGGTAAAGGTATATATGGTTGACATCCACCTCTTCTTCCTTGCCCCAACCCCACTTAGAAATGTTGTGGTGTACCCTATCTACTTACAACACTGCATAGGTGACACTGAGCCTGGAAATAAGCAGATGGTCATCTGCAGAATGATGTTGCCCAGAGAATAAAATGGGGGATTCTAGCCCACTGTATGGGATGGTATCAGCAAATTCACCCTCTGGAGGACCTCAGTCTGCAAACGACAGCCTGCTTATTTCCAGGCTTGCTTCCATACAATGTGACTTGTACAAAATGGCAGCTTCCACAATAGTAAAGGAATACACACAAGGACAAGATTATATAGACATTTTGTACAGACATGAGTGTCTTTTCAACTCCCTCTAGGGGCCTTATTCTGCAAATGACAAATTTCCAGACTTGGGTAACACTATTCTATGAAAGGTGAATCAAACACATATGACACTCTTGGAAAATTACCTGCTATTCTGAGCACCAATCTATCTGCTAGGTCCAGTTGAAGGACACTTAAAGGTAATAGTTCATTGGGGTCCTTATAGTAGAAGAATTGTAAAAAATCCGGTGGCTCTGCCATAGCTGTTTAAACTTCTTCAACACTCCAATACTGATGTGTCTTTCATGTCATATTTTTCTGAAATTATATGAAGAACTCATTAACAACACAAATCAATCATCTTGAAAACAGTTATGACAAAAACTAATGGAAGTACATGTAACAATTTTGCTAAGCATCGTCATTTCAGATGAAAACAGTGGTTTAATTAACTGTTCGTAAAGGCACTCTGAGCCTCTGTGCTGGGATGGTTTTAGTTTTTCAGATTCGGTTTTGGGGAAAAACCTCAGTTTCGGTTCGATTTATCTATCTGTTAAGAACATATAATAAACAAGGCCCCAGGGGGCCTGAGGGTGCTCACCTGACATGGTAGCCTAAATATCAACCCAGGGAATTGATTTCAGCAAGTTGCATCTGCCCCTCCTAAGAAAAGCTTGTACCAAATGGATCTAAAAAAAAAGATTTTTAAAGAATTTTCCTCATACTGAACTAAGTAATAATTCGGGCTCCCACAGGGAGCTCAAATATGAACCCAGGGACTTGGCTTGAACAAACTTGAATCCCCCCCCCCCCACCCCCCCTAAGCACGATGCATACCAAATATCAACAGATTCTGATTGGTAGATCTGAAGAAGATTTTTAAAGAATATTCCTCAAACTGCACTAATTTAAACATTTGGGCTCCCATAGAGAGCCCAAATATGGACCCAGTGATTTGATTTCAATAAACATATGTAACAATCTGCCAAAGATGTTATATGTGAAATGTGAAAGCTTTTGGAGCAGTGGTTTGGGAGAAAAGTAGTGTTAAATGTTTTTCCCATTACCCACAGTGTTAAAAAATGCTGACTCGGCACTTTTTCAAAAGTCCTCAAAAAGTACCCCATGATAAAACTGATAGCAATTTTTTTTTACCATTCCATTCTGTTGGTCCTAAGGAAGCTTCACACCAAATAAGAATTCTCAGTGCTGTGTAGTTTTGGAGATAGGGCCTTTTAATTTTTTTCTATTTTTAGCTCCTGCGGTTCCCGTGGGGCGATGGAAAAAATTGTTTGGGCATAAATTAAGTACTTATGACCCAGTAAGCCCTCATATCAAATTTGGTTCAAATCAGCCTCTCAGTTTGGAAAATAGAAATTTTAGGTGGGGCGAAAATTCTTGCCCCTCCCATAACGAAGTCAAATATAGCTCCTCGAACTTTTCTTGAACAAATCTGAGTTTACACCTCAAAAGGAAGCTGCACACCAAATATCAAGTCTCTGCTACTGCTGGTTCATAAGAAGAAGATTTTTTAAGATTTAAGCACACTTTTTGGGCGTGGCCCTACCGAGAGGTGAGGCAACTTGATTTGAACAAAATCAAAATGCAATGCCATAACAAACTATTATCTCAAATTTCAATTAAATTGGCTTGGTGGTTTTGGAGGAGAAGACGCAAACACCATGTTCACGGACGACAAGATGATGTACAGTGAGTGATCACTATAGCTCCCCTGACTGAAAGTCAGGCGACCTAATAACACTTCAGGCTCCTTTACCTGGAAAAAATTCTGCAATAGTTTATTTGACACTGCTTACCACAAAAAGCCCTGTCTGAAATTATCACCACTGGGTTCAACCTAACTTCCCGTTGTCAATCAAAGGAGTTCAATTGGTGGGCACAGTGGCATTGTTTATCAAGACGTACTGCACGTTGATGGTGCACTTGCCTTCAACCAATGCTAACACTGCTTGTGTGAAGTTATTATGTTGAGGAGGCTGACAGTTGCTCACCATTGCTGGGTGGTTCTCTCCAGGTACTCTGGCTTCCTCCACCCATAAAACTGTCAGACACGAAGTGGCATGCAACCTCTGATTTTCAGTTAACCTTGGCATTTATTAAAATGTCGGAAGACAAAAACTAGCATGTTTTCTCAATAACCCAGGCTCTTTAGCACAACATAACACAAAGAAAATCTTTGGTCACCCATTCAATTTTACATTCTCAAGTAGCATGTGCTATTATGAAATCCATAGCAAAATTGTATATGGTTGGGTGGACAACAACAACATGTCATTAAACTCTTTGCACGACTTCTGGTCAACAAACATGCAACATTAGAACTATTATATTTCATCCTTTATGCTATTTTTTTTACATTTGTTTCTATCATACTTTCTTTTTTGACTCAGTATATTATGTTCTCATCATTACATTTTCTCCCTTCCTCACTCGTCCAGGGGGTGTAAGTCCCAACAAGTCAAAAAGCCGGAATATTCATAACAGGAGTAATAGAGGTCAAACAGGTCAAAAAGCCAAAATAATTACACCTGATGCGATCATAA
Organism: Pictodentalium vernedei; assembly: GCA_031216915.1. Taxonomy (NCBI): domain Eukaryota; kingdom Metazoa; phylum Mollusca; class Scaphopoda; order Dentaliida; family Dentaliidae; genus Pictodentalium; species Pictodentalium vernedei. Next base: position 401,378,754 of record CM062293.1, read on the forward strand.
CTAGTCACTGTAAGACTCAGCCTCACCCCCAGGCCAATCTGGGCTCATTCAAGACCAGATTGGCCTCAGGTGAGGTCAAGTCTTGCAAAGACTAGCACACAACACTTGTGGCACAACAGCTTATTTAGCTGTAATAGCAGACAGTTCACCGCTATATTCAATGGCAAAGAATTACACACCTCGGATGTATCATAAAAATCACAGTTAAAATCAAGAGTACAAATAACTCTACAAGAAGAATATTCATGTCCATGAATAGACTACGAAAGGAAGAAAAGAATACCGAAAACCCATCTCCAGAACCACTGAATTCCAGAAAAGGCCAGAAACCTTACATCAATGCTTGTCCAGTGGAAAAAAGTAAGTCTCAATTTTGGCTTGTCACAATTCATGGGAGAATGTCCGAGGGACACTCAACAATCCAGGTCACATGGTGCCAGACAGGCAGGCCTGGCATTCTGAAAAATGCAGGAGGGCAAAAAATTGCTCTCCTCAATCAGCTTAGGAGAGCAATTAGGTTTACACAGCATTTTAGGTATCCAGTTGAACGAACTCATTGAAACAGAAACCAACAGACTACATCAGTGATTTTATTAACTTTACTAAGTAAAGCGAAATCTCTGAGACATCTAGATGTCTCACTCAACAACTGAACACACTCTTGACAAGACCTGTGTGTGTACCCAGACCTGTTGACCAAGAAAGTCATACGCCTACCACTACCACCTTCAACCCCCCTTGGGGGGTTGAAGGTGGCAGTGGTAGGCATATGACTTTCTTGGACAACAGGTCTGCTTGAATCTACAGTCACATCCTGGTGCAAGTGCTTCAAGTGACAGGATAGTAGTAATGGTAGTATATTATAGTGTCAATATTCCTTGAATAATTACCCCTCAAACTGTGATGTCAGATGGTGAACTTGAAACTGACAGAAAAAAAATATTGCTGTGACCCATTTTGCTTCAAATGATTGCAACTGTGTTTGGGTATGGTTGCAGCCATTACCTTTTACCACTAAACCACTTTCAAAATGAAATTACTTGATGTTATGTGACTTCGAAGTTAAATTACATTTTTGCTTCACAACAAAAATTTAATGTGAGCATAATACATGTAATCTCAATCATCCCTGACCAAAATATTTAGGAGGGCAATTTTTCGCTCTCCTTAATTCTTTCAGGAGGGCAGTAAGGAGAGCTAAAAATCGCTCTCCTGAAATTGCCAAGCCTGGACAGGCCTGTCATGATTAATCGAGAAGTTGACTAATCGTCACAAACACCCATAATCGGGTACAATTTCAATAGATCATGGGTTTTTGTCACTCCTTTGCCGATGAATTATTAGTTATTACTCTCCTCCCATTGTGCTCATAAGAAGTGTCCGGGCTACAGAATATCAAAATACATTACAACTGATATGGGATAAAGATGTTGTAAACCAAATATCAAAAGATTCTGACAGGTGGTTCTGGACAAGATTCTTTTCGGAGTACTTCTCATATTGCACCCAGTTAAAATTTGAGCTCCTTTGTTGAGCCCAAATATGAACTGAGGAGGGGCTTTATTTTAACAAGCCTGTATTTGATCCTCCTATTGATTCTGTATAACAAATATTAAAAGATTCTGATCAGTGGTTCTGGAGATGATTTTATAATTTTTGCAAATACTCAGCATTTTTTTCAGTTCCCTCTTCAGAAAACTATAACACAACCTATGGCAATTTGTTTTTACCATTTCATTCTACTGGTCCTCAGGATGCTCCAATCCAAATAACAGTTCTCTTTTCCGGTTGCTTTGGAAAATATAGATGCTTGAAATTTTTTTGTAAGATTTCTGCCCGTATGAGTCACACAGGCTCTTTAATCACTAAAATTGCTATTACCGAACCACCACTGGTATGCCGAAAGTTTTCTTGCACGAATCAAGTACTTACATGTACATGTATGATCCAATAATACCACATACCAAATTTAGTTCAAATCAGCCCATTGGTAGAAAATAGAAATTTTGGGCACAGCTAAAAATCATGTGCCTCCTATTACAAAGGCAAACATTGCACTACGAACTTGACTATGCCTCAAATGGAAGCTCAGTACCAAATAAATCAGTCATTGTACCCAAAGGTTCATGAGAAGATTTTTTTTAAATTTGGGAGCATTTTCTGCCACCACTCCCATTATCCACCATTTTCCCCCACCCCCACCAGGTCCCTTGCAGGACAAGTTAATTTGAACAAAATCAAAATGTGATATCGGAACAAACAAACAATCACCTCAAATTCAACAGAAATTGGTCCAGCAGTTCTGGAAGAGAAGTCGTGAAACACAATGTTCCACAGACGACCCATGCCAGATGACTTTCCAAGTCAGGCGAGCAAAAAATTGGTACGGCAATTTGTGGAGCACTGGATAAATTAAGCCATTGCATAAGGGAAAAGGAGTAGAAATATTAAAGTCACTGAAAACATTTTATCATTTAACCCTCTGCATTCTGATGTTAAAAGACGGAAATTTTAGGAACCAAATTTATCCCATTATGAAACTTGGAATTTAACCAATTCACAATGCACTCTCTTATGCAAGATTGAAATGGTTAAATTTCTAGCAATTATTTTGAAGATATTTTTCATCAAATATAGTCATGGTTGCTGTTAAGCAACCATGACTAGATTTGATGAAAAATTAATTTTAAAATAATAAATCGCTCCAAATGATCCTTATTTCAGGGGCAAGAAAAATTCTGTCCTGGGCAAAAATATCTGGTAGCAGTAGCAGCATATAAGGAGTTAAATGGCTGCACTTAAAACAACAATTTACATACTATAAATATAGTACTGAAAATCCATCAGTTTGAAACAAAATGTCTTTCATGTTCAGATTCCATTGTATGCAGCAAAAATGACGAACAATAAGCTTAAATGGATCTATCATTTCTTAGACATTTACATACATGTATGTCAATATATACAGGTATGCAACAGAACTGGAAAGGGAACCTTGTATATCCATCAAACATTAACCCTCTGAACTTGGATGTCAAAATACCAAATTTGCAACTAGGTGTGTAACCAATTCAAATCTTGTTTGACAGAGATCAATGAAATTCTGATATTTCAACCCCAATGTGAAGAAGGTTATCCAATGAAGGCAATGTTAAATTTGTTTCAGTAATATTTGGGGGGGTACTCTTTTGACTTCATCTAAATTCATGCAAGTTGTGACACTGACAAACTGTATTATCAGATTATTAATTTTTTTATTGCCAGGGTATCTTTTGTTCGGTTTCGCATCACCATTTGCGAAACAATATCTCACGGTCACAAACAAATACCTAAAAATGATTTGCACAGTGCGATACAAAGTCTTGGTAAGATATCTGCCCGTATCACTGTCACCCAGGCTCTTTAATCACTAACATTGCTATTACCGAACCACCAATGCAGGGACAACTGATTGGGTTATATCTCACTAAGGTATGTTACACTTTCTAGGTCACAATGTCCCGTCATTGACACAATCATTGAGCATATCAATGTCACTGGTTTTTCGTTCCGAAACCCCTCTAGAAACAATTTGCACCATACACATGCATAGTTGTTGTATTTATGTTGGATTTTCAGGAAAATCCAACATAAATACAACAACTGCGCATGCAGCCCTGGTAATTTATCCTCAGCAATCAGCAGTGACGAGGAAAATACTGAGGAAAGGAAAAATATCCACAGCAAAAATACTGCCGAGGATGGCTTCTTCAGGAAGCCTTGTGGTGGTAGAAATTGCACAACTTCCAGGTTATACACAAGGAACCAAGCCATGTGGGTTGCACTACGCTGTATTGCCAATCTTACAATTTACAGTACAAGCTGCAGCATAACCACTGGAAACTATATTTTCTGCTTCTTCTATGTTGATAACACCAGAATCTGCCATCAAGTTCTGGAAAGCTCTTACAGAGCTTTCCAGAAACTGATGTCAGATTCTGGAGTTGTCAAAATAGAAGCAGTGAGATACTCAGTTTGTGGTTATGATGCATATTATTTTCACTCATACCATACATATTGAGCAAGTCGCCTGCTTACTTCCAAGATTTTTTCTCAGCATTCACATCGTTCATGATATTGGCATGATCTAATTGAGTTAAAGATTCTGCACATTGATTGTGACTATATACACATGTATCTCGAACTACTTTCACATGTTAAAGTTACTTAAAAGATTTCACTTCACTGCATACTACATATACATGGCAATTGAGACTATGCCCTGGCCCCTAATGATTTTTACACAATCAAACAGGCTTCACAGCAATTGTCGTAGTAGCACCAGTTTTCCACAGCAATTTTTTTGCTGAGGAAACAAGGATGAATTACCAGGACTGCACATGTGTACAGCACAAACCGTGCTCTGAAAACGAGTGACACGGATTGGTTCAAGGAAATAAGTAAATCGAGGTAAGCAAATTTACTGTCTTATTAGTGTGTCAGGGATGCGAAACCATAAAAAAGAATGCATGTTGAACTGCATTATAATGCCGTAGTCAATGTTAAGCCCATGAAATTTGCTACAGCAAACTGTTACGGAAGGGGAAATTGAATTTAGGTGCCAGTGATGAAGAAATGTGCACAGAAGAGTATTTCCGACAAAAATAAAACAAAACAGGTTGGATAACAATAAACTGAAAATTAACTAACCTTGGTCTAAAACTGCGAAACAATTTATACCAATTGCTTATCAATGTTCCTGGAGGGGGAGAAAACCGCAAATCAAAATTTTGATAATAAGATACCCTGATTGTGGTTTTAATGCTACTTTCAACAGCCAGGATCACCTCGTGTTGGACAGCTTTACAGGTGAAGGAAGTCAGAGTATCTAGAGAGAACCACTGAACAGCGGCGCGAAACTGTCTAGACTCATCAACCTACTAACTCTGCAGAAGCAGGCACTGGTTGCAGGCAAGAACACTATCGACGTGCAGTACGCCTACAGTACGTGGAAAGTGGATTGTAACTAAAACACCCACAGAGTGGAGTATCACCCAAAGTATCACTTTCAAATTCTGTACATATGGACAAAAAGCACAAGCAAAGTTTCAGCCAATGGACCTCCAGGTTTAACCCGGAGGTCCACTCGCTGGAACTTTGCTTGTGATGGTTATGCTTTGAAACAAATTTACAATTATTGCTCAGGTGGAATCTCCACTCTGTGGGTGATTTAATGATAATACACTCTCCACATACTGTAAGTAATGAGCACCACCTTGGGATGGGAGGTTTTGATTTTTCAGATTTGGATTCAGAAAAAATCCTCAGTTACGGGTTTGTTTTTTCTATATGTTAAGAACAGATAGAAAATAACACTTCAGACGCGATAAGTATAAAATTGAAAAAATATCTGCAATAGTTTGTATGACACCTCTCACCATAAAAAGTCCTGTCTGTAAGCATCTCCATTGGGTTCAGCCTAATTCCCCTTTAATCATTCTTATGGGTTCTAACCTAGGGGATTATTTGCTAAGCCTATTCAGTCAGAAAAACAAGAGGCCCCAAGGGGCCTGAGGGCACTCACCTGACATGGTAGCCTAAATATCAACCCAGAGAATTGATTTCAACAAGTTGCATATGCTCCTCCTAAGAAAAGCTTATACCAAATAGTTATAATTCGGGCTCCCACAGGGAGCCCATATATGAACCCAGGAACTTGGCTTTAACAAACTTGAATCCCGCCCCCCTAAGGATGCTGCACACCAAATATCAAAACATTACGACTGCTGGATCTGAAGAAGAAGATTTTTAAAGAATATTCCTCATTTTGAACTAAGTTACAATTCAAGCTCCCACAGGGAGTCCAAATATGGACCTAGGGATATGGCTTGAACAAACTTGAATCTCACCCCCCTGAGGATGCTGCATATCAAATATCAAAACATTGCAACTGCTGGATCTGAAGAAAATTTTTAAAGAAAATTCCTCATTTTGAACTAAGTTATACTTCGGGCTACCACAGTGAACCCAAATATGAACCCAGGGATTTGGCTTGAACAAACTTGAATCTCACCCCAACCCCCACCCCCCCCCCAACCCCCCCCCCCCCCCCCACTAAGCATTGTGCATACCCAATATCAAAAGATTCTGCCTGCTGGATCTTGAGAAGAAGATTTTCAAATAAATTTGCCTGAAATGCACTAAGTTCGAATTCGGGCTTCTATAGTGAGCCCAAATATGAACCCAGGGGTAAGATCTGAACAAACTTGAATTGGATCCACCCTACAATGTTGCATACCAAATATCAAAAGATTCTGCCTGCTGGATCTGGAGAAGAAGATTTTTTAATCTTTTTCCCATTGCCTACAGTGTTAAAAAGTGCTGACTCAGCACTTTTTCAAAGTCCTGAAAAAAGTTCCTTGTGATCAAACCAATAGGGATTGTTTTTAACCATTCTATTCTACTGGATAAAAGTAAGCTTTATACAAAATAAGAATTCTCTGTGCTGAGTAGTTTTGGAGATATGGCAGTTTTAAGGTTTTTCCTATTTTTAGCTCCCGAGGTTCCCACAGGGCAATGAGAAAATGTTTTTTTACATCAATCAACTACTTATGACCCATTATCATCTCATATCAAATTTGGTTCAAATTGACCTCACGGTTCTGAAAATAGAAATTTTAGGCGTGGCCAAAATTTTTGCCCCTCCCATAACGAAGGCAAATAATGCCTGACAAACTTCTCATGAACAAACTTGATTCTAAACCTCAAAAGGACTCTGTATACCACATATCAAGTCTCTGCTACTGGTGGTTCATTAGAAGAAGATTTTCAAAAAATTTGGCCATTTTTTCCCCACACCTCTGCTCAATATGAGCCGAAACCTATTTTGGCTAAAAATCAAAATGCCCCTATATAACCACTACTTACATGAAATTTAATTAAAATGTGGCCAGTGGTTTAGGAGAAAGAGGCTCAAACACCACCTTCACGCAGGACGACGGACGACAGACGACGGACAAAGAGAGATAAGAAAAGCACACCAGTCAGTCAGGTGAGCTGAACACGAATCAACGTAACAAATGAATAAAGATCATTTAATCTATGTTGTGTTCTCATTGTCACATTTTCTCCCTTAATGACTCATTTGATAGACAAGAAAATAGGGGGGAAATTGTGATAAGAATAGGATGTATTCCCCCTTTGCTGGATAGACCAAGTGACGAGTCCATAGTGGTGTGGTCACTAGTCCAGTTTCCTCACAGTAAGATACGTTGTAGCTGGAGGATCAGTTTACACAGTAAGACCGTAAGGCCGTTTTTTGCTGGGTCTTGCAGTTCAGTTTTCTAGTTTGCTACAAAAGCCGGAACCAAAACCAGAAAACTGCCAAGCCTTAGTACAAGCATGCTTCCATTTTTGGGCAATCAGGATTAAATGTCTTGTCGAAGGACACAATGCAGTTACTGCTGGACATAATGCATTTACTACTCTAACCACAGAGCCCTAGGGAATGGATGTTGGGTTAGGAGAAGAATGTGAGGTGGTGAAGGTGGGGGGAGGAGGAGGGGAGGGGGAAGTGAGAGCTACATGTACTCGTTGTCTTGTTGTCCAATTTAGCACTGTTCTACTGGTTTGATTTACCACTTTCTATAACAAAAAGGAGAAACAAGAAAGGGCAACACAAGGCGTGTGCCAATGCCCCCGACGTGTACAAATTTTTCTAAGTCGAAAGAGTGAAAAAGGGCCTTAACTCTAGAAACAAGAAGAATGTTACTAAGGTAACACATGCTCCCCCACTCCCCCCTTGTGACCTTCACCTTGCAGATGCGATGGAAACTATTATACGTGACGCACCTTCTGACTGTCCTCAACATTTGTAAAAAGTTTAACAATTGTACTATGATTCGTTTCTGAGTTATGGCTGAGACACGAATATTGACCGATTTTTAGTGTGACCTTGAAATGTGACCTTGACCTTGAAGGTACGAACCCAGCTATGGTGTGTGACACATCCTCCCATGGTCCTTTATAATTGTGTGAAGTTTGATGATTATGGCCTTAACAGTTTTCGAGTTATTGGCTCGGACACACACACTCTTCAATCACCATATGCCACCCGACTTAAGTTGGGGGCATAAAAATGTGTGGAAGAAACTCACGTTACACAAGTATCCTTCCCCGATGATACTCTATCACAACACTAAATATTCAACTCGGAGTAGCAGTGACTGAGATCCAAGGTAAAATGTTGGTACGGATGGATGAACAGACAGACAGAGGTCTCCACTACAAACCCCTTGACTTTTCAAGTTGGGAGCATTATAACTCTTGAAGTAATACAGCTAGTTTGTGATCCTATTCATATTATCACAAAAAAAGCTATCTAGAAATCAAATTGGGAAAAAAAAAAAATCTTTTCTTTAACCCTTTACCCAATGCAGACGATATCAAAATTTTATTTTAAATATCATTTTTTTTTAATTTTTCAAAAAATGTCAACAAAACCAAATCATGTGATCCCTCGTTGGAACGAGCTCGTCGAGCTCGTTCCAACAAGGGATTACATGATATGGTTTTGTTGAAATTGTTTGAAAAATAATATTTTTTCAACTGCTGAATTTGCATATTACGTGGGCGGATGCGGGCGATTCGTTGGGTAAAGGGTTAAAATGTAATAACAAGAAATGAGGACATAAGGACAGATGGAATACACCCCAATATATGTGGCAGGGGAAAATAACAAAGATCTGACCCATGCAGCATTGGAAACTATTTTCTGTTTTTTTTGCCATTGCGTTCCCATGGGGTCTATGTTGTACACATGGACCTTGATGGTGGTGCCAGAAGACCTTTATTTTGACAAATCTTTCAAACATGCTGATCCTATGCTCTCATTAAGGAGACAATCTGTCAAAACACATGAACTCTACATCAAGGAGTTCCATTTGAAAAGTTTTGATCAAACAGACCAACTGGTTGCAAACATTTCAAGAGCAATGTGAAACACTGCATATGCACATGTACCTCCAGCAATACAATAAATCGCATCTGACAAACAAGATTATATGTGCCAATAACCATGAGATATTAAATACTTGTGTACCATCTAAGAAGAGCAGTAGATCCCACTTAATTGTATATATCTTAATTGAATAACCCTGTTAACTGAATATAATTTTCAAACCCCAAACCATTTACCATACCTTCAGTAAATTTGCCCTATTAATTGCATATAGGTTATAGAGTAAACTCCAGTTAATTGAATAAAAAAAATTGCAGTATGTCAAGAAATTACCCTGACAAACAGTGACAATGAACAAATGTTTCTTGTTTATAAACATATTTGGATTCAGTACATCTAATACAATCATTTAATCTAAACTGAGTCAAAAAAGAAAGTACAGTGGAGCCCACTTAATTGGATATCTCTTAATTGTATATCCCTGTTAACTGAATATAATGTTCAAACACAAAACCATTTACCATACCTTCAGTACAAATTTGATCTGTTAATTGCATATGGGTTGTAGAGAAAACTCCTGTTAATTGTATATAAATTTTTGTAATATGTCGAAAAAATTACTGTGACACGCACCAAACTCCCATTATTTATCAACCTTTTTGGCCCCACTACATCCAATACAGGCATTTATTCTATTATATCTTGTTTGACAGAGCTTTATGAGCTCTGTCAAACAAGATATAGTAGAATAAATGCTCAGTTTACCTCCAGAACACAGGAAACTGACCAAATCCCTGTAAATTGTATACTCCTGTTAACTGAATAATTTTCACTGGCAAAACAGATATTCAATTAAGAGGATTCTACTGTATAATAAACTTTGCGAGGAGCAATTTTATAGTATTATCGACTTTAATCCCAAACAAATTATTGTAAATTCATATTTCGAGTCTAGCTGTATGAATTTGCATAATTTCATGTTCTTATTGTTGCCAGGGTCACGTCAGGACATCGCAATTCAGACATGGGGTGAAATGAAAAGTTCACACATGCAGTCAATAGTGTGTATGTCCACCATTTGCCTCTTGGATGGCAAGACATCGACAGCGCATGGACCTGATAAGTCTCTGGATGTTACCCTGTGATATTGCACTCCACTCCTGCCTTAGGACATTACATAAAATGCCTAATGTCTGAAGATCATGAAGTCGTACCCGACAGTCCAACTGATCTCAAACATGCTCGATTGGTGACAAATCTGGTGAAAGTGGGGGCCAGGAAATTTGATGCTCTGCACCTCAAGAAAGTCACAACAGATACAAGCCACGTGATATCGGGCATTGTCTTGTTGGAATAACTGCAATCCGACGTTAGCATTGAACAACGGGGCAACAACAGCGCTAAGAATTTCGTCCCTATATCACTGTCCATTCAGATTACCATCGATGAAGATCAACTGCGTTCGATGGTGCAAGGAAATTCCTGCCCAAACCGTTACACTACTCCAGCCAAAACGGTCACATTCCCACACGCAAGCATCAGAAAACCATTCTCCTCATCGGCGGTACACTCTTGCCCTACAATCAGCACGCTGTAGACAAAATCATGATTCATCACTAAAGAGAACTGTGCTCCAACGCTGCAGAGTCCAGCGAACACGCTCACGTACCCATTCCATTCTGACGGTACGATGACTTTGGGTAAGGATTGGTCAGTGGTATGGACGCCTACTTCAGATGCTGTGATCAGCGAGTCTGTTGTGGGCAGTTTGTGCACGGATTCTATTGTTAGTAGTTCTACCAGGAGTCATTGCTGCTGTCCTCGTCGCCGGAAGGAAGCGATCCTGCAAATGAGATGTCCTGATGTGTCGGTCTTGTGCAGAGGTCGTAACTCTTGGTCGACCTGAACACGGTTTGTCGGCAGTAGATCCAGTGGTTCTATACCTTCCAATGAGATGATAAACAGTGGCTCAGCAGCGAGCTCATTTGGAGGTATCCCAGCCACATACATAACAATGGCACGCAACCTCTGATTTTCGGTTAACCTTGGCATTTTTTAAAATGTCGGAAGACAAAAACTAGTGTGTTGTCTCAATAACCCAGGCTCTCTAGCACAACATAGCACATAGAAAATCGTCGGTCCATTCAATTTGACATTCTCGGGTAGCACATGCTATTTTGAAATCCGTAGCAATATTGTATACGGTTGGGTGGACAACAACATGTCATTAAACTCTTTGCACAACTTCTTGTCCACCAACATGCAACATTAGAACTATTATATTTCATCCTTTGTGCTTTCTTTTCACATTTGTTTCTATTCTACTTTCTTTTTTCACTCGGTATATTATATTTTGTTTGACAGAGCTCTGTGAGCTCTGTCAAACATAATATAATAGAATAAATGCACTGTGTATGTTTAGAATACAGGAAAGTGACAAATACTCCTATTGATTGAATAATTTTCACTGGCAAAGTGGCTATTCAGTTAACAGGGTTGTACTGTATTGGAAAATCTGAGTTCCATATCAGTTTTAGGTTTTATGGGGATAAACCACAGTATCGGTTCCGTATTCAGTATCTAACTGAGATTTGCTGACAAAGGGGAATTCACACAATCAAAATAAAGAATAGGTTGTTCTTGTATCAATCTACCACAGCATCACAAACAATGAGAACAACATTTGCATTCTTTTGCTCATACAAATCATATCTACAGTAAATTTGTGACTTGTTCCAAACACACCTTAACCTTTAAAGGCCTTTTCAGGCTTCTACAATCTTAGAGCATGTGCCCTTAACATGCAGGCCTTTATATTACCCCCATATTCAAGACGGTAAAGGTTGTGCCCAAATTAGAAGATGGGTACCAACAGCATGTTGTAACATTCTAAAATAATAAGAAATACTTTTGCATGATGCAGAATAGGTCTTAGAAAGCCCTTGATTATATTCTATTTGTATGTACAGTAGAAGCCTCTTAACTGAATATCCATTTTGCCAGTGAAAATTATTCAATTAACAGGGATTTGGTCAGTTTCCTGTGTTCTAGAGGTAAACTGAGCATTTATTCTATTATATCTTGTTTGACAGAGCTCATAGAGCTCTGTCAAACAAGATATAAGAGAATAAATGCCTGTATTGGATGTAGTGAGGCCAAAAAGGTTGATAAATAAGAGGAATTTGGTGCGTGTCAGTAATTTTTTCGATATGTTACAAAAATTTATATACAATTAATAGGAGTTTACTCTGCAACCCATATGCGATTAACAGATCAAATTTGTTCTGAAGGATTGTTAAATGGTTTTGTGTTTGAAAATTATATTCAATTAACAGGGATATACAATTAAGAGATATCCAATTAAGTGGGCTCCAATGTATATTGACTAATCATATAGTTTCTCATATTTTGGGCACATTTTTCACTTAAATCTGATGTGCCCAAATAAGGTGAATATAAAGGCCTGTTAATATGTCATCACTAGGTGGTCCTGCTGACAATATTCACCAAGTTAAAACTCAGGCTCCAATAAAGAGCACAAATATTAATCTGATCTGAAAAAACTTGAATCTGACCCTTGTAAGGATGCTGTATACCAAACATGAAGAAAAGATTTTAACTGGTGGATCTGAAGAAGAAGCTTTTTAAAGATTATTCCACAAATTACATTAAGTTAAAAGTTGGGCTCCCAACAGCAGCTCAAATATTAACCAAGGTTCTTGATTTGAACCAACTTGAATCTGACCTCCGTAACAATGTTGTATACCAAAATCAAAAGATTCTGACTGGTGGTAGGGAGCCCAAATATTAATTTGATTTTTGAATAAACTTGAATCTGATCCCTCTGAGGATGCTGTATACCAAACATCAAAAGAGTCTGTCTGGTGGATCTGATCATGATTTTTTAAGATTATTCTCCATATTGTACTGAGTTAAGGTTTGGGATCCCATAGAGAGCCCAATTATAAAACGATGGGCTTGATTTGAACAGAGCTGAATCTGACCCCTGCAAGGATTCCATATATACCATACATCAAAAGATTCTGACAGTTGGTTCAGATGGGTTTTAAACATTATTCCTCATATTCGACTAAGTTAAAATTTGGGCTTCAATAGGGAGCCCAATTATTAACCCAAGGACTTGGTTCACACAAACTTATATCTGACCTCCCGAAGCATCTGTTTACCAAATATAAAAGATTCTGATCAGTGGTTCTGAAGAAAATTTTTAAAGAATATTCATAATATTGCACGAAGTTACAACTTGAGTACCCATAGGGAGTTCAAATATTACCTGGGAGACTTCACCTGAACAAACTTGAATCTGACCCTTGTAACAATGCTGTATACCAAATATCAAAATATTCTGATCAGTGGTTCCGGAGATTTGCTGACTCAGCAGTTTCTTCGATTCCCTGTACAGTACACTGTGATAAAACCCATGACAATATTTTGTTAACATTCCATTCTACTAGTCCTAAGGACGCGTCATACCATATAACAATTCTTTGTTCCGAGGAGTTTGGGAAACATGGGCATTTGAAAATAGTTCTATTTTTAGCTCCTAGATTCCCACGGAGATACAGAAAAATGTTTTTTTATGCAAGTATCAAGTACTTATGACTCAATAATACCACATACCAAATTTCATTCAAATTATTGATTCAGAAAATTGAAATTTGGGGCGGGGCCAAAAATGTTGCCCCTTCCATTTCAAAGGCATATATATATATAAAGATATTGCTCTGTGAACTTCATTTGAACAAACTTGATTCTACACCTCAAAACAAAGCTCAGTACCAAATATTAAGTCATTGTACCCATCGGTTCATCAGAAGATTTTTTTAAACGTTGGGAGTATTTCCTTCCCTCAAACCCAACCCCCACCCCATGGAACAAAAACAAAATGCTATGTCAGACCAACAATCATCTAAAATTTAACTGAAATCAGTCCAGCGGTTTTGGAGAAGTTGTGAATGCCATCTTCGTGGACAACTGACGGCATATGACGGATAGCAGATGACAGACAAGTGATCGCAATAGCTCACACTGACTTTCAGTCAGGTGAGATAATAAAATGTTAAAAGCATTAAAAATCTGAGTCAGTACCAATTTCTTCTGTTGGCCTTATACCCATTGATAAGAGTTCAAGTGTATACTGGAGATTTATTCACAACATAACAACTATGTACTCACATGTAACATGCCAATTTGACTAAATTCAAAACCCTGCTTATGATTATAAATACAATATCTGTTTCATGTGTGTAATTAAGTATAGAAACAACATTCAATATTACCTTGTATGTTCAAATAAAATGTTAACAAACCCCTCAAGGTGACTGTGAAAAGGCATCTTAACCAAACATTACAAAGTCTAGAAAGAGCATTGTTCCCATTTTATCACGTCCTGTTTAACAGTAATTTCCAAAGTTGTAAATTGTCACACTCCAAAAAATATTTCCCTTTGTCACAAAGAGAATAAAACAAAACAAAAGTTTAAGTAACTTATATTAGGAATAAATCAATTCCAAATTCTTCTCTTCAAATTCCTTTTCAGACTTGCACATGTACAGTACGTGGAGAGTGTATTATCACTAAATCACCTGCAGAGAGGAGATTCCACACAAGCAATAATTGCAAATTTGTCACAAAGCATAACCAGCACAAGCAAAGTTTCAGCCAATGGACCTCCGGGTTAAACCCGGAGGTCCATTGGCTGAAACATTGCTTGTGCTTTTTGCTGATATGTACAAAATTTGATAGTTACAGCTTGGGTGATAACTGCACTCCATGGGTGATTTAGTTACAATCCACTCTCCACGTACTGTAGTTTAAATACTGTGCATCCAACTTAATTGGTTATCTCTTAATTGAATAATCCTGTTAACTGAATGTACAGTTGCCACTGTACTGAGAACTATTGTAAAGTAATAGCATGCTGAGTAATGCACTTTTGTCCTGATCAAACTCAAACTGCCCCATTAACGTAACTAAATTCCTGCAGAAAAACAGAGTGCCCAACAATTCTATACCAACACAGGCCTGGCAATCTAGAAAATCAAGGAGTGCAAAACAGTTGCCCTCCTCAGATTGCTTGGGAGTGCAATTGCACCTGAAATTTTCAATGTAAAAATTGTAAGCTATTTTGGTTATATTTACTTTAAGGTGTCAATATTAGACTGAAAAATTTAACTATATTCAGCTACAAAGAGGAAAAATCGGCACACATATCTTCTTGTTATTCAAAATGTTACATTCAATTCTTATGTGACTGTCTTCTACACTCAAAATGTATCGAAATGCGCCACAGTATGGGGGTCATGAATTATTGCGAATCAATGCAACATTGACAAATCGTCAGTAGGCACAGAGAACACATAGGAACTCAGGGAACGAATTGATAATAGATTTTAAAGGCAGCCCTAAACAGGTCTGGCATTCCAGAAAATCAAGGGGTGCAAAAAATTGCCCTCAGTTTTTTCTTGGCGTGCAGTTGGCGTGCAGCACTCCTGCACTCCTAAGGTATTCCAGGCCCGCTGACAAATAGAGACCATTAACATCATTCCCAGCCTCAACTGGGATACATGTATATGTAATGATGTAAATAGATATTAAAATTGGACTACATAAATGGAATGAAGAGAGTGGATTACTACTTAATTGCAGCGCCATATATTCTCCACCCCAAAAAGTATTTATAATTGTTCATAACAGCACAAGAAACACTTGCAAACTTTCATCACATCAGGTTTCTTGTGGTTTGTCCTCAGACATTGTAAATAATTATGTGAAAAATTTATCCCACAGCAATTTACTAGTATTCCTCCCTCCACATACCGTAGTCTCAATATTTTCTTTCTGTTTGATCAGTTCAGCTCATGATTTCACTACCAACCTTGCTAATACATGTAGCACCAGGGCTGTGTCCAAAGTACACCGTACTCGCACTCGTAGTACTCGAGTACCACTTTTTCACAAAGTACTCAATACTCGTACTTTCCTCATATAATTTCAAATACTCGTACCTGTACACATTACTTTGAAAAAAGGTCAGTACTCCTGGGTACTTTATGAGTACTTTGTAAATATTTGAAATTTGTTCAGAATTATGCCATGCTCTGCTAGCTGTGAGTACCTGTTTCAGTTCAACAGAGGCATGTCCCCTAGATCCATCATTGACACATGAGCATTGTTGAATGAATGAATTGTTTAACAATATAATAGTTCAATGAACTGTGAGCTGTTAATGTCAAGTTTTGCTTTGATTTATACTGGTTAGTACTGATTAATTAGCCAAGCCTGACGATGACCTGACCAGCAATCTGGTTCATAACTCGTATGTGACGAACAAGCTTACTAATTAAGTTTGTTAACAGTGTTTGTAGAAGCCAAGTAACACATAATGAGATTATTTTCATTATTCCTTTGTACTATTAAGCAGACAAAATTTTTATTCGATTTAAATAAACGTAATTTAGACAATATTATTATGAAAACAACTCAAACCTTGAAATATTCCTTGGCAACTGCCACTCCACATACACTGAGCTAATGATTAGGTGACTTGAAAGTGTCAGTTATATTTATCCCCGCATTTTAAAAAATGCAGGGATATTGTCATGATCTACGTCCGTACATCCGTACGTCTGTACGTCCGTACGGCTGTACGTCCGTACGTCCGGTTTTGTAATTCGAAACGCTGTAACTTTCTACAGTTGTTCGATAGGGTCTGTGCAACCCAAAAATACAACTTTTAAATTTTTGTGCCACCAGGTGGCTTCTGTGGAGCCACTTAAAAAATGCGTTATTTTTTCACTTTTTTGCTGAATAGTCCCAACCTATGTAATTCGGAGTTCTAAAATTACACTAGGGTGTTGCTAAATGATCTGTAGATATGTAGGAAGGTTTCGGTTTTTTCGGGTGCCACGTGGCTGTGCCACCGTAGCCACTTTTGTGTTTTCTTAGACCGTTTCCGGCAAAAGGCTCGTAGGATATGTAATTCGAAATGCTAAATCCATGCTCAGATGTTGCAGTAGGGTCTATAGATGCGCACGAAGGTTTCGGATTTTTCGGGTGCCACGTGGCTGTGCCACAGTAGCCACTTTCGTGTTTTCTTAGACCGTTTCCGGCAAAAGGCTCCTAGGGTATGTAATTCGAAATGCTAAAACCATGCTCAAATGTTGCAGTAGGGTCTGTAGATGTGCACGAAGGTTTCAGATTTTTCAGGTGCCACGTGGCTGTGCCACCATTGCCACTTTTGTGTTTTCTTCGACCGTTTCCGGCGAAAGGCTCCTAGGGTATGTAATTCGAAACGCTAAAACCATGCTCAAATGTTGCAGTGGGGTCTGTAGATGCGCACGAAGGTTTCGGATTTTTCAGGTGCCACGTGGCTGTACCACCGTTGCCACTTTTGTGTTTTCTTAGACCGTTTCCGGCGATAGGCTATTAGGGTATGTAATTCGAAACGCTAAAAACATTGCTCAAATGTTGCAGTGGGGTCTGTAGATGTGCACGAAGGTTTCGGATTTTTCAGCTGCCACCTGGCTGTGCCACCAATGCCACTTTCGTGTTTTCTTCAACCGTTTCCGGCGAAAGGCTCCTAGGGTATGTAATTCGAAACGCTAAAACCCTGCTCAAATGTTGCAGTAGGGTCTGTACATGTGCACAAAGGTTTCCGATTTTTCAGGTGCCACGTGGCTGTGCCACCATTGCCACTTTTGTGTTTTCTTAACCCGTTTGCGGCAAAAGGCTCCTAGGGTATGTAATTCGATATGCTAAAACCATGCTCAAATGTTGCAGTAGGGTCTGTAGATGCGCACAAAGGTTTCGGATTTTTCAGGTGCCACGTGGCTGTGCCACCGTTGCCACTTTTGTGTTTTCTTAGACCGTTTCCGGCGAAAGGTTCCTAGGGTATGTAATTCGAAATGCTAAAACCATGCTCAAATGTTGCAGTGGGGTCTGTAGATGCGCACAAAGGTTTCAGATTTATCAGGTGCCACGTGGCTGTGCCACTGTTGCCGCTTTTGTGTTTTCTTAGACCGTTTCCGACGAAAGGCTCCTAGGGTATGTAATTCGAAATGCTAAAACCATGCTCAAATGTTGCAGTGGGGTCTGTAGATGCACACGAAGGTTTTGGATTTTTCAGCTGCCATGTGGCTGTGCCACCATTGCCGCTTTCGTGTTTTCTTAGACCGTTTCCGTCGAAAGGCTCCTGGGGTATGTAATTCGAAACACTAAAACCATGCTCAAATGTTGTAGTGGGGTCTGTAGATGCGCACGAAGGTTTCCGATTTTTCAGGTACCACGTGGCTGTGCCACCGTTGCCACTTTTGTGTTTTCTTAGACCGTTTCCGGCGAAAGGCTCCTAGGGTATGTAATTCGAAACGCTAAAACCATTCTCAAATGTTGCATTGGAGTCTGTAGATGCGCACGAAGGTTTCAGATTTTTCAGCTGCCATGTGACTGCGCCACCATTGCCACTTTCGTGTTTTCTTAGACCGTTTCCGGCGAAAGGCTCCTAGGGTATGTAATTCGAAATGCTAAAAGCACGCTCAGATGTTGCAGTAGGGTCTGTAGATGCTCACGAAGGTTTCGGATTTTTCAGGTGCCACGTGGCTGTGCCACCGTTGCCACTTTTGTGTTTTCTTAGACCGTTTCCGGCGAAAGGCTCCTAGGGTATGTAATTCGAAACGCTAAAACCATGCTCAAATGTTGCAGTGGGGTCTGTAGATGCGCACGAAGGTTTTGGATTTTCCAGGTGCCACGTGGCTGTGCCACCGTTGCCACTTTTGTGTTTTCTTAGACCGTTTCCGGCGAAAGGCTCCTGGGGTATGTAATTCAAAATGCTAAAACCATGCTCAAATGTTGCAGTGGGGTCTGTAGATGTGCACGGAGATTTTGGATTTTTCAGCTGCCACCTGGCTGCGACACCATTGCCACTTTCGTGTTTTCTTAGACCGTTTCCGGCGAAAGGCTGCAAGGGTATGTAATTCGAAATGCTAAAACCATGCTCAAATGTTGCAGTAGGGTCTGTAGATGTGCACGAAGGTTTCCAATTTTTTAGGTCCCACGTGGCTGTGCCACCATTGCCACTTTTGTGTTTTCTTAGACCGTTTCCGGCGAAAGGCTCCTAGGGTATGTAATTCGAAACGCTAAAACCATGCTCAAATGTTGCAGTGGGGTCTGTAGATGCGCAGGAAGGTTTCCGATTTTTCAGGTGCCACGTGGCTGTGCCACCGTTGCCACTTTTGTGTTTTCTTAGACCGTTTCCGGCGAAAGGCTCCTAGGGTATGTAATTTGAAACACTAAAACCATGCTCAAATGTTTCAGTGGGGTCTGTAGATGTGCACGAAGGTTTCAGATTTTTCAGCTGCCTAGTGGCTGTGCTGTTGCCACTTTCACATTTTCTTAGACCGTTTCCGGTGAAAGGCTCCTAGGGTATGTAATTCGAAATCCTAAAACCATGCTCAAATGTTGCAGTAGGGTCTGTAGATGCGCACGAAGGTTTTGGATTTTTGGGGTGCCACGTGGCTGTGCTACCGTTGCCTCTTTCATGTTCTCTTAGACCATTTCCGGCGAAAGGCTCCTACAGTATGTATTTCAAAATTGTAAAACCATGCTCAAATGTTGCAGTAGGGTCTGTAGATGTGCACAAAGATTTCGGATTGTTCAGCTGCCACGTGGCTGTGCCACCATTGCCACTTTCGTGTTTTCTTAGACCGTTTCCGGCGAAAGTCTCCTAGAGTATGTAATTCGAAACGCTACAACCATGCTGAGCTGTTGCAGTAGAGTCTGTAAATGCGTAGGAAAGTTTTGGATTTTTTGGGTGCTAAGTGGCTGTGTCACCGTTGCCACTTTTGTGTTTTCTTAGACCGTTTCCAGCGAAAGGCTCCTAGGGTAAGTAATTTGAAATGCTTAACACATGCTCAAATGTTGCAGTAAGGTCTGTAGATGCGTACAAAGGTTTCAGATTTTTCAGATGCCACGTGGCAGTGCCACCGTTTTTCTTTCGTGTTTTCTTAGATCATTTCCGGTGAAAAGCTCCCAGAGTATGTAATTTGAAATGCTAAAACTATGCTCAAAAGTTGCAGTAGGGTCTGTAGATGTGCACGAAGGTTTCGGATTTTTGGGGTGCCACCGTTGCCACTTTCATGTTTTCTTAGACTGTTTCCGGCGAAAGGCTCCCAGGGTACATGTATGTAATTCGAAACGCTAAAACCATCCCCAAATGTTGTAGTGGAGTCTGTAGGTGCACACGAAGCTGTGTCACCTGTACCACTCAATATGATTTTAGTGTGTCATATAATACATTTCTTCTTTGTATCAAGCATTCATACAAAGTCAAGGATGCAAATGCGGGGATACACTATAGTGTGCTTTGCACACAAGTGACACCATCTAGTTGAATTTGTACCAAGATGTCATCAATTTTGAATTATCTTAGTTATGATTTAAAAAGTAAAAAAGAACCCTTTTTTCAAAACATATCATTGAGCTTATTCCCAAAATGGATTACACTTATTCGATTGGAACTGTACATAAGCTTAATTATTTCAGTTGTGATTTATCGTTTGAAACCATTTATCGGTTTTCAGAGACACAGTAACTTATTTTTATTGTGAAATAATTTGGAAAAGTGATTTTTTTTATACCTATGTAACTATTGGCATTATTTATTTATTTATTGGGGTTTAATGACACTTTTGGCAGCCACAGGGTCACCCCGTATCAGACGATTTTACAGGTGGACGAAGCCAGAGTACCCAGTGAGAACTACTGAGCAATGGCATGCAACTGTCAGGCTTCCCAACATACTAATTCCACACAAGCAGGGTTAGCATTGGTTAAAGACAAGTGCACCATCGACGTGCAGTACGCTTTAGTACACAACACCACCATGCCCCCATGTGGGCAATGTTCGTGAACAGTCCTGCCCAAGGACACAACGTGATTGTCACCGGTGGTATTCGAACCGAGAACCTCTCAGCTTGCAGCCTGCACCTCTACCTACTGAGCCACTCCCCCCCCCCCCCCACCCCCCAAATATTGACATACAAATATACTGGGCGTATTAAGTATTTCAAAGCAATAAAAAATATATGGTATAACAAGTGTTATTCATTTTACATGTAATGGTATGTACCCGTACTTGAGTACTTTACAAAGTACTCAGTACTCATACTCATACATTTCCGCAGTACTCATACTCTTATTTTACTCACACATTTTCAGAGCACTCGTCCTCGAGTACTGAAGGCTAGTACTCGCCCCAGCCCTGAATAGCACATGCACTTCACCCGATTATGCACATGGGGGCACGATGACCCCCTCTAAGGCATACTGCACGTCGATGGTGCGCATGTCTTCAACCAATCTAACCCTATCTGTGCTGCAGTGCAGAGTTACAATTGTGGGGAGCTGGCAGCTGCTCGTCATTGCTCGGAGATTCTCGCCGGGTAATCCGGCTTCCTCCATCTGTAAAACAGTCACCGACACAATATGACCTTTGCTGTTAAAGTGTTATTAAACTCTAATAAATAATAATAATAATAATGCTAATAGCACATTATATTTTGCATTGCACCGTGCAAATGCTCTTGTGTACTTCAGACTACTTCATTTTTCTGCAGTAAGGAATGCATTAACCAATGAGCATTTTCTGCGCTAATTGTGACAGGACTTCTAGTTTCAACTGTAACATCCACATAACCTTTTACCATACCTTCAGTGCAGTGGACTGGTCATTACGTTCTGATAGCAGAACAAAGATGGCATACAACAGTCATTATCTAAATGATGCACTCACATGTATATACTTCTGTGATGGCGAATGAATTCTAACTATGTGCTTGTACTATACTCGGATTATTACATCTGCAACCATAGGAACTGACTAGTCAACTTCACCCCGACTATGGGCTGTCGACAAGTCAACCCTGAAATTTCATAATCGTTTCAACACTAAGGAAAAGTGACCAAACCCCTGAAAATTGAATACCAAGTCAACTGAATAATTTTAATTAGCAAAGTGGCTACTCAATTAACAGGGTTCCACCATATTTCTATGTACACGTATATGGTTGGGATTCCAGAAATGCGTAATTTTGTTTACTACATGCATCTTATCCAAAGGGTGGAATTTTGTCTATGCCATTATATCCAGACCAGAACCAAAACAAGAATCCTGCATCACAAAGTGCTGCTGATGCCCCTGGCTGCAAACAATTTTCTAAGTCAAAAGAGTGAAAAAGGGCCATAACTCTGGAAAAAATGTGTGGAGGAAACTCACGCTACACAGGTATCGTTTCCCCATGATGCTCTATCACAACAACAAATATCGTTTGAATCCGAGTAGCAGTGGCTGAGATACCAGGGAAAATGTTGGTACACATAGACAAACGGATGGACGAAATGGACGGACAAACCGACAGATCAACTAGATAGCCCTTTGACTTTTCAAGTCTGGGGCATAAAAAGCTTGTCCAGTTTGTTTGTTTATTGGGGTTTAAAGACACTTTCCGCATCCAGGGTAATATCGTGTCGGACAATTGTATGAGCAGCAGCAAGCAACTTGCATACTTCCAACTTACTAACTCTGCACAAGAAGTGTTAGCAGTGGTTGAAGACAAGTGCACCATCAACATGCAGTACACCTTAGTGCACAGGGCCACCATGCTCCACATGAGCAATCAGGATTAACTGTCTTGACACAGCGAAGATGACATGGATCACGATCAAACAGTCTACTCTTTTGGTTTTAAGTTGTATGCTCCAACCAATGAGCCATCTTGCTCTCAGCTTGTCCAGGAAAAACTTGAGGATCCAACTACATGCTGCAAATCTGCAGTTCCTGAACTACTTGGCATCCATCACTGATCTCTATAAAACTGATTGCTGAATGCTCATTGGTCAGCAAGAAAAGTCTGGCAGTGCCAATGAGCTCAACATTGACATTCCTTTGCCAACATAAATCATATCCACAGCAATTTTGTGACTTGTTTCAAACAAACCTTTAAAGGCCTATTTCAGGTTTTGCGATTCCAGAACATGTGCCATTAACATGCCATCACGAGGTCCTACTGACAATAGATAAATCAACTGAGCAGTGATTTCTAATCAAGTCTTGGATGTTAAGACAGCCAAGATTTGACAATTTATTTATTATTATTATTATTTATTGGTGTTTAAGGTCACATATTTATGCACAATGGCCCATCATGACCATGACAGTTTTACAGGTGGAGGGAGCCAGAGTACCCGGAGAGAACCACCGAGCAACGACAAGCAGCTGCCAGCTCCCCAACATCGTAACTCTGCACTGCAGCACAGGCAGGGTTAGATTGGTTGAAGACAAGCGCACCATCGACGTACAGTACGCCTTAGTACACGGCGTCACCATGCCCCCACTCGGGAAATGGAGATGAAGTGTCTTGCCCACATTTGCTGCAGGTGGGATTCGAACCGAGGACCTCTCGGCTTGCAGTCTGCACCTCTACCTACTGGGCCACTGCGCTCCCTCAAAGATTTGACAATAAATCACTTCTCAGCAACTGGACATGCACCGGTTGTAGTCTAGCAGGAATTCAGGACAATTTCCAGGCCCTAAGGGTTAACAAAACTTTAAAAAAATCAGTCACTTCTTTCATGGAAATGAACTTTTCAACTGCTACCAAGCCTGAGAACAAGGCCTTATAAGTAGTAAATGTAGGAAAAAATAAAAAATTCAAACAGTTTCAATATTGGTACTAGTTCGTTTTTTCGAAATAGCACATCTCTACCAGAGTCGCATTGAGCAGGGGCAGAGACTTTCTGAGACCACAGTCAATATTGAATTTCATGACTTCATAATGTTAGCAAATTATCAGGGCCATACAGTTAAAACGAGAAGTCCTGCCATGAAATGCTCACAAATAGCATGTCGGTCTGCACATTAATATGTGCGTTATGACCATAGTAAGGCTATCAAATTCTGTACATATGGTCTGTGCACAAGCAATGTTTCAGCCAATGGACCTCCAGGTAACCCGGAGGTCCATTGGCAGAAACATTGCTTGTGTTTGCTGTGAGAAACCAGGAGAACCCGCCGTGTTTTGGGTGCCATTCGATATGGCAATTCTGCACATTTCATACATGCAATTAAGCCTAGATAAGCGCACAGTTCGTGACAGGACTTCTAGTTTTAACTGTAGATGTGATGTTATTTTATACCTAACTCAGCCTAGGGTAAGGACTGGGGATTTGCAGTGGATAATAGGAAAATTAGTAGAGTAAATGTGATTGGGAATGGGGCTGATAAATAGACCTTGAAGTCTGATAGAAAAGTCCAGATCTCACAAGTATTTTCTGAGTAGATGTAAATCGTCTCCCAGTCCTCATTTATATATATTTAAATTGCATCTGACACTTCATCACTATGATACAGAGGTAATTGTTATGCAGTGATCAGTTATGAGTAATTTTATAAATGTATGAGTAATTTTATCACAACAGGTTGAGGAAACCACTAGCAGGCCTTAAAATTTGTCCCGACTGGAGAGGATGGGTTTTAATTTATTTTTTACTCCTGCTAAGAGAATACATTTTCAGTTCTTAAAAATTTGGAACTTGACAGTACAGTTATAGTCTTGATCAAGTGCAACCAGTACATATGCTATCCCACGGGGATTATTCTGCCCTCTTTGGGAAAGGGTCGAGAGCCTGTGCCATTGAGAAAATTTGTGTCATGGGGGGGCTCCAATTAGGAATTTGTTTCGGGTGGGAATAACATAAAAGACTAAGAAATTTTACATTTGAATTGAGCAGAGAATATAAAAACCGATACCCAAACAACTGCATGTATACTACAGTTAAAACTAGAAGTCCTGTCACGAACTGTGTGCTTATCTAGGCTTAATTGCGCGTAGGAATTGCCATATCGAATGGCATCCAAAGCACGGAAGGTTCTCCTGGTTACCCATAGCAAACACAGGCAATGTTTCTGCCAATGGACCTCCGGGTTACCTGGAGGTCCATTGGCTGAAACAGAGCTTGTGCACAGGCCATATGTACAGAATTTGATAGCCTTACTATGGTCATAATGCATAGATTAACGCACAGATTGACGTGCTATTTGTGCGCATTTCAGGACCGGACTTCTAGTTTTAACTGTACAAGTAAGTTATATACATGTAACAAACAGTCACATGGAATCATGTTCACACAGTCTCTGTAGTCTCTATTAAACTGTTTTTATACCATTAAAGAGGAACTTGTCATTTGCCTTTGGATTTAGAGACTTCATTGGGGAAGCAATTTAAATTTAATGCAAAATTGATGTTCTGAACTCGGTGGTCAAAGGCCTCAGAAAACCAATTGTTTTCTGAGGCCTTATGACTACCCAGTTCAGGGCACCAGTTGTGCATTAAATTTTTGTTTCAGTGGGAACGGAGACAGGAAAATCTGAGGTTAAGAATTGGGAAAAATCATGCCCAATACCATAGGGAAAGGGTCCCATAAACGGCCCCTGTACAGTTAAAACTAGAAGTCCTGTCACGAAATGCGCACAAATAGCATGTTGATCTGCACGTTAATCTACGCGTTATGACCATAGTAAGGCTATCAAATTACGTACATATCGCCTGTACACAAGCAATGTTTCAGCCAATGGACCTCCGGGTAACCCAGAGGACCATTGGCTGAAACATTGCTTGTGTTTGCTATGAGTAATCAGGAGAACCTGCCATGCTTTGGATGCCATTTGATATGGCAATTGTGCACAATTCCTATGCGCAATTAAGCCTAGATAAGCGTGCATTTCGTGACAGGACTTCTAGTTTTAACTGTAGATACCCAAAAGAATTCCTGTTCCATGACCAAAAAACTCTCATATTTATATATTTACTAGAGTTTAACTCTTCAAGGATAAGTTCCAATGTTTGTGAGTTTTTTTTGTTTTACATGTACATGCAGAACACATGTCCAAACATACAGGCTTTGGTGGTCCTGTTGGTGGATATCACAGTACCTGGACAATGGTTCCAGCCAAGTCTTGGCTGCCTGTACAGGCACCTAAGACTTTACTAGACACCAATGCCAAGTCAAAGTGTTACCTCATTATGATGGAGCACAAAAAAGTAGAATTCTCCAGGCCTTCAAAGACACACTTTCAAAAGTTATGATAAGAATCAAATGAAGATTTACATGTATGAGAATCAAAGTTGATTCTTAACCCCCTGCACTCTGATGTCAAAATACCAAAATTTTAAGTTGCCATATTTCCCATCATGCATCTAGAAATTTAGCCAATTCAATCTTGTTTGACAGAGCTCAATGAGCTCTGTCAAACAAGATTGAATTTGCTAAATTCCTAGTTGCATTATGGGAAAATTTTGCACCTGAAAATTTGGACATATCAACATCAGTGTGCAGGGGGTTAATGTTTGTCTTACGAGAATCAGTTGCGAGAATCATTTTTAATTCTTGCATGACACATAAGCCATGACTAGCCAGATATATAAACATTCTTCTCCACTTTTGGTACATATACATGTACCGAATGTACCTGTTAACAGGTAGAGTGCTGGAAGCCCTTATTTGGGCTTCAGTAAAAACCACAGGCTGTGACTGTAACATCAACACTTGACTGAAGATGGTTTCATATTGACCTTGGCAAGAAGCAAATCTTGTTGTAGACACATTTCTCAGTTACATTTGATGAATAGTGCCTACTGGCACTATCCAATCAAATGTAACAGAGCAATTTTTTGTGAAAAGAAATCTGTGGTCAAGAAAAATATAGCTCTCTACATGTACCAGTTAAGTACTTTGGTACTTACACATCTGATACAGTATTGTAATCCCAACAGCAGTCTTTTTGGGCGACATACCTGCATCAGCAGTGTTCACGCTGCCAGGTGCCAACTGCACTAAAATATTTTGTTTGGCACCAAAAATGCAGCATTTGGCACCCAAAACGTACTTTTAGGAAGTCTAATGGCTTTGTGGTTTATTATTTCAGTGTGTCATTTTTGATATGATAGCCATCTGTAGACACAGGCAGACAGAATTCATGCCTATCAGGTAGCCAACAGCTACGTATAATCATTGTTGTTTGTTTGTTAACAGTTTATCCATTCAAGATGATTTTTATCAAAACATTTCTTTTGTTACATAATGCATTTTTCTGTATCTGTATCTGTACAATAGTCGCAGTAACCAAGTATGGCATATGAGCGACAGAGAGCAGCTATTGTTACTGTTGTTGTTGTTGTTCTTTGTTGAGGGTTGATTTGAATGCCTCAACTGAATGCGCGTACACTGTGTTTTCCTCTAGCTGGTTCCAGTCTATTACTGTTTTTAGAAAGTTAGAGTTTCTGAATTGTTCAGTCTTACTCGGAGGAACATTAAAACATTTGGTGTTGTTTCTGGCACTTTTCTCAATTATATTTTTGGTGTTAAAGTCTGCGTAGCTTTTGGCTGTAATTCCTCTTTTATCTTGCTTGATCCTTTTTATAACCTTTCTAGCAGATAATAAATCATCTGCTACCTGTTTATTTGGGATGAATAAAGAGTGAGTAAATATTAATCATGAAATTATTTTGTGAACATTAATACAGTGGAGCCCACTTAATTGGATATCTCTTAATTGTATATCCCTGTTAATTGAATATAATTTTCAAACACAGAACCATTTACCATACCTTCAGTACAAATTTGATCTGTTAATTGCATATGGGTTGTAGAGTAAACTCCTGTTAATTGTATATAAATTTTTGTAATATGTCGAAGAAAATTACTGTGACACGCACCAAATTCCCCTTATTTATCAACCTTTTTGGCCTCACTACATCCAATACAGGTATTTATTCTATTATATCTTGTTTGACAGAGCTCTATGAGCTCTGTCAAACAGGATATAATAGAATAAATGCTCAGTTTACCTCCAGAACACAGGAAACTGACCAAATCCCTGTTAATTGTATACTCCTGTTAAATGAATAGTTTTCACTGGCAAAATGGATATTCAATTAAGAGGATTCTATTGTAATAGCCTCTTACTCATTCATTTTTTTATCTTTTTATCATTTGAGGGCTTTTTTGCAACTAAACTACTAAAAAGAGCCAGGTAATACTAAACTGAAATATCATACTTTGAGTGAAACAATCACCAATTGAATGCTGAAGCATTGCAGATGGTGCCTTGTTCACAGATTGTTGCACTCAAGGGATGATACATGGTTAATTTGTTCTCATTTATGATCAGATTCCATTTGGCACTATAAATCTTTAAATTTGGCATCAAAAAAATTCATTTGCAATCAAATATAAAATGCACTTGGCACTGAAACATTTTGGGCCACTGTGAGCACTGTACACCAGTGGTGAGATTTCCTAAATAAAATACATTACTGCAAAATCAAGACTTTTTCAATAAAAATAAAGAGAAACAGCATCCCCATTTTTTATTTATTTATTTATTTATTGGTGTTTAAGGTCACATACTTCTGCACAATGGTTAATCATGACCACAACATGGAGATAAAGTCAAGGTCAGTCAATCGTTTATACCTCATC
This sequence comes from Pictodentalium vernedei, assembly GCA_031216915.1. Classification (NCBI taxonomy): domain Eukaryota; kingdom Metazoa; phylum Mollusca; class Scaphopoda; order Dentaliida; family Dentaliidae; genus Pictodentalium; species Pictodentalium vernedei. Next base: position 401,407,246 of record CM062293.1, read on the forward strand.
TTGCCTATTTTAGAGGACTCGCACCCCATTAGTGACTGGGTACTATTTTACCAGTGAAGCAGAGCTTGTTAACCACAGTAAACAAGCACTTCTTCACTTCCCGGGGTTTCCGCATGGGGCCTCAAGGTTTAAATTCATGCGAGAATCAGAATCAATTCACGCAATTAATTGATTCTTGCAAGTAAAACAATGAGAATCAACATTGAATCTCACAAAATGCTCATTTGATTCTCGTCATAGATTCTAAAAGTGTCCTTAAAGGTCTGGAGAATCCTACTTATTTTTTGCTTTCTCATAAATAAGGTAACACTCAAGACTTAGCAGTAGTGTCTAGTGAAGGTTTGGCTGCCTACATAGGCAGCCAAGACTTCTCTAGACACCACTGCCAAGATACTATATTTCCATCAACAAGACAACCAAAAGCCTGTGTGTTTGGAAGATGTGTGTACACATGTACATGTATTAAAGACAACAAAGGAATCTCAATCAATGGATAATCTGTGAAGATGCAACTGCCTGAATTTAATTTTATATTGCCTTTATCAAGCAGGAATTCCACCTGGCATTGTCCTAGGACTGAGCTACTGGACTGAAAACTGTAAAGTTTCTCGAAAGGAGGCCAAAAAGTAATTCAAGTTTGGTTTTTACTATAGATTTTGAACTGGTTGCACTCACGATCCTGACAAGGATATAACAGCACACACAAATTCTCACATTTCTTTTTACAACAGGTAAATTTCTACAGAGCTTTTGGGAGAAAAACAGGAGATTTAACCCTCTACAAACTGATGCCAAAATACCAAATTTCAAGTAGCAAATTATACCGATAAACAGGGACTCCACTATAGCCTATAGGGATGAGTATCTCTTTTAGGTACCCTTTCTCCTCACTCGGTTTTCCCCAGACCCTCAATATTTTTTGTTAATAATTAAGTACAGTCGTGAAGAACGTAAACACCATCATTACAGTAAAGGAATAAACTTCAGATACAGCTAAATGTGGTATCCTGGATTCCTCGTGGTTGTTTCAGTGTTGAACTGAACGATTAAATGAGAATCTCAAAAGTATCAATCTCAGAATGGGTGCTATTAATAGACATCTTAGGCTGTGTGAACAGTAGACTGCGCAATTGAACAAAAACTAAAAGTAGGATTGTGGCTGGTGGTTGTTTTCTTAGAATGTGTGTGACAAACCTTTGATACATGCACAGAAACGAAATGTGAGTGTGAAAGTGGCGTGTTGTATAGCACAAAAACTGTGGAACGCTAGGCATATAACAGTTTATATAATATTTTCATGCTCTGTTTGTGTTCGACCTCCGCGACCTTGATTAACTACTGCAGAACATTCGCATCCAGGGGAATAAATGGGCTTTTTATACTATAGATAATATACAATATTAACATTGCGGTTATCCTGCTCAACAGGACCTGCTGACAGCTTTTTTAACTGGCTATGTTGGTAACCGGTTTGTAACCGGACATCTGATCAGCTGTTTCAGCACTATGCTTTCCCTCAAAGCTCCATAAAAAGGGACCCAACATTTTATCCCAAGTGGAAGCACTGACAGTGACCAAAACCATATCATGTGAGCCCTCATTGCAATGATCTCATTCCAATTAGAGAGTCACATGATATGGTTTTGCTGAAAAATTTTTTTTAAATATAATTTTTCAACTGTTTAATTTTTAAATTTTGCGGGTGGAATCCGTCAGTTCATTAGGTCATTCCAAGTTGCATTATGGGCAAATTTGCAGGTTGAAATTGTGATATTTTGATATCGCTGTGGAGAAGGTTATTTATTGAAATATTTACATACTTTTTGAATACCCTCAACCTTAATGTTGCAAAATTATAAGGTCATATATCAAAACAAATCAGAGTTACATTTATCGTACAGAAACCATTTGTTTTGGTCAGGGTGGCATCTATATGCTCCCACGAAAAAATATCAGGGAGCACAAAAATCATCATCGGCAAAATTTTAATTAATGAAGCACCAGGTTGTACCCGGTGCTCCATTAATTAAATTTTTGATGATTATTCCCATAATTTGTGCTTGTAATCTACAGTGTAATAATATTCGTGGAAAAACTTCCCACCTGTGGAAAGTGACCAGTCCACAGCGGATGTACTGTACTGTGAATATCTGCCTGATGAAATCTGCCTCGTGGAAAGTTACCAGTCCACGGCGGATGTACCGGATGAAATCTGCCTTGAAATCTCTGGTAATTTCTTAAACCCTGCACACTGATGTCAAAATATGTAAATTGCAGGCAGAAAAAATTTCCCATAATGCAACTAGAAATTTAACCAATTCAATCTCGTTTGACAGAGCTCATTGAGCTCTGTCAAACGAGATCGAATTGGTTAAATTTCTAGATGCATTATGGGAAAAAAAAAGGTTCCTGAAATTTTGGTATTCTGACATCAGAGTGAAAGAGGTTAAGGTTATCCACATGCACTACAATCAGAGTAAAGCTATAAAATGTTTATTTGAAAAAAATGGACAGATTGTGTTCATCCAGCAGTCAGTCTGTTCATCCAGCTGTCTTTAATTACAGTCATACAGGTAATTTGGTTTCTACATGTACTGCTACTATATCCTGTGACCCTACATAGCATATGTAGATGATGATAGGAACATAAAAAGTATAAAGCATAAAAATGTACTAAAAGGTTCATTTATAAGTGCTCATGGCAATTAACTTATTCAGCAAATCTTATCACTTTGACCCTCATGAAAAGTCTCCTATTTATTTATTTATTTATTTATTGATGTTTAAAGTCACTTATTTATGCACACTGGCTAATCATGACCGTAACAGTTTTACGGGTGGAGGAAGCCGGAGTACCCGGAGAGAACCACCGAGCAACGACAAGCAGCTGCCAGCTCCCCAACATCGTAACTCCGCACTGCAGCACAGGCAGGGTTAGATTGGTTGAAGACATGCGTACCATTGACGTGCAGTACGCCTTAGTACACGGCGTCATCGTGTCCCCACGTGGGCAATGGAGATGAAGTGTCTTGCCCAAGGACACAACGCGGTTGCAGCAGGTGGGATTCGAACCGAGGACCTCTCGGCTTGCAGCCTGCACCTCTACCTACTGAGCAGTCTCCTACTTAATAACATACTGACTGAATAACCTCCTCATGGGAACCCCAGGAAGTGTGCAGTGCTTGTTTACTGCAGTACACATGTTCTACTTTACTGGTAAAATAGGACCAAGAACAAATGCTTGGGGACGAATCTCCTAATGTGGGCAGCATACATGTAGGTATAAATGATAGGCTAAACTTTACTCCATACCTACCTGTATGTTGTGGACATGATGTAGCCAAAGATGCTGAAAATGGCCTTTAAACATCATTTATTTATTTATTTATTGGAGCTTTATGCCACATTAGCAGCTATGGCTATATTGTGGTGATAAAAAGTATGTATCTTAAAATAGATCATTTTAGTACTTTCCAAAGTGTGATTTACTGGGATTTCCAGGTTTGATTATAAACGATAACTTCACAAGTGAATTATGCAATCAACAATTGGGTCATGTTCATGTATCCATGTGCGCAAACGAAGACGCTTTCCTGTGGGTGTAATGGGGACTTCATTGTTTTTTGGGTCTTTTAACCCTTTACCTAACATGAAAAGCAGACGACACTTGCAAAAAATTTCTTGAATAATTAATTTTTTCATTTTTTGTCTCAAAAACATAGGTTATGACCCCTCATTGGAATGAGCTCGACAAGCTCGTTCCAATGAGGCGTCATAACCTATGTTTTAGAGACAAAAAAAATGAAATGAAAGTGTCAATGACACTGTAGCTCAACTTGTCAAGACAAAGACATGTACATGTATAGTATGTGACACAGCAATGACAAACATCTAGGTAATGACCTGATAACAAAGGTACATATAAAGTATTGTAATGGTCTGTACATAAATACTGAGCGTTGCATGTAACAAATGTATAGGTAAAGTATTGTAAAGGTGGGTGACAGTCAGATGCTAAACTAGAAAAGAAAACTGAGTCCCAGAGTGGGTCTGACTGAACCCCAAAATATCTGTTCTCATAGCACAGTGATAACAAAGGAACCCCAAAACACACTCATTCCTGTCCCAAGGTGAAAACAAAGGTACCCAAGAAGTTTCGTGAAGATCAGTTCACAAATATGAGCTGTGTAGAAGTTGTGACAAAAAACTGATTGGACCTAATTTCGGTACAAAATGGCCACTGGCAGCCATCTTGAATTTTGGACCACGCCCAGAAACACTCATTCTCGTCCCAAGGTGATAACAAAGGTACCCAAGAAGTTTTGTGAAGATCGGTTCATAAATGCAGCCTCTAGCCCAAGCCGTATTGACATGTGCATTTACAGAGTATAAGTAGCACTGAATAAATCAAAGTTCATCTAATTTGCATAACTTCTGCACGAGTAAAAAACCCGTACTATATGTGATGTATTCCATGTTACTAAACATTCATACAAAAATTTATTCAAATCAGAACTTTCATACAGAAGTTCTGTACAAAAGACTGATTGCACTAATTTTGGTACAAAATGGCTGCTGGTGGCCATCTTGAATTTCGGACCACACCCAAAAACACTCGTTCTCATCCCACGGTAATAACAAAGGTACCCAAGAAGTTTCGTAAAGATCGTTTCATAAATACGGCATCTAGCCTGAGCCGTATAGAAGTTGTGTACAAAAACTGATTAGACCTAATTTCGATACAAAATGGCCACTGGCAGCCATCTTGAATTTTGGACCGCACCCAGAAACACTCGTTCTCGTCCCAAGGTGATAACAAAGGTACCCAAGATGTTTCGTGAAGATCGGTGTTATAGCCCTCATATTATATTGAGATTGATATATCCTTAAGTTGATAATTATGTGAGAAAGATTTTTTTTTTTATTTCTGCATTTTCTGACTGGTCTAACTCTTTTGCACTCGGTGACCTTGTTTACATCTTTGTTACACTGATATATTGTACATATAGCTGTTGATTGTTTAATTGTTTAAATAGGTCAATGACCTTGTTTACTTGAACTTTAACAGAATCCCCCAGAAACTAATAGAACATTGCAGAAACTTCCTCTTCTGGGACATTCTATCTGGTTACTATATAAAGGTTTGTCAACAGAATTCAAAAACTCATTCTTAGAAAGCCTTTCAAAAAGACTCACTTCAGTTATTTCCATTGGAGAATATTATTGTTTCAGAACAGTGCATTTATTATAGAAGCAGTGCTTCTTTGTGAATTTGGAGATTGATTCCAAAAGAGAATTTTGAAGAGAATCTATTCGTCTTGGAAAAGAGAATTTATACTTTCTGTGAAACAGAATAATATTATTTTGTGAAAAGCCAGGATTCTACTGGATTATTTGGAAATTACCTGTGGCGCCAATACTTCTTGCATTTTTACTCCATTTGAATTTTACGGAGCATTTTGTTATATTTTATTGGAGACTGCTGAAATTTCTAAGTGAGAATTTTATTACAAATCTACGGGATACTGTTTCTGAAGAGACATTCTTGGATTTAATACTACATCTACCAGCTGGTAACTTTCTTCAGAAGATACTTCACCACTGGATTACTGGATTCTGTCAAACTGTACTTTGGACTAATTCTATAATTGATAAGTACCATTGTATTTTTTTATTTTCTGTAACCCAATTAGTGTAAAAGATCTTTGTATCATTTTTTTTTTTATGTCAATTTTTTTTTAATTAAATTTCAGAATAGTTAAATTCATAGTTTTGTTGCTGATTCTCAGATTTTTTTCTGTTACCAATATCTATAATATTTCCATACCGTAACAATCGGGTCATAAATACAGACTCTAGCCCGAGCCGTATTGACATGTGTACTTACTGTGTGTACATGTAAGCAGCACTGAAAAAATCAAAGTTCATCTAATTTGCATAATTTCTGCACGAGAAAAAAACCCGTATTATATGTGATGTATCCCATGGTACTAAACATTCACACAAAAAATTATTCAAATCAGCGCTTTCATATGGAAGTTCTGTGCAAAAATCTGATTGCACCAACTTTCGTACAAAATGGCTGCCATCGACCATCTTGAATTTCGGACCGGACCCCAAAACACTCGTTCTCGTCCCACGGTGATAACAAAGGTACCCAAGAAGTTTCGTAAAGATCGGTTCATAAATACGGCCCCTAGCCCGAGCCGTATTGGCATTTTGTAAGTGCTGAAAGTAACACCAAAAAACATCAAAGTTAGTCTAATTTGCATAATTTACGCACGAGAAAAAAACCCGTATTATATGTGATGTATCCCATGGTACTAAACATTCATACAAAAAATTATTTAGATCAGAGCTTTCATACGGAAGTTCTGTACAAAGAACAGATTTCTGCATCGTCGGTATAAAATGGCAGCTGGCAGCCATCTTGAATTTCGGACCGCACCCAAAAACACTCGTTCTCGTCCCACAGGCATAACAAAGGTACCCAAGAAGTTTCGTAAAGATCGGTTCATAAATACGACCTCTAGCCCGAGCCGTATCCAATTGCTGACGGACGGACAGACGGCCAGACGGACGACGGGCCATGGCATAAGCTCAAATTTGGCCTCGCCAAAGTTGAGCTAAAAATAATGAAAATTAATTGGCAATTTTTGAGAATCGCACTGGCTGGTTTTGGCAATCATGTAAGGTAAAGGATTAAATAATATAATTATCATTAATAATGAAAAGTAATAAACAGAGTAATCGCTTGACTGGACTGGTTCTCTCATGAATTATTTCACGTAACCAGTCAAGCGATTACTCTCTATATCTTCCATGAAGTAAATAATGAAAGTGTCAATGACATGTATAGTATGTGACACAGCAATGACAAACATCTAGGTAATGACCTGATAACAAAGGCACATATAAAGTATTGTAATGGTCTGTACATAAATACTGACCATAGCCTGTAACAAATGTATAGGTAAAGTATTGTAAAGGTGGGTGACAGTCTGATGCTAAACTAGAAAAGAAATCTTTGAGTCCCAGAATGCATCTGACTGAACCCCAAAATATTTGTTCTCATAGCACAGTGATACCAAAGGCACCCAAGGTGAAAACAAAGTTACCCAAGACGTTTAGTGAAGATCAGTTCATAAATACGAGCTGTATAGAAGTTGAGACAAAAAACTGATTGGACCTAATTTCGGTACAAAATGGCCACTGGCAGCCATCTTGAATTTTGGACTGCACCCAGAAACACTCATTCTCGTCCCAAGGTGATAACAAAGGTACCCAAGACGTTTCGTGAAGATCGGTTCATAAATACAGACTCTAGCCCAAGCCGTATTGCCATGTGTACTTACTGTGGGTAAGTAGCACTGAATAAATCAAAGTTCATCTAATTTGCTTAATTTCTGCACGAGAAAAAAACCCATACTATATGTGATGTATTCCATGTTACTAAACATTCATACAAAAATTTATTCAAATCAGAACTTTCATACAGAAGTTCTGTACAAAAGACTGATTGCACTAATTTTGGTACAAAATGGCTGCTGGTGGCCATCTTGAATTTTGGACCACACCCAAAAACACGCGTTCTCATCCCACGGTGATAACAAAGGTACCCAAGAAGTTTCGTAAAGATCGGTTCATAAATACGGCCTCTAGCCCGAGCCGTATTAGCATTTCCACTTACAGTGCTGAAAGTAACACTAAATACATCAAAGTTAGTCTAATTTGCATAATTTACACACAAGAAAAAAACCCATATTATATGTGATGTATCCCATGGTACTAAATATTCATACAAAAAAATATTCAAATCAGCGCTTTCATATGGAAGTTCTGCACAAAAATCTGATTGCACCAAATTTTGTACAAAATGGCTGCCAGCGGCCAACTTGAATTTCGGATCGAGCCCAAAAACACTTGTTCTCTTCCCACGGTCATAACAAAGGTACCCAAGAAGTTTAGTAAAGATTGGTTCATAAATACGGCCTCTAGCTCTAGTAGTATTGAATTGTTGATGGACAGACGGACGACTGGCCATGGCATAAGCTCAAATTTGGCTTTGCCAAAGTTGAGCTAAAAATGAGTTGATGAAATATGAAACACAAGGAATAAAAATAAGGTGTGAACACAGTAATGAGAAAATGAGACCAGTTGTTTAAAGAATACTATGAAAGTCAACCCGTCGGATAGATGAGAGTTTAAAATAATACAAGAGGCCCCAAGGAGCCTTAATCGCTCACCGGCCAAAGTGGTTCAAAGAAGTATTTGGGGGTCACATTCAGTGTTAGACATGGTTCATCAACACTACAAAGGAATGAAGTCATGAGAGACAAATTTTATGGAACTAGGGCCATGGCTTGAACAAACTTGAATCTTACCCCCCTAAGGATGCTGCATGCCAAATATCAAAATATTCCGATTGCTGAATCTGAAGAAGATTTTTAAAGAAAAATTCCTCATATTGACTAAGTTATAATTCGAGCCCAAATATGGACCCAGGGACTAGGCTTTAACAAACTTGAATCCCCCCCCCCTAAGGATGCTACATACCACATATCAAAACATTCCGACTGCTGGATCTGAAGAAGAAGATTTTTTAAGAAAATTCCTCATTTCGAACTAAGTTATAATTCGGGCTACCACAGTGAGCCCAAATATGAACCCAGGGACTTGGCTTGAACAAACTTGAATCTCCCCCCCCCCCCCCCTCCCTAAGCATGCTGCATACCCAATATCAAAAGATTCTGCCTGCTGGATCTGGAGAAGATTTTTAATAAAATTTGCCTGAAATGCACTAAGTTCAAATTGGGCTCCTATACTGAGCCCAAATATGAACCCAAGGAGCCGATTTGAACAAGCTTGAATCAGATCCACCTCACAATGTAGCATACCAAATATCAAAAGATTCTGCCTGCTGGATCTGGAGAAGAAGATTTTTTAAGAAATTTGCCTGAAATGCACTAAGTTCAAATTCGAGCTTTTATAGTGAGCCCAAATATAAATCCAGGGGGCCGATTTGAACAAATTTGAATCAGATCCACCTCACAATGTTGCATACCAAATATCAAAAGATTCTGCCTGCTGGATCTGGAGAAGAAGATTTTTGAAGAAATTTGCCTGAAATGCACTAAGTTCGAATTCGGGCTTCAATACTGAGCCCAAATATAAATCCAGGGGGCCGATTTGAACAAACTTGAATCAGATGCACCCCACAATGTTGCATACCAAATATCAAAAGATTCTGCCTGCTGGATCTTGAGAAGAAGATTTTTTAAGAAATTTGCCTGAAATGCACTAAGTTCGAATTCGGGCTTCTATACTGAGCCCAAATATAAATCCAGGGGGCCGATTTGAAGAAACTTGAATCAGATCCACCCCACAATGTTGCATACCAAATATCAAAAGATTCTGCCTGCTGGATCTGGAGAAGAAGATTTTTTAAGAAATTTGCCTGAAATGCACTAAGTTCGAATTCAGGCTTCTATACTGAGCCCAAATATGAATCCAGGGGGCCGATTTGAACAAATTTGAATCAGATCCACCTCACAATGTTGCATACCAAATATCAAAAGATTCTGCCTGCTGGATCTTGAGAAGAAGATTTTTTAAGAAATTTGCCTGAAATGCACTAAGTTCGAATTCGGGCTTCTATACTGAGCCCAAATATAAATCCAGGGGGCCGATTTGAACAAACTTGAATCAGATCCACCCCACAATGTTGCATACCAAATATCAATAGATTCTGCCTGCTGGATCTTGAGAAGAAGATTTTTTAAGAAATTTGCCTGAAATGCACTAAGTTCGAATTCGGGCTTCTATACTGAGCCCAAATATAAATCCAGGGGGCCGATTTGAACAAACTTGAATCAGATCCACCCCACAATGTTGCATACCAAATATCAAAAGATTCTGCCTGCTGGATCTGGAGAAGATTTTTTAAGAAATTTGCCTGAAATGCACTAAGTTCGAATTCAGGCTTCTATACTGAGCCCAAATGTGAATCCAGGGGGCCGATTTGAACAAACTTGAATCAGATCCACCCCACAATGTTGCATACCAAATATCAAAAGATTCTGCCTGCTGGATCTGGAGAAGAAGATTTTTTAAGAAATTTGCCTGAAATGCACGAAGTTCGAATTTGGGCTTCTATAGGGAGCCCAAATATGAATACAGGGGGGCCGATTTGAACAAACTTGAATCAGACCCATACCAAGACACTGAATACCAAGTATCAAAAGATTCTGCCCACTGGTTCTGGAGAAAATTTTTTAATAATTTTTCTATAATTCATACGGTGCTATCCGAGTTATGCCCCATACAGAGCCCCCAAGGGACGTGGCCATCTCATTTGAAGAAACCTGAATTGACATATGGTAATGAACATCCACATCATGTTTCGAGCAAATCGACCTAGCGGTTTCAGGGGAGAAGTCATTTGAAAAATGTTCACGACGCCGGACGGTCGCCGACAGACGGCAAGTGATAAGTTTAGCTCCCTTCGGTGAGCTAAAAAACAATTTAAAATTTATTAAAATGGTGGATTTCCTTGAGGAATGACACAATTGTATGAGAATTTGTATTGTAAAATAGGTCTCGAAAAGACACAACATTAAAATACTGCAGTCTGTCACAATAAAAATCTGTACAGTGCAAAAGAATGTGCTTCACTGTCTAGTGTCAACCCCTGCTGACAAGGAACACATTCAGGTCGCATGTTACCCTCTAAGAAGAAGAAAAGTGTTAGTCTTGTACATGTATGACTGAGATGACATCATGTCAGAATGATGTGATCTTTCCTACAAAGGTTACTAGACAGATACTTATCAGTAATAGTAGTGCGGAAGTGATGGAGCTTGTTACTTGTCAGTCCATCCCATTCCGCTTGCCACACCGATTTGATGAACTTACTGATATGTGGTTTAAAATCACTGAATGGAATTTTAAAATCAGTGAGAGGCTTTGTTAAGGCCTGTTTTGCTGCACTGTCTGCCCTGGTGTTACCAGAGATACCATGTCCAGGTAACTAGCAAAAAGCAATAACATATCAGTCAGACATGCGAGTAGTCAACTTCTCACGAAATTCCAAAGTAAGAGTGTTCTTCAACTTGGGGTTGAGTAAAGCTAACGTTTATTTATTTATTTATTTATTGGTGTTTAAGGTCACATATTTCTGCACAATAGCTAATCATGACCACGACAGTTTTATGGGTGGAGGAAGCCGGAACCACCAAACAATGCAGAGCAACTGCCAGCTCCCCAACATACGAACTCCACACAAACAGGGTTAGCATTGGTTGAAGACAAGTGCACCATCGATGTGCAGTATGCCTTAGCACACAACATCACCGTTCCCCTACGTGGGCAATGGGGGTGAAGTGTTTTGCACAAGGACACAACTCAGTTGCTGCAGGTGGAATTCGAACCAAGGATCTCTCAGCTTGCAGTCTGCACTTCTACCTACTGAGCCACCGCACCCCTGAGTAAAGCTAACAAAGAGGAAAGAGAGTCAGTACTTCCTTTCCTTACATTCTCGATGTGTTCAAGCACTAGTTGTAAAGCTTTAACTTCATCTGTGAAAATATCGATAAACATCAACAAACAAATAAATAATTGAATAACACTGTTTATGGAAAGTTAAAAAATTTATAGTAATTTATATATTTTTTATACTTACCAATGACCCAGACTTAGCTGGTGCTAATCTCCTCAATTCAGGACCAAACACAAATTTTGCCCCCCCCAATCCCCAAAATTTGCATCAAAAACCGAAAAATACATGTCCTATATGGCCCTCCATACATCCACTCCTCTGCGCATGCACAGTGTCAAGGAGGTCCCGAAATTGGCGCCAATTATCATTCTTACAACCAGTGCCTGGTAAGCGTTATGTACTCAGCGGGGAGGTATGAGTTCCCAACTCCTGGGAGGGCCATCCCCATCTGGGTCATTGGTAAGCATAAAAAATATATAAATTACTATAAATTTTTTAACATTTTTATACTGTACCAATGACCCAGACTTAGCTGAATAGTAAATAGGCTGGAGGGCCTAGGACATAAAGGAAAATCCAATAAGCTCAATTATGTATAATAGAATATCCTCTCCAGGAGAAAAGAAGAGATAGGCTTTACATGTATCTTTCCTATTTATAATAAAGAAGAAAGACACAATACCGATCAGTAATTGAGCATAATAAACAATGATCTCTATTAACATCCAGTATAACCCTTTATACTAATATTTTTAAAGGTAAGCCAATAAATAAAGGAAGTCCAGAGAAATGAGACTCTTTATATTCATTAAAAGTGTCCGAGGATTGTATATTAATGCTCGTTTGACACATGATATACAAATGCTTCACACCGAGCTACACTTTAAAAATATTACATGGATGATTAAACATTATCTTTACACTTTAAAACCATCCCGGTACCGACTCGGAATTACTGACTCTGGGGGAGGTATTCCCTTGCTTTTCACTATAAAGCAGGTGACCTAAGGGAACCCCCCCCCCCCCCTTCCCCTTGCCCTGGGTCAAATACCCCAGAGCGAAGAGGGCAGACCTAAACAATGGAGGTCTCCAGAAATGGACTCAATATTTCTGAGATAAAAATTAGTGAATGTGGAAGGTTGAGACCAATATGCAGCCTTCATTAGATCAGTAATAGCAATACAATTAGCATAGGCCCAAGAAGTCGAAATAGCTCTTACTTCATGAGCTGAGATCTTGAGTGCCGACTGCTGAGAAGAAGATAATTTTTCATATGCAGTACGAATAGTTAATTGAATCCATCTAGCAATAGAATGAACCATAATATCCTTTCTATTAGGCATCAAAGACAGAAAGAAACGCTTACGTCTCTTTCTGATGAACTCAGATCTACGTCTGTAAATACGTATTGCACTAACAGGACACAGTAGAGGCCTACGCCCATCAGATGATGGAAGGGCCTTAATAATAATAGGTTCAGGATACTTATTAGGAGCCTGATTCTTAGCCAAAAATCCAACATTGGTGGTAAAGGTAATAGTATTACCGACACTACGGTAGTGAGAATCCTCCACAGATAGTGCATGAAGCTCACTAACTCTTCTAGCAGAAGAGAAAGCTAAGAGAAAATCTGTCTTATATGTTAAGAATTTGAAGTCAACTGTGTCAAGAGGCTCAAAAGGTGCTTCTTTTAGCTTAAGAAGAACCCAGGCCAAATTCCACTTTGGAATTAATCTAAGGGTTCTAGGTCTATTTATCGAAAAATTTCTAACTAACTTAGATAAAGAGATATTAGTTCCAATCATCAAGCTATCATGATGTGCATAGGTATCGGATAGCATAGACCTATAACCCTTAATGGTGATAGGCTGCAGATTAATCTCACCAAACAAGTATACTAGAAAGTTTGCTATGTCTGGAATGGAGGGATCATAAATATCTACTGAATGATCCTCACACCACTGACAAAAGACCCTCCACTTAGCAGCATAGTTTAGCGAAGAGGAGGTCCTCCTGCAGTTAGAAATCGCGTCCACTGCTCGTCCTGTAAAATGTTTTCCGTGCAAGAAGGACCGCACAATGGAAATACGTGAAGGTTTAGACCTTGCGGATTGTGATGGAGGATGCACGATTTCCCTTGCGAAAGAAGATCTTCCCATTGAGGAAGCTTCCTCGGCATGTCCCACAACAGACACCTGAGTAGATTTATCCACGGTCTCTGTGGAGGCAGAGATGCTACCAACAGAATCTTGCATTGCGATTGTTTTATCTTGAGCAATATCTGCTGAATCAACGGCACTGGAGGATACGCATATCCTATCATTCCGTCCCAAGAGATCGAGAGAGCGTCTACTGCAAACGCTCGAGGATCCGGACAAGGTGACACATACGTCTGCAACTGATTGTTGAGATGTGTCGCAAATAAATCTATCATTGGCCGTTCCCATTGGTAGCAAATCTGATTGAATACTTGCTTGTTGAGAGTCCATTCTGACGGCAACAGGCGACCCCTCCGTGAAAGGAAGTCTGCTAAGACGTTCAGACAACCCGGAATATGACGGACGGAGAGAAGAATCTGATGTTCTAGTACAAACAGAAGAATTCTTTCCGTTAGATTGAGCAACGGAATGGAATGAGTGCCACCTTGGTTCCGAATATACGCAACTACTGTCGTATTGTCGGACATAATTTGCATGTGTGCATTCTGAATAACGTCTCTCCAATGACGTAGAGCAAGCCAAATCGACATCATCTCTTTGATGTTGATGTGCTTGCTTAGAAACTGCGGATCCCAAAGACCCTGGCACTTCAAATCCGATGGGCTCAGTGTCGCGCCCCAGCCTGTTTGACTGGCATCCGTCATAATCGTAAAACTCGGATCTGGCAACTGCAGTGGAACTCCCTGAGTTAACCACTGTATGTCTGCCCAAGTCTGAATCTCTTGTTTCACTTGGTTTGACAAGAGTATGTCCGTTTCGAGCGAATGAATCTTCACTCTCTAATTCTGAGTCAGATAGACCTGGAGAGGACGAGTGCGTAGCCGCCCCATCGGAATGAGATCCGAGGCAGCTCCGCACAGACCTATTAGTCTCATGAATTCCCTCGCTGACACTTTGTCTGAGTGAAGACAATAGCGAGCATAACAACTGACTAATTTCGCTCTGGTTAACGGCAGACGAACGAGATTGTTGTGCGTCTCGAAGCTCATTCCCAGGTGGGTAAATGACTTGGACGGCACCAGATCCGACTTCTCTTCGTTTACTATGAAACCGAGACGTCGGAGCAATAGAAGCAGATTGTGCATGTCGCTCTAAAGCGTTAACTCGTCACCGTATCTCTGAAGAATATCGTCCAGGTAAGCCGACGTTACCGCAGACGAATGAGCTCGGAAATGAGTCATTACCGAGTTCATTACTCGAGTGAATGCCCAGGGCCCTAGATTCAGACCAAAGCACATCGCTCGGAACTGATAAACAACACCTAGGACAGCGAAGCGAAGATATTTCTGAACGCCGGATGTACCATGACGTGAAAGTACGCATCCTTGAGGTCTATGCTCGCAGCATAGTCGTTCACTCGAATGCTCGCTCTGACCGATCGAATGGTCTCCATATAAAACTTTGGAGCCACGATCAGCTTGTTTATCCAGCTTAAGTCGATCACTGGACGGAACGAGCCGTCTGGCTTCGGAACCAGAAAAAGATGGCTGTAGAAACCTGGAGATTCCTGGTTTTCTACGACCTCTATCGCGTTCTTCGTTAAAAGAGACTGGACTTCTGATAGAAGTGCCGTTCTTTTCTGACAATTTGACGGAAGCTGAGTCCATCTTGGACTTCAAGTTAATGGAGGTTTGCCTTTGAAGGACAGTTTTAGTCCTTCCGAAATAACCCCTCGAACCCAAGGGTCCTCCGTAATTGATTCCCAATTGCTTGAGAAACTCGACAGTCTTCCGCCCACCGGAACGCGACAGAGGTCTAGACCATCACTTCCTGGATACGCGAGGCTTGCGGTAGGAGAAACCACGTCCTCCGCGACCCGCACCTCGCCCCGTCGGCCTAGGGGCGTCTGACCGGTTATTTCGGCCAGAATAATGGCCCCTAGTCGAGTCGCTACTCTGCCGGTCTCTAGAGTAAGACCTAGAGGATGCATAGGAACCTCTATAGGAACTTCCCCTGGACGAACTTGTCCCGGAAGTGCCTGGCCTACTCCTGTCTGCTGGTTCCGATTTCTTGGAAGCAGACTTAAACAGCAGAGAGTCTGAAGCTTTCTTTGTTAATTTATCATATATATCAGAAAGCTTGCCATTGAAGAGAAACTCTCCAGAGACCGGAGCGACTCTAAGAGAGTTTTTCACCTTACTGTCCATGCGTGTGGAAGTAGCCAGGGCCACGTCACGTCGAGCTAACTCCAGATTTGCCACTGAAAGGGCGGAGTTATAAGTGGAAAAAGCTATGGCCCTGGACAGAACTCTTAAAGACGTTTGTATGTCTTGAAACTCTGGTCCTTCAAAGCGTAATGACAACGCTCTAGTAAGGTGATCTGCGTAGGAAAAAGCGTCTAAACTAGCTCTGTTAGATGATATCGTAGACGACGGAAGTGACATAGACGACGGCATGGATATATCAAGGTCTTCAGCCTGGTCGTCTAAACGCAGAGGAACTCTCTGGATGCCCTGACCTGCCGTATCAAACTTGTTCCTTTGATTAATAAACGGCAGCTGTAGAGCAGATGCCGGTAGGAAGGCTGACCTGCCCGTCTTGTTGGCAAGTTTATCAATAGCATCATTCAATAACTCAAAAATCCGAGAGACATTCTTGGATTGTGACGGAAATTCCGGGACAATGTCCCTAAACCGATTAAAAAACTTGGTGTCCAGTGGCGCTATCACCCTCCTATCCGGCTGCGCAGCATTTTGGTCTGGAACAACTTCTGGAAGGTAATGCCGGATGAATTCTACGGCTATTTTATGTTGTTCCGAAAGGGAAATATCTAATTCATTAGAATCCCTTTCGCCATCCTGCCGGACCTCATGTAAATCATGTAAATCTCGGTCGTCCGCACCGGATCCAGCGGCGGAACCTACCGACCCAGCATCTTCTGACATTTCATGTTCCGACAGAGGCTCTGCCGGTTGCTGGGATGCTGCGATTAACTTTGCTATCTGTGATAGCACATCTGTTACAGAGGCCTGGGGAGCGGCGGTCTTACTGGATTTAGCCGCCGGAAGCTCCCTGGACGTTGCATCCTGCATACATCTTTTATGCGAACGTCCGGATGAAGAAGGCCTCGAATCCCTGGCTACCGGATGGCGTGACCTGGTTGCCGTGGAATCCCTGGTCGGCGAAGCTGACTGTAATTCACTGGTCACATAGCCAAGGTGCGGTCGAGTGTGCTGCTGAGAGGATATGGAAGCCTTATAGGTAGCCTCGGCGGACTGCCTATATACCGGAGCATCCCGAGCGGCGGACGTATGCTCCGACTGCGTAACACTACGGACTACAACATCTGGTCCCAGATGCTGCTGTATGAGAGAGGGACCTCTCTCGCTTGCAGCCCGTGCCGAACTGGACAAGCTAAACACCAGACTGTCAGGCTTCCTCCGATCCATCCTCCTTTCCGTCGTCACTGGGTGTGCACGTGGATGTTTTATAGTGCTCGCAACACCCGACTCTCTCTGCTGGACCGCAACGGATGAACCCGAGTGCTGCCCCATTCGGTGAATGGACGCAACCCCCGGTCGAGCTAGCGGACGTCAACCCCTTCGGGTTCCTTTCAGGGAATTGACGAATCTCCATGAGCACTTTTGCCGCTAGCTCTTCGCTTGTATGTGACGACGGAGGCACACTTCTGGACGACATCACGGAAACATCACCCTGTTCTTGTTCCTCTGAAAAAGAGAGTGAAACACTAGAGTGACTCTGGGGAGAAAGAACCGGAATGGACCTTTCTCCAGGAACAACATCAACATACCGTGACACACGTTTCCAACATTTTTCATCCCATTTGAAACACACAGAACAAAGATCAGTGCGAGTACAGAGAGAACAATTAATACAGAGATCATGAGAATCATAGGAAGATTTCCTCCTATTACAATTTGAACAATAATCATTCATTGTGAAATGTGAACAATCAAAGTACTCGCACTAATCCTTGAAAATAAAGATACATAATACAACAATCCATTATATTTATTAATAAGTAATGATTTGAAAGGAAAAAATTTTTTCAGAAGAGCCCAAGTTCCCAAAGGGAACCCTGAGCCCAATGGATCCCAAAAAAGCCTAAGTGTGGACAAAAATTTAAATTCATTTTGAAAAAATTAATGAGACACTTACGGACAATAATAATGTATCTTACTATGAATAAGAGATGCAGAAGACAAATAATCACTATCAGCAGTAACTGTTGTCAATCTAAGCAAAAGTGTCAACAAACCGGAAACATGACTCCAGGCACTGAAACAAACATGGCCCGAAATCAGTCACCAATTAAAACACTATCTGATGCAAAACAGAGGCTTCCAGAGAAGAAACTGTAGAACATCAGATGGTAGATGCAGACCAAAACGCCTAAACACCCCTAGGGTGAGGACGTAAACATGGGGAAAAAACAGAAATAAATCTGTTACCAAGCCAAAACTCCCAAGAAATTTTAGTAATAAACATTACAAAAAAATAAGCCAAAACATGGGAGAATAGCTAGGGGGGAATAAGGAAGGTAGAGAGGAAATACTGATCAAACAATGGTACTTCATAGCAAGAATGACAACATCAGGGCTATGCCTTGAAAAAAGGAAACAAGAAATAATTTCATAAAATAATTTTAAGTTACAGTCCTGAACATTTTCTTGCACTAAATTTTTTCCTCTCCTCCTAATGTATCCTCTTTATTTCCACCATTTCTCTCATGAATATGTGTCTGGCATCATGAAAACTGAGATTTGGAAGCACAAATAACAGAGAAGTGTGACTGTTTTGAGGGCCAAACAAAGAATGATAATTGGCGCCAATTTCGGGACCTCCTTGACACTGCGCATGCGCAGAGGAGTGGATGTATGGAGGGCCATATAGGACATGTATTTTTCGGTTTTTGATGCAAATTTTGGGGATTGGGGGGGCAAAATTTGTGTTTGGCCCTGAATTAAGGAGATTAGCACCAGCTAAGTCTGGGTCATTGGTACAGTATAAAAATATAATAGTTGAACATCAAACCACTTACATGTGCAGTACGTGGAGAGTGTATTATCACTAAATCACCCACAGAGTGGAGATTCCACCCAAGCAATAATTGAAAAAATTTGTTGCAAAGCTTAACAAGCACAAGCAAGGTTTCAGCCAATGGACCTCTGGGTTAAACCCGGAGGTCCATTGGCTGAAACATTGCTTGTGTTTTTAGAAGATATGTACAAAATTTTAAACTTATAGTTTGGGTGATAACTCCACTCTGCGGGTGATTTAGTTGCAATCCACTCTCCACGTACTGTATAATACTCTTTATGTAAATTTGACCTATTCTTTGAAAACTAAAGAGATTATCCCAAATTTAGATGCAATATACAGACCCGGCATTTACAGGCGAGCGATTTATTCGCTCGCCTACAGTTCGCCTTAAAAAAATTAATACAGGCAAAAACTACATGTAGCCCTCCTGGCCTTAGAAAATAATGATTACCACAACCGCCTATTCCTAAAACTTGCATCCTTTCAACTCTCTGCTCTGTTATTGGTCTCTGAAAGATGGCCACACTGCCCCTCTCGCACCTCCGGGCCCTGCTAAGGCCCGGAGGTGTGGGAGGGGCAGTGTAGCCGTCTCACAGATACTACCTTTTTAGCAGCACCAAATAATATGTTGCAAAGCCCACTAAGAAGAAATTATTAATAGTAAAACTTTTAGCTTTTAAAAGCTTGAGAAGGGCTAATCGCTTGCCTAGGCCATACGAGGGGAGTGATGTTTAGCCCTTCTGTATTTGTAAGAATGCCAGGCCTGAATGTAAGCCCTGGGTATCACAAAAATCGCCTCTTTTTCAATGAGATCAAGATCAAGACCAAACATCATGGGGTGGGTGTGAGAGACGTAATCCACTTGTCACTTAATGTACAGACAAGGCTTTTTTGTGGTACAAACTATTGCATTGTTTTTTCAAGTTACAGAGTCTTAAGTGTTGTGCACTATATGTTCATGTTCTCAGCATACATGCATATAAAAACTGAACCAGAGCTGAGGCTTTTTCCTGAAACCGAATTAAATCTTCAAAATCAAAACCTCCCAGCTCTTCAGAGGATAATTTCTATCGCCGAATTTCGTTGTGAACCAGTTGCAATCCAGTTAAAATTCTGTGACCCTACTTTTGTGATCACTAGAGATTGACGGTATTGAAATTTTGAGTTTGGTATCAGTTTCTGTATTGTTAGGAGGGTATACATATATCTCGGTATCAGTTCGGTATTCGGTATCTGACCTGACTGAGATTTGCTGATAGTACCACATCAGGAAAAACAAGAATAAGTTGTTGTAGTACCATTATTCCACAACGCTATAAATGACGCTGCTGATGAGCTAAACCATGGCATTCTTTTAAGACCACAAAGTATACTTGTATTCATTAATTTTCTGACTTGTTCTAAATGCACCTTAATGTTTAAAGACCTATTTCAGGCTTTTGCGATCTCAGCCCATGCCATCTTTACGAGGTCCTGCTGACAATAGACAAAACACCTGGGCAGTGATTTCTAGTGAGGCCAACCTGACTAGAAATCACTGCTAAGAAACTGGACACATGTAGGTTGTAGTCTAGTCAGAATTCAGGACAGTTGCCCTGTCCATTGAGGGTTAAAAAAACTGAAAAGAAAATCAGTCACTTCTTTCATGAAAATGAACCTTTCAACTGTTATCAAAGCTCAACAGGGAATAAAAAAATACTTATGAATGAAGAAAAAATTGAAAATCTGCAAACTCAGATGGTCTAGGTACAGAACAGTTGCCGTGGACTGGTCTTAATCCACGTGTGGGCAATGATGTCCACGCATGCGTTTTTACCAGGTAATAAAAATCATCATCAGCAAAATTTTGATTAATGAAGCACCGTGTTGAACCCGGTGCTTCATTAATTAAATTTTTGATGATTATTTCAATAATTAATGTTTGGAATGTAATGATATAGTCCTTTCCTCTCCCCCTGTGATTTTTTTATTTATTGCTGTTTAAGGTCACTAAGAATACATATTTGTGCACAATGACTAACCATAATCGCAACATGGATATAAAGTCAAATCCATTCAATCGTTTATACCCATGCTGCCCATTTTAGAGGATTTCCACCCCAGGCATTGGTTACCAGTACCTATTTTACAAGTA
Organism: Pictodentalium vernedei; assembly: GCA_031216915.1. Taxonomy (NCBI): domain Eukaryota; kingdom Metazoa; phylum Mollusca; class Scaphopoda; order Dentaliida; family Dentaliidae; genus Pictodentalium; species Pictodentalium vernedei. The sequence goes on from CM062293.1 coordinate 401,428,100, forward strand.
AAACACAGCTTGTTTACTACAGTAAACAAGCAATGCTTCACTTCTCATGGTCCCACATGGAAATGCAACACGGCTGGGTCATAGTCTGGTGCATTCACCCGCCATTGCATACTGACTTTTCGCATACTGAATTTTGTTGAAAACTATCAACTCACTGCCGAGATATATGGGTGTGTGGAGGTTTCTTTGGGCAGGCAGGCTTTCAGATGGGGGGAGAGCAGGCAGGCATGTACATGTAGGGCCTGTAGGCAGGAAAGGCAGGCAGGAAGGCAGACAGACAGACACATGTAATCCAGTATACCCACCAATGACCTTGAGAGTGGGAGTATGATTCCATTTCCTCTATATTCACAAAGATTAAAAAAGGTTTTGTAATTGACAGATGCCATATAGAATCCGACATTGGTGTTCTTGTGGAGGATTCAGTCTACAGATACATGTAAAACAGGCCGAGCGATTACAATGTTATTTCTTTGAGAGCTCTCTCTTTGAGTTAACAAAAAACTAATTTGGAGGCTTTAAAAAGCGATGAAGGCAAAGAGTTCCAATTTCTGTGCTGTTGAACAGCTACTTTTCACATGATAACCCTGGCAGTAAATTATTTCTTTGCCTTTTTTCTCACTTGTAACATGATAGACGCATAAGCAGTACTAGAACTGGGAGGGTTTGACTTTTCAAATTTGGTTCAGTTTCAGGGGAAAAAAACTTGGTTTCAGTTCAGTTTTACTACATATACATGTATGTGTTAACCCTTTAACCAATGTAATGGCCAAAACCTGCCAGTGCTATTCACAAAAATCACCAATTAATTTTCATTATTTTTTGTCTCAAAAACATAGGTTATGACCCCTCTTTGGAACGAGCTTGTCAAGCTCGTTCCAATGAGGGGTCATAACCTATGTTTTTGAGGCAAAAAATGAAAAAAGTTACTTATTCAAGAATTTTATTTGCAAGCGTTGTCTGCTTTTCATGTTAGGTACATGTAGTACGTCAAGAGTGGATTGTAACTAAATCACCCATGGAGTGGAGTTATCACCCAAGCTATAACTTTCAAATTTTGTACATATCGACAAAAATCACAAGCAATGTTTCAGCCAATGAACCTCCGGGTTTAACCCGGATGTCCATTGGCTGAAACTTTGCTTGTGCTGGTTATGCTTTGCAACAAATTTGCAATTATTGCTTGGGTGGAATCTCCACTTTGTGAGTGATTTAGTGATAATACACTCTCCACAAACTGTAAAGGGTTGAGAACATGAACAAAAAGTAAACAACACTTCAGACTCCTTAACCCTTTACCTAACCTGAAAAGCAGACGACACTTGCAAAAATAATTCTTGAATAACTAACATTTTTTGTCTCAAAAACATAGCTTATGACCCCTCGTTGGAACGAGCTCAATGAGCTCGTTCCAACGAGGGGTCATAACCTATGTTTTTGAGACAAAAAATGAAAAAAATAATGAAAATTAATTGGCGATTTTTTAGAATAGCGCTGGCCAGTTTTGGCCGTCATGTTAGGTAAAGGGTTAACTTGGAAAAAAATACAATAGTTTGTACGACTCTATTCAACACAAAAAGCCATGGCTATAAATATCCCCATCGGGTTCAGCCTAACTTCCCTTTGATCATTCTTAGGGGTTCTAGGGGATTCGTTGCTACATGTAAGCCTACTGAGACAGAAAAAACACGTAAACTAGGGTAACAAATGAATGAAGATCTAATTGATGCTGTGTTCTCGTTTGTCACATTTTCTCTCTTATTGACACGTCTAGACGACGAGTCAATAAGGGAAAAAAATCGCGACATCGACGCCGTAGCTGCGACGGGTGGTGCAATCTCACAAAATTCTAAGTTCATCAAGGGCCATAACTCCAAGAAAAATATTTGGAAGAACACATGCATTGAACAGTGGCTAGACATCAATAAGATACACTTACATGCCAAATATAAAGTCATTCCATCAAGTATTTCAAAAGTTATTGAGTTTTGAAACTAGTTGGTCACAGACAGACCGACTGACAGACCGACGGCCATAACTCCAAGAAAAATATTTGGAACAACACATGCATTGAACAGTGGCTAGACATCAATAATATACACTTACATGCCAAATATAAAGTCATTCCATCGAGTATTTCAAAAGTTATTGAGTTTTGAAACTCGTTGGTCACAGACAGACCGACCAACAGACAGACCGACATTGTCACTTATAGAGCTGCTAGTCACAGCTACAGATGTGGTGATGAGAACAACATATTCACCCCTTTGCCCAATAGACTAAGTGATGAAAGCCCATAGGGGTCCACTAGTCCTGTTCCCTCCAAATAAGGAAATTCGGTCAGTTTATGCACTAACACTGTAAAACCATTTGGCTGCTTTTACTGAGTCTTGTGGTTAGTGCAATGTCACAAAAACTGGAAACAAACCCAGACCTGGCAGTCTAGAAAATCAAGGAGTGCAAAACAATTGCTCTCCTCAGATTGCTTGTGAGTGCAATTACACCTGGAATTTTCTATACATATACTTGTATGCTATTTTGGTTACAGAACGTGGAGGGTAGACTGTCACACAATCACCCATGGAGTGTAGGTATCACCCAAGGAACTGCTCTCAAATTTCATGCAGAAACACAAACAGCAAAAGCCAAGTTTCAACCAACGGACCTCCTGTTTTAACTTGGAGGTCCATTGGCTGAAACTTTGCTTACATGTATGCTAATTACACTTTGCATCAAATTATCATTTATTGCTTGAGAGACATCATCACTCCACATGTGATTTATTGACAATACACTCTCTGTGTACTGTATATTTACTTAAAGGTATTACTATTGTGACAGAAAAATTGTACTACATTCAGCTACATAGTGGAAAAATTGGCACATACATATTCTCATTATTCAAAATGTTACATTCAATTCTTATGTGACTGTCTTCTACACTCAAAATGTATTGAAATGTGACACAGAAGGGGTCATGATTTATTGTGAATCAATGCAACATTGACAAAATGATAATAGATTTTAAAAGCAGTCCCAAACAGGTCTGGCATACCAGAAAATCAAGGGTGCAAAAAATTGCCCTCAATTTTTTCTAGGCATGCAGTAGGCGTGCAGCACTCCTGCACTCCTAAAGAATGCCAGGCCTGCAAAACCGGAAAACAAAAAAAAAAAACCTCTATATACAGTACCAGCTGTCAGCTGAAATGAGATGTACATGTACAGTTAAAACTAGAAGTCCTGTAGCGAATAGTGCGCTTATCTAGGCTTAATTGCGCGTTGGAATTGCCATATCGAATGCCATCCAAAACAAGGCAGGTTCTCTTGGTTACTCATAGCAAACACATGCAATGTTTCTGCCAATGGACCTCTGGGTTGCCCGGAGGTCCATTGGCTGAAACATTGCTTGTGCACAGGCCATATGCACAGAATTTTATAGCTTTACTTTGGTCATAACACGTACATTAACGCGCATATCAATGTGCTATTTGTGCGCATTTCATGACAGGACTTCTAGTTTTAACTGTAGGATAAGCACTAGAAAATTTTGGTTCCATTATCCTTCGAAAATAACTCACAGCCATGCCTGGATGCCTTTTCTTAGGAGCTAAGCTCTCCCTGAGAGCTTCCCAAGAAATGATGTCAAGGGTTGGAGATATCAATGAAGAAAAAATGTGAGAATTGTTTGTGTTTATCCTGCAAGTTCATTTGGTAGTGTACAGAGCCTGGTATCATCCACCAACACTCACTAGGCAGAATAAAACAGTTATATAAGGCCAAATAAAAAAAATGAATTGATTCTCAGGCAATTTTTTTTTCAAATCAGTGAGGGAGGGAGGATTTTATTTTTATTTTTTTTTTTTTTTTTTTTTTTTTTCATGTAAAGGATTGAGCATACTCAGTAAATCTTTTTGCTGTCTTTCCACTTGAAAAAAGAGAAAAGGTTGTATTTTAGTGTAATTATAGTATACCTTTTATAACTAACTGCCGTAACAACAGCTAAAAGGATTTTTATTTTATTGTTCTTTTTAATAGTATAGATCTGTCAAGCATCATGATCCATTAGAATAGGCCCCAGTAACCAATGCTTGGGGTAGGAGTCCTTCAAAATGGGAAACATGGCTCTAAATGATTGGTTAAACTTGAGTTTATATCGGTGTTGCGGCCATTATTAGCCATTGTGCAGAAATATATGACCTTAAACACCAGCAAATAAATAACTAATTAAATCATGATCCAGTTTATCAGAATTAGCCTTGTTACAGTTTATGGGAGAGTGCCTCTGGGCACTCTCCCATAAACTGCAACAAGACAAAACAATTTACTGCAAACACAGCTAAATACAGTTAAAACTAGAAGTCCTGTCATGAAATGCGCACAAATAGCACGTCGGTCTGCGCGTTAATGTACACGTTAATCCCATAGGAAAGTTATCAAATTATGTACATATGGCCTGTGCACAAGCAATGTTTCAGCCAATGGACCTCCGGGTAACCCGGAGGTCCATTGGCAGAAACATTGCATGTGTTTCCTATGAGTAACCAGGAGAACCTGCCGTGCTTTGGATGCCATTCCATAGGGCAATTGCGCGCAATTCCAACGCGCAATTAAGCCTAGACAAGCGCACTATTCGTGACAGGACTTCTAGTTTTAAGTGTAATTATATGTCGAGAAATGTGAAAAAATGATCATTCCAAGTTTTCACAAATTCTTTAAAAAACATGACGTAATAAAAATGTCTAATGAGGCGGTTCAAATCCAACGAGGGAGGGCCTGAGAATCAAAACATTATTTTTTTTAGCCTAATTGATTTAAATATATTAACATCAGTTACAGTTAATCTGCAGTCACGGCCTAATGATGTTAAATTGTACTACAACCACATGAAAATTTCTTTTATTGATGACTGAAAGAAATACCAATCCTTGGAATCTGAAAGCTCTGAACGAGAGCTTTCCAGGATTGGGTGTCTGGAACTGGTATAATTGCTGAGGGAAAAACAACAGACATTTTAACTGCATTCATCCTCAAACCAAATATGCAGATTTGTAAAATCTGAGTTTAGCGCAGTGAATTAACATACATTAAGATTTGAGACCCACCTTTTCAGTATACCTGGAAAGATACTTTACAAAGGACATAAATGTATGAAGGCAGTATACACTTAAGAAAAATGACCATCCAAACCAAACAGTTAGTTTTTGAAAGTCTCTGGCAGTGAGACATCTAACCATAAATCAATGTCTGGAGTTACCAAATGCACTGGATATCAAAATTTATTATATCAACTACTATTTTTTCAATTTTTTACAAAATGTCAACAAAAAAAACATACCATGTGATCCTTCAATGGAATGAGCTTGATGAGCTCATTCCAATGAAGGGGGCACATATGGCTTTGGTCAAATTTTTTAATTTTTTTTCTACTGCTCAATTTGTACATTATGTGCGTGGATGGCTAAGTTGTTAGGTAAAGGGTTAAAAGACGTCATGGAACGAAAATTCCCTTGCGATCTCTGGGTACATGTACATGTATAGTTCAGTATCAAGGAATAATTTTATCAGTCAGCCTCCATCTTATTTCTTACCAGTATTTTGCTTCATAAGCAGTGTGCAAAATTTGACGAGAATGCTTGTTTTGTTCGCGTGGTGGTTTACGCAAATTTAAATCTCCCCGAACAGATGACCGGTTAGCCCAAACTTGTATCTTGAATGGCAAAGTCAGAGTAAATTTACTGGTAGAGTGTTCTCCCATAAATTCCAACGATGCCAATCAATGGACATGAAGTAATTATACTTACAAGATAACATGAAAGACATCCACAGAGTATGAAGCCTTTAATTTTAGGAACCTGCAGTTCAGAATAAAGCCTGAATATGGGCTTCTAGCACTCTACCAGTTAGGCAGCCTTTCTTGTGTCTTAATAGATTTTTAGACTTTTGCCGTGAGAGGCTATATATATTTCAATTCCATGCAATATATGTTAATGATAAAAAAAGCAGTTTCCCAAGAATTTTTACATAGCTGAGCACTTGGTTAGCCAACTCCAACCCACGGGAACGGTCAGTCGGTTAGGGTCATTTTTTAAATTTTGCACACTGCAGCAGCAAACAAAACAATGTGCAAAATCAGTTTCAAAATGGCATGTCCAACCAATGCTTTATTGACCCCCCCCCCCCCTCTCCCTCCATCCTCTACACCATAAACCTTACAAGTTTGTTTTTAAAGCTTTGTAAAGCTCAAGAAATTGATCGATAACTTATAGCCTGCATGAACTAATGAACTATAATCCAAGACAATGGGAAAGAAATTCTCTCATTTTGACAGCTTGTGTATCAAAGGTCTTCATTTTGGCTTGTTTTCCAAAATATGTGAAGGTTACATATCTACATTCCTGCAGCTGTACAGAAGATGCTGATTAAAAATGAATCACGAGTTAACGTCCAACTTACTTGATGTACATGTGTAATGACAGAGTCCGATCTATCTTCATTCAAGGTTCGGGTTGTCAAATAAAAAAAAACTGCGCTGCAGATCAATTGAAGGAGAAAAAAACTTAACTATCAACAAACCTTCTAATTTCTTTCCTCAAATGCTTTGTCAAGTTTTCCCAATCAGCTAATAAACACAAACATCGAAGAAATGAAACCCTGCAACAACCAGCCAATATCTCCGTACAACTCGATCGATCAGTCAATAATCTTACTCCACATCAAATAAATTAGTTGAAAAGCCGACTTCCATAACTGTGACACGACACAAAAAGCAAGCAAATGAACCGGGAAGGAACAGGTAAAATGCAAAGCTATTATCGCTTACCATAAATAACTCTATATTCCCCAAATTCATCAATAACAAAAGGATTTTTAATATTTCATGCGAACATGGCCGCTCCAATACTCATGCGAAAAAACACTTCCGGGGAAATTAACAACATGAAGAGAACGTCGGAATAAAAATATGTACCAATTTTCATAATTTATTCTCGATTCAAAGAAATCGCTTTGGAATCATGTGCAGGTCAAATTAGCGCCCCTGATATGTGATGCAATGTGTGCATTTCTCAGAGTACAAAACATGTGATCAAATGAATTATTCACACACGCACACAACTCCTTTTAAATATCAACGAATAATGTTATTACACATGAGATGCAATTGATAAGTTTATCATTTCGAATTATTTCGTTGGATCGATTTTCAATATTGACGTCATAGATTTGGCAGGTGCACTACTTTCGATTTCCCGAGTTCTACACATTATGCGCTTCTTGCGTTGGTCTGACGAATATTCGGCGTTATTATTCAGCGTTAGGCACGACGTGCTTAGTTGCAGGGGATATTGGGGCGGATATTCCTGTTCCCTTGACGGGGGTATAGGAAATTTACACTCTCCGAAAAAAAGTTAACTACAAAATGACAATCATTTACGCAAATATGACAAACTGTCAATATTGGGGTGGTGGAGTGGTCAAAATGGTAAGAAGATGTATTCAATGTACAAAGCGAATCGAGGCCGGTCTCGTGAAGCTATGGAAATTGATAGGGGTAGGTGTATGGTTGAATGCTAGCTTCATTGCAGATAATCAACAAAATAAATTAATAAATATCTGGTTTGTTCTGTAAATTGATCTCGTTACACCGGGAATGATTTTGCACCACCGGACAGTCGATTTGCACCACCGGCTCAGTCGATTTGTATTAACGTCTCGGTAGATTCGCACCATAGAATCGGGCGATTTTCACCATGGTTCAGTCAAGTTGTACCGTTCGGAAATGGGGTGACTGCCATCAATTTTAATTAGTAGGAATAAAGGTTCTAACAACCATTTCCTTCTTTCATTCGAAACTCGTATTGATTAGCCCTTTCAACATTTTCTGCACGCGTAAAGAAAAGGTTGGCCGTGCATAATCAGGCACCAAAGTAAATACTAAATTGGGAAGCAGGATCAGTAATAATTTAAACCTGCAGCCTATAGGGCTGTAGGATTAAACTATTACCGAACCTACCCACAATTACAAAGGAATATGTTTTATTTAAAAGTGTTTATTCTCAGTTTTTGTGTGGTGCGTATCGACGTATATGTGTTGCAAATCGACTTTTACGTGGTGCACATCGGCATTTCGTATAGTGTAAATCAACAAATCAACTTTTCCGATCCGATCTTGCAAATCGACTTCTGAGATGGTGCAGTTCGACCAAGATTCGTTACACCCGTTTCTGTTTCTGTTCAGAGGAACGTTTCGGGGAAGCTTGACTTAATCTTCTATACTATATTTCTGCCTGCCTGCCTGCCTGCTTGCTTGCTTGCTGGGATGTCCAAAATGGGTCTACTATGAGTACTTTTTTATGGCGGAGGTCATCGTCAGGTTTAAACAAGTGTGTGGGGTGGGGTGGGGGTGTAGGGGGCACCAAAAGTTAAGACCAAATTTTTTTTACTCATATATGTCTTCAAAGGGGTCTACTAGGGGTATGTTTTATCAGGAATCTAATGGTGAGGTTTAAAAAAGTATCGGGGTGGGGTCGCGGGTGTAGTGGGGCACCAAAAGTTATGACCAAAATTTCTCTCACCGATATAGGTCTTCAAAGGGATCTGCTAGGGGTAATTTTTTACCAGGAATCTAATGGTGAGGTTTAAAAAAGTGCCGGGGTGGGGGTTAAAGGTGAGGTAAGGGGCATTTAAAAGGTTTGCAGCTGGAAAGAGTATTCCCCTTGATATTCTCTGCCAATAAATTCTCAATTATCCAGTATATGAACGGAGAATACTCTCCTCAGCCCGAGCAACGCCGTGTAACCCTGCTAGTTAATCCATAAAATGGAGCTCATCGACCTGGAGTGCCGATACCAGCTTACCATATGGGTATGTGAAGTGGCCGTGGCAGATAATTGCCTAACGACAAACACGTTCAGAGAATTTGCTGTTACATAAAACAAAGTGATTGTACAACACGTAACTCTCCTAATCATCTCCCAGGTGTAGAAATAGAAACTGGTGGGATGAACAGAGAGCATGTGCCCCAACTGTTTTCCCAAAATAGTTGGATGAGGGAGAGAGAGAGAGGGGGGGAGGGGGCAACAGTATCTTTTGCCAATGTGTTTTTACACCATAACACCATAACGCCACCGTCAGACAATCGGGAGTACCCCATTTGCTGTCACGAAAAATCTGTATTTATCTTTTGAGTTCCCGAAAAGTTTACAACCATATTGGGAATTTGCAGGAAGGGTGTGTCCTGACTCTTTATTCTCAAAGCGCGACTCTAGATACGGCTTCTAAAGTTGTGGAAATTGCATATGTTTGGTTCTATATTTAACCCTTTGAACCCTGGTGGTATCTTCTATGTCAGTTCAATTGCAGCAATTGGAAGAGGGGTAAACCAATTAATATTTTCAACGTGCGGCCACGGGGCTGAACATTGAAAATATTGATTGGTCTATCCCACACATTCACTAAGCAACCATTCTATTTAATGTAATTATGACGTATGATGTTTAGGGTCGGAAAAGCGGCCTCTCGAAATAAAGGGTTAACAGCTGTTAAACATAGCGTCAATAATCTGTAATTTTATTAACCATAGAGGTCAATTAGCCCAACCGTAGATTTTTTAATTACATTCCTACCCTCCCATTAGGGCACAATCACTTGACATGGGTCATCACTGATGCATATCCCAGCGTGGCCTGGGTGGGTGCCATACTATGACCGTGCCCTCCTCCTCAGTTCGAAATGCTTCCTACATCCTAGTCCAAACTTGGACCCAAAGGTCATAAGACGAACCACACCCCAAAATACATTACGGCATTTGGATCCAAGTTTGAACTACCTGCTGCATCCATTCTCCCTTGAAACTATCGCACATTGCATATAGTACCAACCTGAGTGCTTGAAACTTCGTTACGTCAACGATAACCACTTCGACGGAAGCTTTTTTCTCTTTCACTGTTTTTCACTTCATCTGCAGTTCAAGGATCAAGCTTTTCCGAATAGATTTTTTTTATTACACAGAAAATATCCTAAAAGTTTATGAATAACACGTGTACTTGAATGATAATTTCACATTCATCCAAAACAAAAGCGGCAGAACAGACATGCTATCGTACACAACAACGAAATGCTTTGTCTTCTGTCCATTGAGGTATATTTATGTGGGGAAAATCGATTTTTCTCCACTTGAACATCGCTAAACACAGCCTTTTTCAGAACACGAATTTTATCGCACGAATTCGACCACTGACATTAAACACACTAGTCTCTGTTTGTCCTCTCAAGGAAAAAATCCCAACTCCAATACTTCAACTGACCAGTCTCTAATGAAATACCCTGAAGGAAATATCCAAGAAAATATATTTGAATTTAAGCCAATAAGAATCAATAAGGTGAAAATAGTAAAAGTTTATGACCCCTTTTATGTTATAATCTTCTAATCCAGTTTAACTCCTTACCTAATACGAATCAAAGACGACACTAACTTGGCAAAATATTTAATGAATGTGAACATTCTTTTTTGCTTCCAAAAAAATAGCTTATGACACCACACTGGAACGCGCTCGGCGTTTTGCGGGCAGAGATTGGAATAGTTTTGTGAATTGCGACAGTGAGATATGGTCGTTACGTTCACTGTCAATAGTCGTATTATCAGTATTTATTACATTCAATAAATTATACAGTACGTGGAGTGTATTATCACTAAATCACCCGCGGAGTGGAGATTCCACCCAAGCAATAATTGAAAAATGAAAAAAAATGTTGCAAAGTATAACAAGCACAAGCAAAGTTTCAGCTAATGGACCTCCGGGTTAAACCCGGAGGTCCATAGGCTGAAACATTGCTTGTGTTTTTAAAAGATATGTGCAAAATTTGAAACTTATAGTTTGGGCGATAACTCCACTCCGCGGGTGATTTAGTTCCAATTCACTCTCCACGTACTGATTATTATACTATTAACGCTAAAACACTTAAAAATAAGTGTTTTTTGTGTCCACACTGTAATATTTATTTGATTGAATATGTTAAATTTTGACAATACGACGAGTATCTGTGGTTAAGTTCCATGGAGGGTTAACCTTCACCATGCGAATTGTCACAATCGGCGCGTAACTACACACGGAATCGTTATTCAAATTCAATTTCTGGGCCTCTTTTGACTGGACGCGTTACCAGAGTGGCACGCAATATGATGGTGTAGTAAATTATTTATATTTCTTTCTTCTCGGTTTGAAATTTCGTGACATTGTTAGACCGCTAATTCGAGCCATGCAATCGGACAAGGACAATGGGTAATTAAACCGAGTCCAATGTCCAGTGAGGAAAAATGGATACAGTCACTGATTATAATTTTGACGTAAAGATTCGTTGCGTCAAAATTATAATCAATCTTTTATGTTTCGGTTTTCGCATCGGTCTCAGTATGATCAGTATCTGTGTTAGTTTTACAGCAAGGCTCAAATTAGATGAAATTGCAAAGATGAGAGACAAATCGTCAGAGGTGGACTGGCCGTATGATCCACCGGGAAATTTCCCGATGCCCTATTTGGGAGCCATTCACCTTCTCCCCCAGATTTACGCAGCCCTACACCTGTTGGCACATGAAATTTCGTGAAAATGACAGAAAAGCGAAATGGATCTGATTGCATAGACTGTCGGTGTATCGAAATGTCTCTATGTGGACTGCCATTGGCCTTTGACAGTCCACATATAGGGTCTTTCAATATACCAGCATTGTAGTCTGCCACTGGTCGGTCCGATGCAAGGAAACAGCGTTCTTTCGGTTCGAAAAATATAAATTTTCTCCCATTGGGCCTTACTATGGTCGGCCTGATGTGTCCGGAGTGCCCTTTGTGGCAATCATTTTTCTTCACATGAGCGACAAAAATAATACAAAAATGCCATCGAAAATGTCTTCTATGTGGACCGCCATGGATCGTTCAGATGCAAGGAAACAACGTTCTTTCGGATCGAAAAATCAAAATTTTCTCCGGGTCCGGGGCCCCCTTGGTTCGTTTCCCGGCAACTTTTTTTTTTTGCCCAATCGGCCCCTGCAAATCGTTCAGTACAACTTCTTAATTAAAAAGATAAGATAAGATTTACTGCAAAACAAGGTAGATTGCAAGTGAAATGACATCAATAATAGAATAGAGTAATATTATAAAAAAAAGTAATATGAGCCTATAACACCAATATATGTTATCGCCCTCGGAATGAATCAATATTTTTGTTTCTTGGAAGAGATTATCTGTTAATTGTAAAGCGTTATTGATATATCATAAAATAAAATATCTATCTGTCTGTCTATATACACACAAGGGTTTAGTCTGGTTATGCCGATGTGCTTAAATAAACATACCGAGATCGAGATTAGTGAGAGGTGCTAATTACTTTTACTGGTCACTTTTACCCAGAATTTTAGTCGTTTTTTTTTTCTTAGTGAATACGGGATGTGAATACATGTCAGGGTGAACAGGGGCCATGGAGGCGGTTTAAAAAAGAACATCTCCGATTGTTGAATACGGGACGTTAATAATACGTGGAAACTTGATTGCGAGTTAACGCTTTGAACCCTCGTTTCCTGGAATGGTATCGCCTTTGTATATACTTACAGTGAGATGGCCCAGTCCAAAATTAATATGCAGGGAGGAAAATAATAACTGCAGTCTGCAGCCGCGAGGCATTGGTGATAATATTTTATCACCAATGCCTCGTGTATAGACCCTTTATAATAAGACAAAAATGAAACGAAATTATGCCTTGGACTGATAAATCGGCCTTGTTTGTTCAAAGGGTTAATAGAAACTGTCACTATGCAGCAAGTAAGCTTTCTCTTATATAACTATAACGAATATCCCCTCAACACAGCAGTATTTTGCTCATCAAATTCGGCAAACTAGAAAACGAGTTTCGAACTTTCCAAATCCGTATCATACTTGTCTCAGACGAATCTCTGGCGACGTCACTGACGTTCGGAGATTTTTGAAGCAACAATTACAAACGCGAATCAAAAACTCGAGTGACTTGTCTTTGAGCTTTGAAGCCGGGGAAGTGACACGCTTCACTCTTATTTTATTTCGTTTTAACGAAATGATATTTCGTTTTAACGAAATATTTCGAAATAACGAAATATTATTTCGTTTTAAGGAAATAATTATTTCTTTTAAATGGAATATTATTCAGATATAACGAAATATTATTTCGTTTTAATGAAATAATTATTTCGTTTTAACGAAATATTATTTCGAAATAACAAAATATTATTTCGTTTTAACGAAATAATTATTTCGTTTTTACAAACAACAAATAAGTATCTGTAGCGGAAAGCAGGGCCAGATTAGACCGACTCGCTACATTTTGATTGCAAATTCAGGCCACACAATAGTAAAACTGAGAACAATTGCAGCTCACCACGAGTATTTATTTATTTATTTATTTATTTATTTATTTATTTATTTATTTATTTATTTATTTATTTATTTATTTATTTATTTATTTATTTATGTTTAAGGTCACATATTTATGCACAATGGCTAATCATGACCGTGACAGTTTTACGGGTGGAGGAAGCCGGAGTACCCGGAGAGAACCACCGAGCAACGACGAGCAGCTGCCAGCTCCCCAACATCGTAACTCCGCACTGCAGCACAGGCAGGGTTAGATTGGTTGAAGACATGCGTACCATCGACGTGCAGTACGCCTTAGTACACGGCGTCATCGTGCCCCCACGCGGGCAATGGGGATGAAGCTCACCACGAGTATTTTTGGTATAGTATAAAACTGGTTTGAGCGACCCCTTCCAATACTGCGGACTCAATGCAACACGAAATTGAAAAGATTCACAACTTCACGACGGTGGGAAGGTATTTTGATACGCTAAGATTTAATGCACTACGCCCTGAGCCCGGAGTCAGACGAGAAATGTTGGCGCGCCTTTCAAAATATGTGTCTCTGCAACTAGACAACTTTTTACCAAATCTGTCTGTTGCCAATACTTTTGAATGCAAGCAAGTCTGGTTTAACCACCCCCGCTCGACAACCCGTGAGTCATCATCGAGACGCTTCTGGTTAAAAACCGTACTGTCAAGGTGATAGCTAAAAATGTGGGTTTTTTGTTTTGTTTAAAAGTGTAAATATTTTCGATAATATTCTGCCTGGGTTAAATGTAAAGCGTAAAGATAAGTATGTGACGGACCCCGAAAACCGAGTTGCCAAACTAGCAATAATTCAAGAGCTTCTAAATGAAATATGAAATTTAATGTCTATTATGGCGCATTTGTTGAACGCCACATGGGCTATCTGATAACTGATCAAAGCAGTTCTCTCCCATAATTGTTATTTACGTAATTATGGCCAGTTAAGAGGTAATTATGTTGTAAACAGTGCATCACATATGTTCTGGACACACATCCATATTACGCATCTATCCTGTCTCCGAAATGTCAAAAGATACCAATGTTCTAGTCTTTCAAAGAAACTTTAAAGCGAGTATTAAATTAAGATAGAACTAAGCGGCCATCTAAATAAAAATCGAGGAGTTTAGCGAAAACTTCTTTCCAGCCAATTCCAGTCGGAAGGTGTGTAAGGCTGTGGGTCGTTGCGAGTAGATGGGGAGATCCCATGCTATAGGTTAGAGAAGGTGCCGCATCGGTGCGAAAGTATAGGCACGTTGTTATGCAGGGGAGCCACAGAGCTCATGTTTAGAATAGGAGCAGTCGCGGCCAAGTCGGTGGCCACATATGAGAATAGGATCAGAAACACGAAGTACGTGCTCAGGGAGCTATATGCATTTAGGTAAACGGCATTACATGTTTTGGAAGGCAAGCCATACGTAGACAGAGTAGGCTTTGCCTGTATGAACATTGTTCTGAGACAAACGTAAGGGAGAATTTAACTCCATTGGGGTGGCGACTGCTTGTGTGAAAAGCGTCAAGTAAAGTGACAATAAGCTAGTGGCAGTGCGACGGCAGTGGCAGAGTGACATACCGTTACTTATCGGAGGAAAGGCGTCCCGATAAAGTGACAATACGTTAGTGGCCTGCGACGGCAATGAAAGGAGTGAGGTGGAGAGGCGACCAAGGAACAAATACCAGCGAAGAGGAGGAAAAACCAGCCATGACAGAGAATGCGGGCCCGTAAGTGACTCAAAAACTGTGGGTAGGGGGTGATTGACGTTTTGTATTCTTATTCTTTTGGCTTCCATGTAAGTCACGAATTATCATATTTTTTTTATATTTTCCTGTATTAAAGTTGTGGTTTTCAGTGAACCCCTGTTGATTTATGCTTTTCGAGGAAAAGTTATTAACCCCTTCAGGATAAGAACCATCCCCAACAAAACTGAAACGGGCGGGAACGTCACGGTGAGACAGACGTCCAGGCACGGATTCAGGCGACATTCGTTGAGTTTGGCTGAATACGCGGCGTGAATCTATTTCTTCCAGCAGCGACAAAGCCCGGTTTCCGACATCTACCAACACATGACCTTTACTGTCGATATCGCGGAACTATTGAATTAGAGTGAACCGCCTCGGAAATGATGCAATCTCTAAAAATAAACAGCCTTGGGAAAATATATTGTTTCAATAAAGGTTTGAAACATTCTATTGACATCTTGCATTATTGTTGAATATTCCTGATAAAAAAGAGGGTGATTTGATGAATTTTGGACCTAAAAAATACAATTTACTTTTTTTTGTGTGTTTTTGTAGGGAATTCCCTGAAAAATATGTGCACGTGACCGATACTTCCCTTTGTGTCCGTTTTTCTCTCTTATTTGTTGCATGACCCCCTGTTTTCAGATCAGAAAAAAGTTGTCTGAAGGGCTATACTCGACAGAGATATTTGAATGCCAAAATTAAAGTGATGCGATCATATTTTTTTCCGCCTGAACGTTATAATGATCGCCCATGGGAAATATTTAGTTCTGTGATACCTGTCGCAGAGTGTAATAAAAACGACCTGCCAGAAATCACAAATCGGGGCTGATAAATCGCGCGATGATGTATGGAACAGCACAAGAAAGGCACTGGGAATATTGTTTCATACACATATCCAGAAAACCGGAAAGATTGTAACGTCAATTGATTTGCGAGTGTTTCAAGAGAATATGTCATAATTTATTGCATAATAAAGTGAATTCATTAATTTTAATGACTAAAATTCATATTTTGTTGGCTAAACAAGCAGAAAAAAAAAAAAAAAAAAATAAATTGAATTTGCAATCAAAAAGTTGCGAGACGCTCTAAGCTGAACCCACAGACCGCAAATACAACTACAGATATTTATTTCGTTAAAACGAAATATTATTCCGTTATTTCGAAATATTATTTCGTTAAAACGAAATAAAATAAGAGTGAAGCGTGTTACTTCCTGGGCTCCATACTGAACACTCCGTCAAACACCACACTTTTGTTTGCTCACATTTTAGGGGTGGTATTCAATTTTTGAAGATTCGCTGTCATATAACGAACAAACTATTTATTACAACACAAGGACGCCCCCCCCCCCCCACCCTTTTTTCTCCGAGTGTGTTCCTTAGAAGCGATCTGTAGTCTCTTTCGCCAATTAACAACACTTGTTTTGGGTAATCCTTGTAACAAAGTAACAAATTAGGACAAACTTAAATTATTTTTCGGCTTGTATGATCTCGTGACATGCTTTATCGTCAGATATCCACTTTTTTCAGATTTTGAAAGCTTCTGCCCACGAGGACGCAGTGTTCCTGAGTTAAAATGATACTGAAATGCAGGGAAATCGAGTGTTTTGTGTCCAATTTATCAAAATTTTCTTTCCGCGGGCCGAACGGCCCGAACCATGGTTGTCCCCTTTGACAGAGTCTCCAAACCAGCATTTTTTTAAGCCCCCCCCCCCCCCCCAATTCGACTTAGGCTCCAGTGTCCCTGCAAAAGTCAGTTACTATGAGAGGAGGCGCGGTGGCTCAATAGGTCGAGGTGCAGGTTGCAAGCTGAGGGGTCCTCTGTTCGAATCCCACCTGCGGCAACCGCGTTGTGTCATTGGGTAAGACACTTCACCGTCATTGCCCACGTGGGGCACGGTGACGTTGTGTACTAAGGCGTACTGCACGTCGATAGTGCACTTGTCTTCAACCAATGCTAACCCTGATTGTGTGGAGTTAGCATGTTGGGGAGCCAAACAGTTGCTCGCCGTTGCTCGGTGGTTCTCTCCGGGTTCTCCGGCTTCCTCCACCCGTAAAACTGTTCGACGCGAGGTGACCTTGGCTGTCAAAAGTGTCGTTAAAACCCGAATGAATAAATAGTTACTATGGGCTGTTATGTTCCGTCGCGTTTACGAGACCAGATCAGCAAGACCGAAAAATGATGCCGATGGCATTTTGTTTGATCTGACTGATCTTGTTTCGTCCACTCGGAAGAATCCGACAGCCCTGATTAACTAACTATTGTAATATTATGTACTTATCACCAGGAACGTGGCTAGAGGTTTCCGATTGGGGATGTGTGTAGGGTAGTGAATTTCCAACTAGGGGGAGGGACCGGGAGGGGGGAACCCCCTCCCAGTCCCTCCCCCTAGTTGGAAATTCACTACCGAGAAATTTTTTGTTAAAATGAAACCAGGAAAGGGGGCATAAAATTTATTCTACTTACTGAAATGCCAACACGTTTAGGGTAGAATTATCAGGTTGTTATTATTATTTGGTATTATTCTGAGAATTGAATATGTGCTAAAAAATGCTTTGAACAAGTCACACTCTCCTAACATTAAGTCAGATCTTATGCAAGAATGATCACTTTTCGATGTTTCATCATTTTGTAACTGTGAATGATGGAATTAACTCAGGATAACGATTTTACATGATGCGATTTTCCTGAAGTGCATTTCGAGGATTTTTGTTTTATTACGATAAGTAAATGTTCTATAGAAAGCTCGTACCGACTAGCATCATGCATTCTTATCAAGATCGATATTGCGTACACTGTAGTTGTAAATAGTAACAGTTGAAATTTTTGCCGATTTGAAACTGAGATGGAATTTTGGAAAGTAAAGGAGACATCAGCATCACCAAAAAGCTCTAAAATCCAGATAGATGGAGTTTCTAACTACTCATGACTTGCCCTCCGAATTTCCAACTATAGGAAATTTTGGACAGGATTGGGGGGGGGGGGGGAGACACCCCCACCCCAATCGCCACGTCCATGCTTATCACAACGACTCTATCATCTCTTATACTTCCACAAAGCACAGCTTATGACCACCGCTTATAATGAGCTTGTCCAACTCTTATTCTCACAAAGAGAGCGGTTAAAAAAAAGTTTTGTAGAACTATCGAATAAAAACTGTAAAACCAGAGAAACAGAATTTACTGCATCCAGTAAATTCAAGTCTTTGTGAAAGTGTCAAAACATCAGAAATAAAGAAAATAGAAAGAGAATTTATGGAGGCTTATTTTTGGGAGTGAAATATTCTTAAAGAAATCTGAAATGGGTTTTCGTTAATATTATTTAAAGCTATTCATACAAGAATCGGATAATTTTTTTCAAGAAACCACAAAAACACACATATGTGCACAGTATTAAAAGGGTTCGATTAAGGAATCAGTAATGCACGTTTTTGCACTGCCACTTACTTGAATGATGTTTAGAGCAGTGACATGAGTATGGAAAGGGTTAACATTATACTCACTGAAATAAAATGTTTGGAATGCACATTGAAGGTTTGGGAGGGTTAAAAGCATTTAACTGAATTATTTATACTTTATTTCCTTGCAAAGCAAAGGGTGTCTCTCAACTTATTTCGAGGAACTGATATCTGATTATAATAACAAGATTACATTTAATGTTTGAAACTAACTCCACTGATGTTTACATTGTCCCCAGTGTGAATAACATAACATAGTATTGTTTGGAGATAGTTTACTGCATAAGGAAATTGGAGGCTGTGAAATCCCTGTGGCCGACTAGGCCATACTAAAGGGCTCTAGCGACCTGAAAAACATAGGGTGCCGAGAACTTGTGACTATCTGTCAGTATGCTAAAAATCAACAAGATAGGACGATTCATTTAAGAGTTAGCGCGCTGACAAGGAAGTACTTAGAAGACAGAAGACAGGAGAATAAAAAGGGAAGAAGAAGAAGAAAGAAGAAAGAAGAGGAAGAAGAAGAAGAAGAAGAAGAAGAAGAAGAAGAAGAAAACAAAAAAAAAGAAAAGAAACCGTACAAAAATAATAGTCTGTGTGTTACACACACTAATAATTCATAGGTAAGAAATAAAAGAAAAAGAAAAAAGAAACCAAAACACCCCGCACCCAACAACAACAAAACATCTATGTTAACTCAACACAATATATCACTGATAATCTCGGACGTTAGTACCCGAACGACTCACATTACCCGGATTTTTGCCGAAACAGCTGGTGTTAAATTCCAACAGGAACCGGACATCTGACTGCAACTTTTTCGGTGCAAAACTTCGGCTCCACCCATTTAGATCCGGCAACTGCTATACGCACTGTACATATTGTAATCTGTGGTATGTATAGTAATATATACACACACAGGGCTACGGGTATATAGTATCGGTATGTGATGGAATTTTGATGGGGAAGTTGGGTTTACTTGAAAGTTTTCTCCGCGAAACGGTTCACGTTGCCATTGACGTTGTGGCGTAATGACCTCTGTTGTTGTCCATTGTACAACCCGACATAACGTTGTACAGGTCGGGGGCTTCTCGTACTGGACCGATATGATAGTATAGCGTAGGAACAGTCGTGGACCAAGTCGCTGGCCGTATATGAGTGTAGGATGAGAATAAGAAGTACGAGCTCCAGAAGCTCACGAAGATTGGCATTCAGGTGTACGGTATTACCCGTTATAGAAGGCAAGCCATACGCAGACAGAGGAGGCTTTGCCTGTATGAACATTAGTCTCAGACAACTAGAGGGAAGCAGTTAACCCTCAAAGTAGTGGCTGTTAAGTGTAGAGACGTCCGGTAAAGTGACAACAAGTAAGTGGCCGTGCGACGGAAGTGATAGAGCCACATTCCATATGTCCGTGGAAAGGTAACCAGAGTCCAGAAACACAACATCCAGCTGAGAAGATAGATCAAACACCAGCTACAAGTAAGAAGCAACCAGCGACAACAGAGAACGCGTGGCCCTCAACGTGACTTGTGTGTTTTTCTTTACCAACCCTAACCGAGACCGAAATGGAACGTAGAAATCAAAACCGCCGCACAGCACAACTAGCAAATGAAATAGGTCAAATCCTCTCACAGTAACTCGTGATCAAAATTCTGTTCTAAGTTTCTTTTTTTAAGATACGGTTTGGTAGAAAAATGGGGAAATTTCAGTTGCGTAAATCAACATAACATACTTATTCCGTTTGAATTTATTAAAAATACAAAAAGTAATATCCCTTTTTGGAAATCACCAAATGTTGTTGTCAGTAGTAAGAGATGAGGTAACCAGCCCACATTGGCCGGACCCCGGAAGTGACGTCATGTCACGTGACCAAGTGACGTCATGTTGTATTGTCATGGTAACCCGCGTGAGCGGCCATCTTGTGACGTCATCCCCATAGTGATGCGTGGTGTTAGTGCGCATGCGCAGCGCGTGTTGTTAGGGTGATACGTGTTTCCGTCGTCCATTTTGTATCGGAGGCCGCCATCTTGGTTTCTATGGTAGCACGTGGCTGCTATGTGACCCAAAGGCCTATAACAAGGCAGGGGTATGTTCCGAGGGTATGTTCCTTTGTACAGGAGTAATTTCGCGATTCGTAGAATTACCACAAACAACCCAAGTTTTACTATTTCGAATTCTTTCTGAATTCTCTGCTTCTATCTATATATGCAACAGTTTTCGTCTATCTGGCCATGTTCCTTTGTTCTAGAGTATACTCCTTCGATCTTTTCAGATATTATTATTGGTGTTTAAGGTCACACACTTATGCCCAATGTAACCATGACAGTTTTACGGGTGGAGGAAGCCGGAGTACCCATAGAGAACCACCGAGCACTGACGAGCAACTGTCAGCTCCTCAACATTCTAACTCTGCTCAAGCTCCTTTCAAGCAGGGTTACAGCGGTTGAAGACATGTGCACCATCGACGTGGAGCACGCCATAGTACACGGCGTCATCGCGCCCCCATGTAGGCAACCGGGATAAAGTGCCTTGCCCAAGGACACAACGCGGGTCGTCCCTGACGGGGATCGAACTCGCGACCTCTAGCATAGAAGTCCAACAGTCTACTACTGAGCCACCGCGCTCCCGAACATTTCTGAAGGGAGGATGTATCAAATCACATCAACAGTGTTCCAATGATTTATGACTCTACAATCTCGCATATATTTATTTATGTTGATATCAGCCTTTTACCTTTTTAAAATGTCATTGGTGGCTGGTTCGACATCTTTCTTGGCTGTTCGCCAGAGTGAGTAGTCTGATAGTCTGAATCAATAACCCTTTACACAACACAAATGAAGGTGACACTTAAAAAAACATCCCGAATAACCAGGAATAACTGAAAATTCAATGCTAGGTTGGGAGTATCCAGAATAGAGCCTGGGATAGACAGACAAAACGAGGATTCCGAGGTAATTCGAGTCAAATAAACAGTTGTCGGTTTGTTTGTGGTAATTAGTCATACTCTTATACTATGAAAAGACCCCCCCCCCCCGCCCCCACAGTCCTATAGTACTACGTGCTAATCTTATAAGCCCAAGATTATTATGGCTTTCCCGGGTTCGTTTCGGTGACTTTCTACCGATTTTGGTGATTTCCGATGGTTGTCATGCCCATTTGAGTAATCAGGTACACACCCCTTCAATCACCCCCGTCCTAAGATTCCGCTCCATATTTTTTCCAAGCATTTCCAAACATGCCATGCCACTCATCCTCTTCAAATGCGAATATTCTTTAACTTAGTTATCAAACCCATAACATTTATTACATTTTTCAAAGCCACTAAAACATACAACACTATCTGTCTGACAAAAGCTCCGTGTAAAAATGACCCTTTAAAAAAGAAAAAAAAAATCGAAGCCATTGTTTCCTATAATTCCTCTGGTAATTTCTCCTTATGCACCAGACTCCAACTCTGGGACGGACACTTCAAAGTCTGTTGTCCAACAAATAGCTTAATGTAATCTTATATCTGATACTAAAAATACATCTCCAATAATTTACTTGGCATTAAAATATGCCTTTAGTTTAGATTTTTACTCCTAAGCAATAGTGCGCAGCTTAAGCGTGGAACCTAATAGAAACCTTAAGGCCCATAACAACCATGTGCCACCATGGAAACCAAGATGGCGGCCATAAGTCAACAAAATGGACAACTGAAATATGTGTCACTCTAACAACACGTACTACGCATGCGCACTGTCAACACAAGGCCGCTTATACGGGCTACCATGACACTTCAATGCGATTTTAGACTGTTTTTGGTGATTTGGAATGAATGTCGGATTTATTTGGGTAATTAGATTGATTCTTAGACAAAGGTACACACCTGTTATTGGGAAAATTAGGATTTTGGGGGTAATCCGTACCAAATAAAGTGATTTTGTATGATTTACTGTGATTTGGAAAGATTGTCGGGTTTATTTGGGTAATTAGATTTTTTATGCCCGTGGAATTGATCACGCTTTCCTAATATACCCATCCTATTAGAGGGTTTTGGGCCACATAGCAACCACGTGCCACAATAGAAATCAAGATGGCAGCCTCCAGTATAAAAAATGAACGACGGAAACATGTATAACTCTAACAACACGCACTGCGCATGGGCACTAAGGCCACGTATCACTATGGTAAAGACGCCACAACCTGACCGCTCACGCGGGCTACCATGAAAAATCTAGCACGGCGCTCCTGGGTCACATGGCAGGACGTCGCTTCCGGGGTCACCCAGAATGGAGGTGAAAGTTGCGAGGCATACTTTTCTGATACACCACCGCTTGTATTGCTGCCGATGGTGCCTTGATAAGATCGGTTGATAACGAATGTTGAATAAGGAAGTGGGAATAAGTAATGGCTGTCACGTCCGTAAAATTATGTAAGCTCCTGACCATGTTTATTTTGTCGTTTGTTGATACATAATTCTTCAGTATACTAATTTTTTGGAGTCAGGAAGATTGCATATCAATATGCTGCATCACCACCCCGCCCACAACACCAGAGAAGTTCTTTTTCTTTGACGGCTTGTTTGCTTCAAATATTCCATATAGGAAACATTCAAATCACACCAAACATGGCCACTGGGTCGACCGCAACATCTCACGATGTCCTGTCATGATTTTTGTCCCGAATACAAAATTGGTTGGCACAAGGCATCTAACTTCATTATTTTCATGGTCTAGTGGCCTAGGTGTTGGGCTCCTCATTGTCAGGCGTGATTGCCATGAGTTCGATTCCCGACCGGGGATCAGAAACCAGCATTCTAAATTCTTCGAAAACATGATTGTATCCTTCAAATTACACACACAGGCACCAGTCTTTGTTTGAGGCCAACCACAGCACCTTTGTCGTACTGTAACCGGCGTGCTTCTCACTTTCATGCAGCGGCCGAAAGGAAAGTGAACCAAGTAATCATGAGAACAGTACTTCATTTAACCCTTTACCTAACGTAACGGCCAAACCGGCCAGCGCTATTCTCAAAAATCGCCAATTAATTTTCAGCATTTTTTTCATTTTTTGTCTCAAAAACATAGGTTATGACCCCTCGTTGGAACGAGCTCGTCGAGCTCGTTCCAACGAGGGGTCATAACCTATGTTTTTGAGACAAAAAATGAAAAAAATTAGTTATTCAAGAATTATTTTTGCAAGTGTCGTCTGCTTTTCAGGTTAGGTAAAGGGTTAATAAGCTGATTCCAGTCATCGTTTTAACGGTGTGCAGTAGTCTAGCGGTTTAACTGTTGGAGTCCTGATTGCCGTGAGTTCAATTCCTGGCCGTTGATCAGAAACCAACTTTCAAAATTCATCAAAAACATGATTGTGTTCTTCAAAATATACACATAGGCTCGTGCCAGTCTAGGTCTGAGGCCAACCACAGCACTTTCGCCGGACTGTATCCAGAACGTTTCACACATTCATGCTGTCGCCGACAGGAAAGTGAACCAAGTAATCATGAGGACTTCATCTAATATGATGGGTACCGGCCATCGCTTTTGACGGTGTGCATTTGTCTAGTGGTTTAGGTGTTGCACTCCTGATTGCCAAAGGGGATTGTCGTGCGCTCGATTTCCGGCCGGCGATCAGACACAAACATTCTAAATTCATCGAAAACATGATTATATATATAGCTTCAAAATACCCACCCCCCCCCCACCACCACCCACACACACGCGCATTATTACACGTGGTTAAAACACATTAAAACTTGGGTAGCCCAGCGCTTGGTCTACAGATTAATGCATTGAACTTCAAACCAAAAGGTCCACGGTTCGATCTCCGCCTGGTGTAACTGCGTTTTGCACTTGGGCAAGGTACGTACTCCCGATTGCCCACGTGGGGGCACGGCGATGCTATGTACTAAGGTGTACTGCACGTCGAGGTGCACTTGTCTGCAACCAATGCTAACCCTGCTTTTTTGGAGTTAGTACTTTTGAGGAGTGTGACAGCTGCTCGCCGTTTCCCGGTGGTTCTCTCCGGGTACTCCGGCTTCCTGCACCCACAAACTGTCCGACACGAGGTGACCCTGGCTGTCGAAAATATCGTTAAACCCCAATGAATAAATAAATATAACTTAAAAATTAACCGTTAAAAATACGGCAAAAGTAAGGACAACCGGCTGTCGAGATCTGTACCATAAATTATTATGGCGAGCATACCGTACTAAATGCCGACTTATTTGATAATGCCGACTTATTTTTTCTTCGGCCTTTTGGAGCAACACCAAAGAACTGATATTTGATTTCTCTTCATTTCACGAGAAGACTAACTTGAGTTGTCAAACCCAGCTGACCAATTAATATCTTTATCGTGCAGCTGCGTCACTGCGGGAAGATGATATTAAATGCACTATTTTAAAAAAAAATGACCCTTCTGATACAAGGAAACTTTCGATATGGACGATGCCCTTGTACAAAGCAGAAATAAAAGAATTGAATATGTTCGTTCAAAAAAGGGGGAAAAACCCCAAACTTTGTTCCATTGTATACATGAACACACCTCAAAAGGTTTCACTTCAAGTAGTAACAGTCATTAAAGTATATGTTTATTGGTGCTTAATGTCACATGACTAAGCATGACCACAATATGGAGATGAAGTCAGTTTTACCCTTTACCTAAATGAAAAGACGACACTTGCAAACAAATTCTTGAATAACTAAATTGTTTTCTTTTTTCTTTTTGTCTCAAAAACATAGGTTATGACCCCTCATTAATACGAGCTTGTTCCAACGAGGAGTCATAACCTATGTTTTTGTGACAATAATTAAAAAATAATGAAAATTAATTGGAAATTTTTGAGAATAGCGCTGGCTTGTTTTGGTGCATGGTTACGTTGGGTCAAGGGGTTAATCAATCGTTTATAGTCCTGATGCCCACACAGGTCGTGCGCACAAGTGTCATGGCATCTGAAACTTCAAGATCAGGCCCCCGTCCTCGCCCACTCCATACTCAGAGAGAGAAAGAGTATCTGGTTACGTAACGTGGGTCTGCTTGCGTAACGTGGAATGTTTTTCGCGTCTTGATCCTAACTGCCGCGAGACAACGACCCAAGGTGTACCTTCAAGACAGAAAGAGGGAAAAAATAAATCCCACACAATTCGAAATTCATTGGTTGGCTGGAGCGATCTTTCCCCTCCACATCCACGCCACTGAATTGTTGTTCCAACCTAAATGCCATGAAACGGACGAAAGCGACTATAATCCGCATTTATGTCTTGGGTCAAATGTTCAGAAGAGTAACCATGTAATGTGAGTGACCTACCATTTGAACAAGACGAGATGTTTACATTAAAAATTACGGGACAAAATCCAAACTAATCCGGTTTACAAAAATACAATCCCTTGTTTCCTAGCCACTTAAACTGTCAATGACACATTTTGCGGCGTTAACTTACATAACCATAACAGGTCGTTAATGATAAACAACCAAACACAGGGAATCAGCCAATAAAGACGTCAATCCGCTGTTTACAAATCCATACACACTTCGACAACTTTTGATTGACCCCTGCCCTGAAATTTTATTTTCTCCGCAATGTAAATTTACGCTCGCTTCCGTGTTAGCCTAAGAACCGAATTCGACCGTCTTAATGACGAGGTTGATAGGCACTAAATAACGAAAAGCGCGAACGATGTGAAAAAGCTACTACCACCTGATATAAGTGACTTCAACGGCATCCCCCAATTCTAGAGAATCTTTAATTAAAATTTAAAACTCACTGGACAAAAAAGATCGAATACCAGTTTCCAAAACCCTAAATCGAGAGGAATGGTGTGGCATCCGGACAAAGCTCACCGGACATCAATAGACTGGACAAAAAAACTAAATTCAATCCATAATCAGGGGCCAATACTATAAAACTTTTACAAGTGTATTTTCCAGAATTGCATTTTCTCCCTGTCAATCAATATAAATCATCGGGAGAAATCTTTAGCGCTTCAAAAGACGAAGCAATTTACCTTTTGAAACGCTAATGATCCATTTCTGTCAGTTATTTCCATAAACAGGAAATACAATTCTAGAAAATACAACTGTAATTGTTTTATAGTATTGTCTCCGGGTTTCCACACTGTAAAAAAATACCGTAATTCTACGGTTAGCTACTGTCAGACGACTGTCAAATACAACGGTCTCGGGGACGTAAATTAATTTTAACGGTGTTGCCGTAGAAAAACCCGCGAGTTTGATCCAATGAACGTATTTGTCCCGTCACGCTTTCCAATTACGTCACACGGCGGTAAAATGGTGAATTATGGGATCGGCCTTGCCATAGGCCTATGCCACTCTGGAAGTCGCCATTTCCGAGAAGGATGCCCGATGCATTTGAAGACAAACAACAACGTATTACTATCAATTTGTAAGTTTGTGACCAAGTGAATCATGTTCATTGCAGCCTTGGACATGAAAATCAAATAACGTCAATTTTTCATGCGTATAATTGTTTCGGTAATCATGCAGAATAACAGACTGTCCGTACTACGTCACCGATATTCGATGCATCTGATGGCTTGTGGCCACGGATCTCCGCTAAGGCCGGCAAACCCATATGTTGGTTCAAGGTAAAATACGGTCAATGATGGCTGGAATTAAATTATGGTTTTCAGTTGATTAAGGGCCATATGGCTGGAAGTTTTGCTTCCGGTCATTTCGACCGTAATTATTTTGATGTTAATTTTTACAGGAAAATAAGGCAAATGATGGCTGAAATTTTTACGGTAATATGACCGGCAGCTAGTTTTCAGGCATATGACCGTACAAATAAGGGCAAACCGTGAGAAAAAAAATTACGGAAATATACGGCAAATGACAGTTAAAAAAATTGTTACGGTTTGCCGTAATGCTTATGGTCATATGCCTGGAAACTAGCTGCCGGTCATATGACCGTAAAAAATAACGGTAATTTTTTACAGTGCATCTCATTTTGTGTCCTTGTGTATATTGAAAAGCCAGCAAACACAGGTGCGCCACAAGTACATGGTTTGTTAGATTGTTGAGGAAACAATTTCCCTTTCACGGTTGTCTTCAATCTCTAAAGGACTGCAAACATACGTACACTTAGTCAGTATAAGGTGTTTTACAATTATGAGAAATGTTGAAAGAAACTTGAAAAAAACTCATCCGATCTCTAATCCATTTATAAAACCAATAGTCAAACTATCATTTGTTTTTATTTTAATGGTGGATACTTTCTCTTAATAAAAACGGCAGTAAGTATAAAAACTTTTCTCTATAATCAGTTTCAAAATCTCTGAAGTTGGCTTTTGTTCAACTTTTCATATTTGGGGTGCGATTTTATCAGGTGAGGTTATGTCAGGGTGAGTTTTCGTCGGTGAGGTTTTGATCCACAGCTGGACTCGGGTGGATCATTTGGGGGATGTGACAACAGTTACTTATTCCCAGTTCCTAATTCGACATTCGATAAAATCGGTTGATAACGAATGTCGAATAAGGAACAGGAAATAAGTAACGGTTGTCACCTGAGTGATTATCTGCACATGGCTTCTATCGGGAAAATGAGTTGTCGTTCTTGGGCTAACTGCTGCCGGTTGATATTTGCGCATAGTGACTCCATTTGATAGTGCATTTTCAAATTTTTCCGAAATCCCCTCCGGTGGGTTGGCGAAGGGAGGTGGCTGTAGTGTCGTCCCCCAGAGAAAATTGTGCACGACAGTCAACACGACAATCAACACCGGCTTGTACACGTTACAGCACAAAGCGACGACATGACAGTTGACAACTTTGGAAGTGCAATTGTGACAGGCAGTTACGCAGTAGTTGTGCTTTTCAATTAGTATGATCGCAGTTTTGACAACGCGATTCCATTGGATCACAAAATAATAAATCACCGCACGCCCTGAAACAGATAATTCAGAATACCAACCGGAAGTAATTTATAGTAGTCTCAACAACGCAGAAGAGTTCAAGAACTCAGGTGGAGACCACACTGAAGACGAAGTCACTTATAAAATACAATAAACCTTCATTCTCAGACGCCAGGAACTATACAATGCCTGCCTCAAATGCGTCCATTTTTCCAAATACTGGAAAGTGGCATTATTTGGGTGGCATGATCCCTAAACTGGGCAGGGACCCAAACAACCCTCCTAACTACCACCCAATCAGCGCCCTGGGCTATAGTGGGGAGACCTTTGTGCGAGCCCTTACGAACTGACTAACGGACCACCTTTAAATCACCAAGTTCTTTAACAGATGGCAAAACACCCTTCAAAAACCGAAAAGATATGTTCATCCGGAGGTAGCGGAACCGTGACTTGTGTACGTGTTGAGGTGCATGGTGTGTTTAGCACCCCTCAGTTTTTTTATGTCTTCTGTCGGAAACAACGACAAGAATAAAAAGTATTAAACGGGAAACTTTGTTTGTTAAAAACTATAGCTGAAATCCTTCCAGTTCCCATTGAAATAAGCGGCTACGGTCCATTCCCCCGTCCATGATTCTGGAGACAGGCAAGTATAAGCTTTGGAGAGAGCCGAGTATAAGATTTTAGCTTGATGCCGACGTCACGCCCTCAG
Source organism: Pictodentalium vernedei (assembly GCA_031216915.1). NCBI lineage: Eukaryota > Metazoa > Mollusca > Scaphopoda > Dentaliida > Dentaliidae > Pictodentalium > Pictodentalium vernedei. Next base: position 401,457,261 of record CM062293.1, read on the forward strand.
TGGCGACGCCACAGGGGAGCCTCGCCCCCACACTCCCCCCCCCCCCGCCCAATCAACCTTCAAATTACTATATGACGTGGTTTTCCCGCCCAATTGCACACCCGCAAACGGCACACAACGAGACACATCATGTCAGGTGTTGAAGAAACGCTCAGATATCGCTCCCAGGGTTTCAAATATGAAGTTTTTTCCTGGGGAGATCTACAGGCCCCCTCCCCTCACAAACATGAGGGGGACACCCTCCTCCCTAGTTTAGCGATCTGAACGTACTGGCTACCCTCTTAACTGGTAAAGTGCTGAGTTTTGTCTGACAACAAATCAAAGCTCATCATATACTACCCTATTACATTTAATTGGATAGTGCCTTATAGGCACAATCCAATTTAAATGTTAGAGAGCAAGGTATTGTATAAAAAATCTGATCCATATCAGGAACAATAAAAGCTTCCTCAGGCAGAATGTAGCTACAGACAGTTATTGCCTGTCACTTTTAGTACAGCCCTAAATAGGGCTTCCAGCACTCTACCAGTTAAACGGGGTAGCCACTACGTTCAGATCGCTGAACTACGTCCTCCCCTATCCTCCTCCAGCTCAAGCCTGTGGCATTCGGGAGATGCCTTCGTCATCTCGACGTCGCCCCCCCCCCCCCCCCACATATCTTACGTAGCCCTCCCCTGAATTGAAATCCTGACACCGCCACTGCACGCCCTTAATAGTTGTATGCTCTTTCGTATTGCTCAATTTGCACATTATACTTTGGAAATAAGTATACAGTTTAAAACGACTGCAATCAAGGATAAACTGGCGCGATCCAGCAGATATTTAGATACATTTGCATTAACTCACACCAGCAAGTTTGCAGTTTTAGGATGACGATGCGTCAGGAAATATAAAAAAATGAGTATTATATTACAGTTCTGTGCTCATTACAAATGCTAAATAATGTATTTATCGAGTACCGACGCCCTCACAACCCACCCTATTCATATGCATTGTTTAAACTTCCCATAACATTTATTTATTTATTTATTTATTTATTTATTTATTTATTTATTTATTTATTTATTTATTTATTGGGGTTTAACGACACTTTCGAAAGCTGGGGTCACCTCGTGTCGGGCAGTTTTACGGGTGGAGGAAGCCGGAGTACCTAGAGAGAACCGTTGAGCAGCGGTGAGAAATTGCCAGACTCCCCAACATACTAACTCCACACATGCATGCTGGTTTAGCATTGGCGGAATACAAGAGCACCACCGACATGCAGCACGCCTCAGTACACAGCGCCACCGGGCATTTGGGTTGAAGGGTCATGCCCAAGGACACAACGCAGCTACCCCTGGCGGGGATAGAATTGTGGACCTTTCGGTTTGAAGTTCAGTGCTGCAACCACTGAGCCACCATAGCATTCGTCAACATATGGCAATCAAATAATAAGACAGAATACAACGAGGGTGGAGTACGAGCTGAAATCGACGCCCCAAGCTGAAGTTTTTTCCTCAGTATGAATAAGTAATACACAAAGTGCATGCTTCTACGCTTCTGTGATTACGAAACAGACAGAAAAGGTCCACCGGATCTGGTGGACAGTTTCTGTCCGCTTTCACCCCACGGTACCATAGAAACTCTCACACTGAAAACAAAATGCGAGAACATTAGTATGCCAAACCTCCTGTTATTATCCCCCGTCACGTAGTGGGAGGGAGATATAGGAATGGGTTCCGTCTAACCTTCAGTCTGTCCTTCCCTTCGCCATTCCGTCCTTCCCATTTCTTGTCACATTTTAAAGAAAATCGTTCAAAATATTTTTTTTCCAATTTTGACTTGTTGCTTTTTTTTGCGAACCACCTGTGTCCAAGTATTTCTCCAAGAGTTATTGTCCTTGTTAGACTCCGACTTGTTTGCCATCACATTACCATTTCCTGTGGTGAACGGAAAAAAGCCCTGATGGAGAAAAGCCCTGAAATTGCATCTGAGGAGGAAAGCCCTGGTCCATTTTTGCATTGAGTGGAGAAAAGCCCTGATTCATTTTTTTTTTTTATATTTTTTTTTATATGAAATCACATATTTTAATCATTTTTTCATTTTTTTATATTTTTTTACTGTTTTGCCTGTTTTTTGTACAGTAATCACCTTTTATGTCTAGTTTTTCCATTCTTTGTGTAATTTTTCTTTTTTTAATTTTCATTCGCTTTTATTTTAATTCAGGTTAAAGCTGCAATAGACTTTGGCTTGGCTCATATGTTTTCAACAATAACATTAATTAATTTACAAACGTGGACAGGTGGTAGTCTAAGACAAGTGAACAGCAGAGGGATGTTTTGATAATATTTTTGAATTACTAAACACAATGAGCTGTGTTTACAACAGTTATATTTGGTAATTGTTTTGCAAACATTGACAGTACTGAAAGGTAATTTAAACAGATAAGAGGCAATTTATTCTCCTGCTGCTTTGTATTAAACAGGAATCATTTACAAGTAGATTCTTAACAAATCAACAGAAAAATACATTTCATTAGATGTAAGTAAATAAAATTTTAAATGTTCAAATTTCAATGTGTCACAAAAAAAGTTAAAAAATAAATAATGGATGTAGTTACAATTTTTTTTGTTTCTTAGACCCTGTTCACTCCAACTGGCAACCACTTAGCACAAAAATATCAATTCAGACAACAATAAACAAATTCTAGAATAACTAAAGATTTTCATTTTTTTTGTCTCAAAAACAGCTTACAGTCCCTTATTGGGATGAGCTTGATGAGCACGTTCCAATGAGGGTCATAAGTAATGTTTCTAAGACCTAAATTGAAATCTAGGATTTGTTTATTAACCAAAGGAAATTGATAAAATAGTAAAAAAAAATTCAACCAGGGCTTTTCTCCACCCCTTGAAAAAATGGACCAGGGCTTTTCTCCTTTGTTGCAAAAATGACCAGGTTTTTCTCCTTAGGGCTTTTCTTCACCAGGGCTTTTCTCCGTCATTCTTTCCTGTCATCACATTTCAAAGAGACCCATTCTAGATGTTTTTTTCGACATTTAATATATAGCTTGCGCACCAGCCATGTCCAAGTATTTTGTTCACGAGTTATTGACCCTGGAACCAATACTATAAAATGTTTATAATTGTATTTTCTAGAATTGTATTTTCTACCTATTATTATAAGTGACTAAAATCAATCATTAGCATTTTAAAAGATATGGCAATTTGCCAACTGGCAAATTGCCATATCTTTTAAAATACTACTGATTCATTTCAACCCATTTAAAGTCATAACTGGAAAATACAATTCTAGAAAATACAATTGTAAAAGTTCTATAGTATTGGCCCCTGGTCGGAGTTCGAAGTGCTTTTCATCTCATTAGCATTTCTTGTCACCACATTTAAATTTATATTTATATATTTATATTTACATATTAGGGTTTAACGACACATTAACAGCCAAGGTCATATCGTGTCGATGACAGTTTTACGTGTGGAGGACGCCGGAGTACCCGGAAAGAATCACCGAGCAACGTCGAGCAGCTGCCCAACATTAGTAATTCCGCACTACAGCACAGACAGGGTTAGAATGGTTGAAGGCATACGCACCATCGACGTATAGTACGCCTTAGTACACGGCATCATCGTACCCCATGTGGACAATCGGGGTGAAGTGCCTTGCCCAAGCACACAACGCGGAAGTCAGAATCGATCACCCATCCAAGGACTAACCGGGCTCGATGTTACTTAACTTCGGTGATCTGACGAGAACCGGTTACCGCAATGCCACCGCGCCCCCGCAACATTTAAAAGAAAACCGTTTAAGATTTCCTTTTCAAATTTAATATATAGCCTTTTGTTTTATCTATACCGATATCCCATGGATTCAAACGATATTGTCACTGAGAAAGGTGGCCCTGTCGGTGCACGCTGATTGGAACACCACGAAAAGAAACCTCAGTTTGTCAAATGTCTTACCTCGTCAATCCCAAGAAAATATCGCCACAATTCCTGTGAATTCTTCTTGAAGGTTTTCTGATTTAGACTGACAGCAGCAAATGGTGGAACGGTCTTAATACAATATTTACTGTGTCCGTCTTTTCAACAGGCGTTCTGTTGTTTTTTTTTTCGGGGAGAAAGATACAAATGTTATGTGGATTTAAGAGCACACGAGAGCACTGTGTAGCCGCGCGGGGTTGATACACAAACTTCATTCGAGTCAGATATGTGTGCGGTAGCTAAGTGCAATTTCAGGTGATCGTGCACTATACAGGTGTGTTTGAATGAAACTGTTGTTTACCATCGGGGACTCTGAAACCATCGCTGCACTTGCGTATAACACCTATTATCATTATATACTCAGCAGCACGCAAGAAGCCTTTCGAACTGGGGGGGGGGGGGGGGGGGGGGGGGGGGCACAAGGATACCCACATACATAGAGGATACGGAATGAGTTTTTTTCTCATATAATATTTATGAAACGAGTCTAAGAAGTTTCCGTATGGGCAAGCCTCCGGCGAGCCCCCACGGAAAATTCGGACGAGTTTCATAAATATTGTATGAGAAAAACACTCATTTCATATTCTATTTATCATATGACACACTCGCGCAGAAATTAGCCACTTAGTATGACTTTTTAACCCATCACCTAACTTGATTTGCAGACGGCACTTGGAAAAAACATCCTCGTATAATTAAATTTTTTTTATTTTTTTGCTTCCAAAACATAGGCTATGACCCCTCATTGGAACGAGCTCGTTCCAATTAGGGGTCATAACCTATGTTTTGGAAGCAAAAAGTGAAAATATAAAAAAAATGAATGGCGTTTTTCTTGTAGGTAAAAGATTAATACAATATAACCCACCCTAAATAGGACAGATAACGTAAATTCTCCCTACTGAAATTATGCAAATGTGACCCAGTTGTATTTTGTTTAGCCAATCAAATTGTCCAGTTTTGAAATTGACCAATGAAAGCTCCCAACTCTAATTATGCAAATTATGAATATGTGGCCCAGTTGCATTTTGTTCAGCCAATCAAATTGTCTAGTTTTGAAATTGACCAATGAAATTGACGGAAGGCTTTATTTATCACTGATTAATATGAAAACAAAATATCAAATGTTTTGAAGTGAACAAAACGGACGAGTATATATATATCAAGCCTCAGTGGCATCATGATATGAATATAAAACACATAACTATATTTAGGATCCACGCACCTCTTCATTGAGCAAAATATATTATTTTTGGCTCCATATGTTCAGGGGCGTACTGGTCGTATGGTCCACGGGGAAAATCCATATTGGGTGGCCCCTGGGGCCCCTAAAATTGATGCAGCCCAACACCTGTTGGTGCCTAGAATTTTGTGAAAATGCCCAACGGGCGAAATAGATCTGATTACATAGAATGGCGGTATATTGAAAATGACCTCTATGTGGACTGCCAATGGCAGTCCACATCGAGAACATTTCGATATACCAGCAGTCTAGTCTGCCACTGATCGTTCAGATGCAAGGAAACAGCGTTCTTTTAATTTTAAAAATCAAAATTTTCTCCCATTGGGCCGAACTATGGTCGGTCAGATGGGTCCGCGTACCCCAAACCCCGTTGATTTTCTTGCCGAATGGATGATGAAGATGACACAAAAATGCCATGGAAATGTTCTCTATGATAACTGCCAATAATCACTCAGATGAAGGAAGCAGCGGTCGTTCAGTTCGAAAAGTCAAATTTTTCTCCGGCTTCGGAGTCCGCATTGGTTCATTTCCCGGTAACTTTTCTTGGCCCAGTCCGCCCCTGCATATATTTAACAACTTTCTTTACCGGGTCTAAACTATGAAATTTGTTTGAAATGGAGCCAAAAATGTGCATTTGTGTCGACTTTAAAAACGACAGTAGAACCACATCAAACGAAAAAATCGTCGGTCACATCTTAAGTGTAAAGTGTTAAAGAGTCTGTACACCCGACTCAGCTAATTCCCAATAAGATAAAGTTTCGGCCGATGTGGAGATCCCCCTCCCCAACCCCATGCACCCTGGGAAATCGTCCGTTAATGTTGGATAAAACTCTCTCTCTCTCTCTCTCTCTCTCTCTCTCTCTCTCTCTCTCTCTCTCTCTCTCTCTCTCTCTCTCCTAGGGCTGCACGGTATATCGATAAACCGATATATACCCGTATTCAAACCAATATCGAATACCGGTGTAATTACAAAAATATCGGTTTATCGTCATTATTTATTTACCCACAATTTAATTTTCAAGATGCCTTGAGTTTTTTTTAACTGTTGCCCCGAATGAATAATATTATCCCTTTATCCAAGGAATCGTCTGCTTGGGCCCTCGTAATATACAAATTCAGCAGCTGAAAAAATAATTTTCAAAAATTCCAACAACTCGTTCCAGTGAGGGGTCACATGATATAGTTTTGTTGAAATCTTTGGGGAAAATCTGATAAAATTTTGAAAATAATAAATTTTGATATCGTCTGCGTTGGGTAAAGGTTTGTCGAACCGCATCATCAAGGTTTGCTAATTCGTTCCGACTGTGATGCCTCGAGTCTCGATTGCGGTACTTGTGTTCATATAATTTGTCTGAACAGTTTTCGATATACCGGTATACCACGGTATTTTTTTGAATACCGATACCGGTATTCAGTTTTGAATATCGTGCAGCCCTACTCTCTCCACCTTTTTATACCAACAGGCAAACACGGTTACACGGACAGCAGCTTCATCCCACTAAGGATTTGGGGTGAAATGTTTATTAAAGTTCGGTTGGATATTTTTCTTACTTGACTGTCTTCTCGCGCTTAAAATAAATGCCACGCTCCAGTTGGAGTAAAAAGGATTAAATCTATGAGAAATTGAGATATTCAATTAACAGTTGTTTACTCTATACCCTATATGAAATCAACAGATCGGCTTTGTACTGAAGGTATGGTAAATGATTTTGTATTTGGGAGTTATATTCAATTAACCGGGTTATTCAATTAAAAGATGTCCAATTAAGTAAGGGGGCTCCACTTCACTGTTTTCAGGGAAGAAAGCAACGGCATCTAATGCACATCCGTATTATAGTATTCAGCTGTAAATATTGTTTATTTGTTTATTTGTTGGGATTTAACATCACTTTCAACAATCAGGGTTATATTGCGTCGAACAGTTTCATTCCAATTGGGGGGGGGGGGGGGGGGGTTGTAGAGTAGTAAATTAGCCAACTAGGGGGGGGGGGGAGACTGGGAACTCCCTCCGCTTCCTCACCCAGTTGGAAATTCACTACCGAGAAAAATTTTGAAAATGAAGCCATGAAAGGGGACATAAAATTGATTCTAGTAAATGGCATGCCAACACATTTATGATAGAATTATCAGGTTATTATTATTTGGTATTATTCTGGGAATTGAATGTGTGCTAAACAAATGCTCAAGCTGAGAACTTTGAGCAATTCACACTCTCCTAACATTAAATTAGATCTTACGCAGGAATGATCAGTTTTCGATTTTTTATCATTTTGTAACTGTGAATGATGGAATTAACTCTGGATAACGATTTTACATGATGCGATTTTCTTGAAGTGCATTTCGGAGGGGGGGGGTTTTTTTTATTACGATAAGTAAACGTACTATAGAAATCTCGTACCGATAGGCATCATGCATACTTATGAAGCTCGATGTTGCGTTCACTGTAGTTGTAAAAAGTAACAGTTGAAATTTTTGCCGATTTGAGACCAAGTTGGAATTTTGGGAAGTAAAGGAGACATCCAGCATAACCAAAGAAGCTCTAAAATCCAGATAGATGGAATTTCCATTTACTCATAACTTGCCCTCCCGAATTTCTAACTATAGGAAATTTTGGCCAGGATTTGGGGGGGGGGGGGGATACACACACTGCCACCCACCCCCCTGTCGCCACGTCCCTAGGGAAGAAGCTGGCGTACCGGAAGAGTACAACCGAACAGCGGCGAGCAATTGCCAGACTCTCCAACTTACTAACCAGGAACACGCTCAGTTATTTTTTTTTTTTATATATTTCTTTATTTATTGGGATTTAACGACACTTTTGACACCCAAGGTCATCTCGCGTCGGAGCAAGCAGAGTTGAAGGTGAGTGGAACATTGACATGCAGTATGCCCTGTCATGAAAAAGCAACTATTTATTTATTTATTTATTTATTTATTTATTTATTTATTTATTTATTTATTGGTGTTTACGGTCACATACTTATGCACAATGGCTAATCATTATCGTGACAGTTTTACGGGTGTAGGAATCCGGAGTACCCGGGAGAGAATCGCCGAGCAACGACGAGCAGCTGCCAGCTCCCCAACATCATAACTCCGCACTGCAGCACAGGCAGGGTTAGATTGGTTTGAAGACCTGCGCACCATCGACGTGCAGTACGCCTTAGTACACGGCGTCATCGTGCCCCCCATGTCGATAATCGGGGTTAAGTGCCTCGCCCAAGGACACAACGCAGGAGCCCGAATCGATCGCTCAGACGGTCACCCATCCGAGGACTAACCGGGTTCGACGTTGTTTAACTTCGGTGATCTGACGAGAACCGGTTACAGCAACGCATAGAAAGGCAATACATTTCTGGAAAACAGAAGTGACAGATGGGAAGGGGCTTATAGCCACCGCCGGAGGTGTAGCCACCACCCCCGCCCCCCCCCCATCCTGTCGGTGAAACTGCCTCCTTTATTGTGGCATTGTAGAATTATACCTTTGCCAGCCCGACAGTGCACACTACGCACAGGCCTCCGTGACGGGGTAATCCTGCCTGAGTTGGAAATTTTAAATTGTTTTTGGATGAGCAGTACATCAAGGGAGATAATCAAGGAAATTGCTTTTCACCCCATTTCATTCCCATGCATTTAACGTTTAAAAAACCCAAACAAACAAAACCAAACACACACACACACACAATTTTGAATCAAATCGAATCTCGAATCGAATCTCATGACTCTCCAAGTTGTAAATTTTGCGTTTTCTTACAACCATATATATTTCCATTCTGCGGCAGGGGTGTAGCTAGGATTTCCTATTAAGAGGGAGGGGTGGGGGGGGGGGGGGGGGGAGGGCATAATTATTTTTTTTTTGGGGGGGGGAGGGCGGCCAGGTTGATAAATGCCACAGGCATATCCGAAGGCCGTAGGTCTGAGGTGGGTGTGGGTATAGCTCTCCCATTGGTGGGGGTTCGGGGTGGGGGCTCCTCCAAACCCCCATCAATGGGAAGGCCATACCCACCTCGCCTCTTGGCTTACGGTATCCCTGTCCCATTGGTGGGAGTTCAATGCCTTGAGGGTGAATCTGGGGCCCTTTGATGCTTTAATTTTCCCATTTTGATGGGGGGGGGGGGGGGATTGTAATTTTTAGGGGGCCATGTCCCGCCCCTGCCTCCTCCCATCCCAAGTATTGCACTCAACGGCGACTCATCTGTTTGTACCAGTCAATCATAAACACAGAATATTCCAGAACGAAATCAATGAATAAATTTCGGCATTGGTAACTCATTGATCTTTTTTCCTGTCACCAAGTCAGGAGCTGCGTGGCTCAGTTGTTTGAGCATTGGACCTTGGTTCTGAAGGTTCGATCCTGACCAATACTAACTGCGATGTGTCTTTGGGCAAGACATTTAATTCCGATTGTCCATGTGATGGTCACGACTGCCCTGTGATGCACGTCGATGGACCATTGCCTTCAACCGCTGCTAACCCTGCAAAGGGCCCCGGAAGCTCCCGTGGGCAAGCAGTGGGGGTACGGGTATCAAAAAGGGAATTCGATTCTGGGTATGAGTTAAGACCGGGAGTATACAACGCATCATAAATAGTTACGCGATCCTCAATAGTTTTGACATTATATATATATCGTCCCTTGAGAGGAACAATGTGCCAGTGTGACCAACTGCTCTAAAATCTTTGATCTGGCACCCAAAAATCTTCGTTGGCTAAAATTTTGGCACCAAAAAGTTCCTTTCATTTGTGAAAGAAAGCCATTGCAGTAGCGAAGACCGCGATCGATGACGAAACATGCAAAAACAAATATTTTATTAGGTTTGGTACATGGAAATTCTCAGTTGGCAATAATGGCGGAAATAATAACCAATTTTCACGAAACACATCTAAATCAAGTGATTTTGTCAGTAGGATAATATAAATAGAGTTTGGACAAACTTTCAGCGTTAATTGCAAGAGCGTGGCAATTAGGCACTGTTTTATCTTCAATAAAACATTGTAAGTTATCAACTTTTCAAAAGGCTGTATTTAATTAGATAAATACTTCCATACCGTCGCGAGTGATTCGCGACGGTATGAAGTATTTATCTTATTAAATACTGCCTTTTGTAAAGACTCGCGAGCCGCTAAGCCCAGTGCATTAACAGTAATTAGTCGATTAATTTTTTATTATATAACTCAGGTGACCCCTCCGCCCCCCCCCCCCCCCCCCCCCTCATTTTCACATAAACGATGTTTCTTCAGAACTGTGGAATTTTTTGTTCGTGACCAGTTGTCCACTCACTTTTGAAATAATTCATTTCATTTTTCAAAACTATACCAATTTATTCGGATCAGACAGCGACTTCCCCCCCCCCCCCCCCCCCCACACACCTCATTAGCGCCTTTGGAACCAAAACATTTTGTTTGGCACTAAAATACCAAAAATACCTAAAAAATGGCACCAGGCAGTTTCGGGCCAGCGTAAACACTGATCACTAAGTGGGGTCTATCGGTGGCCGAGCGGTGTGCGTGGTTCAGTACAGCTTCGCTAGGCGATTGGTGCCGAAGGAAACTCTCGTGGCGTGGGCTCGAACCCCCGCCATGCCATTGTAAATGAAGCCAGCGTCCTTTCTTGATTCTATAGCGCGTGGGAAATTTTAAAAAATAGACGTTCTCACTGATTTCCATGAGGTGCAGTATGTAGAATTAAGTGATGCAACCGAGAAACTGAGCACAAGCACAAGGTTGCTACAAGCATAAAGGTTTACAAATTCCAAATGCACTAGTCAAGTTATCTACTGGAGAGTGGCATGGATATAGGATGGGAGTGACGATCAACTTCCCCCATCATGAACTTTGTTGGAAATTTAGAGCTCTGTAAAATTCCTTTATTACACATCTGCACTATTCCTTGAAAACTAATCCGCAGTTGTCAACTTAGCTGATGAAATTTTGACTTTTTGATATTCATTTGTGATACATTTTTCAAATTAAAAAAGGGTCCTACACCATTTATTTCGATTATTTGGCATCTTCATTATAAAAATAGGTATTTGGGGGAATTTTAGGATTTATGATTTATCTCTAAAATGGAACGGAACACGCCGAGGGCCAATATGCGAACGAAGATATCCATAAAGAATGCTCTGAAAACAAGACTTGGTATTGGAACTGGACTCTATAGGGGCCCCGTCTCCAGAGATAAAAATCAGGGATTCTTCTGCTCTCTTTGGGAAAGGGTTCCGGGCAAATGCTATTGAGAAAATGTGCGCCATGAAGGCTTCAGTTGGGAATTTGTTTTGGAGGGAAAAAACATACAAACATTGAGAAAGTTTACATTCGAACTGAGCAGAGGACATTGACCCTTTATCCAACGAATCGCCCGCACCCGCCCGCGTAATGTGCAAATTCAGCAGCTGAAAATATATTATTTTTCGAAAAATTTCAACAAAACCATATCATGTGACCCCTCTTTGGAACGAGCTCGTTCCAAAGAGGAGTCACATGATATGGTTCTATTGAAATTTTTTGAAAACATTTAAAATATGATATTTAAAATAATAAATTTTGAAATCGTCTGCGTTGGGTAAAGGGTTAAGACCGATGCCTTAGTAACTGCATGTATACTGCAAGTAAGTTTTATAACAAACAGTCACATGGAATCATGTTCACGCAGTCTCTGTAGTCCCTCTTAAACTGTTCTCATACTGTTAAAGAAGAACGCGTTATGACCCTTTGAACAAAAAGACTTCGGGGGCCAAGCAATTTAAATTTAATGTACAATTGATGTCCTGAACTGAGTGGTCATACGACATCAGAAAACCAGTGTTTTTCTGAGGCTTATGACTACCCAGTTTAGGGCACCAGTTGTGCATTCATTTTGTTTTGTTTGTTTGGTAACTGAGATTGGGAAATTTGGGGTTAAGAATTGGGAAAAATCATGCCCAAATATCATTGGGAAATGACCTCACAAACGGTCCCTGTATGTACCAATAGGAATCCTGAAAATTGAAAAACTGTTAGTCTCTCTGAATTTGCGGGCAATCAATTACTCACAATTAGCTCAGATTGATCAACATGGGCCCACTTGCAGAACGCCTTAATTAAGCTTTTCTGAGAAACACAATCCTCACTCTTCTCTCATTCCTCCTTTCACGGGCCTGGCAATCTAGAAATTCAAGGAGTGCAAAACAGTTGCCCTCCTCAGATTGCTTGGGAGTGCAAATGCACCTGAAATTTTCAATGCAAAAACTTGTATGCTATTTTGGTTATATTCACTTCAAGGTATTAATATTGCGACTGAAATATTGTACTACATTCAACTACATCGTGGAAAAATTGCACACATATCTTCTCATTATTCAAAATGTTGCATTCAATTTTTATGTGACTGTCTTCTACACTCAAAATGTATTGAAACGCGACACGGAATAGGTCATGAATTATTGCGAATCAAAGCAACATGGACAAATCGTCCTCTGAGTTCCAATGCGTTCTCTGCGCCAGAAGGCACAGAGAACACATTGGAACTCAGGGGACGAAATGATAATAGATTTTAAAGGCAGCCCCAAACAGGTCTGGCATTCCATAAAATCAAGGGGTGCAAAAAATTGCCCTCCTCAGTTGTTTCTAGGCGTGCAGTAGGCGAGCAGCACTCGTGCACTCCTAAAGAATTCCAGGCCTGCTTTCCCCTGTTATCTGTGTCAGCGCCAAGTTTTGCGAGAACTGAACAAATCGAACACCATCAACCACAACCCAAGCGCAAACTTTAAGGTAACAGACTCCAACATCACCTGATTGTAAATGGTGGATTTTGATTTACAAGAGTTCAAACCACTTTAGTACTACTGTTACTGTATGCATATCGCACGAACTGTTGTCGTGTCACGCTATTTGTCATTGTGCAAATATCCACCATCACTAAGCTAATATTTTTTTTATTAACCATCTAAATATTGTAACGTCATGTTTCGCAGTTGCGAAATTAGTGGTGGAGGCAGAGGGCTAGGAGAGCACCAACCCCCCACCCCAAGAACTCCCCCCCCCAAAAAAAAATTCCTTAATTCTGCGATCTGTATGGGATGTCAACAAATGAAATGATACAGTACGTGGAGAGTGTTTTTATCACTGAATAACCTATAGAGTGGAGATTCCACCCAAGCAACAATTGCAAATTTGCTGCGAAGCATAACAAGCACAAGCAAAGTTCCATCCAATGGACCTCCGGGTTAAACCCGGGGGTCTTTTGGCTGAAACATTGCTTGTTTTTTGTCCACATGTACAACATTTAAAAGGGATACTTTGGGTGACAATTCCACTCCTCGAGTGATTTAGTTACAATCCACTCTCCACATACTGTAGATGGTATGCCACGCTTGGTGACATCTGGAGTACTTTCTAGCCTCAAAATGTCTCCCAATAGCACAATTTCGGGCTTATTTTTTAGTCTGTATGAAACACACAGGCTATTGTTTTTGTATGGTCATATTCTTGTGTCCTCAATGCACTTCCTTGTCCGCACGATAACTCGAAAACGAATTGTTCTATCTCGCTGAATTTTGGCATGCTGATATATGGTTACAAAAGTACTCGGCCACCTATTTTTTTCAGATTCCTGGAGCATTGGGGTGTTCAGAGGGATGTTTTGAAACTGGGTCACGCCCATATCTCTGCCTTGGTATGACATTCAGACCTGGGCCCAACACCAAACGAGTCGACACTCAATGGAAGTTCAAAATATGGTCATGGTTACTAAGGTCACCCAGGGGTCATTGAATGCGTTTTTCCAGAATTGCTGAAAATGACATCTTTTGACCACTTAATGAATTCCCGAAGTTCGTACATGCATTTTTACGCTCAAAAAAGTTGGCGCGGCCAAAAATATTGAAAGTGGGTCACGCTTATATCTATTTATTTAATCTTATTTGTTTTACAAGGATTGTAACTTATATTAACGCCTCACCTTGGCTCAGTGTATGGGATGACCTTCGTAGCGGCAACTTCTTGGCCTCGCTCTTCTCGAATACTTCGAAGGGATCTTTAGCCTGCATGGAGTGTGTCTCTCTCCGCACAGTTGGGCAGCCATTTTACGCCCCCACTCGATAGGGTAATATGACGTATGGACCCGGGACAAACGGCAAATGAGTCGAGACTCAATGGAGTTACCCAGGGGTCAAACCCGATAACGCCCCCAAAGCCCCGGAATTCTTGGTTACTGATTATCAAGGCCGTCATCTTTGTTACTATACGATTCAAGGCTTCGTGATTACCATAGGATTCAACAGGCTTGAATAGGAAGAGGTGTGTTCGGAAGGGTATGTTCGACTCGATAGGAGTAAGAATCATTACTCAAATAGACCCGACAACGACCGAAAATCACCAAAATAGACTTTATTTGACATGGATTCCCCCAGAATTCTCTTTATAGCAGTAGCACGAAGTGCTATAGGAATTTTGCAGTCCTATTCATTCATCTGCTTCCCTCAAATGTGTACATAAGGACCATGAAGAATATCATTTAGTGAGGTCTAACTTCAAGTCCCTCATATCCTCAACATTTCACCCTGACAACCGGCGCTGTGCATATGCACTGACGCCACGTGTCACCATGTTAATGACGCCACATCATGGCGCTTACACGGGCTACCATGACAACCCCATATGACGCAACTAGGTCACGCGACGTAACGTCACTACCGGGGTTCCCCCACCAGAGTCCCAAAACATGCTCGAAAGGTGCAAGCCTACTACTCACGTAAAACGCACATGTTACCCTTGATAAAACCCTAGCTGCAAATTTTCAACTCCACAATCTTAAAATGTACGACTGCCTCCCGGTGGTTGCTGTGATTAAAGTGTTTTAACACGGCGGGCGCGATCAGGACTAATCTAATCATCCTTTCTTAGTTAAATTACCCCAAGGCATGTGCCAAATTTCGATCGGTCAAGACACGGTGGAGTCTATAGCCTACAAACAAACGTAGAGGGCTATACATAGGTTAACGCCAAACTCAGCATCGGACGTGATCAGGTTGAACCCCCATGTCCCCTTTCCTAGTTAAATTACCCCTCGATGCCAGAATTAATCTTTCGGACGAGGCGTGGCGTTGGCTAACAGAAATGTTCCTTGCATTGCACGTGTTGAAGAGTAGAGGAGAGCAATATAACGAAAAACCGAACCGGCACCGATATCGAGATACTGAAAGATCGAATCAAACCAATCAGTGAGTATCAAAATCTTCTGTATTTTCAAATTTTCCAACGTTCGCTATTTATAAGACCTACTTCAGGCTTGAGAGTTGAAATGTTCATTTATATGAAAGAAGTGACTAATTAAGGCCCAGCTCCACAGTTTTCCGGGCATTTCCAAAAATGACATGCCATACACTGCAAATATTCTGTAACTTACTTTTCTAACCCATAGCATATATTTTATTTCCCAAATCCACAGAAAAACAAATAACTACGGAAGCGTATTAGGGACATGATAAAAAAAAAATTCTCAGACTCAGAGAGTCGAAATTTCGACTTTTTATCTCGAAATTTCGACTTTTTATTGTACACTTGTAGCCTTATCAGGTGCGACGGTGTTGCGTATTTACTGTTTATGCACACTGTGACGCTTCACTTTGCATTTGTGGGATGTGTTCCATTTTGATCTTCATCTATTATGGGACAGAATACACTTCTGGCAGTGCATCCCCTATAATTTAACTTGGTGGTGGTCGGGTGTGTGTATGTGTGTGTGTGGGAGGGGGGGGGGGTCTAAATGTGTGTGTGTGGGGGGGGGGGGGGGGCATATTTGTTGTTTATTCACACAATGACGCTTCACTTGGGTGGTATGTAAAAAAGTAGCACCTCTTCGTAATGGAAAATACCCCAGTGATTTTTACTGGGCAGCATTTCTTCGTAAGGGTAGACTACCCCTCTGGTTCACCGTGGGTACCCCGGGATATAAAGTAGTGCTTAGTGCTCCTTTACTGTTGTAAACAAGCTCCGTTTTACTGTTAAAATGTAGGAGCCATTCATCAATGCTTGGGTGGAAGTTCTCTAAAATGGGTATAAAC
Organism: Pictodentalium vernedei; assembly: GCA_031216915.1. Taxonomy (NCBI): domain Eukaryota; kingdom Metazoa; phylum Mollusca; class Scaphopoda; order Dentaliida; family Dentaliidae; genus Pictodentalium; species Pictodentalium vernedei. Next base: position 401,473,520 of record CM062293.1, read on the forward strand.
GATTGAACTGAACTTGACTTTATCTCCATGTTGCGGTCACGATTACCCATTGTGCAGAAATATGTGACCTTAAACACCAATAAATAAATAAATAAATAAATAAATAAATAAATAAATAAATAAATACTCCAGTGATATTTACTGAGCAGCACATTCTGGGATTGGGGTGGGTGGGGGACGGGGGGGGGGGGTGGTAGGGCTGATACAGCATTTCTTATCAGGAGGGTGGGAGACGCATCTGTGCATTGATATTATTTGGATGTATCGCTTTTTTATGATGTATTATGGCGGGATGGGGAAGACATCCAGGAGTATGTCATGTGGTAGTCTTCAGTGAACCTCTGTGGTCTATAATGGCGCGATAGGGAAGATTTCCAGGAGCATGTGGGAAGTCTTCAATGAACCTCAAGTATTGGATTTTATTGAAAAGTGAGTTAACGGAACTCTGAAGAGCCGGAGGTGGAGATGGGCAGCATTCCTGTCTTGTTGGTTGAGAATTTGTTAGAACTCAGAACCTGGTGTATCGGAATCTATCGCACACTGCTACTGAACAAAAGACCACGTGCATACCTAGAGAGATGAAATCTCGAAATTTCGAGATAAAAAATCGAAATTTCGGGATTTTAAGTCGAAATTTCGAGATAAAAGTCGAAATTTCGAGATTTTAAGTCGAAATTTCGAGATAAAAAGTCGAAATTTCTAGATAAAAAGTCGGAATTTCGAGATAAAAAATCGAAATTTCGAGATAAAATGTCGAAATTTCGAGATAAAAAGTCGATATTTTGAGATAAAAAAAGTCGAAATTTCGAGATTTTAAGATGAAAAATCGAAATTTCGAGATATTAAGTCGAAATTTCGAGATATTAAGTCGAAATTTTGAGATAAAAAGTCCAAATTTCGAGATATTAAGTCGAAATTTCGAGATTTTAAGAAAGAAAGTCGAAATCTGGAGATACAAAAGTCGAAATTTCGAGATATTAAGTCGAAATTTCGAGATATTAAGTCGAAATTTCGAATAAAAAGTCGAAATTTCGAGTTATTAAGTCAAAATTTCGAGATAATAAGACGAAATTTCGAGATAAAAAGTCGAAATTTCGAGATATTAAGTCGAAAATTCCAGATAAAAAGTTGAAATTTCCAGATGAAAAGTCGAAATTTCCAGATAAAAAGTCAAAATTTCGAGATAAAAAGTCGACATTTCAAGATATTAAGCCGAAATTTCGAGATTTTAAGATTAAAAAGTCGACATTTCGAGATATTAAGTCGAAATTCCGAGATAAAAAGTCGAAATTTCGAGATAAAATTCGAAATTTCGAGAGATTAATTCGAAATTTCGAGATAAAAAGTCGACATTTCGAGATATTAAGTCGAAATTTCGAGATAAAAAGTCGAAATTTCGAGATGAAAAGTCGAAATTTCGAGATATTAAGTCGAAATTTCGAGATAAAAAGTCGAAATTTCGAGATAAAAAGTCGAAATTTCGAGATATTAAGTCGAAATTTCGAGATAAAAAGGCGAAATTTCGAGATATTATGTCGAAATTTCGAGATAACAAGTAGAAATTCGCGATAAAATTCGAAATTCGAGATATTAAGTCGAAATTTCGAGATAAAAATTCGAAATTTGTCGAAATTTCAAGATAAAAAGTCGAAATTTCGAGATAAAAAGTCGAAATTTCGAGATAAAAAGTCGAAATTTTGACATTCTTGGTCTGGAAATTATTTTTGATCATGTCCCTAATACGCTTCCGTAAATAACACTATCTGACAAAGTAGAAATAAACAATCTGAATGTGGGTGGAATAATTTATTGTCAAAGGCAAGACTTCAAACCGCAAAAATTGCATGAAAACATGCTGAAACCAGTCAAAAAAGCAGAATTTTCCCATTATCCCCAATCACCTAACCCTGGAGCACATAAGCGCTGTGAAATCCGTTACTTATTCCCAGTTCCTTATTCGACTTTCTAAATTTAGCAGAAATTCGAAAAATAAATGGCCTTATAGGGTGGCGCCCCTAAAATACAAGATTATTCAAATCCTAAGGTTCACCCTCCCACCCCTTTTTAGGGGCAACATTGGACCCTAAAAGTGACCAAATGGTCAAAATCGTAATTATTGATGGAAATTCGCGGAACAAACGGCGTCATACGGTGGCGCCTGAAAATACAAGATCATTCAAATCCTAAGGTTCACCCTCCAACCCATTTTTAGGGGCCAGATCGGACCCTAAAAAGTGACCAAATGGTCAAAATCGTAATTATTTGACGGAAATCGCGGAACAAACGGCGTCATAGGGTGGCGCCCGAAAATACAAGATCATTCAAATCCTAAGGTTCACCCTCCAACCCCTTTTTAGGGGCCATATTGGACCCCTAAAAGTGACCAAATGGTCAAACTGGTAACTGTTGGCCGTAATTCGCGGAACAAACGGCGTTATAGGGTGGCGCCCTAAAATGCAAGATTATTCAAATCCTAAGGTTCGCCCTCTCACCCCTTTTTAGGGGCCAGATTGGACCCTAAAAGTGACCAAATGGTCAAAATCGTAATTATTGACCGAAATTCGGCGAACACATGGCGTTATAGAGTGGCGCCCTACAATGCAAGGTTATTCAAATCCTAAGCTTCACACTCCCACCCCCTTTTTAGGGGCCAGATTGGACCCTAAAAGTGACCAAATGGTCAAAATCGTAATTATTGACCGAACTTCGCGGAACAAACGGCCTTATAGGGTGGCGCCCTAAAATACAAGATTATTCAAATCCTAAGGTTCACCCTCCCACCACTTTTTAGGGGCCACATTGGACCCTAAAAGTGACCAAATGGTCAAAATCGTAATTATTGATGGAAATTTGCGGAACAAACGGCGTCATAGGGTGGCGCCCGAAAAATACAACATCATTCAAATCCTAAGGTTCACCCTCCCACCCCCTTTTTAGGGGCCACATTGGATCCTAAAAGTGACCAAATGGTCAAAATCGTAATTATTGATGGAAATTCGCGGAACAAACGGCGTCATAGGGTGGCGCCCGAAAATACAAGATCATTCAAATCCTAAGGTTCACCCTCCAACCCCTTTTTAGGGGCCAGATTGGACCCTAAAAGTGACCAAATGGTCAAAATCGTAATTATTGACGGAAATTCCCGGAACAAACGGTGTCATAGGGTGGCGCCCGAAAATACAAGATCATTCAAATCCTAAGGTTCACCCTCCAACCCCTTTTTAGGAGCCACATTGGACCCTAAAAGTGACCAAATGTTCAAACTCGTAACTGTTGGCCGTAATTCGCGGAACAAACTGCCTTATAGGGTGGCGCCCTAAAATGCAAGATTATTCAAATCCTAAGGTTCGCCCTCTCACCCCTTTTTAGGGGCCAGATTGGACCCTAAAAAGTGACCAAACGGTCAAAATCGTAATTATTGACCGAAATTCGGCGAACACACGGCATTATAGGGTGGCGCCCTAAAATACAAGATTATTCAAATCCTAAGGTTCACCCTCCCACCCCATTTTAGGGGCCACATTGGACCCTAAAAGTGACCAAATGGTCAAAATCGTAATTATTGATGGAAATTCGCGGAACAAACGACGTCATAGGGTGGCGCCCGAAAATACAAGATCATTCAAATCCTAAGGTTCACCCTCCAACCCCTTTTTAGGGGCCATATTGGACCCTAAAAGTGACCAAATGTTCAAACTCGTAACTGTTGACCGTAATTCGCGGAACAAACTGCCTTATAGGGTGGCGCCCTAAAATGCAAGATTATTCAAATCCTAAGGTTCGCCCTCTCACCCCTTTTTAGGGGCCAGATTGGACCCTAAAAGTGACCAAATGGTCAAAATCGTAATTATTGACCGAAATTCGGCGAACACATGGCGTTATAGGGTGGCGCCCTAAAATGCAAGGTTATTCAAATCCTAAGGTTCACACTCCCACCCCCTTTTTAGGGGCCAGATTGGACCCTAAAAGTGACCAAATGGTCAAAATCGTAATTATTGACGGAAATTCGCGGAACAAACGGCCTTATAGGGTGGCGCCCTAAAATACAAGATTATTCAAATCCTAAGGTTCACCCTCCCACCCCTTTTTAGGGGCCACATTGGACCCTAAAAGTGACCAAATGGTCAAAATAGTAATTATTGATGGAAATTTGCGGAACAAACGGCGTCATAGGGTGGC